>CM010620.1:16093105-17319569 GCA_003430845.1 Xanthoceras sorbifolium | reverse complement strand
TTTTTATAAAAACCCAAAATGCAAAACCTGCATAAAAATCATATTTCCAACACCATACATTCCAATTTATTTCTCAAATCAATTCCACAATTTAAATAAAGATTTCCCTCAAACTTTCACAATCAATTTATATCCAAACCTTATAGGGAAAATATTCTAAAATTTAAGTTTGAAACCCCTACCTCGTGTAGCTACCAGTTACTTGCAGTGGTCTCAATTTCAAGCCTAATTATCCCGATCGGTAAAATCTACACGAGAATATATTATGTAATTTATATACGGCGGCCATATAATACAATTAATCTCAAAATAATATCCTACACTTAAAACGAGTTCGTAAACGTGTTCGGAATCAAATTCTAAGTTCAGGAGGTCGGAAACTTACCCCCGCCGTACGTGGAAGCCGGTAGCGACTTTCTGGAAACTTTCCGGTGACCTCCAAAAATGGTCGGGTTTTGTTCGCCTCGTCCCCTCATCAATGTTTATAACTGTGGCCGGAGTGGAAAATGGCTAGAATCGCCGGAATCGGAGGATTTCCAAATTGAAAAATTTCTCACTTTCTCCACCAAATTGGAGATTCAAACGGCCATAAAAATCTTCAAAGTTGGTACCAATAGATTCTATATCGCAAGAGCTTTCTATTGGTACTAAGAACGATCGAAACGGAGGCCGGATGTGGCCAGAAATCGCAGTCAAAGTAGGCAGAAAAATTGGAGAAAAATGAAAATGGAGAGAGAGAAAATGACAGAGAACTCGGGGAAGAAGACAATGAATAGATATAGGATTGCACAATTACCATTTTGTCTCTCAACTTTTAGCAATTTACAATTTTGATTGATAACTTTCAAAATATATCTTTTACGTCCTCACAAATTCTTCAAAAGTTTTTAAAAGATCTCAAATACGCCTTTCATAATAATTTAAAATAAATTTTAAAAAGTGAGATTTTACACTAAACCTATCTCACCTTATTACTATTGTATTCTACTTGTCTTGAGCGTCGGAAGGTTTTTGCCGGTGAAACACGGGTGGCCTCTGACCTCTTCTTCTTTGTTTTCTCTTAGGAAAAGGTGCTAATGAGGTCAACTAAGATCAATACGCTCTAGTGAGCCCACTGTCTTTGAAGGCAAACACCTTCGCTAGACTTTTACTCTCGATTCCATGGTCAATACACTATAATTAGCCCACTGTCTTCGAAGCCAAAAATATTTGTAAGACCTTTGCTTTTGATTGATTCTTAGTAGCTTCCGTGACGAATATACTAGTTAGCATATGACCGTTTTCTTATGTCAACAGTTGGCGCCGTATGTGGGAGGGGTACAAAAGTCTTCTTCCACCCGGGAGCTAAAATCATTTACTCTTTGTTTACTTACCTTTTTAAATGCAGGAACTGACCATCTTATGTTGTTCTTGTTCGGAGGTCGTAGGTGCAGGAGGCTAAGCGAAAGAAGAGATGCTTAGAGAATGGGCAAGAGTGACAAGGGTCAGGATAAGGGCAGCTAGGGGACTCAGAAGCAGAGACTCTGCCCGCGAAGATGCTAGGGTGGCTAACCTCGAGCGAGATATGTAGGTGGTGATCCAAGGACAACAACATCTAGGAGACAAGATGATGCACATGATGAACGTTGTCCACGAAGCCTTAACTATGCAGCAACGTCCAGATAACATCAGATCTCATAAGTTAGGAAGAACTAGCTCTGCCGCCTCAGGTCCAACACCAAAGCCAGCCTACCAGAGGTGAACTAGCCCCACCACCTACGTTCTTGACCCACTAGGAACGGAGAAAAAGGAAAACTAGGCTAACCCAGCTTGGGTGGTAGATGCCAATGACTTCGGCCATCCAAGAAACCGAAAAGCAGCATCCTTGAAAATAAGCGAGTCTAGCATTGCCAAAAATCAGCCGGTAGCGGAGCAACCATTGGATTTTTTCAGCAGCAGAACCTATATTCCAAGAACCTGAACCCCAAAACCAGGGCGTTCAAGCTTGCGAGCCACCTTTGGTAAGAGGAGTAAAGTAGGAGCTACGAGAGATAAGGGACCAAATGGCCGAACTCTGAAGGGCTCAAGCTTATACGAAGGAACCCAATCCTTGGGTGTCTTTGACTAGCCATTGGTGGAAATGATCAGACTTACGAAGCTCTCGAGGAAGTTCAAGATGCCTCAACTTGATCGCTACAAAGGCCAGTCAGACCGGTGGCCTATGTGAAAATGTTTAGAGAATAAATGCTCATTCAAAGCGTGGCGGATGATGTTATATGCAAGACCAGTAAGGGGCGCAATGAGGAGAGACCAAAGGCAACCGCAGCGAATATTGCCCCCCCCCCCCCTTCCCGGCCAAGGCCAGACCCCAAAGATTTTAATAAGCCAAAGGAGTATACTTCACTCAACACCACTAGAGAACATATCTTCCCAGCCATAAAAGCAAAAGAGCTCATTAGGAAATCAAGTCTTATAAGGAACCAATCCCATAAGGAATTTCACACATTGATATTGTGATTTCCACGAAGATTATGGCCATTACACCTTGTATTGTTTCAGCCTAAGGAATCAAAGCGAAGACCTCATCCGCCATGGATAGCTTAAAGAGTTCCTCCAAAAGGTTTGTGGTGACATCCAGGCCAGGGGAAGTGAAGTGGAGAACCCTGTCCCAATGAGAGACAAAGGTAAAATATAGGTTGAAAATTACCAAACTATCCATACTGTAAGTGGGGGATCCACCAAGACTGGAGATTTAAATCGTGCAAGGAAGTATTATGCTAGAGAGATACTCGTTTCGGGCATATCCCGCGATATCATATGCAATTACCAGGTCTAAAGATCAAAATAGCCGTGTCCACTTGTGATCTCATTCATCGACAATGATGTCGAAGGGGTACACTACCTTCATGACGACTCTATAGTGATAACATTGGAGGTGGCCAGCAAAAACATGGTGAGGATTTTGATAGATACATGGAGCTCTGTAGATATCCTCTACAAAGATTCTCTAGCCCGGCTTGGCTTATCCCTGGTAAAGCTCCAACCACTACAAACTCTATTGTACAACTTTACCAGTAGCATCGCAATACTCTTGGGAGTAATCCTCTATCGATCACAATCAGTGAAGAACCGAATCAAACAACTATAATGGTGGACCTCATCATCATAAACCATCCGAAGGCTTACAACATGATCCTTAGAAGACCAATTTTATTCAAAATTAAGGCTGTAATGTTAATGTATCACCTTCAAAGAAGTTACCAATTGAAGAAAGAGTCAAAATCATCAAAAGTGACTAACACGCAGCAAGGCGATGTTACGTAGCCTCCATAAAGAAATATGCCTAGGTGACTACCTCGGATCCACGAGAACCGACTCAGGAGAGGAAGGGTAAACCAGGGAAACCCCCTTCACCATGGCTTTTGGGATTGGGGCCATCGATCCCACGAGGCGTGAAATGCGAACAAGTTAAAAGCCAATCTTGATCTGTTGGAAGAAAAGCATGAGTGAGATAAGATGGGAATGGCCGCGTACCAAAGAGGGATTGCACAATATTACAATAAGAATATGAAAATCAGAGGTTTCAAGGAAGACGACTTGGTGCCCACGAAGGTAACCTGAAACACTAAGAAAAGAGGGTCATGAGTCCTTAGACCCAATTGGGAAAGGCTTTACCCTGTCAAGCACATGCCAAGACCAGGGGCTTATAAGTGAGCTTACTTAGATAGCCATGTGGTAGAGCATGTATGGAATGCGGACCAATTATGAAGGTACTACCCTTAACTGCAGGTCGTTTAGAAATCCAAATGTTAGATACCGGCTATTTGAGTTTCAAGAAGTGTAGCAAAGCACGATCATCATTGTTCAAATTCTTGGCAATTTTGTCACTCCTTTTTAAAACAACAAAGTCTCTTACGATGGTGTGACATTTGTATGAATATTTTCACTCGATGAAATGAAATCCTAAAATTGTCCCAATGATGTCGTTCTCATTTTCTTTTAAAAGGAAAAGGTCCTTAAAATAAATCTTGAGGCAAAAAGGACCCAGGTACGCCTAACGTTCATTCACCTTCAAAGCCATGGGGCCGGGTTCATGACTTTGGTGCAACGAAAAAGAGCATAGGTCCCTAAAATAAATCTTGAGGCAGAAAGGACCCAGGTAGGCCCAATGTTCATTTACCTTCAAAATCTTGGGGCTGGGTTTATGACCTTAGTGCAACGAAAAAGGGAAAATGTCCCTAAAATAAATCGTGAGGCAAAAAAGACCAAGGTAGGACCAACGTTTATTTTACCTTCAAAGCCTTAGAGTTAGGTTCATGACATTGGTGCAACGATAAAGGGCATAGGTCCCTAAAATAAATCTTTAGGCAAAAAAGACCAGGTAGGCCCAATATTCATTTACTTTCAAAGCCTTGGGGTTGAGTTCATGACCTTAGTGTAACGAAAAAGGGCAAAGGTCCCTAGAATAAATCCTGAGGCAGAAAGGACCCAGGTAGGCCCAACGTTCATTTACCTTTAAAACCTTAGGACTGGGTTCATGACCTTGGTGCGAAAAAGGGCAAAGGTCCATAAAATAAATCCTGAGGCAGAAAAGACCTAGGTAGACCCAACGTTTTATTTACCTTCAAAGCCTTGGGATTGGGTTCATGACCTTGGTGCAATGAAAAAGTGCAAAGGTCCCCAAAATAAATCCTTAGGCAAAAAAGACCCAGGTAGGCCCAACGTTCATTTACCTTCAAAGCCTTGGGGTTGGGTTGACGACCTTGGTGTAACGAAAAAGGGCAAATGTCCCTAAAATAAAATTCTGAGGAAGAAAGGACCTGGATAGGACCAACATTCATTTACCTTTAAAGCCTTGGGGCTGGGTTCATGACCTTGGTACAACGAAAAAGGGTAAAGGTCCTTAAAATAAATCTTGAGGCAGAAAGGACCCAAGAAGGCCAACGTTTATTTACCTTCAAAGCCTTGAGGCTGGATTCATGATCTTGGTGCAACAAAAAGTGAAAAGGTCTCAAGCAGATCCTTAAGTCCAAGTGAAAAGCGTAGGAAAAATCATTGAAAGTACATAGTGGAATGAAAACTTTATTGGTACTGGTTTTAAATTTTTTTTTCCTTTTTAACGAATCTTGACCCTTGATTAACTAACATATTTATAAAAGATGTCGTACATTTTTCCGTAATGATTGATGTTGCGTCAAAATTATTTCCGCAAGATCTTCCAATCTAATCACGAACATTAATCACCTTGGAGTGTGGACTCCTTTTTTTTTAAATTGTATAATACATAAGGATGGAGAAAAATAAACCTTTTTCTTTTTTAGTCACAATAAACCTAAGAAAGACCTAAAGAGCGTTTGGTCACTTTGGAATTCTCAATTATAATCAAGAACTCGCGTGAACTAAATTCGATATTGTACACAAGGCTTTTAATATAAAAGCTAGTAGTATACTATTGAAACAAAACGCTCTTCTCTTTTCTCTCTTGCTTGGCTGAATTTCCTCACACACTAAGACTTGAGTTGGCCAAAATTTCTTGCACTAAATTAAGCTATGGCCAAAATTTTCTTTTGCTAGGGATTTATGGCTTGGCCGAGTTCTCCTTTTAGGAGGATTTGTGTATGGCTGAAATTCCTATCACGAAAAGAGTTTCACAACTTCCCAACTCATAAGTGTCAATTCTAAGTAATTGACTTATATTAAAATTCTCTTTTATTGTATTAAGATTAGATTTCATAATCTAAATACTAATAGGAATCTTACTTTGTGACTTACCATGACTTCCTATTTAATTAGATAAATATTAAATCCATATTTATCTACCAATTAAATAGAGTCATTAATTCTTATCATACTTCCATTAAAAGTATGATACTAAGAGTCCTCTCCTAGAAGAAAAAGATTTTAACTAATTAAACAATTAATTACAATGTAATTAATTAAATTAATAAAATAAAAACAAAACTTATACTAATTTAAATAGTCATTGCCGCCCATACCTTGATGCATGGGCTTTATTTTGTTTTTCCATTTTATTAAATCCATTGGACTTTAATTAAAAGTCCACATGTGAACTAGACCTATTCTCTTATAAAAAAGAAATAAGTCCACATGCCTAATTAATATATTAATATAATTATGCAGCCCATTTTAATTAAAATGTGCAATTATATTCATAATGTATTAATGAAATGTTAATTGCACCCCATTAGGGCCGCCCAAGACTTCCCACAGTCTTGGCCACCCATTCCAGGTATATGAAGAGTTACCGCGTGCCTTATTCACACATGACTGCATCTCTTTAAATCTTTTGGATTTCAGAACCCAAAAATAATTATGAATGGACCAAGCAATTAGACCGGTAGAATATATTAAGTGACTCATGCAAGTTCTTATAGATTGAGGATCTTGGCAGGCTATCTAAATTTAAACTCCAATAGACACAATCTAATCACAATCAACAAATGATTCATTTAGGTTCAATCTATTAATTTTAGTTCATTCCACTAAAGAACCAAAATTGAAATCTTAAATAAAGATAGAACAAGATAGTGTTTCTCATTCGTACCCTAGACAGTCTTTTAGGAGATGGTGTATCCTCGTGAAGAATACCAGTAATCGACAAGAGCTCATAGACTGCTATAGCTTTCCTAGTTACCAGTTTTAATCATATGACCATATTTTTGAACTTGAATATTTTGACTTTTCCAGAAGCCATGTTTTAATAGACACTATTGAAAACTTAACGTTAAGATTTAATATTTAATACTTCGAAAAACCCATATGATGATATTCTACTCTTATTTATTAAATAGAGCCACGATGTCCATATCTATAAATGAAATCTTATATGATTAACAAGTGAATACCATCAAACTATCGAGGATAGACTATTGCATAGAATCGTACTCATTGATAGCTTAAATAATAACACTTGCAGCCATAAGTCCTTCATTTATCTCAGAATTGAGATAAACTCTCCGGTTGCCTTCAAGTGAAATTTTTTTATCCATTGACGGTATTGGATAAATTGTTTCACTGTGATCCTATTCAATGCACCCAGTGCACTAGATTCTTTTGCCCAAAGACACTACATTTGATCCCACTCAAATGCTAGCAAATGAATCTACAACTTTACAAGATAATAGCGCCCAACCTTTATCTTAAGTTGCGAATGTTATTCAAGACTAACTAAAGAATTGTGTCTACCTCATACATATCCAGATGTATGAACAATTCTTCATTCCTCATAGTCTTTTGGTCTTATGATTATTTACATTTAACAATTATAATATTAAACTATAAAAGCTATAAGATTTGTTAAAATAAAATTACTTTATTAATATGAAAATATTATTAAATTACAATATTATACTCTTGCTATTGAGTATAATCCTAACAAAAAGGTCCCTAAGCAGACCATCAAGGCCCGTGAAAGGGTTCTTAAGCAAACCATCAACGCCTAACGAAAAGGTCTCTAAGCAAACCTTCATGGCCCAATGATTAGATTCATACATTGCCATATATATATATATATATAGAGAGAGAGAGAGAAAAGAGAGAGAGAGAGAGAGCTAATAATACCCACCTCCCCTAAGATTTTGCCAACTACAAACGGAGTAAACTTTATCGTTAGTGGATAAAGACCTCCCCTACCGTTAGTTGACTTTAGTCAAATTTAACAGGCATAGGGGTATTTTTATCTTTTCTCCTTTTTTAATTTTATTTTATTAAATACAAAATTTATAAAAATCTCAACCCTCCATCTTTGAGATGATAGACTATTAGAATTTATATAAAAATGAATTTTTTAATATTTGTTTTTTTAAAAAAAAATTGTGTTTTAAATATGGAGATCCAATCTGGAGATTGGATCTCCACCAAGAAGGAAAAAAAAAATTGCTCGATGAACCGAGAAGGGTTCGTCAGTGAAGACAAACCCATTTGAGTTTGTCACTGGGTTCGCCTTTCGAAGCCGAACCTAGTGACTAACCCAGATGGGTTCATCTTCTTTAAACTTCCAAAGTCATACAGCCTCTTTAACTGCTTCACAAGCCGCTACATACGCGGTTTCCATGGTGGAATCAGTAATGCAAGATTGCTTGATGCTCCTCTATACTATGGCTCCACCACCAAGGGTGAATATTGGCCCAGACATAGATTTCTTAGAATTCTTATCTGATTAAAAGTCAGAATCTATATATCCTAATAATATCATATTCGAATGGAAATATACTAACATATGGGTTTGTGCCGTACGTGGTTGAGGGGCCAGAAAGAGTAGATGGCTTGTGGCTTGTGGCTTGTGGCTATGAGTGTAAGACCGCAAAAAATTAAGACAAATAATGGCAGTTTATTTTGAATATGTTAGTTAATTGAATAAAAGTACTCTTGTAGACAAATAATGGCTATGAGAGTACGTGTTTGGTTTTTTTTTTTTTTTTTTGTTTTTGAAAATAAGTTAGATAAATAAAAGTTGGCACCACATTAGATGGCAGATTAATAATATGCACTAGAATAATGGAGGGTACCGAAAATGTTAACATGTGCTTTAAAAATTTAAAAAAGTGAATAAAATAATTATATTACTTTTATAAAATACATAATTTAATAAATATAAATTTTTTAATTGAATTTTGGGTTGACATGTGTTAACCTGCTCATTTTGTTATGATCACCCCACTTAATCATGTTAGAATCACATCACGTGGTGTATATATGTGCCACGGGGCGCAAGGTCTCAACGCAAGAGTCATGCTCGATGTATTTATGTTCTCAAGACTCGAGATTTAAATATACTACATTAATTAATTATATTTTAATATAATTAAATTTTATTATATTAGCTTTTGATATTTTAAAACGTCAAATTCAACAAACAAATATTTAAATATTGATGCATAAAAATGTTATATATGTGTGTATGCAGGGATATAGTGGAAAATTAAATTACGGTGAGTTAACAGATTTTTATTTTTGATTAAAAATATTATTTGACATGTGTCATTAAATAAAATTTTTTATTTAAATGATAAATCACAATAATATGAAGTTTATTAATAAAATATACACACCTGAGTTGTGAGTTGAGAGAAAATTTATCAAAAACAAATTAAAAAAAGAAAAAAATAAAGATATAAATAAATATATATATATATATATATATATATATATAATAGCATAATACGAAAGGATACAAAAGGATATGAAATTTGATTTAATTGGCCGGTTCCAATCCTCCACTGGGAGAACCGGAACCGGGGGTTATCAGTTTCGGTTCCGGTTTTGGAACCGGAGAGGAACCGCTGCCATTTTCGGTTCCTGGAATCGGTGGTTCCTCCTTCAGTTCTGGGAACAGGAACCGGCCTCTTAATTTTTTTAAATTTTAAAATAATTTTAAAATAATTTGAAAATAAAAATAATGTAAAAAAAAAATTAAAAGTGGGTTGCACTTGCACTTAATTTGAAATAAAATTGTAAAAAATTTAAAATTATCATAAAATTGAAATAAAATTACGGTAATATCATAAAACTATAAAAGTAAAATAAAATTTAAATAAATAAATAAGAAATTTGGGCTTGCACTTAATTTTACCTCAATTAAGCTGTCTACGTATCCTCTAGGAGTCAAAGTCCCGCGTAGTTCTCTTACCTTTTATTTAGTGGCCATTGTATTGTCGTTGGTGTCGAAGAAGTCATCGTTATCCTCGGATGGTCCGTCTATTTCCTACTGCCTGTATGAAGCCTTGGTCTAATCGTCAACACAAACCTGGATCTGAATTGAGTCCGGACTCATCAACGACCATCTGTCGTCTAGAATGTTGCTGCCTGCACTAAATTCTTGTTCAACTGCCACAGTCGAGACATGGGCTCCAAAAATTTATTTGGTAATGATGGCCAAAATTGGAAAGTTTATTTGGTGATCTCTCCACTAGTGTTGAAGGTTGAAGTTGTTGTCGTTCACAAACTAAAATGAGGTGTTTAAGGAAACATCAACCTCTGAAATAAAGGTTGATGAAAACATTACCCCCCCCCCCCCCCCCCCCCCCCCCCCCCCCCCTTTTCTTTAAGTTTCTAGACAATAAACTTGACCCTAACTTCCTTAATATGGAGGAAACACTAAATTGAGAACTGCTTATATCCAGTTGCTAAATAACAATGTTTAGCGAGGGACTATATATAGAACGGTATTCATCATAGAGTTCATAAAATAAAGTCCTAACATTATTAAACAAAACATTAATTTCTATATCAATTATACCTAAACATTGATAATAAATAGTATAATATTCAAATAAATTATCAAATTTACACCTAGGGTTAAAAACTGAAGCAATACATAAATACTAGAAATCTCCCTATAATAGTTTAACCATTTTAATTTCATTGCATTAACACATTTATTTAAAGATGGTTGTTGTGCATAGTCATTAAGTGCACCAACAATATTAATGGCTAAAAAATAAATGTGCCGTAGGATGATATATATCATATAAATTATTAGTTGTATCATTAAAAACTTTTAATAATTCACAACTTTTTATACAAACATCCCAATGTTGAGCATATAAATTAATACTACTAATATTATGTTGCATAAAACGAACTAATAATTTTCTATATTCATAACTTTCACAAAACAACTTATAAGTGGAGTTCCAACAAGTTGGAACATCACGAGAAAATCTAATGGGATGCTTCCCATAAGATTTGCAGAACCTAGCCCATTGTTTCTAAAGGGAAGAAAAATCATTTCATCGTATAAAAAGCAGCATAATGGGTTTCAAAATTTTTTCTTTTATTTGAAAACTCTTCTCAATTAGGAACAAGTTCCTATATATACGCGAATATAGATTTGTAACTATAATTACCTTTTATTGTGTTTTGATTCTCTGACTTCTTAATTCACCACAAAGCCTTTTGAGTTATGACCCACGATCTGATAATGCGTGTATGGGCACGTCACAGATGAAGAGATGGAGGTTGCAGAAAAGTGGAGAAGACAACTACTTTGTCTTCTTCCTTGGCCGGCAGCACTCTGCAAAAGGAAATGGCCAGAAAAAACTTTTTTTTTTTTCTCTTCACTCCTTTGTATGGCCGCTCCTTTCTTGTTCTTAGGCTAATTGCATTAGGTTAATTTTCCTAGTAATATATAATATATATATATATATATATATATATATATATATATATATATATATATATACATACACACTAGGGCTCTAGAGTTTTAATTTGACCAAGTCAAAATAGGATTCTAAATCCTTTTATTTTTGATCTCCCTAAAGTTTGAACCTTCGACCTCTAGGATAATTAAATAATTATATTATTTAATACTTTTTATCCTTATCATGATTTGAACCTGCAACCTCATATTTAATAATTAAAACAATTAATAATTATTAATTATTAATTAAATAATCGATTTGAACCTGCAACCTCATATTTAATAATAAAACAATTATTAATGATTAATTATTAATTATTAATTAAATAATCATATTATTTAATTAATTCTCTTTAATTAAATTGTGTCATTTTTGTAACACTATTAATTGGACCATCCAATTAATTTACCTTGACCCTCATTACCAACAATCATAAGGGCTAGCAAGGGGACCTAATGGATCTACAGTTTTGAGCTCCAATAATAGTCAATATTTTTAATTAAACTCTTTAATTAATATTCCTGATTATTAACCTCGGAGTTATTCCATTAAAAACCTGAGGCTGCACTCTCAGAACTGTAGACATGTTTATATAATCTGAAGTGTCAGTGTCCGTTGATATAGGTGATTGCATATAATGTGAGGTCATAATGTCCGATATACCCCTCTAATTATATATTTTCCTTTAAGCACCGTTAATTCTCCAATGAACAATTAAATCTTGTCTTCCTCACTGAAGAAAGAGAGATCTCATAATTGTCCGAGCCCTGAATCAACCCTTAAGGGAACTAGTCATCTACTTCAATCAAGAAGAAGTGGATTCCACTATTGTGTTCGTACTTTTCCAACCACAAGCCAAATAGTAACTCCAAGATACAGAGGTATTGATCGAGAATACTACATAGACCTCACTCATGGTAAGTCAAGAGCCACGATTCAACCTGAAGGAGTTGATAAGACACTCAGGATTAAGATCACCTATAAACAGCCATCATTTCTCGATATATATGAATCTCATCTAATAACGAATCTTGGTGAGAGATTCATATAAATCGTGGCCCAGTCCTATATAATCTCATCATATAAGGTGCCTCCATTCTCATGTCAACTACATGAGCAATCTAGAATAAGACCACCATACATTACAGAATGGATCGCAACAGTAGATCAATCACAAACAAAGTACCCAGCTTTATTTTCTCTTTACGGACTCTTTTGATTGCATGTCTCAAAATGAATCCTACTGTATATGAGTTTCATATACTCATTTTGAGATTACATATTACAATCTTGGATGTTACTTGCATAATATACAAATGTATGAATAGATATAAAACACTTTTATTTGAATGATAAACATTTAACTTTTATTTATGTTTAATAACATTTATAATTATAAACTTTAGGGCATAAATCCCAATAATCTCCCACTTGTACTAAAGCAGATGTGACATGTCTCATAATCCTAGACCTTTTAAGTGACCTTCAAATACATTAGCCGTTAAGGTCTTCGTAAATGGATCAGTCAAGTTGTCTTGCGACGCGATCTTCATCACGGTCACGTCTCTTCTCTACACTATCTCTCTGATGAGAATGATATTTCCTCTCTATATGCTTCCCTATCTTGTGGCTTCTTAGTTAATTAGAATTAGCAACAGCTCCACTATTATGACAATAAAGTGTCATGGGCTTATCTACATCTTGAACAACTTCCAGATCACTCAAGAACTTCCAGAGCCATACAGCCTCCTTAGCTGCTTCACAAGCCGCTACATACTCGGCTTCCATGGTGGAATCAGCAATGCAAGATTGCTTAATGCTCTTCCATAATATGGCTCCACCACTAAGGGTTAATACTGACCCAAATGTGAATTTCTTAGAATTATTATCTGATTAAAAGTCAGAATCTGTATATTCTAACGGGATTAAATCTGGATGAGAATATACTAGCATATGGGTCTGTGCCGTACATGGTTGAGGGGCTAGAGAGAGTAGATGGCACGTGGCTTGTGGCTACGTGACCGCTAAAAATCAAGACAAAGAATGGCAGTTTATTTTGAATAAGATAGTTAGATAAATAAAGGTTGGCACCACATTAGATGGCAGTTTAATAATATGCACCACATTAGAATAATGGAGGGTACCGAAAATGTTAACATGTGCTTTAAAAATTTAAAAAAGTAAATAAAATAATTATATTACTTTTATAAAATATATAAAATTATGTATTAAAAAAATAGATATAAATTTTTAATTGAATTTTGGGTTGACGTGTTAACCTGCTCATTTTATTATGATCACCCCATGTGCCGCGGAGCACATGGTCTCAACGGATTATTCATGCTCGATGTATTTATGTCCTCAAGACTTTGAGATTTAAATATACTACATTAATTAATTATATTTTAATATAATTAAATTTTATTGTATTATAATATGATCTTTGATACATGATATATCAATGAAATTTAATTATATTTAATATAATTAAATTTCATTATATTAGCGCATGATCTTTTAAAACGTCAAATCTCACAAGCAAGAACTTAAATATTGATACATGAAAATATTATATATGTGAATATACAGGAGTATAGTCAGAAATTTATATTATGGTTGGTTAATAGATTTTTATTTTCGATTAAAAATATTATTTGACATGTACTATTAAGTAAAAAAAATTATTTAAATGATAAATCACAATAATATGAGCAAACTTTTATTAATAAAATATACTCACACCTGAATTGTGAGTTGAGAGAAAATTTATTAAAAAAATTAAGAAAAAAGAAAAAAACAAAGATATATATATATATATATATAAAATAGTATAATACAAAAAGATATGAGATTTGATTTAAAGAATAACAAGAACTATAATAGAATTAAAATGAACAACTCTTTTAATATAAATTAATTTCCATGACTTATTATACATATATAAGATAATTTTTTTTTTGACATATTGTCTATTGTAAAAGTGACTTGAATCTAGAATATTATCAGATGTCTTTGTCACTGAATCACATTGGGGGATAATGATAAAGTGTATTTTTAGTTTAGATATTAATATATTGATATGTGTTTTATTTTAAAATTTAGATATAAAAGCATTTAATTATTTTTTGTTTAAATAAAATAAACCTAAAATATATTTAATTATAATAATAATATTTTTTTTTTCAAAAAAACTTGGCTGGGCTTGTATTATACATGGCTTCGCCCATGTGTGTATGTGATAGATAATCTTTAACATCTTTTAAGAGTTTAGCGCTTCGGTTTATGGATTTACTTTAAATATATATCTTGAAAGTCGTCGAAGGCTTGTTACTATTATTTTCATAATGTCCACTTCACACCCTAGCTAAATTACTTATAAACAAATAGCATTTTTTTTTTCAAGGAATTAAACCAACAACAATAATGAACTTAATAGGGAATGAATCCTATGGATACAGGGTGGCGTGTTGTGATAGGGCAAAAAAAAAAAAAAAAAAATTAGTGTTTAAAAATATTCATACGAAGAAGCGAGAGATTCATGATGGATTCGCTATAGATGTATACAGAATTGCGAACTTGGGGAGGGATGAGCTTAAATTTTAATGGTCAAACTTAACGTTAGTGGAGTTCTGTGTCAATTTTTGTAAATTTTAATTTCGAATGTAAGATTCAGTGTTATTTATTCGTTTTTTATTTGTAGTTTTGTACTAATGCTAGCACTAAGGATGGTGTCGGTTTGATTTGAACCAGTCGGTTCGAACCGAACTTGCAGTTCTGAATCGGGATCGGAGGTCCCGGTCCAGATTTCGATTTCGGTTCAAAACCGTGGACGGATCAGGGACCATCTGGTCCCAATTCCGGTTCCACCGAAAAAGGAATCGAAATAACTAGTTCAAGAAAAAACTAACCAGCCAACTGTCTACTAGCTGTTGGGCTCACCCAACGGCTAGTAGTGGGGGATGGCTGCAAAATTGCAGCCACCCTTTTTTTTTTTTTTTAAAATTACAAATTAACCCATTCCCCTAAAACTATATAAACTCGTCTCCCCCATTCATTTTTCACACACCAATTCTCTCACTCTCTCTCAACAATTCTCTCAATCTCTCTCTCAATAATTCTCTCAAATTCTCAATTGTCTTCATTCAATTATTAATTGTAATTTTTTTTTTTCAAATTATAAAATTGCAATAGCAAATTTTATTCCTTCCAGAAGATCAGTTTCCAATAGAGAAAATGATCCTATATCGGTTCAAGAAGAGCACATAATAATTTGTTCAATGAAACAAATGATCATGACTTTCTACAACAACAAGCATTCGAGGAGGAAATATTCGGTAATGAAATTCCTCCAAATTTTTTTAAACTCGATTCCACTCCGTAAGTCCCTCGAAATCCTCTTTACCATGTAACCAACCAATCCCGAAATATGCTCGATTTGGGTGATGCTGATTTGGGAAAGTACAAATCTGAACTTTTTAAAGTTTATATGAAGAAGGTGGAAAAAGAACCGGGAAAAATAGTGGTGACTTGCAACTATTGTTTCAAGGAGTTAAAGTTGAACAAATCCGGAGGACACAGTACATACTGGAAACACATCAACAACAGTCATCCAGTCGAAGTATCCCGGGCACACGGACAATAATAAATTGTCAAGTACACATTTCATAACCATCTTTTATTTAAATATAGTGATCAATGCAATAGGGAAGAATTAGCTAAGATGGTAGCTGTAGAACATTTACTTTTTAGTTTTGGTGAAAAAACTGGTTTTTTAAAATATTATTATAAGGCCTTAAATCTCACTGCATATAGGGTACCAAGGAATACACTTAAACGTACCATATGTGAAATTTACAAAAAAGAAAAAAAAGCGTTAGTTAGATATTTTAAAAATTATGTAGGTCGTGTGTCTGTTTGTGCTTATATTTGGAATGATCATTAGCAAAAATATTCATATTTATGACTCACATGTCATTATATTGATTAAGTGTGAGATTTACAAAAACGAATTCTTACATTTAGTGTTTTTGATGAATCCCATACTACAGATAATATATATATATATATATATATATATATATATATATATATAATGATCAAAATTAATTTTGAAGAATATTCGATTAAAATCAAAATTTTTGCAATTGGTTTTGATAATGCTGCAAACAATACTGTCACTATTCCACAATTATATGAATTATGTAACTCCTATTTTGGAGGCAATTTTTTCATCAAAGATGTGTTTGCCATATTTTAAATTTATGTGTACAAACTAGTTTGCAAACACTTCAACATTTTATTAAACCAATTAGGGATGCTCTCTATTATTTGTGGAAACATCCTAGCACCATGAAACAATAGGCTAGTTTATGCAAATCTCATGGGAATCATCCAATTAGATTTTTCCATGATGTTCCAACTCATTGGAACTCCACGTACAAATTGTTGTGTGAATGTTATGCAGTATAATTGCAGTAGTATTAATTTATATAGTTAGCATTGAGATGTGTGTACACGTATTTGTGAATTATTAAAAGTTTTTAATGATACTACTAATAATTTATTTGGTATATATTATCCTATCACACATTTGCTTTTTGTAGAAGTATTAAATATTGTTGATGCACTTAATAAGTGTGCATAAGATCAAACTTTAACTGAATGTGTTAGAGTAATGAGATTAAAATGATTAAATTATTACAGGGATATTTCTATAATTTATGTAATTGCTTTAAGTTTTGACCCTATATGTGCAATGGCCAAAATCTATCAGGCCCAAATCAAGATAAGTGAAGTCCCTCCCATGAGTAGATTCACTACATACATAGGCCTAAAGCCTAATCACACTACATGTTGAGGCCCAGAACCATAAGAAGTCCCCTACATGGGCCGAGCTTACCAAAGCAAGAGGCATGGGCTACACACGGACCACGTCGCACAACACCCATTGTCTACTGTCGACCGTCGAACTCTAGTGTCGATCGACACTGCAGAGTCTCATGTCAAGCTCCCACGCCACACGAACCAACACCATTCCTCAACTGTCACATGACAACAGCGTCGATGGTCGAACTACTTGGCCCATGGTTTGAACTACTAAAGATTTCCCATGTCGGTCAACCTATCATAAGATAGCTCGTTGACCTTATGACGACCTAATTCATGACCCATCTATGGACCTCCAGATCCACGATCCGACCCATCAGACTTCAAATTTGAAGTCTGATGAACCAAGTCAAGGAGGCAATCATATCCTCCTTGATGTGGGCCTATATTCCAGGGAATGTGATCCACTCCCTCCAACGGGTGGATCATTCCCTACAAAATGAAGGCCTTCACTCATCGTGAGGCTCCATGCGCGATCCCCAGAATGGAACTAGTCATTTGCATTGCTATTTACCGAGATAGCTCACCAAAGCACTTTTCGGCTAACTCCAATAGTTTATAGCAGCTTTTCGATCACGACTCCAGTCTAGTTATTCTTTTCTATCATCTACAGAGGACTTATCCTCTCATTCAAGGAAGTATTATAGTCTTTTATCTGGTTTATTTGCATTTATTGTATTTCCGATCGCTAACTTAACTGTCAGAGTGACTTTGGTCGGCACCACCCCGATGTCCCAAACGTCCTACAGGTCACGTGTGTTCTTTCTTTGCAAGTTGTAGTGCCCTACACGTCCCTTACAATTTTTGAGGTCTACAATTTGGCGCCCACCGTGGGGCACGACGATCATTGAATGAGCAAAGTTAGAACTCAACAACCAACTCAACAATGTCGTTCGACAACTCGAACCATGACTCGATGGAGGCTAGGTTCCAACTCTTCATATCCCAAATGCAAGAGAATAGTCAAAGGCTGCAGGCTCTCGAACAGGAGAACCAACAAGTTAGAGTCGAAAACCAAGAGCTGCAAAGCAAAGTCAACTCGCTTGCTGTCTTTCGCCATTTGGAGACGCCTCGACTTCCCAACCAGTAGCGTTTGAGCAACTCGCTCATGTCGCCTTCTATGCTCCTGTACGACTAGATGACCAAGGTATGATGGCTAGCGACCTTGACCTTATCCTTGCAGGTATAGAGCCTGGCTCCCAAACCGACATTAGAATGCCCAACGTCGCTTGACCTCCAGTGACTAACACACAAGTTGGGACAGGAGCACCCCAAATAGACGGCACAACAAGGATGACTCAAGAGGCACCTTCATTTTCAACACCCAATAGCAATAACGGTTAGACTCAACAAGTCATCTTACTGCACGGAACACCTTCATGACCTTTACAATCCACTCCGTCGAACCTAGAAATAGTAAACCCTGAACACCCTTTTACTAACCCAGACTTAGCACGCAGGTTCGCCGAGATGGAAGAGCTCATCCAACGCATTCCAGGAATGCTAACTTCCATAAAGAACAGCGCCGCCAATAGCTTCGCCGACTCACCGTTTGTCGATGCGATATCATTTGTGGAGATGCCCAGGAAGTTTAGCTTCCCCTACATGAAACATTATAATGGCACTACCGATCCGGACGACCACATTACGCAGTACAAATAGAGGATGTTCACCGCCGCGATTCTGCGCAACCTGAGGGGGGCCTGTATGTGCAAAGGCTTCAGCTCAAGCTTGGTGGGACCAGCCCTACAATGGTACACTAATCTCCCAAACGTGTCTATCAGCTCATTCGCTTAACTCACAGATACCTTCGTAGAGCATTTCGCCAGCAGCAGGAAGTTGGAGAAGTAGTTAGACGACATATACACCATCAGCTAAAGGCGAGGAGAGCCCCTACATGACATTATAGGACGCTTCAACAAGGTGAAGGTCTCCATTCCTCATTGCAACCCGGTGGCAGTGATATCGGTCTTTCGCAAGGGTCTACTTTATGACTCCGATCTATACAAGGAGTTAATGAAGTACCTATGCAAGATGATAGAGGACGTCCTGGCTAAAGCTTAGGCACATACCAAATGGGAGGAGGACGAGGTAAACTATCAACCAACCAGGTCAAGCTGAAGCGAAGGGAAAAGTAGCAGAAGGGTCGACTGACGATTATTTGACATGAGAGTCGAACCAACCAGCCCGGTCGACCGACTGAAGAACAGGTTACTAGAATACAACTTGAGCATCAAGCCGAAGGAAGTCATAGCCATTCTCAAAGGAATGGGCAGTTCCGTCAGATGGCCAGTGAAGATCAAGAGTCCACTAGATTATAGGGATAGCTCCAAGTGGTGCGAGTTCCATGGCGATCATGGCCATCGAACAGAGGACTGCATCACCTTAAGAATTAAAGTAGCTGAACTACTCAAGAGAGGACACTTCAAAGAGTTCCTGATAGATAAGGGTAAGAACACCATGGCTATTCATGACGAGAGGCATCGCGACAACCGTTCTACTCCCCTGTTAGAACCACCCCGACATGAGAGGACTATCAACGTAACATTTGGCGGATCCGAAGTAAGTGAAGTCACCTACTCAGAGGCCAAATGACACACACGACAAGCCAGGAACCCAGAAGTGCGAGTGCCATGCTCAGCAGATCCAGCCTACAACTATCTTGTTAGCTTCAGCAGCGATGAACACACAGATCTACTCAACCCTCACCACGATGCCTTTGTCATTTCATTGACAGTAGCCAACTGCATCATCAAGAGAATTCTAGTTGACAATGGTACCTCAACAAATGTACTGTTCCTCGATGCACTAAGGGAGATGCACAGCGACGAGAGCAACATTGTGCGTGATTCGACGGTCCTGGTAGGCTTCAGCGGAGAGCATAAGAACACAATTAGAGGGATCAATCTATCGGTTTACGGGGAAGGAGTCAACTTGAGCACCCATTATTTGATCCTAGACTGCCCATCGTCCTACAACATCTTCATCGGCCGCCCATGGATCCACAAGATGATGGCTGTCCCCTCGACCTACCATCAGGTGATCCGATTCCCTACCAAATGCGGAGTTCGCAAAATTCGAGGATAGTAGAAGGCCTCTCGCGACTGCTACCAGATCACTTTGAAGGCCAAGGCAATCGACTTATAGCAATTACAAAGTTCGAGCTCTACGCTTGACAAAGGTACACCCGAGATGGAAGAGTTCGATGAAGTCCAAGTACACCCAGACTTTTCGGACCATAAGGTTTACATCGGCTCATGCCTTCCGCAAGACATTAGAGCTAGCCTTATCGAATTTTCGTCGACTCGACATGACAGCTTTGTATGGTCCTACGCAGACATAACTAGCATCAACCCGAAAGTCATAGTCCACAGGTTACAAGTCGATCCAGACTACCTCCTAGTGAAACAAAAGAGAAGAAAATTTACGCCCGAGCACAACAACGTTACCAATGAGGAGATTCAAAAGCTGATCGACATCGGCTCAGTAAGGGAAGTCAACTACCGCAATTGGCTGCCAATGTCGTGGTGCTAAAGAAGAAGAACGGAAAGTAGCGAGTCTGCATAGACTTCACAAATCTTAATAAGGCATGTGCCAAGGATTCCTTCCCTCTACCTCACATCGATATAATGGTAGATGTCATTACCGGCCATGACCTTTTGAGCTTTATGGATGCATTCTCGGGCTACAACCAGATCTTGATGTATCTGGACGACTAAGAGAAAACTTTCTTTTTCGCGGAATGAGGGATCTTTTGCTACAAGGTGATGCCTTTCGGCTTCAAGAATGCCAGGGCAACTTATCAAAAGCTAGTCAACAAAATGTTCGCCAACATGCTAGGCCAAACCATGGAGGTCTACATTGACAACATGCTGGTTAAGTCCCTAATAGCCGAGCAGCACCTTGACCATCTACTACAGTCGTTCGACGTCATTGATAAGTATGGTATGAAGCTCAACCCTACCAATTTCTCCTTTGGGGTATCCTCTGGGAAATTCCTTAGTTATTTAGCGACTAAGAGAGGCATCAAAGCTAACCCTGACCAAATCCGATCTATCATGGGCCTGCAATCCCCAAAAGCATCACGGACGTACAAAAATTAAAAGATCCGAGAGATGTAGACCATTCTTCAACACACTGAGGAAGAGTAAGTCGTTCGACTGGATTAAATCTTGTAAGGAAGCCTTCTAAAGAATGAAACAGTATTTGGCCGACCCTTTGTTCCTCTCGAAACCCAAGGTGGTGGAGACATTGCTGATCTAGCTTACAGTATTTGAGACGGCTGTGAGTGTAGTATTGGTAAGGGAAGAGAAATGAAAGCAACTACCCGTCTACAATGTAAGCAAGTATCCACTGGACACGGAGTCCTGCTACACCCAACTAGAAAAGCTAGCTTTCATGCTAGTTATAGCAGCAAGGAAGTTGAGACCATATTTCCAATGCTACACTATCAGCGTGTTTACCACTTTTCCTTTGAAGAACGTACTACATACGCCCGAGCTATCCAAACGACTAGTTAAGTGGGCCGTTGAATTGAGCGAGCATGACATTAACTACCAGCCTCGCACTGCAATCAAATTGTAATCGTTGGCAGACTTTATCGCTGACTTTACACCTGGCACGTTGTAACGAGTAGAAGAGAAATTATGTACCATGTTGTGCAACACATCAGAAGAGAAGTGGACACTGGCCGTCGACGGTTCAACTAACATCAAAGGTAGTGGACTAGGCATGGTACTCACCTCACCCGAAGGTCATGTCATCGAACGGTCCATCCGATGCGGGTTCAAGACTACCAACAATGAAGCCGAATATGAGGCCTTTATAGCCGGACAAAACTTAGCCAAAGATTTGCACGTTAAGCGATTAGCAGCGACTCACAGTTGATTGTAAGGCAGCTTCAAGGGTCCTACTAAGCTAGAGATTTGAAAATGACAGCTTACTTAGCCTTAGTAAAGCAATTGCAAGCGTCATTTGACATAGAGCAAGTGCCTAGATCAGAAAACTCGCACGCTGATGCCCTTGCCAATCTTGGTTCTGTACTCGACACAACCAATGAGCGATCGATCCCCATGGTTTATGTCCAATGGCCTGCCGTATGAAAACCAGCCGAGATAGAAGTCGATCCCATCTCGGTGGAACTAACTTGGATAACACCAATCTACGACAACTTGATGAATGACTCCTTACCACTCGACAAAATTAAAGCACATAGAGTCAAAATGAAGGCAGCCCGGTTCTTTATAATAGATGGAAGACTCTACAAAAAGTCCTACTCCGGCCCCTATCTCAAATGCGTTGACCCCACCGAGGCTCGACAAATACTCAAAGACTTACACGAAGGACAGTGTGGAAACCCCTCAGCAAGTAGGAGCCTAGCCAATTGAGCCCTCACGGCCGAATACTATTGGCCGACAATGCGATCCGAATTGTACGACTATGTGAAGCGATGTGACCCATGCCAACGCTTCGCCCAAGTATCGCATCAACCTCCGGAGTGACTTCACCTCATCAGATCTTCATGGCTTTTCATGAAATGGGGGATGGACATTGTGGGAAAAATACCGATCGCCATAGGTAGGAAGGAATACATGTTAGCAGTAACGGACTACTTCACGAAATGGGTTGAAGCCGAGTCGTAACAAAAGATCAAGGACCAAGAAGTCATCAATTTAATCTGGAAGAATGCGATCTGCAGATTCGACATCCCAAAGGAAATCGTCACAGACAACGGATCACAATTCATCTTGTACGACTTTCAAGAATTCTGCGACAAGTGGCACATCAAGTTAAGCTATTAAACTCCGAGGTATCCTCAAGCTAATGGTCAAGCGGAATCGACAAAAAAAACAATCGTTTCAACTCTCAAGAAGAGGCTCGACTGATACAAGGGTAATTGGGCTGATGAACTACAAGGTATGTTGTGGTCCTACTGCACGACAGTAAGAACCTCGATAGGAGAAACACCTTTCTCTCTGACCTATGGGTCGGAAGCCGTGATAGCAACCAAAGTAGATTACCCATCTTACAGGGTAGAAAATTCGACTTAAGAACAAAACAATCAAGAGTTACAAAACGAGCTCGATATGGTCGACAAGAGAAGAGACAAAGCCGTACTACGACTCGCCGTCTACCAGCAAAGAGTCGCACGACACTACAATAGGAATATACAACTAAGGACTTACAAGGTTGGAGATTGAGTTCTACGCCGAGTATTCCAAAACACTAAGGAGAAAGGGGCAGGTAAACTTGGTCCTATATGGGAAAGACCCCACTAGATTATCAAAATAGTAGGACAAGGAGCTTACAAGCTACGCTGCACATATGGCATGGAGATTGGTAACAGCTGGAATGCCATCCACTTTAAACAGTATCATTTCTAAACCCTTTCTATTTTTTCCATGCTTCATTTTTTCTGAATACGTTGAACTGAGTTTGGCAAACCCAACGGCCAACCCTAATATGTTTTACACAGGTTGATGTTTTTCGACACTCGTACACTTAAGGAACTTATCCTACATCTACCAACACATTGCCACGACAAAGGTGATTCGATCGCCAAAACTTGCATTCAAGGTCAAAAGTAGTACGACTATAGTATCATTGACAATTCAAGTGTGAATCCAAACAATCCACACTTAAACTGGGAGCATCATAATACAATCTCACAAGTCTAAACCATAAGCTATGATTTTTCATGCAAACAACACAAAAGGAAGTCGCACGACATACGAGGAAAATTGATCTCTGCCTATCGATCCCATAATCATACGACTATGGCAGCCATTTCTTACAAACAATGGTGCTGTTTAATCTCACAAGTTAATCAATTGTCACTCGAACAGATTTCTCACAAGTCATTCGACTTACATAAGAATGTACTTGTACCTTTTCCTTTTAACGAGTCGTACGACTCAATATGGAAATTCGCTTTAGTCTTTTTTACAAGGCATTCAATTCGATATGAAAGTGGCGAAGTACGATTTAGTATTTTCACTCAGAAGCATGCAATGTCGATCGACATATAAACAAACGAAGTTTCAAAAAAAAAAAAAAAGTAAAATATTGGTTCAAGGCCTCCCCGGGCAAAAATTCAAAGTAAAATTCACAGTATGTAAACTTAACAAGAAATGACTAAGTATGTTACAACCCACTATAGGGCGACATCTTCTTCCTCTTGATCATGAGCGACATCCTCAACCTGGCTGATAGGTTGGTACCCGCTTGACTGGACAGGCAAAGCCATTAAGGCCGCGCCTTCAAGGACCGAATCGACAAGGTTGGCATCCTCAACCCTCTGTTCCCCAGCCTTGTCCTCGACATCAGCATCCTTCTCGGTCGCCTCTTCATCGTCCTCCTCCTCGCCACTCTTAGCATCAGGACACGTCAGCTCTTCATGATCTGCAATCCACTCATTTGGCTTCCATTCATCGGTACGATCCTCCACGAACTGTCTCATCAAGTTAGCCCTCGTTTTGATTATGGCATTGAGAACACTATCCTCCAGTTGGTTGTACAAGGCATCATACTTGGACTTCTTCGAACCTAGCTTCGCTCCAAGTCGATCAACCTTCGCCTTCAGATGACCATTCTAGAGAGTAGTTTCGACCGCCCGACTGGAAGCTTTATGAGCAGTTTTTCTTGCCTTCAGGTTAGCAGCTCTCAGCTTCTCCATGTCGGCCCTCAAGTATTGGTTGCTCGACTTGAGCTTTCTTACTTTCCTCAGAACCAACCCAAGCTTTTTCTTAGCAAATATTTGGGACTCCAACGCCTACGAAACAAACAAAGTTATTTTAGAATGAGAAAGCAAAATGAAAAAAATATCTTGAAAGCATTTGGAGTCGTACGACCACGTACCTGGAAGAGGTGGCCCATGCCCCACTCCACGGCTTGAGAGGAGCCTATATTCTTCAATTGACTCTCGTCCTCAAGGAGGAGAAGTCGTTCGACCTAGGCTATGATCAACCCAAAATCGGAGTAGCTGAAGCGTCCTAAGGGAAAGAGAGGCCGACCGACGCCTCGCTACTTGTATCAGAGTCATCTCTCTTCCGTTTTTGCCAAGCAGAGCTCAGGACCAAAATTTCCTTGCTTCGGCTAGAGGGCGGAGGTGGATGAGGTGTCGCCAAAGGCTCGACCAAGTCGTTCGACTTGGCTTTTTTCTTTCCTTTCTTTTTCTCTATTAACTTCTTCAGTGCGTCGTCAACATTAGGGATTTAGAAGCCTCCAACGATTAGATCAATTGTGAAACGTCGCTCTACGTTAGAGATTGGACTACAAAACTGAGTGCCCTATAGCTACTCGACACTGTGCCTGACTCTGATAAATTTCACTAAACTTTTAAAAGCTGGGTAAGCTGTACCTGGCTCGTTAATAACCGAGAATTTCCAGAGGTGGCTCGGCCTCAAGTTCTCCTTGGTGAGGATTGTCTTCCAACTCCTTTATTTTTCATCGTATGACAGGATACAGTTCGTGCGCTTCGCACAGTTGAGTCCAACCATAGCCTGAGAAGTCCCTAGGTTCACTACGACCAAAGAAAACAAAAGCAATGGTTAGAGAAAATATATGATAGCTATCAAATGTCAATCGACGTGACAAGTCAAGTTAGTAACCCACAAGCTTTGGCCCATGTCGAACAAACAGTCGTATCTCCTAATAGCTCCGTGATTAAATGCTTCCTATTCACCCGAAGTACAAGGGTATAGTGGCCCGTCTCCGTGTCGTGCTCCCTCATAGAGTAGGTGTAGAACAAGTCGAAGAGCTCGAAGACGATCGACTGTATCATGTAGAACAGTTCCAGCTCAAGGAGGATTCTCCAGCTATTAGGCATCAGTTGGCCTAGAGAGATCTCGAAGTGGTCGAGCACATTCCTAACTAAACCTACCATGGGTAGTCTGAACCCTACCCGCTGGAATGGAAGCTCGTAGAAGCATGTCCACCCAGGGATGTCCCAATCAGGTCTCTCATCCTTGGAAGGCAGCTTGAGGTCAACACCATCAGGTATAGCATATCTATATCTGTTGCGATTCAAATCCTCCTCCTTCAACACGCTGGCATGATTGATGAGTAGTACACCCAACGACCTACTCAGACCCATAGGGCAAGACCCTACTGTTGTCCCCGGTAGGTTGACAAGGGGAATGGTGAGAAGAGGGTCGACCACGACACTTGACGTGCCTTCATACCTGGACACGGTAACTAGCTTGACAACACCAGTGGCCAAGGTGACCTCTCCACTCTTGGTCCTTGACTCATCCCATGAGTCGGACGACAGATCAACAGAGTCATTATACCCCTGCCCAGAAGTACTAGGAATACTATCGTCGCCTTTACTCGACATCTTACCTACAAGGTTGACTGAAAATAGGGGCACTCAGTTAGTAACATTATCACCGACTTAGCCTCGACTCAACCTAACACCAAGCCACAAGGTAGTTAGATCAAACCTACAACTATTCGTTCGATATCTACGTTCAAGAATCTGTCGCACGACACCATCGTTACAAACAAGTTTCTAATATGTCCTAACCAAATTTTCGGAACAAAACCAGCATTTCATGGAATTTCCTTAGGGAACTATTCGAAGGATAATCAAGAACACAGTAGAAGCAAAAACCAATCAAAAGCAACAACAAAACCAAAAAGACCAGAAAACTTACCAAAGACAAGTCTAAATGCATGAACTTCGTAGGAACAAATGCGAAATACGCCGAAAATGGTCTAAAACAATGACAGAACACAAGAAATCGATAACTGGTTCTAGTGAGAGAAAGCAAGAATAGAGAGAAATTGCAAACTGATTTGCCAAAAATGAGAAGAGAGAGGAATGGGCGGGAATAAATGGAAAAGGTATGCTGACGTGTCACCTCAACATTGGGCACACGTCCCTATAACCACCATCATTTAATGAGACATGTACCTACCCAAGGAAATCAATATTACAACTATACAACTGTCAAGAGCAACTAAATAGCAAGTAACTCCAACCGTCTCGACTATAGCGTAGTTGCACGACACATCAGCAAAAACATGGTGATAGGACCACTCTTCCCACAAAAGCCACCGCATGGCTCGACTCGACATTTTTACAATCTTGACATGATAATCGCGTGACATTCACCTATGCACATCCGTCCTAAAGTGTCATATTGGCTGACTCCGTATCGACTGATAGTGAGGTGAAACTACTAACGTGCTTTGAAATCCCTCTGTGTCGAATGACAACATGGTATTAACCACCATAATGTTGGGATTTATGCCCTAAAGCTTATAATTGTAAATGGTTAAAGAAAATAATAAGTATTATTCAAATTATCATTCAAGTTCATAAAATGTTTTATATTCAGTAATACATTCGTATTGTGCAAGAACATCCTAGATTGCAAGATGTAATCTCATAATGAGTATATGATGGTCATATACAGAGAGGATTCATTTTGAGACGTGCAATCTAAAGAGTCCGTAGAGAGCGAACAAAGTTGGGTACTTTGTTTGTAATTGATCTACTGCTGCGGTCCATTCTGTAAAGTACGGTAGTCTTATCCTAGACCGCTCATGTAGTTGACATGAGAATGGAGGCACCTTATATGATGAGATCATATAGGACTGGGCCACGATTTATATGAATCTCTCACCAAGATCCGTTAGTAGATGAGATTCAGATATAATCGATAAACGATGGCTATTTATAGGTGATCTTAATCCTGAGTGTCTTATCGACTCCTTCAGGTTAGATCGTGGCTTTTGATTTACCATGAGTGAGGTTGATGAGAATCTCGACCAATACCTCCGTATCTTGGAGCTGCGGTTTGGCTTGTGGCTGAGAAGGTTTGTACACAATAGTGGAATCCACTCCTTCTTGATTGAAGTAGATGAGTAGTTTCCTTAAGGGTTGATTCAGGGCTTGAACGATTATGAGCGCTCTCCTTCTTCCGTGAGGAAGACAGGATTTAATTGTTCATTAGAGAATCAATGGTACTTAAAGGAAAAGATATTTCTAGAGGGGTATAACGGATTTTATGACCCAGCTCTAGTTATGAACTATTTGTGGAGGATCACACTATATACAATTAGCTATATCAATGGATACTGAGACTTCAGATTGTATAAATACGTCTACAGTTTTGAGAGTGCAGCCTCGGGTTTTTAGTGGAATAATTCCGTGGTTAATAATTGTGAAATATTAATTAAAAAGTTTTAATTAATATTACTAAGTATTATTGGAGCTCAAAACTGTGGGTCCATTAGGTCCCCTTGCTAGCCCTTATGGTTGTTGGTAACGAGGGTCACGGTAGATTAATTGGATGGTCCAATTAATAGTGTTACGAAAGTAATGCGATTTAAATAAAAGAGAATAATAAAATAATATGATTATTTAATTAATTAAATATTTAATAAAATAATAGAAATTAATAATTATGAATTATTAATTCTATTTATTAAATATGAGGTCATGTGATTAAATAATGAGTAGGACAAGAAAATTAAAATGATTAGATTATTTTAATAGTCTAAAAGATCACAGGTTTAAGTCTTTAGGGAGACTAAAAATAAATAGGATTTAAAATCCTATTTTGACTTGGTCAAACTAAAACCCTAAAGGACTACTATAGTTAGGAAAAAACCAAACCTAGGACACAAGTGAAAAAGAAAGATAGTTCGGCCACCAAAGAGAGAAAAAGAAAAAAAAGTTTTTTCTGACTCTCCCCTCTTTTGCAGGATTCGGCCAGCGATCTTTTCACGTGACCTCCATCTCTTGCCATGACGTGCCCACACACATGTTGTCAGACAGCGGGTCATAGCTCGGAAGATCTGGTGGTAGATCAAGGAATCAGTAACAGAAAAATCATGAAAAAGGTATATAGTTCATGAAATCTTTTTCTGCGTATATACAGGAACTCGTTCCTGATTGAAAAAAGTTTTCAATATAAGAAAAATTTTTAAAACCCAATTCCGCATGTTATACGATAATCAAAAGTTTTTCTAAAACTCCCTTCAGTTGGTATCAGAGCCTTTGGTTCTAAGTTCATATATATACACAAAAGAAAAAGAAAAAACTACATCTTTCTTGTTTTTTTTATTTTTCTTTTTTATTCTTGATCTGTGATATATTATTGTGTAGGCATAAATCTAGAATGTATGATTTGTTTTTATTGTTATATAATTTGATTATATAATTTTAAAAGCGTAATTGGTCGTTAATTATATGGTGAATGGGTTGTAGGATGAATTTTTATTTTTAGGCCAATTGTTTATGGCAAAAAGTTTTTTTTTGTATATTGTTTTTTATTGTTATTCTTGTAATCGATATGCCCTACGAAGAGTCGAAGAAGCGGATGATGCGAAGAAGAAACGGAAAAAAAAAAAAATCGATTGCACAGCCCCATGGGTAGCGGTCGCGCGCGCTCGCTCGCCAGCGGCCGCGCACGCTCGCGCTCGCCCCAGCTGCCGTGCGCGCAAGCACCCAGTGAGCCCATGAGCCCAGCGGCCGTGGCCGCGCACCCAGCACGCACGGCTGCTGTCGCGTTTGCGCTGGGGCCGTTTTTTCGTGTTTTTTGCGAACGATTTTTTGCTTATTTTTCTGGAAACATATTGTTGAATATTTTCTAAAAAAAGTACAAAGAATTGGAGCGGAAAACCGTGGGCGAAACGACCCAGGAACGCTCGTGAAAGCGCGGCTCGCTCGAGGGCTGCGCGCACCTTGCGTGCATGAGCTACGCTGCTGGCAGCCGCACTTTCTCACGCGTTAGGGTTGTTTAGTGTTTCGTCTTGACCTAGGGTGCGTGTTAAGGTAACACATGGACCTCTGGAAAAGATGTTGACTTTTGACAAAAATAAAGTTTGACTTGATTAGGAAAACGAAGACAAGAAGAATTCAACTCGAAGAAGAACTCTTGAAGACCAAGGAATGCCTTGGGAATACAATTGTAATTAGAGTTGTTTAAGTTAGATAACCCATGTCACTTGGTCAATTACGTATGCCTTATTTATTTTCATGTGATGATTATATGGATGTTAAAGCATTGTCATACATATGAATGTCATCTAGATTAGGTGTGCCTACACATACATAATAATATGTCATCCATAATTGTCATATTATATTGTTTTATTTTAATGTGATTAAAATAGGAAACAATTTCATAAATGGCAATTAAATAATAGATTTAGCTTTTAGGAGTAAAAACTTGGTAATATCCATTAATTAACTAATCAACAAATTAAAGAGTTTAATTAAAAAGATTAGTTAGGTTCTTATAATTAATTAAGATTAATTGGATTAATTACTTAATTAAAAAGAACCAAATAATGAGATTAGTTTTTAGAAGTAAATCCTTAGTAAATCTTATTAATGACTAATCAACCAATTAAAGAGTTTAATTAAATTGATTAGTTTGGTTCTTACATTAATTAAGATTAATAAAATTAATTACTTAATTAAAAAGAACCAAATAATGAGATTAGTTTTTAAGAGTGAAAACTTGGTAAATCTCATTAATAACTAATCTATATTAAAGTGTTTAATTAAAGTGATTAGTTAGATTCTTTGTATTAATTAAGATTAATTAGATTAATTACTTGATTAAAAAGAATCAAATAATGAGATTAGTTTTTAGGAGTAAAAACTTGGTAAATCTCATTAATGACTAATCAACCAATTAAAGTGTTTAATTAAAATGATTAGTTAGATTCTTTGTATTAATTAAGATTAATTAGATTAATTATTTGATTAAAAAGAATCAAATAATGAGATTAGTTTTTAGGAGTAAAAACTTGGTAAATCTCATTAATAACATATTAAAGTGTTTAATTAAAGTGATTAGTTAGATTCTTTGTATTAATTAAGATTAATTAGATTAATTACTTAATTAAAAAGAATCAAATAATGAGATTAGTTTTTAGGAGTAAAAACTTGGTAAGTCTCATTAATAACTAATCTATATATTAAAGTGTTTAATTAGATTAGTTAGGTCCATTTAATGTTATATTTAATTTGAATAAACATTAATGATATAATTGGACAAAATAATGTGATTTAGTTTTAATAGTTAAAACTTGGTAATTTCACATTTAATTTCTAGTTTATTTAAATAGTTTATGTAAATTAGAAATTGAAATAATAAATTATATTTTAAGAGTTAAAATTGAATAATTTATTATAACTAGTAAACTTAGATTTTATATTAGCCGTAGCATCTAAGTAAAGACAAGAAATATAGAATTTTAGAAACTCTTAGTTCAACACATAGTGAGTGGGAGAGGGATATATGACATTATATCCCGCAGTCTCCATTATTAGTTCAACACCGTGAGGCTTGAGTGGCGCTTCGTGATGGCTTTGCTTTCGTTCTCCCTACGGAGGGTGTCCACAAGAGTCAATACCAAGGTTGACTTCCTAACGGATAGGTTTTCGGAATGTATTTTGGGACTGACCTAGCCTACCTAGGCACTCTCAAGTTAAGTTCATGAATTTTGAAATGATGGGTCACACTCATAAATGACTTAATTAAGTTGTTAATTTATTGTCCTGACTAAATCAAAGCGATGGTTGGATAATATAAGAATGAAAAGTTATTCTGGTGTATTGTCCGATTGAGAATGTCTCGATCTAACATGCAGGGATTTGACTTAGCCTACCTAGGCACTTACTTGTGGGATGTTGGATTATCGTGGCATAGCAACTAATTTTAAGGATTTTTTAGTTCATTAAAATATGCTCATGCATCATGTTTAATTTTATGTCGAACTATAGCATTTGATATGAATGTATGAATGAATGATATTAATTTAGATTTATGTCTTAAATATCAACGTTATCTTCTGCATTATTATTTCCTCGCAAACGAAACATTAACCGGGATAACATTATTAAGTGGAACCAACATAAACGCAATCATGGTCTACAAAGACCTTAAATCTGTGCTTATGGAGGAATGTCCTCCAGAGCCTGTAACCAACGCCTGACGAGTTACCAAGGGTAAGACTGGCGAAGCAAATATTGTTAAGCTATCTTCTTCTGGTTTTAAGAAGATGAAGAGGTCTACTAGTAAAGTAAAGGCTAAGCCAAAATTAAAGAGCACCATGACTGACTAAGCAAAGGAAAAATGTTTCCATTGTAAAGAGGTTAGTCATTGGAAGAGGAACTGTCTACAGTACCTTGGGCAGCTCTCCAATAAGAAGAAAGTGAAAAGTAAATCAGATTTACGTATCATTAAATTTTTGTTTAATGCAAGATGATTCTTCACATTGAATAGTAGATTCAAGGGCCACTAACTAATTTTGTTCTTCTTTACATTGGAATGATTATTGGAAAAAGCTGGAGGAGGGGTCCTTTACTATGCACGTTGGAACAGGGGATGTCGTTTCAGTACAAGCAGTGGGAGTTGTTAGACTACAATTTAATAATTGTTTTCTATCATTGAACAATGTCAATTTCATTTTTGGATTTATAAGGAATTTGATTTCTATAACCAAGTTACTTGAAACAGTTTCATAAGGTTTCTTTTAATGATAAATCAGTTATCATTTTAAGAAATGGAATGAATATTTGTTCTGGTATGATAGAAAATAATTTGTATGTTTTAAGACCGTTAATTCATACATCACTGCTTAATACTAAATTGTTTAAAGTTGAAAAACCTAAAACAAAGCGATAAAAGATTTCTCCAGTTGATGAAACGTATCTAGTGGCATCTAAGACTTGGACATATAAACCATGATAGAATAAACAGACTAGTAAAAAGCGGATCTCTAAGTTAGTCAGAGATCGGTACCTTACCTGTCTGTGAATCTTGTCTAGACGGTAAGATGACCAAGAGACCTTTTACAGGAAAAGGGATTAGAGCCACCAACCACTTGAGCTTATACATTCAGATGTCTGCGAACCTATGAGTGTTAGAGCTAGAGGTGGTTATGAGTATTATGTCACATTTATTGACGACTACTCTAGATACGCATATGTTTACCTAATGCAACGCAAGTCCGAAACCTTTGAAAGGTTCAAAGAATTCCGAGCTGAAGTTGAAAATCAATTAGGCAAAACAATCAAATCACTACGATCGGATCATGGGGGTGAGTATCTCAACTAAGAGTTTGAAGACTACATGGTTGAGCATGGGATAATATCCCAACTCACAGATCTAGGTACACCACAGCAAAAATAGGACATTGATGGAAATGGTGAGATCTATGATTAGGTTCTCATCATTACCATATTCTTTTTAGGGATATGTACTACAAACAGCGACTTACATACTGAATGTAGTTCCATCCAAATATGTTCCTAAGACTCCCCTAGAGTTGTGGAATGGTGCTAGTTTATAACATTTTCGCATATGGGGATATCCAGTACATGTACTGAAGAATAGGAGAAGAAAGCTGGAACCTCGTTCACAAGTATGTTTATTTGTAGGGTACCCAAAGGAAACACGAGGTGGATTCTTTTATAATCCACAAGAAAACAAAGTGTTTGTATCGACAAATGCAATGTTTCTTGAGGAGGATTATATGAGTAATCATAAACCTCGTAGAAAGATTGTGTTAAAGGAGCTAGAACCTGGTATGACCACTGCTCAGTCAACAAGAGTTGTAGACGATGTTATAAATCCACAAACATTTGATAGTCAGATAATTCATAGTCAGGATACACTACCACCGAGGCGTAGTGAAAGGGTTTTTCGACAACCTGATCGCTACTTAGGCATTGGAGAGGCACAGGGTGTCGTTTCTAATGATAGTGTGGATGATCTATTGACATTTAGACATGCAAAGGAAGATTCTGACAAAGAGGAATGGCTTAAAGCCATGAATCTCGAGATGAAGTCCATGTACTCCAACTCAGTCTGGGAACTTGTAAACTTACCAGATGGGATAAAACCTACAGGATGTAAGTGGATCTACAAGCGTAAGACAGGAGTAGACGAGAAGGTAGAGACCTTCAAGGCAAGGCTAGTGGCTAAGGGGTACACCCAGAAGGAAGGCATTGATTATAATGCAACCTTCTCGCCAGTAGTTATATTTAAGTCTATTAGGATACTCTAATTCATAACTGCCTATTTCGATTACGAAATCTGGCAAATGGATGTCAAGACTGCATTCTTGAATGGCAATCTAGACAAGAGCATCTATATGATGCAACCAGAGGGATTCGTATTCCAAGATCAAGAGCAAAAGGTTTGCAAACTGCAGGTCTATTTATGGAAGTAAGCAGGCGTCTAGATATTGGAACATTAGGTTTGATACTGCGATCAAGACCTATGGTTTTGAGCAGAATGTTGATGAGCCTTGTGTGAACAAGCGCATTATTGACAAGAAAGTAGTTTTCCTGGTCCTTTACGTAGATGACATCTTACTCATCGGGAATGACGTAGGAATATTGTCAGAGGTAAAGGGTTGGCTTGCTAACCAATTCCAAATGAAAGATTTAGGAGAGGCTGATACGCCAATTTTTGTACCCACAAGTATACGGGGTCGGGACAAGTAATAAAATGATGAGTATATTATCGTCTCCACAGGGATATTTAGGCGTTGAGTACTAAAAATAACTAAGTCTACTTCTATTTGGATAATCGAAAGGTATTAAAGATAAAAAATATAAAGACATAAAAATAAAGCAAACAACCAATATGAGAGATTAGTTAGGGTATTTGAATTCACCTAATCCATCCAATTGAGTTCCATGATGATGACCGTGTTCATCTAAATTATCCAAAGTCTCCTCTCAAGGTAAATCGGACCTATTCCGCACACACTAATATCCTATCTCTCGATGGTATATCAAAGTGCATGGAAATGCATTAGTCACAATAAACATCCTATGTGATCACACAAGCAAATTAGTATATCTCTATCCAATTCTACTTGTGGTGGATATTATATCGAGCACGTTGTGGGTGTCTCCTCTCGGTACATAACACACAACCAATTTATCATCTAAACGTAGGCCTTCACATTAAAAAACATTAAGTACAATAATACCACTCAACAACACAATAATCAACCGCAACAAATTATACAATCAATTTATTCAATCATTATAGAATAAGATCCATCAAAACCCCAACTTACAAGTTTAGCTCATAATCAACATTTACAATTAATTAAACTAAATTAAATTAACTAAAACAATTAAAATAAAGCGATACGGATTTAATGGAGGATAATGCGAGGTGGTCACACGGTTCCAATCACGGAAATGAAAAACATATTGATTATTATTAAGCACATAATATCATGAAATAAATCACATAATATATTCATAAACAATAAAATCCAAATCCGTTCATAGTTCCGAAAATCACCTAACAATAGTTCTAACAACTCATAATCATAAATGAACAATCAAAGCAAGATTAATGAGACGAAATACAACCCATCGAAGCTCTCAAGACTCGAAGTCCCGCTTTGGTCCGGCTTGAACTTCTCCGCTTTCGATCTTGGTCTTCTTCGATGAGCACTCACGATCTAGAGATGTCTTGGTGATTTCTGATGTTGGAATGTGTTTAGGAGGAGCAAGGAGGGTGGAAAATCACCCTTGGAGCAGCTTGGGAGCTGCTGGAACTGGTCTGCCACTAGCTCTCTCCCTTCACAGCTGCTGCGTCATTTTCTTCTTATAGCAGCATCTTAGGGCTGCGTTTTTCCTTCACCGCGACCACCAACGCGACTTGTGGTCACGGTGGCTTGGTCGCGGTGCTCAGTGGTTTGCTTGGAGATGCTGCACTGCGAGCTGCACCGCAAGGAGCGATGGCCACGCTAGAGCTCGCCACGCTCACTGGTCACCTTTCTTCTCCAACGCGAGCTGTGGTCGCAGTCGTCCTCACGCTGCTCACTGTTTGGCTGGATCATCTTTCTCGCGAGGAGGGGCGCGAGTTGGGGCTGATCGCGCTGTGTATCGCGCTGCTCGCTGCTTGGTCTGGTTCGTCTCCACCGCGACGAGGGGCACGAGGGAGCTGCTGAGGTCGCGCTATGCATGGCCACTGGTTTTTATTTTTTTGTTTTCTTCTTTAACCAAAACAGCGTCGTTTTGGACCAACTCTTTGGTGCCAAAACGACGCCGTTCCATTTAAAACCCAAAGCCTTAGATGCAAAGCGCACCGTTTCACTAATGGCTGGGGTTAACTTTCTGAATTTACAGTTTGACCCCAGAACTTTAATATTATTTCATCGATGCCCTTCCATAAAGTTACTGAAATTACATATTTTCCCCAAAAATATACAAAATCATCACTTGGGTCCCTAAACCTGGACACTCAAGGAAAACACGTCAAAAGCACCAAAAATACTCAAGAATGCAATTAAAAGATACGGTTTAGGGGTCGTATATATATATGAAAATAAATGACCGATCAAATACCCCCAAACTTATCTTTTGCTTGTCATCAAGCAAATCGGCATTTAGCACGAACTAAAAGCAAAGACAAAAATAACTAAAACTAAAAACAAAAACGAACTAAGCTATATCCATTTTCGTAGGATGCAACGATGGCACTTAGCACGTTCCACAAGCCTTTAAACCCCTAGGTGGCTCTAGTGGACGAGTTATAGTCTCGTAAGGGTTTACCAGCTACGATACCCACAAACGTCCTAAGCTAACCACATACATAGCTCAACATCAAATTAAGTATATACACAAATGCAAAGGCATAAGAATATCACAAAATCAGAAATCCAAAATGCTGTCAATAAGTCTAATACACCATATATCATACAGGACACTGACATGCAACGCATTTATAATCGTGACACCTTCCAAGCTAATAACCTCTGATGTAATTCGCCTTGACTCTAGTTTCACAAGTTTTCACTCATTGATACTCAGAACCTAGGCAATCACACTTTTAACTGCATACGACTGGAATTTATGAGCAAGTAATTTCAAAATGTGTCGTATGCATTAATAATTAGAAAGAACGCACAAATTTAACAAAGGATCTCATGAAAGATATCAAATGCTAAGAACAGAAAAATCAATGCACATACATGTCAAATATTACAGTTAAGCTTCCTAAGGAGATCAACAGGTCTTTTTTAGGTTGTAATGGGGCTTTGGGTGATTGGCTTAAAAAGGACGGAAATCGGGCTCAACTCACTTGGAAACCTATTGAGAGACTTCATAAAATTTTCAATATGTGCATTTTCTCTCACGACCACCAAATTCATTCAACTTGTATTCCCAATCTTTTTCTCACATTTCTCCTTCAATCTCTTTTCAAACCTTTCTCAATTTTTACTTTGTGCATTTCACTCTTTTTTCTCATTTTAGCCAACTCTTTTAATATATATATATTTAATGTTAGCTATTCTCTTTTTCTGCACATTTCCCACCTCCTTTTCATATTTTTAACTCCACTCCTCTTTCTCACTCAACACTTGCACATTATTTTCTTTTAATTGTCTTTAGTTTCCAAGCGTCAAAGGTAACGTCTTACAATTTCGGCTAGGATTTTTGAACATGTAGGTCATACAATAAAAGGCTAATATGCGAACATGTATACAAGATTTTCATAATGCAGTTCACTAACATCCAATGCAAACCTATAGAGATCAATCTAATGACAATAAAGCTCAAAAAAGTGTATAAGAGTAGAAACAAAAATTCCCTCAGAATAAATACGCAATAATCTTAAAATCTCACTAAGGGTAGTCTCCACTATTAATCAGAGCTATTGATTGAAAGTTGTCACATATTACAATGCAAAGACGTCAGATCTATATGTTTAGATGCAAAAACACTATCGGCATTATTCCAAATAACAACTTTGTACACTCAAATGACCTAAGTATTTACATATTATTACTCAATTATCTGTAAAGCATGCATATGGTTTCGCTATCCTAACACAAACACAACAAAACACGAAAAATACAATAAAAGACTCGACAACTGGTGTACATGGCATTGTTATGCCTAAGTCTTCCAAACGCAGTGCGTATGAGGAAAGTCTAGGTTTCCAACCTATATACACCAACAAGACACAAAAACACACAAATACCAAAACACCCTCAAACTTAAGATAAACATTGTCCTCAATATTTTAGCACCTTACGAACGAGGTAAAAGGGTTTATAAAGAAATAAAAACTAAAAACTAGAAATAAAAATTAAAAACAATCAAACTAGACACAAAAACAAAAACGCACAAAACAAATGAACACAGAACAACAGTCCTAATATCCATAACTAACAATCCTAAATATCCACAACTAACAATCCTAAATAGACACACAAAAACAAACAAAAACAAAATCAAAGAAATCAAACACAACAATAATATGTACATCCAACCAACTTCCCCCGAACTTTAAAATTTTCAACTCAAGGCACAACACTTCAAAAGGTTCATGAGAAATAATTACGAAACACTAAAAAAAATTTAAACTAAAAAAAATTCAAAATAAAATAAAAAGAAAATACTATATAGATTTACCTCATCACTTGAGCTTTCGCCCACCTGCCCCATGATTGGTATCTCTTCATCAGCTTACCGCACCATCATAACCAAATGACTGGAAGAGAAGATGAATTTCCCAGCACTGCATACCTCGAATGCGAAGGTATCTCTTTACGGCCCCAGTGCGGTGGCATCTCAAAAGGCGGAGGCGGTTGGGGCTTCCCTTCTCCGAGGTCTACAGAAACGTATGTATCTTGGTGGCTTTCTTCTTTTGTAGGGGTACTCTGGACTAGATAAATCTCAAGTGGTTCTGGAAGGGTAGATGCCTCATCTCCATAAAACAAGTTCTTGCTCCCTTCCGTCTCTATTTGATCAACCCAAATCTGGTGCTCAATTTGCTTTTGCCATTGGATCTCTGTAGCTAATTGGCCAATTTGAATTTCCAAGCTTTGGGTAACTGCTTGAGTATGTTGAGCAACTTGATCAAGTTTAGCTTCTAGCATCGTCAGGGCATTATCTTGGAAATCCAGTCTTTCATCCATCTTAGACATGAATTTTAAAATCATGTCTTCCAATGTTGGATCAATTTCCTGATGTTCCTGCTGGTTGCTCCACTCCACTCTGGATTATATGAGCTCAGGTAGGGGTTATTCTGATCATAGTCTACATATTCGTCACACTGCAATTGGTCAGAACTGCCTGCATTGAATGGATTGCCAAGTGGACAATTGGTACTCCAATGTGGCCCCCCCATAAAAGTAACACTTCGAATGTGCTCCATAGTCACTAGTCGCCACTTCCTTGGTAAGCTCCTGTGCCTCATACTAAGGATATATATCCTCCATAGAAAACAAAAAAATTCAAAATTAATAAGAATAAAAATAAAATATAAACAAATCCAAATTAGCTATAGACTTAATCGGTATTAATATCAACACAACTAAAATATCCCCGGCAACGGTGCCAAAAACATGATACGCCAATTTTTGTACCCGCAAGTATACGGCGTCGGCACAAGTAATAAAATGATGAATATATTATCGTCTCCACAAGGATATTTAGGCGTTGAGTACTAAAAATAACTAAGTCTACTTCTATTTGGATAATCGAAAGGTATTAAAGATAAAAAATATAAAGACATAAAAATAAAGCAAACAACCAATATGAGAGATTAGTTAGGGTATTTGAATTCACCTAATCCATCCAATTGAGTTCCAGGAAAGCACATTGTTGAGTTTAACTATGCATGATGATGACCGTGTTCATCTAAATTATCCAAAGTCCCCTCTCGAGGTAAATCGGACCTATTTCGCACACACTAATATCCTATATCTCGTGGTATATCCAAGTGCATGGAAATGCATTAGTCACAATAAACACCCTATGTGATCACACAAGCAAATTAGTACATTTCTATCAAATTCTACTTGTGGTGGACATTATATCGAGCACGTTGTGGGCGTCTCCTCTCGGTACATAACACACAACCAATTTATCATCTAAACGTAGGCCTTCACATTAAAAAACATTAAGCACAATAATACCACTCAACAACACAATAATCAACTGCAACAAATTATACAATCAATTTATTCAATCATTATACAATAAGATTCATCAAAACCCCAACTTACAAGTTTAGCTCATAATCAACATTTACAATTAATTAAACTAAATTAAATTAACTAAAACAATTAAAATAAAGCGATACAGATTCAATGGAGGATAATGCGAGGTGGTCACACAGTTCCAATCACGGAAATGGAAAACATATTGATTGTTATTAAGCACATAATATCATGAAATAAATCACATAATATATTCATAAACAATAAAATCCAAATCCGTTCATAGTTCCGAAAATCACCTAACAATAGTTCTAACAACTCATAATCATAAATGAACAATCAAAGGAAGATTAATGAGATGAAATACAACCCATCGAAGCTCTCAAGACTCGAAGTCCCGCTTTGGTCCGGCTTGAACTTCTCCGCGTTCGATCTTGGTCTTCTTCGATGAGCACTCACGATCTAGAGATGTCTTGGTGATTTCTGATGTTAGAATGTGTTTAGGAGGAGCAAGGAGGGTGGAAAATCACCCTTGGAGCAGCTTGGAAGCTGCTGGAACTGGTCTGCCAGGAGCTCTCTCCCTTCATAGCTACTGCATCATTTTCTTCTTATAGCAGCATCTTAGGGCTGCATTTTTCCTTCACTGCGACCACCACCGCGACCTGTTGTCACGGTGGCTTGGTCGCGGTGCTCAGTGGTTTGCTTGGAGATGCTAAACCGTGAGCTGCACCGCAAAGAGGGATGGCCACGCTCGAGCTTGCCAAGCTCACTGGTCACTTTTCTTCTCCAACGCGAGCTGGACCGCGAGCTGCTGTGGTCGCGGTCGTCCTCGCGCTGCTCACTGTCTGGCTGGATCATCTTCCTAGCGAGAAAGGGCGCGAGCTGGGGCTGATCGCGCTGTGAATCGAGCTGCTGGCTACTTGGTCTGGTTCGTCTCCACCGCGACGAGGGGCGCGAGGGAGCTGCTGAGGTCGCGCTATGCATGGCCACTGGTTTTTATGTTTTTGTTTTCTTCTTTAACCAAAACGGTGTCGTTTTGGACCAACTCTTTGGTGCCAAAACGGCGCCGTTACATTTAAAACCCAAAGCCTTAGGTGCAAAACGCACCGTTTCACTAATGGCTGGGGTTAACTTTATGAATTTATAGTTTGACCCCAGAACTTTAATATTCTTTCATCAATGCCCTTCCACAAAGTTACTAAAATTACATATTTTCCCCAAAAATATACAAAATCATCCTTGGATCCCTAAACCTGCACACTCAAGGAAAACACGTTAAAAGCACCAAAAATACTCAAGAATACAATTAAAAGATATGGTTTAGGGGTCGTAAATATATGAAAATAAATGACCGATCAGAGGCAAGTTATGTTCTTGGGATCCAATTGATAAGGGATCGTAAGAACAAACTGTTAGCGTTATCTTAAGCATCGTATATCGACAAGATACTTGTGCGATTCTCCATGCAGAACTCCAAGAAAGGTAGTTTACCTTCAAGACATGGAGTTCATTTGTCTAAGGAATAGTGTCCTAAGACACCTCATGAAATTGAGGATATGAGACGAATTCCCTATGCGTCTGCAGTAGGCAGTCTTATGTATGCTATGTTATACACAAGACCCGACATCTACTTCGCAGTAGGAGTAGCCAGTAGATATCAGTCCAACACAGGATTAGATCATTGGATTGCTGTTAAGCATATTCTCAACTATCTTCGGAGAACGAGAAACTATATGCTTGTATATTCCCATCAAAATTTGATTCCATTAGGATATACAGATTTTGATTTTCAGTCAGACAAGGATTCAAGGAAATCCACGTCTAGGTCAGTATTCACCCTTGGTGGTGGAGCCATAATTTGAAGGAGTATCAAGCAATCTTGCATTGCTGATTCCATCATGGAAGCCGAGTATGTAGCTGCTTGTGAAGCAGCTAAGGAGGCTGTTTGGCTCCGAACGTTCTTGAGTGATCTGGAAGTTGTTCTAGATATGGATAAGCCCATGACACTTTATTGTGATAATAGTGGAGCTGTGGTCAATTCCAAAGAACTAAGAAGCCACAAAAGAGGGAAGCATATAGAGAGGAAATATCATCTCATCAGAGAGATAGTGCAGCGAGGAGACATAGTCGTGACAAAGATTGCATCGCAAGATAACTTGGCTGATCCATTTACAAAGACCTTGACGGCTAAAGTATTTGAAGGTCACCTAGAGGGTCTAGGATTACGAGACATGTCCTATCTGCTTTAGTGCAAGTGGGAGATTGTTGGGATTTATGCCCTAAAGTTTGTAATTGTAAATGGTTAAAGAAAATAATAAGAATTATTCAGATTATCATTCAAGTTCATAAAATGTTTTATATTCAGTAATACATTCGTATTGTGCAAGAACATCCTAGATTGCAAGTTGTAATCTCATAATGAGTATATGATGGTCATATACAAAGAGGATTCATTTTGAGACGTGCAATCTAAAGAGTCCATAGAGAGCGAACAAAGCTGGGTACTTTGTTTGTGATTGATCTACTGCCGCGGTCCATTCTGTAAAGTACGGTGGTCTTATCCTAGACCGCTCATGTAGTTGACATGAGAATGGAGGCACCTTATATGATGAGATCATATAGGACTGGGCCACGATTTATATGAATCTCTCACCAAGATCCGTTAGTAGATGAGATTCATGTATAATCGATAAACGATGGCTATTTATAAGTGATCTTAATCCTGAGTGTCTTATCGACTCCTTCAGGTTAGATCATGGCTTTTGATTTACCATGAGTGAGGTTGATGAGAATCTCGACCAATACCTCCGTATCTTAGAGCTGCGGTTTGGCTTGTGGCTGGGAAGGTTTGTACACAATAGTGGAATCCACTCCTTCTTGATTGAAGTAGATGAGTAGTTCCCTTAAGGGTTTATTCGGGGCTTGAACGATTATGAGCGCTCTTCTTCTTCCGTGAGGAAGACAGGATTTAATTGTTCATTAGAGAATCAATAGTACTTAAGGAAAAGATATTTCTAGAGGGGTATAACGGACTTTATGACCTACCTCTAGTTATGAACTATTCGTGGAAGATCACACTATATGCAATTAGCTATATTAATGGACACTGAGACTTCAGATTGTATAAACACGTCTACAGTTTTGAGAGTGCAGCCTCGGATTTTTAGTGGAATAACTCCGAGGTTAATAATCGTGAAATATTAATTAAAGAGTTTTAATTAATATTACTAAGTATTATTGGAGCTCAAAACTGTGGGTCCATTAGGTTCCCTTGCTAGCCCTTATGGTTGTTGGTAATGAGGATCACGGTAGATTAATTGGATGGTCCAATTAATAGTTTTACAAAAGTAATGCGATTTAAATAAAAGAGAATAATTAAATAATGTGATTATTTAATTAATTAATTATTTAATAAAATAATAGAAATTAATAATTATGAATTAATAATTCTATTTATTAAATATGAAGTCATGTGATTAAATAATGACTAGGGCAAAAGAATTAAAATAATTAGATTATTTTAATAGTCCAAAAGGTTACAGGTTCAAGTCTTTAGGGAGACTAAAAATAAATAGGATTTAGAATCCTATTTTGACTTGGTCAAACTAAAACCCTAAAGGACTACTATATAAGTGTTATATAGTTAGGAAAAAATCTAACCTAGCACACAAGTGAAAAAGAAAGATAGTTCGGCCACCAAAGAGAGAAAAAGAAAAAAACGTTTTTTCTAACTCTCCCCTCTTTTGCAGGATTCAGCCAGCGTTCTTTTCACGTGACCTCCATCTCTTGCCGTGACGTGCCCACACACATGTTGTCAGACCGTGGGTCATAGCTCAGAAGATCTAGTGGTAGATCGAGGAATCAGTAAAAGAAAAATCAAGAAAAAGATATGTAGTTCATGAAATCTTTTTCTGCGTATATACAGGAACTCGTTCCTGATTGAAAATGGTTTTCAATATAAGAAAAATTTTTGAAACCTAATTCCGCATATTATACGATAATCAAAAGCTTTTCTAAAACTCCCTTCACATGAAGCATTGAAGTCCTCTACTAGTCGAATGACATTATAGGGCGTACATATCAAACCCCTTGACTTCTTACATACGTACAAGGAGTTTGGGGGCAAACTGTAATGGCCAAAATCTGTCAGTCCCAAATTAAGATAAGTGAAGTCCAGCCCATGAGTAGATTCACCACATACATAGCCCAATCACACAGCATGTTGAGGCCCAGAACCATAAGAAGCTCCCTATATGGGCCGAGCTTACCAAAACAAAAGGCATGGGCCATATACGGACCATATCGCAAGACACCCATTGTTTACTATCGACCGTTGAACTTTAGTGTCGATCGATACTGCCAAGTCTTATGTCGAGCTCCCATGCCACACGAACCAATATCATTCCTCAACTGTCGCACGACAACAATGTGGATGGTCGAACTACTTGGGGCCATGGTTTGAACCACCAAAGATTTCCCATGTCGCTCGACATATCACAAGATAACCCGTTGACCTTACGACGACCCGATTCATGATCCATCCATAGACCTCCAATCCATAACCCGACCTATTAGACTTCAAATTTGAAGTCTAATGGACCAAGTCAAGGAGGCAATCATATCCTCCTTGATATGGGCCTATATTTCAGGGAACGTGATCCACTCCCTCCAACTGGTGGATCACTCCCTATGAAATGGAGGGCTTTACTCATTGTGAGGTTCCATGCGTGATCCCTAGAATCGAACAAGTCATTTGCATTGCTATTTACCTAGATAACTCACCAAAGCACTTTCCGGCCAACTGGAATCGTTTACAGTAGCTTTCCGATCACGATTCCGATTTGGTTATTCTTTCTTATCATCTACAGAGGACTTAACCTCTCATTTAAGGAAGTATTATAGTCTTTTATCTGGTTTATTTGCTTATATTGTATTTTCGATCGCTAACTTGACCGTCGGAGTGACTTTGGCCGGTACCACCCCGGTGTCCTAGAAGTCTTATGGGTCATGTGCATTCGTTTTTTGCAGGTTGTAGTGCCCTACACGTCCCTTATGATTTTTGAGGTCTACAAGGTGTAAATTAGATAATTTTTTGAATATTATACTTTTTATTATCAATGTTTAGGTATAAGTGATATTGAAATTATTAGTTTGTTTAATAATGTTAGGAGTTTATTTTATGAATTGTACGATGAATACCGTTATATATATGGTCTCTTACTGAACATTAATGTTCAGTAACTGGAAAAAGATTCTCATTTACTCTTCGTTCCACATTAAGGAAGTTGAGGTCAAGCACGTTTTCTCGACAAACAAAGAAAATACGGAGTGTGTCTTCATCAACCTCTACTTCAGAGGTTGATGTTTATTTAAACACTGTATTCGAGTTTGTGAGCGATAACTGCAACTTTCAACACTAGTGAGGGGATCACAAGAGAAACTTTTCAATTTTAGCCATCATTACCAAATAAATTTTTAAAAACGCTGTCTCCACCATGATAGTGGAACAAGAATTCAGCGTCGGAGGCAGTAAATTCCAGATTATAGTATCATTTTGTTGAAAAAAATAAGAGTTTTATCTAACTCAAACTTTATCTGCATCAGCAGTAAGACGAAAAGGACGCGTGTTGGGCTGCACTTCGTTTTCCAATGATAAAGGTTAAGGTTAAGGCAGCCTCATGATTATCCCTTCACATAATATTTATATATAATCTTAATTTAACTTTATTCCTTTCACCTGCTACACTCACATCGTAGCCTCATGATGTACTAGGAGTTTCAAGGCAGACATAGCTTTAAGTCTCTAACGATGGTGATGCATGATTTCACCACCACCAAATTCAATCTAGTTTGGTCAGGTTTGTTTGGTAAGAAACAATATCCCACGTGACCGGACCTAACACCCTTGATTTAACCCTTATATATTTTCTTGTTAACAAACCATGACACGCATCAATACCACCACTAGCCATTTCAACATGGTTCTAGACACCTTCCTCCTCCAAGAGGCCGCGGCGGCTGCTATCCTCTTCTTCATCACACGCTTTTTCATTCGTTCTATCACTAATAAATTGTCCCCGCCGCTTCCTCCTGGCCCGAAAGGGTGGCCACTCATTGGTGCTCTTCCCATGGTAGGAAGCATGCCTCATGTCACCTTAGCCGAAATGGCCAAGAAGTATGGTCCTATAATGTATCTTAAAATGGGAACATGTGACATGGTGGTGGCATCAACCCCTGACGCGGCTCGAGCCTTCCTCAAAACCCTTGACCTCAATTTCTCGAACCGTCCTCCCAATGCGGGTTCAACCCACATTGCCTATAATGCGCAAGACATGGTTTTTGCGGATTATGGACCAAGATGGAAACTGTTACGTAAATTAAGTAACTTGCACATGCTTGGTGGTAAGGCCCTTGAGGATTGGTCTCGAGTCAGGGCCGTCGAGTTAGGCTACATGCTCCAAAGTATGTGTGACTCTAGCCGAAAAGGCGAGCCTGTGGTGGTGCCAGAAATGTTAACCTATGCCATGGCAAACATGATTGGAAAAGTGATACTTAGCCGTCGTATTTTCGAAACAAAAGGTTCGCAGTCTAATGAGTTCAAGGACATGGTGGTGGAGCTCATGACATCTGCAGGATATTTCAATATTGGTGACTTTATCCCCTCTATTGCATGGATGGATTTGCAAGGAATTGAGCGTGGAATGAAGAAATTGCATAAGAAATTTGATGTGTTGATCACAAAGATGATAGAGGAGCACATGGCATCAACTCAAAAACGTAAAGGAAAGCAAGATTTTCTTGATGTTATTATGGCTAACAGTGAAATATCTGATAGTGAAAAGCTTACCATCACCAACATTAAAGCACTCCTCTTGGTATTTCTCTCTCTCTGCTTTTTCTTTTTAAAGGTATTTTCACACTTCCTGTACCAGTCAGTAATTTTTTGTTTACTTTTGCTAGAACTTATTTTCGGCTGGCACGGACACATCATCGAGCATAATCGAATGGGCACTTGCTGAGATGTTGAATAAACCTAGCATTCTGAAGCAGGCACAAGACGAGATGGATCAAGTAATAGGCAGAAATCGAAGGCTAGAAGAATCGGACATACCAAAACTCCCATACTTACAAGCAATATGCAAAGAAACTTATCGAAAACATCCATCAACACCCCTAAACTTACCCCGAGTCTCAACTGAAGCCTGTGTCGTGAACGGTTACTATATACCAAAAAACACTAGACTTAGTGTGAACATTTGGGCAATCGGACGCGATTCCAATGTGTGGGATAATCCACTAGACTTCACCCCAGAGAGGTTCTTGAGTGAGAAATATGCAAAGATTGATCCAAGAGGAAATGACTTTGAGTTGATTCCATTTGGGGCGGGGAGGAGGATTTGTGCTGGGACTAGAATGGGGATTGTGTTAGTTGAATATATTTTGGGGACTTTAGTCCACTCTTTTACCTGGAAATTGCCAAATGGTGTTGATAGCCTGAACATGGACGAGGTCTTTGGTCTGGCTCTTCAAAAGTCTGTGCCACTTTCTGCTTTGGTTCACCCAAGGCTCGCCCCAAGTGCTTACGTTTCTTGAGCTTTTAAGTCTTTGCTTTGGTCCATGATTGTAACGATCCTTATATAATCTTGCTAGCTATTTTGCGTTGTAAGTGTGTTAATTTACGATAATAAATGAATTGTTTTAGGTTGCTAATATTGCCACTCAAAAATTTAATTAACTCTCACAATTTCTAAATGAAGGATTTCCAAGACCAGATTGTTGTATCCTTATTAGGCTGATGGCTGCATGCTCAATATCTCACTGATAGTGATCTGACATGGACCAAAACTTGTCAATAAGCCCTTTTTGAGCATTCACTTGATGGTGTTATTAGACACCATCCAGTTTCCTGAATAGAAACAATGGACATTATCATTTTTGCCCTATAGTTTAAGGTATTATTCGTTTTTTCACCCGTTAATTTTATTTTTCTCTCTTGTACCACTTATATTAATTTATGTTAACATTTTAGTCAAAAAAACTATTTTATATCAGTTTTTTTAAATAATAATTAAATAATTTCAAATATAAAACGATGGGGATCAAACTAAAAGTCGATTGTTTTTTTTAAAAAAATCTAGTATGTTGAAGATCTAGAAATTTTTTTTTCTGAAAATAAACAACCATGTTTAGGGAGAAATTGGTCATTTAAAAATAAATAAAACAATAGCTGGTGACAAACCATAAAGATGATAAAATGGTGACAAGCGGCAAAATCATGATCAAAGGATGTTAAAGGAAAAATTGGAAAGGATTGGTCTAAGGGGCCCTTCGGATGCCTCGGTATTTTCCTAGCCAAGGTGATAACCTTGGCGTGCAATGTACCAGCGGTAACCGAGGTCCTATAAATGATCCCCCGGCTGCTAAACCATCCCTCGAGTTAAGAGAAGAAGGATATGGAAGCATCAAGGGTGAGCTGGAACCCATAAGTACGTATAACGAGGAGTAGCTGTAAAAGCCTGCACTGACAGCGACCTATCACCTCTGACTGCAGGACTGTACAAATAGTAACCTGTCACCTTTGATTGTAGGGCTGTGCAAACAGCGAGATGTCACCTTTGGCTACAGGTCAACATGGACAACGACCCTTCACCTCAGGCTATCAGTTGTACGGACCTAATTGTATGAACCAATATAGATAAATCCTTTGGAGGGAACATCAGAAGCAATCCCCTGAGACCAAATTGGAACTTGACACGTGTCGCGAAGGTGATAAGGTTACAGGGACCAGATAAATGTCCAAAGTTAAGCAACCTAAAAAGGTCCATTGATCAAGAAGAGCGACGTGGAGTCATTAGAACCAAGGGCCAAAAGTCTATATAAAGCACATCAAGTCCCATTAAAGGTAACTCATTTTCTAGTCTGGAAAGCCCTAGTATGCAGAAGAAAACCTTGATGATTGTAATGATCCTTATAATCTTGCTAGCTATTTTGTGTCATAATTGTGTTAATTTACGATAATAAATGAATTGCTTTAGGTTGCTAATATTGCCACTCAAAAATTTGATTAACTCTCTCCATTTCTAAGTGAAGGATTTCCAAGATCAGATTGTTGTATCCTTATTAGGTTGATGGCTGCATGCTCAATATCTCACTGATAGTTATGTGTACATGGTCCAAAACTAGTCAATACAAGAGCTATTGAGATGCCCTTTTTGAGCATTCACTTGATGGTGTTATTAGACACCATCCAATTTCCTTATTAGTTATGCCTCTTTATCTGAATTGAAACAATGGACATTATTATTTTTCCTCTATAGTTTAAGGTATTATTCGTTTTTCTACCCTCTAATTTTATTTTTCTCTCTTGTACCATCTATATTAATTTATGTTAATATTTTAGTTAAAAAGACTATTTTACCCTCAATTTTTTTAACTAATAATTAAATATTTTCAAATATATAACGATGGAAACCAAACTAAAAGAGGATTTTTTTTTAAAAAAATCTAGGTATGGTGGAGATAATTAAATATTTTCAAATATATAACGATGGGGACCAAACTAAAAGAGGATTTTTTTTAAAAAAAATCTAGGTATGGTGGAGATCCAGAATTTTTTTTTTAAAAAAATTAAACAACCATGTTGGAGAAATTGGTTATTTAAAAATAAATAAAATATTAATATGAAATAGCTGATGACATGCCATAAAGATGATAAGATGGTGACCAGTTGCAAAATCATGATCAAAGGAGGTTAAATGAAAAACTGGAAATAATTGGTCTAAGGGGCCCTTCAGATTCCTCAGTATTTTACTAGCCAATGTGATAACCTTGGCATGCAATGCACCAAGGGTAATTGAGGTCCTATAAATGGTCCCCCAGCAGCCAAACTACCCCTCGGGTGAAGAGAAAAAGGATATCAAAGCATCAAGGGTGAGCTGAAACCTATAAGTACGTAAAACAAGGAATAGCTATAAAAGCCTGCACTGACATCGACTTGTCACCTTTGACTGCAAAACTGTATAATAAGCAACATGTCACCTTTAACTGTAAGACTGTACAGACAGCAAGTTGTCACCTTTGGCTGCAGGTTTGCATGGACAACGTCCTTTACCTCAGGCTATTAGCTGTACGGACCTAATACGAACCAATAGAGATAAGCCCTTTGGAGGGAACGTTAGACGTAATCCCCTGGGACCAAATTGGAATTTGACACGTGTCGCAAAGGTGATAAGGTTGCAGAGAAAAGATAAATGTCCAACGTTAAGCAATTTGAAAAGGTTCATTGAACAAGAAGAGTGACGTGGAGTAATTAGAACCAAGGTCCAAAAGTCTATATAAAGCACATCAAGTACCATCAAAGGTAACTCATTTTCTGGTTTGGAAAACCATAGTATGCAGAGGAAAACATTGATGGTATTCTTCTAAAAATACTGGGACCTAAGCCTTCCATTCTAAACCTATCTCACCTCATTACTGTTGTATTCTACTTGGCTTGAGCGTCGGAGGGTTTTTGCAGGTGGAACACGGGTGAATTCTGACCTCTTGTTCTCTGTTTTCTCTGAGGAAAATGTGCTAAAGAGGTCAGCTAAGATCAATACACTCCAGTAAGCCAACTGTCTTTGAAGGAAAACACCTTCGCAAGACCTTTACTCTCAATTCCAAGGTCAATACACTATAATGAGCCCACTGTCTTCGAAGGAAAAAATATTTGTAAGACATTTGCTTTTGATTGATTCTTAATAGCTTCCGTGATGAATATACTACTTGGTGTAAAACCATTTTCTTACGTCAATAGAGACCCTGCCCGCAAAGATGCTAGGATGGCTAACCTCGAGCGAGATATGTAGGTGGTGATCCAAAGGCAACAAAATCTAAGAGACAAGATGAGGCACATGATGAATGCTGTCCACGAAGCCTTAACTGTGCAGCAACGTCCAGATAACAATCAGATCTCGCAGGTTAGGAAGAACCAGCTCTGCCGCCTCAGGTCTAACCCCAAAGCTAGCCTTTCGGAGGTGAACCAGCCCCACCACCTACGGTTCTTGTCCCGCTAGGAGTGGTGAACGAGGAAAACCAGGCTAACCCAGCTCGGGTGGTAGATGCCAAAACTTCGGCCATTCCGGACAAACCGAAGAACAGTATCCTTGGAAACAAGCGGGTTTAGCACTGCAAGAAACCAGCCGGTAGCGGAGTAACCATTGGATTTTCCAACCGCATAACCTATATTCCAAGATCCTGTACCCCAAAACCAGGGCATTCGAGCTTGTGAGCCACCTTTGGTGAGAGGAGTAAAGCAGGAGCTACGGGCAATAAGGGACCAAATGGCCGAGCTCTAAAGGGCTCAAGCTTAGATGAAGGAACCAACCCTTGGGTGTCTTTAACTAGCCATTGGTGGAAACGATCAGACTTACGAACCTCCCGAGAAAGTTCAAGATGCCATAACTGGATCGCTATAAAGGCCAGTTAGACCCGGTGGCCTATGTGAAAATTGTTAGAGAACAAATACTCATTCAAAGCGTGGCGGATGATGTTATGTGTAGGACCAGTAAGGGACGCAATGAGGAGAGACCAAAGGGGACCGTAGTGAATATTGCCCCCTCGCCAAGGCCAGATCCCAAAGATTCCAATCAGCCAAAAGAGTAACTCCACTCAACACCACTATAGAACATGTCTTCTTATCCATAAAAGCAAAAGAGCTCCTTAGTAAACCAAGTCTTATAAGGAACCAACTCCGGAAGGAATGACACACACTGATATTGTGATTTCCACAAAGATTATAGCAATTACACCTTGTATTGTTTCAGCCTAAGAAATCAAATCAAAGACCTCATCCGCCATGGACACTTTAAAGAGTTCCTCCAAAAGGTTTGTGGTGACATCCAGGCTAGGGGAACTAAAGTGGAGAACCCTGTCCTAACGAGAAACAAAGGTAAAATGAAGGTTGAAAATTGCCAAACTATCTATACCATAAGTGGGGAATCTACCAGGACTGGAGATTTAAATCATACAAGGAAGTATTATGCTGGAGATATACAAGTTTCGAGAACATCCCGCGACATCATGTACAATTATCAGGTCCAAAGATCAAAATAGCCGTGTCCACCATTGATCTCATTCATCGACAATGATGTCGAAAGGGTACACTACCTTCATGATGACCCCATAATGGTAACATTAGAGGTGGCCAGCAAAAATATGGCGAGAATTTTGATAGATACAAAGTGCTCTGTAGATATCCTCGACAATGATGCTCTAGATTGGCTTGGCTTATCCCCGATAAAGCTCTAACTGCCACAAACTATTGGGATTTATGCCCTAAAGTTTGTAATTATAAATGGTTAAAGATAATAATAAGATTATTCAGATTATCATTCAAGTTTATAAATGTTTTATAATCAGTAATACATTCGTATTGTGCAAGAACATCCTAGATTGCAAGATGTAATCTCATAATGAGTATATGATGGTCATATATAGAGAGAATTCATTTTGAGACGTGCAATCTAAAGAGTCCCTAGAGAGCGAACAAAGATGGGTACTTTGTTTGTGAACGATCTACTGCTGCGGTCCATTCTGTAAAGTACGGTGGTCTTATCCTAGACCGCTCATGTAGTTGACATGAGAATGGAGGCACCTTATATAATGAGATCATATAGGACTAGGCCACTATTTATATGAATCTCTCACCAAGATTCATTAGTAGATGAGATTCATATATAATCGATAAACGATGACTATTTATAGATGATCTTAATCCTGAGTGTCTTATCGACTCCTTCAGGTTGAATCGTGGCTTTTGATTTACCATGAGTAAGGTTAATGTGAATCTCGACCAATACCTCCGTATCTTGGAGTTACGGTTTGGCTTGTGGCTGGGAAGGTTTGAACACAATAGTGGAATCCACTCTTTCTTGATTGAAGTAGATAAGTAGTTCCCTTAAGGGTCGATTAGGGGCTTGAATGATTATGAGCATTCTCCTTATTTCGTGAGGAATACATGATTTAATTGTTCATTAGAGAATCAATGATATTTAAAGGAAAAGATATTTCTAGAGGGGTATAACAGACTTTATGACCCAACTCTAGTTATGAACTATTTGTGGAGGATCACACTATATGCAATTAGCTATATCAATGGACGCTGAGACTTCAGATTGTATAAACACGTCTACAGTTATGAGAGTGCAGTCTCGGGTTTTTAGTGGAATAACTCCGAGGTTAATAATCATGAAATATTAATTAAAGAGTTTTAATTAATATTACTAAGTATTATTGGAGCTCAAAACTGTGGGTCCATTAAGTTCCCCCTTACTAGCCCTTATGGTTGTTGGTAACGAGGGTCACAGTAGATTAATTGGAAGGTCCAATTAATAGTGTTATGAAAGTAATGCGATTTAAATAAAAGAGAATAATAAATATTTAATAAAATAATAGAAATTAATAATTATTAATTATTAATTCTATTTATTAAATATGAGGTTATGTGATTAAATAATGACTAGGACAAAAGAATTAAAATAATTTGATTATCTTAAAAGTCCTAATAGTCAATTATTAAAGTTTTTAGGGAGACTAAAATAAAAAAGGATTAGGAATCCTATTTTGACCTGGTCAAAACTAAAACCCTAAAGGACTACTATATAAGTGTTATATAGCTAGAAAAAATCAACTGAACATACAAGTGAAAAAGAAAGAAAATTCGGCCACCAAAGAGAGAAGAAAAGAGAAAAAAAAAGTTTTTTCTGACTCTCCTATCTTTTGCAGGATTCGGCCGGCGTTCTTTTCACGTGATCTCCATCTCTTGCTGTGACGTGCCCACACACACGTTGTTAGACCGTGGGTCATAGCTCGGAAGATTTGGTGGTAGATCGAGTAATCAGAAAAAAGAAAATCAAGAAAAAAGTATGTAGTTTCTAAAGTCGTTTTCTGCCTATATACAGGAACTCGTTCCTAATTGAAAAAAGGTTTTCAATATAAGAAAAATTTTTGAAACCCAATTCCGCATGTTATACGATAATCAATATCTTTTCTAAAACTCTCATCACAAACTCCATTGTACAACTTTACCAGTAGTATCGCAATACTCTTGGGAGTAATCCCCTGCTGTTCACAATCAGAGAAGAATCGAATCAAACAACTACAATGGTGGACCTCGTTGTTATAGACCATCCAAGGGCTTACAACATGATCCTTGGAAGGTCCTTTTTATTCTGCATTAAGGTAGTGGTGTCAATGCATCACCTTCAATTAAGTTCTCGATTGAAGAAAGTCAGAATCATTAACGGTGACCAACATACAGCAAGGCGATCTTACGCAGCCTCCATAAAGAAATGTGCCCAGGTGACCACCTCGAATCCATGAGAACCGACTCAGGAGAGGAGGGCGAATTAGGGGAAACCCCCTTCGCCATAGCTTTTGGGACGGGGGTCATCGAACCCACGAGGCGCAAAATACTAACAAGTTAAGAGCCAATCTTGATCTGTTGGAAGAAAAGCATGAGCAAGCTATGGTACGAATGACCGCGTACCGAAGAAAGATTGCACAATATTACAACAAGAATATGAAAATCAGAGGTTTCTGATCGAACATGGCATGTTTTCACAAAAAGATAAACATAGTGTAACACAATGCGGTGTAAACATGGCATAAAAAAAATCTGAGTAGTCCCAAATAAATTAAAACTTACTAAAAAAAACTAACAATTATGCTGCAACAGAAAGCGTACATATGACAACAATAAAAGTTCAAAAATATTCAGAATCTACACTAAGCACACTATACATACCCTAGACACAGACTAAACACTAACTAAACGTATGTCGCGTTGTTATACATAAGTCTTCCAAACGCAAAATGCATAGAAGGAAAGTCTAGGTTTCCAACCGATATACATCAACTAACCACAACCAAAACATAAGAAAAATTAAAAGAAAACAAACAACCAAAAACCACTAGTGGTGCAAAATTCTGAGAGTGAATGCATTCGAATTTTACTTATTGCTTTTGCTAACTTTTATCTTACTGGATTGTGTTTCATTTGGCAAATTAATTGTTCCTCAATGTTCAGAGATGCGTTTGTGGGTATCTTAACTGGTAAACCCTCACGAGACTATAACTCGTCCACTAGGGACACCTAGGGGTTTAAAGGCTTGTGGCACATGCTAAGTGCCATCGTGTTACCTACGAAAATGGTTTAGGCTAGTTTTTTTGTTTTTAGTTCTTTGTTATTTTGTTTTCTTTTCATTTTGTTTGCATTTTTTGTTTCGTTCCGATTTTGCTCGAGGACAAGCAAAAGTTAGGTTTGGGGGTATTTGTTGGCTCCATTTCTTGATAAAAAATGGACCTTCACTAGTACCTTTCTTCACCTATTTGTATTCCATTCTCGGATAGTTATCGGTTGTTTTTAATATTTTTATTCAAGTGTGCAGGTAATATGATTTTGTGCATAATTGAAGAGTCTTGGTGAATTAAATTGAATATGTGAGCGCCGCCTGTGAACAGTATCATACACGTGAATAGTACATAATAAATAGTACCGTACACATGTACAGTTCGGTGCATATGAACAGTACAATGACATAGTGAGCAGTACCTGGTGGGTCCGCTAGTGAATAGTAATATCAACAGTACGTATGCGTAAGCAGTGACGTCATCACTGCTTACACATACAGTACTATTGACGTCACTGCTTACGCATACGGTACTGTTTATGTTACTATTCACTAGCAGACCCACCAGGTACTGTTCACGATGTCATTGTATTGTTCATATGTACCGACTGTTCAGGTGTACGGTACTATTTATTATGTATTATTCACGTGTACGGTACTGTTCACAGGCGGCGCTTATATCTTCAATTTAATTCACCAAGACTCTTCAATTATACACAAAATCTTATTACCTGCACACTTGAATAAAAACATTAAAAATAACCGATAATTACCCGAGAATGGAACACAAATAGGTGAAGAAAGGTACTAGTGAAGGTCCATTTTTGATCAAGAAATGGAGCAAACAGTTTCAAGGAAGGTGACTTGGTGCCCATGAATGTAACCTAGAACACCATGAAAAGAGGGTTAGAAGTCCTTGGACCCAATTGGGAAGGGCTTTACCCGGTCAAGCACATGCCAAGACCAGGGGCTTATAAGTTAGCTTACTTAAATAGCCAGGTGGTAGAGCATGCGTGGAATGCGGACTAATTACGAAGGTAGAAAGGACCCAGGTAGGCCTAATGTTTACTAGCCTTTAAAGCTTGGGGTTGGGTTCATGACCGGGGTGCAACAAAAAAGGGCAAAGGTCACTAAAATAAATCCTGAGGCAGCAAAGACCCGGATAGGCCCAACGTTCATTTACCTTTAAAGCCTTGGGAATGGATTCATGACCTTGGTGCAAAAAAGGGCAAAGGTCCCCAGAGTAAATCCTGAGGCAGAAAGGACCAAGGTAGGACCAACGTTTATTTACCTTCAAAGCCTTGGGACTAAGTTCATGACCTTGGTGCAACGAAAAAGGGTAAAGGTCCCTAAAATAAATCCTTAGGCAGAAAGGACCTAGGTAGGCCCTATGTTCATTTACCTTGAAATCGTTGGGCTGGGTTGATGACTTTGGTGTAACAAAAAACGGCAAAGGCCCCTAAGATAAATCCTGAGGAAGAAAGGACCGAGATAGGCCTAACATTCATCTACCTTCAAAGCCTTGTGTAACACCTCCTGACCCAAATCCACTCGGACCGAATCAGGGATCGCTATTATATACTAAAATCTAACTTTTACTATTATATAACCATAATTTAAAAGTATATTAAAAACATTTGAAAATGGTTCAAATAAATTTCCAAAAATCTTGTTAGAGTTTCCTCTGTTTTTCTGACTTTCCAAAACCTGTTTACAATTAAAATCATAAAAATCAACTTCTAAATTCTCAAATCACTTTTCCGCACCTTTCCAAATATAGTGCGACTTACCCAATCAATTTATCACAATATAATTTCGAAATATTCAAATAACATAAACATATAGTAAAATATTTACATAGCGAAAGTTCTTCAAATATATACAAACAGTTTATGTATATGCATGCTGTCTCAAAACATATATAATTATTACAAAAGGACTACCAAAATATATGTAGGACCGATGTGACTCTGGTCTCTCTTTCTGCAGTCTCTACTCTTCTTTGTTTTTGTCTCCCTTGGAACCTCTGTTACCTACGTGTGAGAAAATTCAACACGCTAAGCATATTGCTTAATGGATGTACACAAAATTTTATATACAAATATACTATATCAAATAAGTTTATCTATTTTCGATAAAAATATAAATCACATATAATTAAATCATATATGGGGCTCATGTCAAATCAATTCATATACTCAACAAATACCATATTCAAAATCAATCAACAGACAAAATCTTCATAAGTTCGCAAATGCTTTCATATAACAAATCCGTTTTCAGACTGGGCTCCTGACATACATAACATAAGTTATCGGACCGGATTATCGGACACACAAACGAGGCTACCCACCGAACATCAGATCAGAATGGAATACCAACGGAATTATCCGCTGTAAATGTCTCATTACAAATTTCAGAACCCTAGGACCGGCACTTTGGGCCTGTACTATCCAAAGGATGGTATATCAGCACAGTACTGTTAAGATAGAAACCCAATTGACATGTTAACCTCCTATATCCATATCTATGTTCATATACATCAGAGCCATTTCACAAAACGTTTTCTCAAATCCAATGTCAACATATTTCTAAATCCATAATCACATCAAATCAATCTAAAAATATATTCAAACGTATTTCATAATTCCATATCGAATCAAAATGCCCCAAAATCATTTTCCGATACATTTCACAAATATTATATAATTAAAATCACTTTTAACAATATATTTCCATAACAATCTTAACATCAAAACGTATTAAAATCAATTCCGAATAGTATTTATAATCAAAATTTTAGATATAATCTATATTTCGATAATTCGCGATTCAAATCATTCCAGAATCAATTTCAAACTATCAACTATAAGCAATATAATCCAAATAACTCAAAATAAATCAAATGAAATCAATCCGAAATATTCTGGAAAACGAAAAAATTCGAAAACACGTGTACACCGAACCTGAACACGTCGTCCTACTCTTTTCCTTCTTCTCCTCCTCTTTCCTTCTTCTTCTTTTTCTTCTGCTTTCCTTCTTCTTCTTCTTCTTCTTCTTCTTTCCTTTCTCTCTCTTCTTTCTATCTCCTCTTTTCTCTCTTCTTTCTCTCCTGTTTGCTGCTCTGTTCTTGTTTGAGAGCTTTGGATCTCTACTCAGTTCTGTTTTCTCTTTATAATGGCACCACTTCAATTCACTCGGTGCTATTTTTTTAAAAATTTTTGAGCCATCGCGACCGCTTATTGCGAGCGGTGGTCACGTCGCTCGGTCGCGATGCTCACTGGTGGAAATTTGCCACCTTCAGCGTGAGCGGCTACCGTGAGCGCTGGTCGCGGTATCAAATCGCGATGCTCACTGTTCCAATTTCTCCATTTTCATCGCGAGCAGCTACCGCGATCCTTGGTCGCGAGGATGGTCGCGATGCTTACTGTCCAAGTTTTCTCCATTCTATTCCCGCGTTGTTTTCCACCCCTCAAATCATAAATATCATATTCACATGTTCAAGATTAATTCTACTATACTTTTCATATTTATTCGAAATTAGGGATGTTACACCTTGGGGTTGGGTTTATGACCTAGGTGCAATAAGAAAGGGTAAAGGTCCTTAAAATAAATTATGAGGCAGAAAGGACCCAGGAAGGCCAATGTTCATTTACATTCAAAGCCTTAAGGCTGGATTCATAACCTTGGTGCAATAAAAAACGAAAAGGTCTCAAATAGATCCTTAAGGCCAAGTGAAAAGGTCCTTAGGCAGACCATCAAGGCCCAGTGAAAAGGTCCTTAAGTAGACCATCTAGGCCGAATGAAAAGGTCTCTAAGTAGACCTTAAGGTCCAATGATTAGATTCATATATTGGCAAATACACACATACACACACACACACACACACACACACATATATATATATATATATATATATATATATATATATATATAAACAACAATTCTAGATTTAAAAAGGGCAAAACAACTGCCAAATCAAGCCAACACTGTTTCAACAAAGATAATACGTACCAAAGGTCAAATTGATCAAGGTTCCAAAAACAATAAAAACAAAGCCTAGTGTACTAAAATAATAGGTCAAAAAATTGGAAAGGTTACACAAAATAAGAGAATCAACCCAATCTCTATAGCCAGTGCTCTAAACGTTATTTAGAGGATCAGCAGCTCTGACACTTTTCTAGTCCAGAGGAGCTACAATAGTATCCTCATCATCTTCAGTTGGAGTCGTTTCTCCTTGAGTTTTGTGAGAAAAAAGACCATCATCATCTTCAGTTGGAGTCTCATTTACACTAGGTCTAAAGTCATTATTTTGTTGGTTGTGATTTCGTGAGCAAACATATTTTTATGTAATTCTTAGTTAGCTTTGTTAAAGTATGATTTGAGCGTAATGAATATTTGAAGAAATCATGCGAAGACGGAAAGCTTATGAGAAGACTCAAGAATGTGCTTAATAGTAAGTTTCGAAGAAACGATACTCTTTATTCTTAAGATCAGAAAAGATTCACACACACACTTATAACATGTTCATGCATTTGCATTTGAGTGCTAACATGTTGATTTAAATGTTTAATAAGTGTTTGAGTCTCATTGTTTTTGTTTTGTCTAGTTTCGGAATTTAATTCCATAAATTTTGTATTCCCGAAAACCTAACCTTTGGATGCTTCAATGGGCATAACTCTTTATCTAGACATCTAATTAGTCTTTGGTTTTTTGAGAATGAAACTAGACATCCATATCTTTCCAATGGTATAAAGAACAAAAAAAATCCCATGCCGTTCGGTTAGAGTTTGCTTGGCTCAAAGTAGAGTCAAGTGCAGTTAGAAACAGCTGAACAGGGGAACAGGTGCAGTAGCTCCATGCCTCAGGCGTGGGTGGACACCTTTGGCGTGGCTGCAAGACAGCACCCTCACACCTTAGGTGTGGATGCATGCCTCTGGCATGCAGGGTCTATCTAGCCCAAACCCAAAGTGGGTTTTTGAGTGTTTTATGTTTTGTAATGTTCCCTAAAGTCTTCCTACATGTTTTTAATGAATACTTGTCCATCAAGGATTAGTTTATTGAGTTTTGAAAGTAAGAGATCTCCTATTAAATTTGTCTTCTATTTTTTAGGAAAAATATCTCTTTATTATAGGAAAATATAAAATACATTCATTGTTGAATTAGAAAGCCTAATTGGTGTTTATTTCCTACTACTATTGGAATTTGGTTTTCAAATGTTCATTATAAATAGTGAGCTTAAGTTTTGATTTTTGGAGAAGTAAAAGTAAGTCTCTTTTGCTTAGCTTCACTATTTGCTCTTTGTTATTCTTCATTGAATTATATTATTCCTCTCACATGTCTTTGTTGTTTTGATGCTTCATTGTTTTCATGTTATTGTGAGAGAAAAGATAGTTATTTCTATATAGACTATTATCTTTGCATTGAGCGTAATTGCATAGTCTATTCATAACATGTCCATGATCATGCATGTTATTTGATTGTTCATGTTTTATTGAGCACTTAGATCTGATCTCATAAAGTGGGGGTTATTGTTTCTTTGACCATACAAAGGAAACCAAGTCTTTGAGCGCATGGAGTCTCCGAGCAACATTGACAGGGTTTGCTAGTAAAAGGTTTGCGGGTAGGTAGTATTGGGTTATAGCAAGAGTCGTGTGATTGAGTAGTCAATCAACGTGAATTGTAAATGATATACCAACTAGTAAAATTTGTGTTGATGTGTTAAGTGGCCTACGAGTTGGTCTCGTGGTTTTTGACCTATTGAGATTTTCCACGCTAAAAATCTCTCCGTAATGTGTTGAATGGTTTATTGTTTTTAATTCCACAATATTTGTTGATAAACCTATTCACCCCCCTAGGTTGCCAAAGTATACAAATTGACGTTTCTTAATTGGTGTCAAAGCAGTAGTCTAGATATACAGGTTTGGATCCAAGGCTTAATATTTTGTTGGATTTGTTTGATATTCTATGGCAGGAATGATCAAAGAAGGAGTATCAAGTACTCGACCACCACTTTTGGATAGATCGAATTACACATTATGGAAGGCATGTATAAAGGCTTATTTAAAGGCTAATGATGAGCGTGTCTAGATGATTGTTGAAAACGGTTAGTTATTACCCTTCAGCCGTTACCAACACTAAAGGAGTCGTATTGATAAAGCCGAGAGCACAATGGAATATAACAGAGCATTCTGATGCAACATGGAACTCCAAAAGTTTGAACTTTATTTTTAATGGTGTTAATGAACATCAATACATGCATATCTAGAATTGTGAAATTAGCAAGAAGGCATGGGAAATTCTGCAAACCACGTTTGAAGGAACATCGACGATCAAGAAATCAAAGATTCAAATGTTGACGCGAAATTTGAAGCCTTGCATATGAAGGAAGATAAGAGCTTTCTTGATTTCCAAACAAAACTCATGGATATCATGCACTCAAGTTTTGTACTTGATAAGCAATATTCTGACTTTAATATTGTTAAAAAGATCTTACGCTATTTGCCTAACAGGTTCCAAGCCAAGGTCACTGCTATTGAAGAATGCAAAGACGTAGACGAATTGATAGGATCCTTACAAACGTTTGAGTTGAATATCAAACCCATCAATAAGCAGAAAGAGATTGATTTAAATTCTACGACACACGAGTCAGAACTTGCTGAAGAAAGCATTGATGCTGAAAATTTGGCGATGATTGTGAGGGAAATTAATAAGTTCCTCAAATGCAAGAAATCCAATAGTGGATTCAATAGTGCCAATGCCAAAAAGGATAAAGAAATTTATTTTGCAGGTGTCGCATCTTATCAGAAAGATGAGAGATATAACTCTAGTGATGAATTTAAAGATGAATTCGAAGATGAATCCAAAGACGAATCTATGATTTATAATGATCTCAAGGATACCTTCGACAATCTCTACAAGATGAACATCAAGGTTCACAAATCAAACTTTCTTTATTAACAACTATAAAATATCTTGAAGGTGAAAGAGATGACGTAATCAAAGAACTAAAGGAGACAAATTCAAAACTAGAGAAGAAGATTGCGGATTGCATGGAAAGGATGAAGTTAATGAAGAAAGAGATTGAACAAAAAGAAAAGTCGTTGGAGATCTTGAGGATGTGTAAAAAGGACATCATAAAATAGTTGAAGGTGGCAAATGAGTCAATCAAGGGATTGACGCTTGGTGCAAAGAAAATAGATGAGATGATAAGTCTTGGAAAGATGTACAACAACAAACGAGGTCTTGGATTCGTTAACAGTTCAAAGGCTTCAACATGCAAAATAGTTTTTATTAAAGCCACATCGACTGAGCAACAAGATCATATGCACAAGCAAAATGACAAGCCGCCCGGAGCTAAAAAGGTTGATCAAGCTATTAGCCATGTCAAACCCTTTGGGAAACAAGAAAGGCTTAGGCTATGTTGATAAGGAAGCTACTCCACCAACAAACAACACAGCCTTTGTGAAGGATGAGAATTTAAAGAAACAATCTACACAAGGTAAACCTTCAAATACATTTGTGAAGAAAGCTTTATCGAGACAACCACAAACTCAAGGAAAATTCAGGAAGACCACCACACCAAAGCATCCACAAGTACAATGTAAGTTTTCTAAATTTATCCCCACTTGTCATTATTGTGGTGTCAAAGGGCATATTAGACTTAGATGTTATCAGTTTATTAGCATGTGCATTAACAGGCAAAATGCCAAGTTCCTTTCAAAGAATAATCATGATAATCATGTTGAGAGTAGGTCTAAAGTTTTTCATAATGCTCAGTCTTCTAAGTTCACACCTACTTGTCATCATTGTTGTGTGAAAGGTTACATTAGGCCTTGGTGTTATCAATATACTAGCATGTGTAAACTTGTGTCAAATTCTAAATCTTTAGGAAAGTTGAAGTATGTTAATGTTATTGATAAAAGGTCTAATTCTTTTGTTCCTCAAAAGAGGAAATTTCAAAAACCCTTGAGAAAGGTTTGGGTTAAGAAAGAGGAATAAAATAAAATTGTCATACACGATATTAATGGAATAAATTCTGCTAACCTAAAGACTTCTGTTAGTAGACATATAAATCATGTGACAGATGACCAATCTTTGATCAGAACATCTACAAAGATTCATTGTGATGATGGAAAGCAATTGAAGAAGACCACAGTATGGGTTCCTAAGAACTTAGATTTGGTTAATGATGCTTACAATGAAAAATTACATGATGATAAAGATATTTTGTTTGTCCCACCTGTGAATGATTCCAAGAAATTGGATGAGCCAATAGGTGACTTTGTACATGCTTGGTTTTCTTTTTTAACTGAGAACTCAAAATCTATGTGCTAAATTGTTTGCCATACTTGTTAAGATATGTTATTAAAGAGTAGCAAGTAAATATGTTGTTTTTCGACTGTATGTGATTCACAAACGATTTGCTGAGATAATTGTATGCTATATTGTATTTTTGATATATGTATGTCAAATGTTTGGATTGATATCTTGAATAATATGAAAGTGTGATAATGCCTGAAGCTAGTATACAATGAATGACCAATGGTCAGTATCCATGTTGTTTCTGCACCCATAGATCTCTTGAGCATATCTCTTGAAAAAGGGCTACACTTACTAGTTGTGAAGCCACCCAATACAGGAAAGGGCTACGCTTGTAAGCTTGTGTGAAAGCCGTCTTGAGAGTTACATAATGAAAAAGAGCATAAAAAAAGAAAAGAAAACATGCACAATGAAAGGAGAATAAGGTGATAAAAAGAAAAAAAAAACATGCTAAGCATAATGCTATAACACATGGAGAAGTGGTGAGAAGTGAAAATAAAAAAAATGCTTTTTAAGAAGTTCACTTGCACACACTATTGCTTGTATGAGTATATTTTTATTTAAACGACATCCAGGATGATGGTCGGTTTCAATTCTTGTAGAAAGCTTCTAGTAAAATCACATTGTAGTGTTGTACTTGATTGGTAAACAAACATTATATATATATATATATATGTATATATCGTTTATACAATGTGACATACACACACTTTTGGCAAAAGTTTAGTGAATTTAGTGTAATCCTAAGATAACATATACTCTAATGAAAAATGGATGATGTATCTTGACTTGAATATAATATGAATGATTAGAAAAGACTTGAGTTACTCATAAAATCGGTTTTAATGAAAAATCATTTTTTAAAGCTTTAGAGACGCTCGTTTTTGTGCGAATAATTGAAGTTTTTCAATTCATATGCTTTTAAAAAGCGCACATTTTGTTCTTAACATGCTCACATCTATTATAAAGTTTGAAGAAACTATTTTGAAGAGCATTATTGAACAAGTCAAATTTCTAAGAAATGTGATTCAAATTTTTGAAAGAATTTTTCGATTGTGGTATTTTGATGATTGACTTTCATCGTGACTCATATTATCTTGTTTAGAGATGCTTCTTGGTTGTATTTGTTGAAGTTTTAGGTGGAAAAACACATTGGTGAAGCATCGAGGACGAATGAGGAGTCGAAGACGTGAAGAAGTGCGAAAAACGGAGAAAAGGAAAGCTCTTGGCAGCAAGTGCATGCCAGAGGCGTGGCTGGGTGCCTCAGGCGTGCATGCCTAAGCAGCAAGGTCATGCCTAAGGCGAGGCTGGGCACCCAAGGCGTGCACACCTGGTGCTGCTCGGGATTTTGGCTTCTCATTAAGGGCAAAATTAGTATTTCTTTCATACCTTTTGTTTATTTTCTCTCATGTGCAGTTTTCTTTATTTAAAGGGGACCCAACCCTAGTTTGCTCTTACTTCCCACAATATTTTAAGAGCCATATTTTCAAGAGCCACAATTCTCTATTGAAAATCACTCTCCCTCTTCACACTTGATCTTTTAATCTCTTTGATTTTTTGATTGTTTGTGTAAGATTGATATTGGGTCTTGCTTCTACATCTACAAAAGACTGCCATTAGTGTTTGATTTAGCTTTGAAGATGTTTAGCAAGGGAAAACAAGTAGCTTCCAAGGGAAAGAAAGCTACTAGATGTGAGTCTACCCAAAAACCAAAGTTCATCAACCAAGAATGTGAGGAAAGGTATGAACATAACCTTTCTTGATCTTTGATTTTTGAAAAAGGAGTTGATTTTAAGAGTGTTAGAATCAATGATGATATTTACAATTTTATGCTAGAGAGAGGTTGGGAGAAGTTTGTTGAGAAACCCCCACGATGTTTGTGAAAACATAGTGAGAGAGTTTTATGCTAACTTGGATAGTGATAATTTTGGAGAAAACGTAGGAGTACTAGTTAGAGGGACGTTGCACTCACTTTGACTAGGGGTTTGTATAAATGGGGTGAAGGCACTAATTTTATTCTTCATGCCAAGTGTACCCTATTCTACCGCTTTTTGAACAAATTTGTATGTTCAAATATTCACCCGGTGTCCAACATTTCCGAAGTCAATTTTGCCACTGAAAAATTGCTTTATGTTATTGGGACAAGGAAGCCCTTTAATGTTGGAACCTATATCTTTGGACTCATTGGTAAATGTGCTAATAAGACAAGTCCAAATTGAAAGTCCCGGGTTTGATTACTAAACTATATTTAGAAGCGGGTGTTAGATTGAGGAAATATGATATAGTTGTGGAGAATTGTCAAATGTTTGACAATGATTTCTTTAAGTTCCATTATCTTTCCAAGGAAGAGATGAATAGGAATGCTCCATAAACTTCTGAAGCCACTCAAGTTGAGAGTGAGATACCTCCCTGGGTGACACAACTAATAGGTATGTTCAAGGATGAAAATGAAGCCATTTTGACAAGACTCGATGCACATGATGAAAGGTTGCGAAGCATAGAGATGTATATGAGTGGATCTACCTCCCATGCACATATTAGTGGCGTGTTTTCCTCCTCTGATGGACGTAATGACAACGTTGATGGTGATAACGTTGGAGGAGATGAGTAATGATCCGGATTCTTGATATTTGAGAATGCCTTTACATGCTTCTGTACTTTTAGTTATTTTTTATGAACTTTGTTTCAATTTTCATGAACTTATCTATTTGACATGTAATATATAACTTTGTATTTGATCTTCATATTATCAATTATCTCTTGTTTGTTGCAAATAGAAGTAAATTGATTCTTATTCAAGGTTCTATGGATCTATTTTATTTTTATTGTTTCATTTTATTTGGTCCCTCCCATATTTGTTTGTGCAAGTATCTTTAAATTCGTGTTGACACATTTAAATACTTGAGTGTTTATTGGTCTTTGTCTATGCCATGACAAAAAGGGGGAGTAATTTGGATATTAATTTGCTCGAATTATTTCTTCTAATCCCCATAATTAAGTTACTATTGTGACCGTTAGCATACTTAGGGGGAGATATATAATCATATTTTACTCAATGTGCTTGATTGTTGCTTATGCATATTATCTTTAATCGAAAAATTGATTATTGTGGTAATTGATATTGATAAATGAGTTATTTCAAATTGATATCATTATCGTTTCGCTTACCAATGTTCCTGGGAAGAATATAGTTTTACTTATTTGATTCAGGTACAAAGTGAAGGCTTCTGAAGACATTGACGAATGTTAGATTGGGTCTCTCTATGTAATTTTGAGTATTATGAGTGAATGTAAAAACAATCATTTGATTGTTTAGTGAGTATATAGTGTTTTGTCATGGAATAGCCAAAGGGGAAGATTGTAAGGTCATTATTTTGTTGGTTGTGATTCCGTGAGCAAACACATTTTTATGTAATTCTTATTTAGCTTTGTTAGAGTATGATTTGAGTGTAATGAAGATTCGAAAAAATCATGCGAAGACGGAAAGCTTCTGAGAAGATTCCAACCAAACGACATTGGATTATTTTTCATTGAATTATATTATTCCTCTCACTTGTCTTTGTTGTTTTGATGCTTCATTTTTTTTTATGTTATCGTGAGAGAAGAGAGAGTTATTTCTATATAGACTATTATCTTTGCATTGAGCGTAATTGCATAGTCTATTTGTAACATGTCCGTGATCATGCATATTATTTGATTGTTCATGCTTTGTTGAGCACTTAGATCTGATCTCATAAAGTGGGGGTTATTGTTTCGGTTTGAGCATGTGGAGTCTCCGAGCAGCATTAACAGGGTTTTCTAGTAAAAGGCCTACGGGTAGGTAGTATTGGGTTATAGGAAGAGTCGTGTGATTGAATGGTCAATCAACGTGAGTTGTAAACGATATACTAACTAGTAAAATTTGTGTTGATGTGTTAAGTGGCCTAGGAGTTGGTCCTGTGGTTTTTGACTTGTTGAGGTTTTCCATGCTAAAAATCTATGCGTAATGTATTGAATGGTTTATTATTTTTAATTCTGCAATATTTGTTGATAAACCTATTCAACCCCTCCCCCCTCTTCAGGTTGCCATAGTATACAAATCCACGTTCCTCACTAGCCAAGGGAACAACTCCCTTCTTCTTCAAAGTGCGCTCGACCTCTTCTTTTTCAAAGGGGAAAGACATGAAGTCTAGCTCAATCTCTAGGTGATTAAAGAAAAATTCATCCTGAGCCAACTTGTACCCTTTCTCGAAGCACTGTCAACCAGGTCTCAAGATGAGCACAACAAGCCTTCAGTGCTGCATTTTCATCCTCTTTAAAATCTAGGACCTTCTTCAAACCTGCCAATTCGGTACCCATGCTACTATTTTCAGAGAGAGCACGCGACAAAAATACAACATTCTTTCGAACTCTCTTCAAAACATTCCAATGCAAGGCTGTGGCAATAGATCGCTGATATATGGCACTATGATATCAAGAAAGCAAAATATTGTTTCACATATGTACAAAAAAAAGTCAGGAAGGCAAAAAAATGTCTACAAAAAAAGGGGGCTCACTAGACAAGGGAATGAAGCAGCTTTGTCCAAAGCATGAATAGGAGAACTGCTTATCACCTTAGTAGCCGAATCTAAAGTAACTGATTTAGTAGTAAACTCCGCAAGAGCTCGAATGGGCTCAATCAAGTCATCCTTGGAGCAGGCGGCGCTTTCCCTTTGCTAGACTTGGTATACGTAGTCCTAGTAGCAGAACCAAGTTCTTTGCTACTCGGGGAGGCCTTTGCAGATTTTGCCCTAGAAGAAGCAGCACCAAAGGGAGATGACCAGGGCTTTACAGGTCTAGAACCGAGGGCCATAGCATGCATAGTCTCCTCCATCTAATCTTCATTGTCATCTAGATCATCAAACTTTCTTTTCAAACCCGAGGGGACACGACACCTTCAACCATCCATTTCTACCTTTGAACCCCAATCACTAGAGGCTAGAAACCATTTAAGGTGCCACTCTCTATCATTATTGCTTAAGTAAGGGATAAGGGCCATGATTGAATTCCAAGAACGAATGTAATATAGCCCCTCCCGTTCGGGATTAACATTCATGTTAAAAAGGAAATTCAGTTCCTCAATAGAAGGGTCATGCCAACCTTATTCATGTCACAAGACATAAAACCAAACACGTAACTCTAAAAATTGGGGCTAAGTTAGATGGGAGCCATCCCCAAATCAGTAAGTAGCCTTTAATAAAATGGCTGGATGGGAAGCCTGAGCCCATACTCTAAAGACCAATATGACACGACAACTTTACCCTTTGGAGGGTGTAAGGGTTCTTAACCTACAGAAGGAACCCGCAACCTCACTGTGGAAGGAATGTGGAACTTCGCCCTAAAATGATCAAGGTTGGACGGTGATAGTAAGGATTCACACTCAGAAAGAAAAACATTGACCCCGGATGTATTCACATCATTGAATTCAGCAGCTAGGGTGGAGGATTTGGGTTTCCTAACATTACGAGTCACTGGACGCCTAGGGTGTTTCTTTTCTACGGGATACTCCTCTACTAAGATCGGGGAAAAGCAATCTCTAACGGCACTAGTCGAGGAGCCAATAGCTGGGTCATGAATGTCATCTGACCCCAGAACAAACCCACTAAAAGCCTCTTCCTTCAATCAAGGGTTGGAACTTCGATCTTTGAACCAACCCGATTTAGCCTTAACCATGTACTTCTCTTTATACTCACTAACCGTAACCAATGGGTTTGGTTCTCCAGGGTTGGATTTGTAAGAATCCGATGGCATCTTGTGAAGAAAGAAGAAGTTTGCCAACCGGATTTTGAGTTAGCAAAGTCTAAAATAGAAGTTGAAGGAAGATGAATGCGTACCTTGGGTAACGACCTCATGAGGTCGAGAAAAGGTCACAAAATAGCTGGTGACAAGGCTTAAAAATGAAAAGATGCTGACAAGTGGCAAAATCATGATCAAAAGAGGTCAATGGGAAAACTGGAAAGAATTGGTCTAAGGGGCCCTATGGATCCCATGGTATTTTTCGAGCCCAGGTGATAACCTTGGCATGCAATGCACCAGGGGTAACTGAGGTCCTATAAATAATCCATCGACGGCCAAACCACCCCTCGGGTGAAGAGAAGAATGATTTGAAAGCATCAAGGGTGAGTTGGAACCCATAAGTACGTAAAACGAGGAGTAGTTGTAAAAGCCTGCACTGACAGTGACCAGTCACCTTTGACCGTAGGACTGTACAAACAGCAACCTATCACCTTTAACTGTAGGATTGTATAGATAGCGAGCTGTCACCTTTGGCTGCAGGTTTGCATGGACAACGAACCTTCACCTCAGGCTATCAGTTGTACGGACCTAGTCATACGAACCAATATAAATAAGCCCTTTGGAGGGAACGTCAGATGCAATCCCCTGGACCAAATGGGAACTTGACAGGTGTCGCGAAGGTGATGAGGTTGTAAGGACAAGATAAATGTCCAAGGTTAAGCAATTTGAAATGGTCCATTGACCAAGAAGAGCGACATGGAGCCATTAGATCTAAGGGCCAAAAGTCTATATAAAGCACATTAAGCCCCATCAAAGGTAACTCATGTTCTGGTCTGGAAAACCCTAGTATGCAGAGAAAAACCCTAATGTTATTATTCTAAAAATTTGGGACCTAAGCTTTCCACTGACCATTTCTAAACCTATCACACCTCATTAGATATCCCTTTTGACTTGAGCGTCTGAGGGTTTTCGCCGGTGGAACACCGGTGACCCCTGACCTCTTTTTCTCTATTTTCTCTCACGAATAAGTGCTAAATAGGTCAGCTAAGGTCAATATACTCTAGAAAATGTGCTAAACAGGTCAGCTAAGATCAATACTCTCTAATGAGATTACTATCTTTGAAGGTAAACATTTTTCCAAGACCTTTGCTCTTGATTATAAGGTCAATACACTCTAGTGAGCTCATTGTCTTCGAAGGCAAATACTTTCGAAAGACCTTTACTCTTGATTGATTCTTAGTAGCTTTCGAGACAAATATACTAGGTGGCATAAAACTGTTTTCTTGCATCAACAAACCATATCCATAATTTTTAAAAAATAAAATAAAAACAAACATGTGGTGGAGCTCTCCAAAAATTTTGCAAAAAAAAAAAAACAAGTGGTGGCGATCAAATCTCCATCAGTACAAAAAAATTTTAAAAAAAAAAATTAAACACGTGTGGTGGAAATCCAATTTGGATCTCTATCTAAATCTCCATCAGTCTAAATGACAATTTTTTAAAAAAAGAAAAGAAAATACAAGTGGCTCAGATTAGATCTCCATGAGTTCAAAATATTTGTTAAAAAAAAAATACAAGTGGTGGAGACCTAATTTAGATCTCCATCAGTGCAGAATTGTTTTTTAAAAAACGTGCAACTCGATCAAACCACGATTTAGTTATGGATCTAGAGATCCAGAGATGGATCTCCATCTTCATGGGAGAAAACTCGGTAAAGGGAGGCCGTTTGCTCCACCACACACAACCTCCCTATTGTCTCACCGCCGCCTCCCACAAAAAATCACAATCACACCATTGTTGCCTCCAAAAAAAAATAATAATAACACCCACTTCTGCCACTGCTGCCGTCTCCCCAAACCGTAAAACCCAGCCAACACAAACAATATAAGGGAGACATTTGTATGTGTGTGTAAATAGGGACCGAGTGAGAAAGAGAGAAAAACTTGTAAGGAGAGGGAGGAGAAAGTAATCGTTCGAAGAAGAAGATAATGAGAGGAAAGATAGGGGAGAGGAAAAAATAAAAATTTCTTTTTTATTTTATGATATTAGTTTTTTATTTTAAAATTTTAAAATCAATTTTTATTTAAATTAAAATTATTTATTAACTTTATTAAGTCGCAATTACCCTTATACCATTCAACACCTAATGTTCAAATTTAAAAATTAAACGAAAACCTAACGGGAGGGGAAATTTTAGATATTTTTATAAACTATAGGGGAAAAAGAGAGAAAATAAATTAGAGGGTGTAAACAGAGAATATCTCAAACTACAGGGAGAGAATGATAATATCGCTATAAACAATTGTTCAGTGTATATATGGTGTACCATCTTTGTGGTGCATCTTATTACATAAAATCCTCTACGGCCATATGTTACTGTTTCGATTATATATCTTCAGTCAAATACCATTATACCAATACTAAGGGTCATTTGTTTTTTTTATTTCTTTTTTCAGTTATCATAGTGGGTTCAAATTTAATCTTATTAAGTTGTTTATTTTAAAGTGATCAAATAATTGAAAAATACTAAAAATAAATAACAACTAATAATAATAATAATAATTCTAACGTATCATTTAACACTAAATAATTAAATCATACTCTTTCCAACAAAAATGAAAAAAAATACTTAAATTATTTTCTTCTAGAACTATCATTTTAAAATAATAATATATATCCGACGAGAAGGTTTACGCAATAATATGTCTCATACATATACAATAGAAGTGTGATGATGATCAGATACAAGCAATGCATGCTATTTCAACGTTTGCGTCTCCGACAATAGTTAATAAAAATACCTAGTGTATGGATTCTGGGGCTACACATAACGACACAAGACTTGAATTGCTTAAGCAACCCAACTCTATTTTAAAGCTGTGAGCAAGTAATGATTGGAAATGTTGAAACAATTGGTATACTAATGTTGGTAGTTTCTCTTTCCCTTCTATCTCTAGATTACTCCCCCTGCTTCAAAGAAACTTGTTAGTGTTACTTGTTTAGGTTTTGAAAGGAAGATGGATCCTGACTATGGCTGCCCTTGGAATTTTCTAGCCTCTTTATCTGATCCTTCTTCTTTTCTTTCTTGATCCCTACCACAACAACCTTCTGAATCTAAAACCTTTACTGAATTACTGAAATCTATGGAGGCCCACGTTTAGCCTAATCTCATTCCTGTTCCAATCGTAAAAGGTGATATTTCGAATTAGCCAGAAATATGTTTAGGCTAGGTTGGATATTGTCATACAAATCTACTTGGACGATTTCTGTTAAGGAAGGGTTCCAACCCGTTGAAGTCTGAGGAGTTAGAGAGCTTTTTTGCATTCAAGGTGACAACTTCAACATCCTTGGAAACTGAATCCTTTTTCGAAGGGATATTATGATATTCACTTTACAAATGAGGAAGACTTGAAAAGGCTTTGGAGATAGGAAATTCAAGAGAGGTACTGGCTATATTGATGAGAAATCTACTCTATCATCAAGCACCACAACATTTGTGAAGGGTGAATCTTCAAAGGTAAGAATGTTTAAAAACCACCTTACTTTGAGTGGTGAGAACCTTTGATATAAATATCCATTTACAGATTGTATAATAGGAAAGTTACACATAAATATTGATTACATAATTAATGGAAATAATTTCCTCAATCAAGCTTATGTGATTGAGGGATAAAAGATTTTTGGTGAGATGAGGTACAACCAAAACATCAAACAGGATGAAGATCTGGGGAAGGTGAAATTTTACCGTTGTGGGTGATGATTAGGGACTCACCATTCCCTACAATTACACAATCCTTACTAGTGTAGGCAATGGGCTAATTCAAAGTTGAATGGGCTGGGGTCATATAGGCTGAAGCTCCTATGTCCAAAAACCAATCACAATTGTTATGTTCAAATACAGAGCATGAAGCGTTGAAGGCTTCTGCAAGGTGCGTCGCTGCTGGTTCATGTTGCTGCCACTCATACCGTTGCCGGCACCGATCAACATAGTGACCATCCATGCGATAAATTTGACACTTAGGCGGACGGCGAGCATGAGAGGGCTAGGCACGGCCCTATCCGAAACTGGAAAACCCACTGCGTTGACTATTTGAGCTACCACGGCCATGGCGAAACAAACCACCCCTGCGATGAAAAGCAGTCCGGTGAGCAGTAAATGCCACAGTTGAGGACGTCGGAGTTTCAAGAGATTTTTGAAAGAGTTCGAAACTCTCAGCCTTGGACACCAAATCGAAAAAATAGGGGAGAAATGCTTGTGCCATTTGAGCAATGGAAACGCTTGAGAAATCAAGCCCTAATCCACGAAGGAACCAGTGAACTTTGTCGGTGGCATCAATCGGACGACCGATGGTGTGAAGCTGATCACATAAGGCCGTGAAGGCGCGGGCATAGACCGTGACTGAACGAGTGCCGCGGTTCATTAACTGGAGATCATCTTTGAGGCGAATTTCATGAGCTTTGGAGCGGTCACTGAAGGTATTTTCCAAAGCGGTCCAGACCTCGCGGGATGTGGAGAGGCCAACAGCTTCAGCCATGGCTTCCTCTGTGAGAGAGGAGAAGATAAGACTGAGAAGGCGTTTATCGAATGTTTTCCATGCCAGGTGTTTGGGGTTTGGTGTTTGAGAGGTAGGAGGTTCAAACGGAGGTGGTGGCCCAAGGGTACCGTCTACATGACCCAGCAGCCCTTGGCTTTCAAGGAATGGAAGAAGTTGGCTTTTCCATAAGAGATAGTTGGAGGAGGAAAGTTTGATCGTAAATCAAGGTGTTGAAGGGAAGGAGGGTGGGAGAATCAGAGGCCATTTCGGATCGTGGGATGTTAATCCTGGTATGCTCTGATACCATAAGAATGTTTAAAAATCACCTTACTTGGAGTGGTGAGAACCTTTGATATATATATATATATATATATATGTATGTATGTATGTATATATATATATACATACATATATTCATTTACAGATTGTATAATAAGAAAGTTACACATAAATATTGATTATAGAATTAATGGAAATAATTCCTCAATCAAGCTCCTGTGATTGAGGGTCAATGAATACATATATGGAATGCCTTTGATTGAGATAAAAGATCCTCAACAAAAGGAACAATCGACAAAAGTCAAATATTTAAAACTCCTTTGTAAGAAGAGCAAACAAGACAACCATAAGCTCAAGGTAAATTCATGAAAAGCATAACATCAAGGAAATCACAAGTTTAAGGTAAGTATTCTAAATTTATCCCACTTGTCGTTATTGTGGTATCAAAGGACATATCTTATGTTTTACACGTATATTAGCATGTGCAACAACTAGCAAAGTGTCAAGTTATTTGAAAGAAATAATCATGCTAATCATATTAAGAGTAGGTGTAAAGTTTTGATACCTCATAAGAATAATCTTCTAATTCTATTGCTACTTGTCATCATTGTGATGTTAAAAGTCACATTAGACCTAGGTGTTATCAATATATTAGTACGTATATGTAAATCCATATCAAAATCGAAGATGAAGCATACTAACAATGTTGATAAAATGTCTAAACCTTTTATTCTTAAAAAAGAAAAATATTCAAAAAGTCTTGAAAAATGTGTGGAATAGAAAAGAGGACTTGAAGAATATTGTCACTTATGATGTTAATGTAAATTCTTTTGTTAACATGGATGATATTTCTTTGAATGATGCTAAGGCACAAAGGCGCAAATCCCTTGGAATTGATTGATATATCATATGGGTGAAACTTGACAATGAAATTATTTGGTTTGAATGAAATATTTGTTGAATATTTTAATGCGGAAAATTTTGAGTGTTTATTAGTTTTTTTTTTATTACTTTTAACTTATGACACTTTGTTTGAGATATTTTCTTATTTCTTATAAAGTCTAGTGAACTGTATGCAATTTTAAAAATTAAATTTTGACTCAAATAAGTATGTATTGATATGATATGAATATGTTTATGATCCAAAAAGTCTCGATGTTTTGTTTCATGCTCCAATATTCTATGCACGAATACTTGTTGATTTGCTTTAGAGAGGCATTTATGCGTTGAACAAAATTAAACTTGTTAATTTGCTTTCGAGAAGCAACTTTTTGATATGCATGACATAACTGTTCCTTTGCTTAATAGAAGCATTTATGTAGAGGAAGACATAATTTTATGATTGGATTGAATTGTTTAACATGTTCCCTTTATATTGCGTTGACTGTTTTACATGTTTTTTTAAAATTTTCAATAATATTGAAGTGAAAAAGATAGGTGTTTAATAGAGATGAAAAACTGTTTGACAAAATACCTCAAAGAGATTTCTCCATTGATGAAAATTCTGTCAACTTACAACGAATCCTCTCAACTTTACAATGCACAAACGTATTTGATAAATACATCTAGGCTGCTATTTATAGACTGGAAATCATGCACAAAGCATGCTCTAACAAATTTAACTAACTTTCGTAATAATGCGGGCTGCCAATAATTTGTAACTAACTAATTCCAAGTCAGCAATGTTGCTTCACATCAGCGTTGCTAACAGCTTCTCTTGAGCTAGCTTAACCTCATGAAAATCTCTGATCAGATGATTGATCAAGCAGTTGATCATTGTATCTAACTAGAAACGTTAGCATAGTAACACTACTGCCTTGTTGTACGCTATTCTTGCTCATCACAGCAGCTTAAGCTGTTCCAGCAAGACAAACTATCAGCATTTGCATGGGATGCAGCTGATGGCTTGTGAGCCACGTTATTGCTAACAATAACATCCCCCCTCAAACTGAGCTGAGATGCATTGCGCAAGGTCAGTTTGTCTCGTAGAAAATCAAAGCGAGATTGAGACAGCCCTTTAGTAAGAATGTCAGCCCATTGGAGACCAGTTGGAACATATTGAATTGTAAGAGATTTTGCTGCAATCTTTTCACGAATGAAGTGCACATCAATTTCAATATGCTTAGTGTGAGCATAGAAGATAGGGTTTTGTGCAAGGGAAGCAGCACTAATGTTATCACACTAGATAACAGGACTTTAAGCAAGCTTCAAGCCAAGTTCAGAAAAAATAGAGCCAAGCTATAGGACATCAGTGCAAGCTTGAGCAAAGGCGCAATACTTAGCCTCAGTACTGGAACGGGCAACCACTTGCTGCTTCTTTGAACCCCAACTGATCAAGTTGCCACCTAAAAACACGCAACAGCCACTGTTGGACCTACGGTCATCAATACAGAAGGCCCAATCTGCATAGCTATAGACATCAATATGCAACTCAAGAGTAGGAGTGAACCATAGGCCAAAATGGATGGTGCCTTTAAGATAACGAAGTAACCGCTTGCATGCCTTCCAATGATCCTCAATATGGGCAGAAACAAACTGGCTTAATTTATTAACAGTGAAAGCAATATTAGGGCTCGTGTTAGTCAAGTATTAAAGGGCATCTACAGTGCTTCTATAAAGAAACTGATCTGAAAAGGGAGTGCTACCATACTTGGTTAATTTGGTAGTAGGACAAATGTGAGTGGAGCAAGGCTTGCTGTTGGACATGTTTGTCTTGAGAAGTAAGTCAATCACAAACTTAGATTGGCAAAGAAAAAGACCAGTTGAAGAACTTGTAGCTTCAAAACTAAGGAAGAAGTTGACTCAACCCAATGTTTTGAGAGCAAACTGAGACTGCAAAACAGTAATGGTAGAGCCAATGAGAGCTGGGCTACTGCCAGTAATGAGGATGTCATCCACATAAACCAAGAGGTATACAACACATCCCTGAACTCGTTTGATGAAGACTGAAACATCTGCCATGGAATTGACAAAACCAAGCTCAAGAATAGTAGTTTTTAGCTTGAAAAAATAAGCACGAGGGGCCTGTTTCAAGCCATATAAAGCCTTGTGCAACCTGCATATATGGGAAGGAAAATTAGTGCTAATAAAACCAAGAGGCTGCTCCATAAAAACTAGTTCAACCAAGGTTCCATTAAGAAAGGCATTGTTTATGTCTATCTGCTGAACATCCCAAGAGTTGGTGACAGTCAAGGTGAAGATTACTCTTATGGTTAATGCCTTGACAACCGGGCTAAATGTGTCAAAATAATCGACCCCAGCAGTTTGATAGAAGCCCTTGGTAACCAATCTAGCCTTGTGTTTGAGAATTGAACCATGTTGCTTGTATTTAGTCCAAAAGACCCACTTGCAGCCTACCAAATGCATAGAGGAATCAGCGGGTTGCAAGCTCCAAGTTTGATTTTTAAGCAAGGCATCATACTTTTCTTGCATTGCCTTATACCAATGAGGTTGTTTCAAAGCTTCAACAACATTTCTTGGTTCAGCTATAACATTGAAAGAAAAAGAGGACAAAACCTTTGGTTTATAAATGCCAGCCTTAAATCTTGTAGTCATAGGGTGATTAGAAGGAGCTGTAGGAACAATTTGTAGGACTGAAGGACGATGAGGAATATTTTGTGAAGAATTGGAGAGATCAATATGAAAAGGAACAGCTGGAGGAGACCGAGAGATATGTGGAGAAGCGGAGGAGCATGATGGACAAACTTAGGAATAACAGTAGAAGAGGTAAACACATGATGATTTTTAGCTTGATATAAAAAAAAATGGGAAGAGAATCTGATGAAAGAGGAGCAACTATTGAGGAAGATACAAACAAAGTAGTAAAGGGATATTCAAGCTCATTAAAAATGACATTTTTGGACACAAAAACCTTACCCAAAGAGTGAAGACACATGTACCCTTTTTGATGCAAACTATAACCAATGAAAATGCACTTGCTTGTGTGAAAATTTAATTTGTGTTTGGAGTACGGTCTGAGATAGGGAAAATAAGCACATCCAAAGGTTTGAAGTAGATATAATTGAGAGTTCTTTGAAACAAAATCTCAAATGGAGACTTCATTTTTAGGATAGGAGTGGGCAGATTATTAATAAGCAAAACAAAAGTTTGAAATGTTTTAATCGAAAAATTTAGGGGCATGTGAGCATGAGCAAGAAGGGTCAATCTCGTTTTAACAACATGTCGATACTTCCTCTCAGCAATGCCATTTTACTTATGAGTATAAGCACAAGAGGTTTGAAAGTGAATGCAAAAAGATTTAAGGTAAGGAAGAAGAGGCTTGAATTCGGTGCCAAGGTCTGCTTGAAGAACTTTGATTTTGTGACTGAACTGAAGTTCAACAGATTCTTTAAACTCTAAAAAGATAGCTAGGACTTCAGATTTGACATGCATTGGAAAAAGCCATGTAAACCTTGAAAATGAATCTACAAAGACCACATAATATCTATGGCCAACAATGGATAGCATAGGGGCAGGTCCCTTTACATCTATGTAAACCTGTTCTAAGGGAGCTGTGGCTTTGTAAGTGGAAGATTGAAATGGTAGCTGATGAAGCTTGCCACGTTTGCAGGAGTCACAAAACTTAAGGTCATTAGGTGCAGTTTATGCAGAACATTTTTTGGGATTAAAGGTGCAGGATGTCCCAGTTTTATATGCCATAAATTCTCATTTATTTGAGCTGTTAATAAAGTATTTGCACTAAGTTTACAATCAGTTCTCACAGCTGATGAATTATCATCACTAACACAACTTTGTTATTGAGAGAATTTACAACAAAAGAAGTAACATTAGTTGCAGAAAAATGAGTTGCTAAAGAACCTGAGGAGCAAGCTGAAGTAGTAGAGAAAACTGATGGATGATCAGTTACCCTTGATGCTCGAACAGAAGAGAGATCAAAGCTTGTAGAGTCCATTCCTAAGTGAATCTGTAAGGATTATCTTTTTGGTAGTCTTGTCCTTCATTACACAACTAGAGTTAGTGAATTCAACACAAACATTATTGTCAAAAGTAAACTTTGATATGTTTAGAAGATTCTTGGCTACTGCATGGACACAAAAAAACATCTTTAAGAATAAGAGAATGTGAAGGAGAAATAAAATAGTTGATCACTGCATTACCAATATGCAAAATGTAAAGCTATTGACCATTCCTTACAGTTGGTTTCTCACCTCCTTTATACTCAGATTGAATAGAGAGGTTACTAAGGTCAGCTGTGACATGATTGGTTGCTCCACTGTTAGAATACCAAGATGTGTCATTTATAACTTTTGGAGTAGCATAGTAGGATGTAGACCGATTAACATTTGCCTGCTGTTGCAACATGTTGGCAGATTGCTGATAACTGGTCTGCTGAAAATTGGCTTGTTGCTAAAAATTGGCAGGACTTGAGGTTGGATTGTGTGGTAGCTGTGATTGGGAAGGTCATCCAGCATAGTTTTGATTAGGCTTTTGATAGACTCTATCAAACCTATTGTAACAGTAAGTGGCTGAGTGACCAGCTTTGCCACAAATCTGACATGAAGGTTTATTATGCCACCTTCTACCATTTCTTCCTCTTCCTCTATCTTTACTACCACCTCCTCTACCAGTTTGATAATCACCATGCTAAGGCTGTATATTATTGGCATTTCTAGCTGCAAAATTTACCCTCGCATTCACAACATCAATATGGGAAGTGGAGTTCAAATGAGCAATCCTCTGCCTGTGAACCATAAGTTGACAATGGACCTTTTGCAAACTCATTGTTTGTTTTTGGGAAAAAATCAAGACAGCCACGAGATTATACTCGCGACCTATCCCATTTAAGATGCTCAAGATGAGATCATTATCCCTAACAAATTCTCCAGCAACCTTAAGAGCATCACCAACTGATTTAACCTTCAACATGAACTCACTTACAAAGTTTGTTCCCTTCTTTATGCACTGCAATTGTTGCTTCAACTGAAGCACTTTTGCCATAGATTGCTATGAAAATAAACTTTCTAAGGTGTTCCACACTTCTTGTGAAGTCACACAACTTGTAACTTCTCCTAGTATGTTAGGATGGACAGTTGATAAAAACCAGTATAGAAGTAGCTTATCAGCTCTTCTCCATAAGACATATTATTTGTTTAAGATCACTTTTTTATCACTACTATTGCTATATTGCACTTCTATATACTTAGGAGGTGCATGTCGTGTATTTGACACAAAATCATCAAGTTCAAAAGCCTGGATTGCAGGTAATACCTGAGCTTTCCACTGAACAAAGTTATCTCTGTCCAGCTTTAGAGGTAGGTTGAAGTTTACCATTCGTGCCAGAGAGAAGAACTCGATTGGTGGAGCTGACAGTGATGCGTGTTCACTTTCTCTGAGAACTAACGAGTTGCTTGATCATGTAGCCGTGGACAATTAGTCCTTGAGATGCTCTGATACCATGGAAAATATAGGTGTTCCATAGAAATGAAAAACTATTTGACAAAATGCCTCAAAGAGATTTATCCATTGATGAAAATTCTGTTAAGTTACAACTAATCCTCTTAACTTTATAAGCACAAACTTATCTGATAAGTACATCTAGGTTGCTATTTATAGACTCGAAATCATACACAAAGCATGCTCTAACAAATTTAACAAACTTTTCTAAGAATGCAGATTGCCAATCATTTATAACTAACTAATTCCGGGTCAGCAATGCTGCTTCACATCAGCATTGCTAACAGCTCCTCTTTAGCTAGCTTAACCTTTTGAAAATCTCTGATCAGATGATTGATCAAGCAATTGATCATTGTATCTAACTAGAAACATTACTATAGTAACATTGTTGTCGTGCTGTACGCGATTCTTGCTTATTACAGTAGCTTGAGTTGTTCCAGCAAGACAATTATCAGCATTTGCATAGGATGCAGTTGATGGCTTGTGAGGCACGATATTGCTAACACTAACATGAAGGCTCAACAAAACGAAAGAAAACAGAGCGAAAACGAAAAAGAATAACAGTGGCAACCGTAGGAAGAGCCACCGCTGGCAGTGGCCAAGGGCGAGACTCACTATTTCCAGCTACCAAGCCATCATTGGCAGTGGCCAGGCCACCGCTTCCAATGGTGGTGGCTGCTGATCGGTCATTTATTTTCATATATTTACGACCTCTAAACCGTATCTTTTAATTGTATTCTTGAGTATTTTTGGTGCTTTTCACGTGTTTTCCTTGAGTGTGCAGGTTTAGGGACCTAAGTGATGATTTTATATATTTTTGGAGAAAAAGTATAATTTCAGTAACTTTGGGGAAGGGCATAGATGAAAGAATGCTAAAGTTCAGGGGTCAAACTGTAAATTCAGAAAGTTGACCCCAGCAATTAATGAAACGGTGCTTTTGATGGCAGCTGGAACTTAAGTGGAACGGCGCCGTTTTGGACCAATGCTTTGGTCCAAAACGACGTCGTTTTGGCCAAAGAAATAAAACAAAAAAAACAGCAGCGCCATGCAGCCTTCTCCCTCGCGCGACCAGCGCCCTTGCTCGCGTTGAAGACGCCCGTGCCAACCAGTGAGCACGGCGAGCACGATCGCGACCAGACCCAGCTCGCGATGCAGCTCGCGATGAAGAAGAGAACAGCGTCCAGTGAGCTGCGCGAGCTCCCAAGCTGCTCCAAGGGTGATCTCAACCCTCCTTGCTCCTCCCAAACACATCCCAAGCATCACAAATCATCACAACAACTCTAGATCGCAAGTGTTCATCGAAGAAGACGAAGATCGAAAGCGGAGAAGTTCAAGCCGGACCAAAGCGGAACTTCGAGTCTTGAGAGCTTCAATGGGTTGTATTTCATCTCATTTATCTTCCTTGATTGTTCATTTATGATTTTGAGTTGTTAGAACTATTGTTAGGTGATTTTCGGAACCGTGAACGGATTTGGATATTTATTGTTTATGAATATATTTTATGTGATTTATCTCATGATATTATGTGCTTAATAATAATCAATATATTTTCCATTTCCGTGGTTGGAACCGTGTGACCACCTCGCATTATCCTCCATTGAATCCGTCTCATTTTATATTAATTGTTTTAGTTAATTTAATTTAGTTTAATTATCGAAAACCATGATTATGGGCTAAACTTGTGAGTTGGGGTTTTGATGGATCCTATTCTATGATGATTGAATGAATTGATTGTTTAATTTGTTGCGGTTGATTATTGTGTTGTTGAGTGGTTTTATTGTACTTAATGCTTTGAATGTGAAGGCCTACATTTAGATGATAAATTGGTGGTGTGTTATGTACCGAGAGGAGACGCCCACCACGTGCTCGATATAATGTCCACCACAAGTAGAATTGGATAGAGATATACTAATTTGCTTGTGTGATCACATAGGGTGTTTATAGTGACTAATGCATTTCCATACACTTGGATATACCATCGAGAGATAGGATATTAGTGTGTGCGGAATAGGTCCGATTTACCTCGAGAGGGGACTTTGGATAAATTAGATGAACACGGTCATCATCATGCATAATTAAACCTCAACAATGTGCTCTCATGAAATTCAATCGGATGGATTAGGTGAATTCAAATACCCTAACTAATCTCTCATATTGGTTGCTTGCTTATTTTCATGTCTTTATATTTTTATCCTTTAATATCTTTCGATTATCCAAATAGAAATAGGCTTGGTTAATTTTAGTACTCAACGCCTAAATATCCCTGTGGAGACGATAATTTACTCATCATTTTATTACTTGTGCCGACCCCGTATACTTGCGGGTACAAAAAGTCGCATCAGCTGCACACTAGACTTCGCCTCTAATACTAATTGAAAATGGGATAAAACAACATGGCAAACCTAGAGGGGGTTGAATAGGTTTAACAATCAATTTTGAGTGTGAAAGAGAGTTCGGTTATTACTTCAACTAAGACTGCAATGTCACCTTACTTGAGCAACACGTCTGTTCATGACAATAGAAAAGGGTTGACTACAATTGTTGTAGGTTTAGCTGTGTACTAGCAGCTAATGCTCTTTGAACAATCCAGGAGATGTTGATCATCATCATCATCAGTTGAAAGACTCTACTATGCAATGTCAATTGCATCAAAGGCAGATGAGTGTGCACAAGTCTGCTGCCAAGTCAGCAGACTTTGATCCTCGATAGATTCATGCTTAGGTGACATATATTCGTTTGCATGACTATTTATATGTGAAAATTCAGTTAGCTTTTAGTTAAGTAAATAAGTTGTATATATACTCTATACTATTGTATTGTTCATTAATTGAAAATAATTCCATATCTGATTTACATCCACCATTAATGGATGCTTAGAAATCATAATAGCTCTTTGAACAATTATATCAAACACTTTGATCTTGCGTCAAAATCACATGGTATCAGAGCTATAGACTCACGTCATCATTCTCTATGGCTTCCTCTACATCTTTTGACTCTGCTACTACTCATCATCCATCGAAATCGACCTCATCTTTCTCAACAATGAATATGCCTTTCATTTCCAAAACTTTAAACTTCAATATATCATTGAAGCTAGATTGAAGCAATTATCTCTACTAGAAGACTCAGATTTTTCTAGTTATTCGTGCATTAGATCTGGAGGAGTTCATCAACATATCAACTCAAGTTCCAAGTCAATTTCTGGAGGTTCAAACTGTTAATGAAGGAGCAGAAACTTCTATTGAACAACAACTAAACAAAGCCTATGAAAATTGGAAGAAAGCTGGTCAGCTATTGCTTGGATGACTTATCTCTATTGTGAATCCTAATTTGATTGGCCAGGTAATCTCCTGTTTTACCTCTTTAGAGCTTTGGTGTAAGCTTGAAAAATTGTTTTCATAACAATCTTTAGCTAGAATCTTACTATTTAGAAAACAACTACAATCAATTAAGAAAGGAGATTACTCCATTAGTGACAATGTGATGAAAATTAAGAATATTAGACTCTCTCATGTCTGTTGGTAATGGTGTGACAGATAGGGATCTAATCTTGAGTCTCATGACTGGAGTTGGTCATGATTATGACTCTGTAGTTTTTTTTTATTTCATCAGAATATCAAACCATGTCACTTGAGGATGCTCAATTCTTGTTCCTAATGCATGAACAACTAATTGAGCAACTCAATTCTTCAAGTAAGCTGAATATCTCAGCTGCTCCAGCTCATTTTTCTTCTAATTCATTGGAAACAACGATAAGAAAGGTCAACTTAATGGAGAAAATTTCAATAATAATAGTAGAGGTAATGGTAGAGGATGAAGTGGCTCAAGATGAGGTAGATACACTAGGTCCAATCAAAGACTCTACTGTCAACTATATGCAAAACACTGGTCACAGTGGTCTCCAATGTTATAAACTCTTTGATCAATGTTTTCATGGACCTAATCCAGCTCAAATCAACACTAATCAAGCTCACTTTGTTCAGCAACATAGTTTCAACAACACTGAGCAGGGCTTTTATCAATCACAGCCTCCTACACAGCACTGTTATGCACCTGCTCAAGCACATTTCAATAAGAATTCAGCTCATGGTTTTGCGACACATGAATTTGTAACTGATCAGTCCTTGTTTTTGGATAGTGGGGCCACTAACCACATCACTTCTGATTTGAATAACCTTGCACTGCATTCTGATTACTGAGGTATGGTTAAATTGATGATTGAAAATGGTTCTTAACTTGACATTGCACACATTGGAGACACAACAATTAAGTCACACACCCCACCTTCTACAAATGTGCACCTTAAACATATCTTGCATGTGCCTTCCATCTTTAAGAATCTTTTATCTCTAAGCTAACCAAAGACAATTATGCTTGTGCTGAATTTTCTACTGATGATTGTATTGTCAAGGATCTGAAAACAAAGAAGGTTTTACTTCAAGGCACACTTGAAAATGGCTTGTATCACATGAATTTGGCTGGAAATGGATCTAAGATGGTGAATAGAGGTCGTTTGCTACCTACTCATACTAAGAAGACCCGAGATTGTTGCTTTGTTACTTGTAATAATGTTAGAAAATGTTCTTCAAATACTAGTTTCAGTTATGCTCCTTCTAATGTAGTATTAGCAGCTAAAGCTGTAACATCCCTAATTTCAAATAATTAATTTTGAGTATGTGGATATAATATTTATGATTTTAGTTAGAAATGATGGTATTGTGTGTTTCAGAGACATGATTTGTATTCCAGATGATGAAGAATTGAGAAAAATGATCTTGACAGAGGCATACAGTAGTCCGTATTCGATGCGCCCAGGTAGCACAAAGATGTACAGAGATTTGAAAACTCAGTATTGGTGATCTGGTATAAAGAAAGATGTGGTGGACTTCGTGAATAAATGCATGACATGTCAGCAGGTGAAAGCTGAACACCAAGTTCCATCAGGATTGTTGCAACCAATATCAATACCTGAATGAAAATGGGATCGCATTACGATGGACTTTGTCATAGGATTGCCACTCACCCGGAGTAAACATGATGCTATATGGGTAATAGTGGACCGATTGACGAAGTCAGCACATTTTCTACCTGTCAGAACTGACTATTCACTGGATTGACTGGCAGAATTGTATATAAAAGAAATAGTCAGATTGCATGGAGTGCCTGCATCCATAATATCAGATCGGGACCCGAGGTTTACATCCAGATTCTGGAAGAAGTTTCAAGAAGCTTTGGGTACTCGGCTGAGTTTTAGTACAGCCTTCCATCCGCAGACAGACGGACAATCAGAAAGAGTAATTCAGGTACTAGAAGATATGCTCAGGAGTTGTGCAATTGATTTTGAAAGGAGTTGGGCTGATCACCTCCCATTGATAGAATTTGCATACAACAACAGTTACCAATCGAGCATAGCTATAGCACTATATGAAGCACTGTATGGAAGAAAATGCAGGACACTAGTATGCTGGACAGAATTGGGTGAAGACAGGTTAGTAGGCCCGGATTTGATCAGACAAACTGAGGAGAAGGTGAAGATTATCAAGGAAAGACTGAAAGCTGCATCTGACCGACAGAAATGATAATACAGACCTGAAAAGAAAGGAAATAGAATATGAAGTCGGTGAAAACGTTTTCCTGAAAGTATCTCCATGAAAGAAAGTGCTCAGATTTGGCAGAAAAGGGAAGTTGAGTCCTAGGTTTATTGGCCCATACGAAATCATTGAACGTGTGGGACCAGTAGCCTATAGACTTGCTTTACCTCCTGAATTAGAAAAGATTCATAATGTGTTTCATGTGTCTATGCTGAGGAGATACAGATCTGATCCTTCCCACAGAATCTAGGCTGAAAGTATTGAAATCCGACCAGACTTGACATATGAAGAAGAACTAATGCAAATTCTTGATTGGGATATTAAAGAACTACGAAACTAAAGAGTTCCACTGGTGAAAGTCCTATGGAGGAATCACAATATAGAAGAAGCTACCTGGGAGAGCGAAGAAGTAATGAGACAACAGTATTCGCAACTGTTCAACGGTGAAAATGTGGATTTTGGGCAGTAAGCAATGCAACCAACATCGCGACCAGACACCGTGATGGTTGATCGCGATGAAAGCAGTGAAATTACTCCAATAAGCAACGCGACCAGGTGGCGCGACCGCAGGTCGCGATGAACGAAATTTTATAAAAAACTAAACTGGTGGTGGAAGTTTCACGAAGAAGCAATCCAGAAAACAGAAAGAGAAAGAGAGAGAACGGGAGAATAGAAAACGAAAAGAAAGAAGAAGAGAGAGAAAGAAGAAAAAGAAGAAGAGAAGAAGAAAAAGAGGAAAGGAAGAAGAAAGGAAGAAAGAAAAGGAAAAGATGAGGAAAAAGAGAAAAGGAAAAGGGAAAAAGAAATGCAGAAAAGAAATAGTCAGAAAAACTGGTATCCAAGTTGGTGTACACACAAATAGTTTTGATTGAATCTATTGTGAATAATTCTTGAAATTAATTTTTAAATTCTAGAAACGTAAATTATACTGAGTTCAATGATTTTAATTTATGGCTTATATTATGATTACATTTCGTTTTTTGTTATTTGATATGATTTTGAATATTTTGTTTTACAAATGTTAATGGATATTTGATATGAATTTTTGGTTATATGAAATTTATCTGAAGGTTATATGAATTCATTTGCAATATCTGTAAACTCTGAATTTTGATTTTTATGGCCCTGATATATATATAGGGAACATATGGATATAAGAGATTGACATGTCAATTGGGTATATTAGTAGTACTGCACCGATATTCCTGATGATTATGATGATAATTCTACGGATACCATTTCATATTGAAATGGGAAACCGACTGTGAAATACGGATACCATTTCATTTGAAATGGGAAACCGACTGTGAAAAATACGGATACCATTTCATTTTGAAATGGTAAACCGACTGTGTATATAGAGATACCATTTCATTTTGAGATGGGAAACCCGACTGTAAAACCCGTAATCCAGTCCTGTAAACCCTATTATGTGTATCAGGGGCCCAATTAAGAATTGAAAGTTAGAAAATGATGTGGAAATAAAGAAAAGTTATTGAGATTGAAACCCAGAAACATTTGAACATAAGTAAATGAACATAGTTTCAGTATTGAATATTTATATTGTTGCTTTATTTTATTTTTGACAATTTGTTCTATTGTTCTATATTTAATTGTAAATATTTTAGTGTACACCCACTAAGTATTATTACTTAGCGCGTTGATTTTATCACGCGTAGGTAATAAAGATACCAGCGGAGAAAAAGACTGAAGAGGTACTAGCTGCAGAGGAGAGTTCAGAGTCACATATCTGGGGTAGTTATATAGTTCTGTATATTATATTCAGTTACGCATGCATATATAGAAAGCTGTAAATGTGTTATATATTTTTGTGGCATGCCAAACTTGGGCATCCCTCTCCTATTGTTTTGCATAAGGTGCTTAAAACTACACATTTTCCTTTCAAAATACATCTCTTGAGTTTTGGGATTCAGGTAAAATAGGCAAAATGCATAATTTGCCTTTTGTTAGATATTTTATCATTGTTACATGTCCTTTTGAGTTGATTTATACTGATATTTGGGGACCAGCCCCTTTTCTTTCCACTGAGGGGTACATATATTATTTGGTATTTATTGATGTCTTCATAAGGTTCTCTTGGTGCTTCCTTTTAAGACTCAAATATGAGCTCTAACTGTTTTTCTTAGCTTCAAAAAACAGGTTGAGTTGCAGTTTGGTTACAAGGTAAAATGTCTACAGGCAGACATGGGAGGAGAATTTACATGCCTTTCAAACCTCTTGCTTCAATAGATGTGCAGTTGAGAATCTCCTGCCCCTATACACACCAACAGAATGGTGTCTCCGAGATGAAGCACCGGTATACAGTGGAGCTTGGCTTGATTCTTCTTGCTCATGTTGTCATGACTCTCAAACTGTGGTATGAAGCTTTCTCTACAACTACTTTCCTTATAAATAATCTTCCTTCTTCGGTGTTAAACTTTGTGTCTCCATTTGAGAAGCTTTTTCATCAAAAACCAAACTACAATTTTCTTAAAACCTTTGGCTGCACTTGTTTTCCCTACCTAAGAGATCATTCTAAACTTAAGTTAGATTTTCATTCTCATAAATGTATATTCATTGGTTATAGTCCTTCTCACAAACGATATAGATACTTCGACTCCAATGGAAAGGTTTACTTTTCTCGCAATGTTATATTCAATGAGATGGAATTTCCATATTAAAAAAATGTTCTCTTATCAATCACATAATCAGCCTTCTACAGTTTGCTTACCTTCTGTAAGCATTCATTTACTTGTACCATATGTGAGCATTCCTCTGTAGCAATCTCGTGTCTCGTCCGATGCTCCATATCACTCTCCAAAACTTCTTGTTGATCTTCAAGGTTAGCACAAGAGCTCTATTCTTCATGATCAGCCAGTTCCTTTTCATGAGCAGTCTCAGCCTACTTCAGCTACTGATACTTTAGTCCCTACTCACTCAACTTATGTGCCTTCACATTCAATGATTACTCGGTCTAAGAGTTATGCTTTGAAAGCTGGAGCATATGTTGTTTCCTCTGTTCTTTCACTTAAACCAATGACAGTTAATAAAGCTCTCTCTCAACTAGCTTGGAAACATGCAATGACAGATGAGTTCCATGCTTTACAGTCCAATAATACTTGGACCTTGGTGTTGGGATTTATGCCCTAAAGCTTGTAATTGTAAATGGTTAAAGAAAATAATAAGAATTATTCAGATTATCATTCAAGTTCATAAAATGTTTTATATTCAGTAATACATTCGTATTGTGCAAGAACATCCTAGATTGCAAGATGTAATCTCATAATGAGTATATGATGGTCATATACAGAGAGGATTCATTTTGAGACGTGCAATCTAAAGAGTCTGTAGAGAGGGAACAAACCTGGGTACTTTGTTTGTAATTGATCTACTGCTGCGGTCCATTCTGTAAAGTACGGTGGTCTTATCCTAGACCGCTCATGTAGTTGACATGAGAATGGAGGCACCTTATATGATGAGATCATATAGGACTGGGCCACGATTTATATGAATCTCTCACCAAGATCCGTAAGTAGATGAGATTCATATATGATCTTAATCCTGAGTGTCTTATCGACTCCTTCAGGTTAGATCGTGGCTCTTGATTTACCACGAGCGAGGTTGATGAGAATCTCGACCAATACCTCCGTATCTTGGAGCTGCGGTTTGGCTTGTTGCTGGGAAGGTTTGTACACAATTGTAGAATCCACTCCTTCTTGATTGAAGTAGATGAGTAGTTCCCTTAAGGGTTAATTCGGGGCTTGAACGATTATGAGCGCTCTCCTTCTTCCGTGAGGAAGACAAGATTTAATTGTTCATTAGAGAATCAATGGTACTTAAAGGAAAAGATATTTCTAGAGGGGTATAACGGACTTTATGACCTAGCTCTAGTTATGAACTATTTATGGAGGATCACACTATATGGAATTACCTATATCAATGGACACTGAGACTTCAAATTGTATAAACACGTTTACAGTTATGAGAGTGCAGCCTCGGGTTTCTAGTGGAATAACTCCGAGGTTAATAATCGTGAAATATTAATTAAAGAGCTTTAATTAATATTACTAAGTATTATTGAAGCTCAAAACTGTGGGTCCATTAGGTCCCATTGCTAGCCCTTATGGTTGTTGGTAACGAGGTTCACGGTAGATTAATTGGATGGTCCAATTAATAGTGTTACAAAAGTAATGCGTTTTAAATAAAAGAAAATAATTAAATAATGTGATTATTTAATTAATTAAATATTTAATAAAATAATAGAAATTAATAATTAATAATTATTAATTCTATTTATTAAATATGAGGTTATGTGATTAAATAATGATTAGGACAAAAAAATTAAAATAATTAAATTATGTTAATAGTCCAAAAGGTCACAGGTTCAAGTCTTTAGGGAGACTAAAAATAAATAGGATTTAGAATCCTATTTTGACTTGGTCAAACTAAAACCCTAAAGGACTACTATATAAGTGTTATATAGTTAGGAAAAAACCTAACCTAGCACACAAGTGAAAAAGAAAGATAGTTCGGCCATCAAAGAGAGAAAAGAAAAAAAAAAGTTTTTTCTGACTCTCCCCTTTTTTGCAGGATTCGACCAGCGTTCTTTTCACGTGACCTCCATCTCTTGCCATGACGGGCCCATACATACGTTGTCAGACCGCGGGTCATAGCTCGGAAGATCTGGTGGTAGATCGAAGAATCAGAAAAAGAAAATCAAGAAAAAGGTATGTAGTTTCTAAAGTCTTTTTCTGCATATATACAGAAACTCGTTCCTGATTGAAAAAGGTTTTCAATATAATAAAAAATTTTGAAACCTGTTAGGTCGAGTATTTTCTAGGTTGGCTAATTCCGTGCAAAACACTCTTTGGTTGTAATTGTGTTTAGGAGCTTTCGTTGAAGGCATCAAGATCATCGATTCATTTGGTAAGTTGCTCTCAATCTCACAAAGGTTTTTAGGATCTCACACACTCACAACATATCATTCATTATGTTTCTAGGCATCTCATTCATCATTGACATGGTCTATGATGCATAGTTCATTGTATTGCATTCATATGTTATGTTCTATAGATGCATCCTATGGATGATCCCATATCTCCACCTTCCTATCCAAATTTCAAAGTGTATTCTTCATGAAAGTTGTTGGTCTATGTGTGTACTTACGTCTGTCAGTTTTTCAGAATTTTCTGGGCGGCACGTCGCTAGATATTAGATAGAAACGGGACATAGGTCAGTGCTAGAAAAACAGGGGAGACAGTTTTTGTTTGACATGTATGTGGTCCAATATGTCACCCTTCCTGTCAGAATTGTAAATGGTGTCATTCATGAACGTTGTTCATATATGTCTCTACATTCTTCTCTAATTTTTTCAGAATTTTCTGGGTGGCACGCCTCTAGATAATAGCTAAACACCAAACATAGGTCAGTGCTGAAAAAACAGGGGAGACAGTTTTTGTGTGTCATGTATGTGGTCCAATATGGCACCCTTAATTTCCGAATTTTAAATGGTGTTCTTCATGAAAGTTGTTCATATATGTGTCTACTTGCTTCAGTTACTTTTTCAGAATTTTCTGGGTGGCGTTTCTCTAGCTATTAGCTTGACACCGAACATAGGTCAGTGTAGAAAACTGCACCCGACCCAACATGTGTGTCCGACCCATTTTGTATGGCAACCCGACCCATGGCTCTTCCTATATATAAATGCCACTTCGTCTTTTTCATCAGGAATCCAGAAAGAAGAACCGTAGCAGCTCCCTCTCTTCATACTCTCTCAACTCCAATCTCTCAAAACTCACCCAATCTCTCTTGTATGTCCATGGAATCAAATTAGAGACTTGTGGTAAGTTTGTTTCTTGTTTTTTCAAGTTGTTTTATGATTCATTTCATTTGAATCTCTTTGTTGTTCTTGAATGAGAGTTAATGGAGTTTTATAGATATTAATTGAATGAAAACTTGTGTGTTTTGTGTTTAATGCATCATAAGGCATTTAGGAAGTTAAATTAGTACCTAGATAACTTGATGTTGTGATTTAGAATGCATTTATCTTGCTTGAATGAATTAAGCATCTATCTCACATGTGTTTAGTGGATTGGTACTAATCTACGTTGGATCAAGAGTGTTAGTTGTTGTTATAATAATTTACTTGTTGTTAGAATCACATTCATATAAACATGTTGGCTGGCTTGTAGAGTTCATGCATTGAATATGTTTGTTTCATGACTTGAAAGTGTTGAATTTGTTGCAAAAATTGTTAGGTCTTGAAATGTGTTTATGCTAAGTGTTATTTTAGTAGATTGTGTGCACTAGTTCACTTAGCATCATAGGTTGTATTAGTCATGCATCCTAATTGTATGTTCATGCATCATTGAACACTTAGACTATAATCCTTTGTGTTATTGGAAGAGCTTGTGTGACTTTGGTGAAGTCTTATGAACAAGCTCAAGGTTTGCTTCTTGTGCAAAAGTTGCATTTGCGTGGAATTTCACTAGTTGGCTCTTGCGAGACGATAGGTGTAGGCTCACGCCAATAGGAGCGTGAATTCTAGGATAGCTTGAGGATATACGTTTAGTCACCTAGTGGATCTTGGGAGATCATTAGGGAAAAGGCCTACGGGTAGACTAGAGCGGGATAGTCCAAGAGGAGTGAGTCCTTGTAATTTCAACTTGAGGGTGTACTGCATTTATCACTAGTGGATTGTCCGTTAAGTGGCCAAGAGTGGTCCCGTGGTTTTTGATCCCTTGTTGGAAGGGGTTTTCCATGCTAAAATCCTTGTGTTGATTTTGTTTATCTCTTTCGCATTTGTTATGTGTTTATAATTGTTGAATTGATCTAATTAAATTATTGGTAATAAAAAAATTGGGTAAGAACCTATTCACCCCCCCTCTAGGTTCATATAGACCGTTGCACTTAGACTTTCAATTGGTATCAGAGAGGGTAGCTAGACATACATAGCTAGATCTTTGGGTGTTTATTTGCTTGTTTGCTATTTGTGTGCAATTTTTGTCTATTCTTGATCCCATGGACTCCGTAGTAAGAGAGAGTGCATCCCATACCAAACCTCCACTTCTAAATGACACAAACTACTCATTTTGGAAAGTTCGCATGAGAGCATACTTGAAGTCCATAGATGAACATGTATGGACAAGCATCGAAGAGGGGTACACACCTCCCACAACCACAAGTGAATATGGGAGAAGAACATTGAAACCCAAGTCAACTTGGACACCTACAGATTACAGTTTGGCAACTTGGAATTCAAAGGGGTTGAACGCTATTTTCTGTGGCGTTGATGACAGTCAATATAGGCATATTCAAAAATGTGAAAGTGCCAAGGAAGCATGGGAAATCCTCCAAATCACACATGAAGGAACTACAGCTGTCAAGAGGTCCAAGCTTCAAATGCTAACATCTCAATTTGAGAGTCTTCGAATGGAAGAAAATGAGACCATTGCAGAATTTGAAGCCAAGCTCACAGATATCACCAACAAGAGTTATATGTTGGGAGAAGTCTATTCTAGCTCGAAGATTGTTAGGAAGATTCTAAGATCCTTGCCCGAAAGATTTCAAGCTAAAGTCACAGCTATTGAAGAAAGCAAGGATGTTGATTCCATGAGAGTAGAAGAACTTGTTGGTTCCTTGAAGACTTTTGAAATGGGATTGAAACCAGTCAAGAAACACAAGAGTATAGCCCTCAAAGCAATCAAGGAAGCTGAAAATTCAGAAGATGATAATAATCTCAATGAAGTTGAGATTGCCATGTTTGCCAAAAGGTTCAAAAAATTCCTCAAGACAAACAAAAAGAAGGGTGAGAACTCCACAAGAACCAAATATACAAAGAAAAGCTTTCCAAAGAAAGTTGACACTTCAAAAGAAAAGATCAACAAGAGAGGCGTCCAATGTTATGAATGTGGAGGCTATGGGCATATCTCAACCGAATGTGCCAACAATTTTAAGAAAAATAAGAAAGGTAAGGCAATGAAGGTATCATAGAGTGATAGTGATGAAGAAGATGATACAAGCTCTACAAGTTCAGAGGAGCTAGTGAGTAACTTCACTGCCTTTGTTGCAAGTCATCATAGCAATGAGAAAGAAGCTAGTGAAGGTGAAACGAGCATGAGTGAGAGAGAGGAATCAGATGAAGAAAGCCTTGAGGAAGCTTTTAATGAGTTATATGCAGAAAACCTCAAGATAAAGAAGGAAAATGTTTCTTACAAGGTCAAATTCAAGATTCTTGAGAAAGAGAAGCAAGAGGCATTATCAAGGGCTCAGATTGTTGAAGAAGCCATCCAAAAACTCAAGAAAGAAAAAGAAGATGATGATCAAAGAATTATTCTAATGAAGAAGGAACTGAGTGAGAAAGAGAAGACCTTGCAAATTGTGAGACATAGGGAACAAGAATGTCTCAAGGAATTGGAGGATGCAAGGAAATCAATCGAGGGGCTGACTTTGGGTGCACTAAAGGTTGATCAAGTAATTAATCTTGGCAAGGCTTATGGAGACAAGAGAGGCATAGGCTATGAAATTGCAGAAATCACTCCTTCGTCAAGCAAGACAACATGTTTCAAGGGAGAAAATTTGAAGCAAACACTTGAACAACCAAGGATAACAAGCAACCCCAAGAAGGCACCTCTTAGACAACCACAAGCACAAGGTAAAGTTTCTAACACCACATCATTCCGACGCCAAAGAAATGAATGGCAACCAAATCATCAAGGTAAATTTTCTAACTTCATTCCTATTTGTCATTTTTGTGGTAGGAAAGGGCATATTAGACCTAGATATTTTGATTACATTCAATTGTGCCATAATGAAATAGAATCTAGGGATCGTCACTTTGAAAGATTTTCTAGACAAATGCCTAATAATGTTGTTAATTCTAAACCACAAGAAAAGAACTTGAAAAAGAAAATGAGAAAAGCATGGGTTAGAAAAGATGATTTCATATGTTATGCTGCTCATTATGCCTTGAAAGCCATTAATGCAAATTCTTGGTACCTTGATAGTGGTTGTTCTAGGCACATGTCCGGAGATAAAAATGTTTTTGGAAATCTTGTGATGAAGGATGGAGGATGGGTCACTTTTGGTAATGGTTCTAAGAAGAAAGTGATAGGTAAAGGGTCAATTAAAATTTCTGGTTTACCCAGTCTTAATGATGCTCTTCTTGTTGATGGATTGCAGGCAAACTTGATTAGCATTACACACTTGTGTGAAAGTGTACATGCTGTCAATTTTTTTAAAGATACTTGTGCAATCTTGGACTCTAAAGGAAATGTTTTTTTACAGGGAAAGAGAACTGATGATAATTGTTATTGTATTGATGTTAAAACTCTTAAATGCAATTTGACTAACCATGAACAGGTTGAACTTTGGCATCAAAGACTTGGTCACTTGAATTTCAAGGACCTAAAGAAACTTGGAAAGATGAAGGCTGTGAGAGGTCTTCCTGAGCTAGGAAAGAAACAGGAAGGTGTATGTGGACCATGTCAAATTGGGAAGCAAACAAAGGGGATACACAAGAAAAATAAAGGTACAATGTCCAAACGTCCCTTGGAGCTTCTTCACATGGATCTCATGGGTCCTATGCAAACCGAAAGCCTTGGAGGTAAGCGGTATATCTTTGTGTGTGTTGATGACTTTTCTAGATTCACTTGGATTGATTTTCTTAGAGAAAAGTCAGACGCTTTTGAAAAATTTAAAGCACTTTGCATTAAACTTCAAAACGAAAAAGATCTTAAAATCAAGAACATTCAAAGAATTAGGAGTGATCATGGAAAGGAATTTGAAAATGCTAGCTTCGGTAATTTTTGTGATAACCTTGGTATTTTTCATGAGTTTTCTGCTCCTAGAACTCCTCAACAAAATGGTGTTGTTGAGAGAAAGAACAGGGTACTGCAAGAGATGGCTAGAGTTATGTTCAATAGCAAGAAACTTCCAAGGAATTTCTGGGCTGAAGCTGTCAATATTGCATGCTACATTTCAAACCGTGTTTTCTTGAGACCCGGTACTAGACAAACTCCATATGAGTTATGGAAAGGAAAGAAGCCGAATATAAGCTACTTTCACACATTTGGGAGTAAGTGCTACATTTTAAATGATCGTGACCAACTTGGTAAGTTTGATGCTAAAAGTGATGAAGGTATTTTTCTAGGATACTCTTCTAACAGTAGAGTATATAGGGTATTCAATTCAACTACTCATACTATTATGGAATCATCTAATGTAGTTGTGGATGATGCAGGAATTGTGTCTAATATTGATGATGAGTATGTTGTTGAGAATTCTGAATGTGCAGGTTTGGACTCAAATGTGAAAGAAGAGGAGACTAAAGAAATGCCAAATCAAACAGATCCTGCTCCTTGGGTTAGGAGGTCTCATAAAGAGGATGACATCATAGGAGATGTGAGTGAAGGAGTACGAACAAGAAGACAACTAGCTAATCAAGTTAGCTATGTTTGCTACACGTCTCAGTTCGAACCTAAGAAAGTTGAAGAAGCACTTCAAGATGAGTTCTGGATTGGTGCCATGCAAGAAGAACTCAATCAATTCCAAAGGAATGATGTGTGGTTTCTCGTCCCTAGACCTAAGAGTACCAATGTCATTGGTACAAAGTGTATTTTCAAGAACAAATCAGATGAAAATGGAAATGTAGTGAGGAACAAAGCAAGACTAGTTGCTCAAGGCTACACATAACTTGAGGGAGTAGACTTTGATGAACCTTTTGCTCCAGTAGCTAGATTGGAATCTATTAGACTTTTATTGTGTGTTTCTTGTGTGTGCAGGTTCAAACTATATCAAATGGATGTGAAGAGTGCATTTCTAAATGGAGTTCTTCAAGAAGAAGTATACGTTGAGCAACCAAAGGGATTTGTAGATCCACATCATCCAGAGCACGTATACAAATTAAAGAAAGCACTCTATGGATTGAAACAAGCTCCACGAGCATGGTATGGACGTCTCACCCACTACTTGCTTGAAAACAAATACATAAGAGGTAGTGTTGATAAAACCTTGTTCATCAAATGTGAAAATGGTGAGTTATTCATAGCTCAAATTTATGTTGATGATATTGTGTTTGGTTCCACTAATGAAAAGCGAGTGAGTGACTTTGTTAATGTGATGACTCGTGAGTTTGAGATGAGCATGGTAGGTGAGCTAACTTATTTCTTAGGTTTACAAATCAAGCAAATGAGTGATGGGATTTTCATTTCCCAAGCTAAATATGCTAAAAACCTAGTGAAAAGGTTTGGGTTAGAATCGGCAAAACACTATAACACACCTATGAGCACTTCATTGAAATTGAGTAAAGATTCAAATGGAAAAAGTGTTGATCAGAGTCTGTATAGAAGCATGATAGGAAGTTTGTTGTACTTAACTGCTAGTAGACCTGATATTTCTTTGAATGTTGGTTTGTGTGCCAGGTATCAATCAAATCCGAAAGAGTCACATCTCACAGCTGTGAAAAGAATAATTCGATATGTCAATGGAACTTCGGACTTTGGAATTTGGTACTCTTTTGACACTAACCCTAACTTGGTTGGCTTTAGTGATGCAGATTGGGCAGGATGCAGTGATGATTGGAAAAGCACAACTGGAGGATGCTTTTATCTGGGAAACAATCTTGTGTCCTGGTATAGCAAAAAGCAAAACTCTATCTCCTTGTCAACTGCAGAGGCAGAATACATTGCAGTAGGTAGTGGTTGTACACAACTTCTATGGATGAAACAAATGTTGGAGGATTATGGTTTGAAACAAGGTACTCTGACAATTTATTGTGACAATACCAGTGCTATAAATATTTCCAAAAATCCTGTTCAACACTCTAGGACTAAGCATATTGACATTCGACATCATTTCATTAGAGAATTAGTCGAAAGCAAAGTAGTGTCCTTAGAGCATATGTCCACAGAAAATCAACTTGCTAATTTGTTTACCAAACCTTTGGATCATGCTAGGTTTCAGTCACTTAGTAAATCCATTGGTGTATGCTCTCTTTATTGATTGTGCCATGTCATTTGTAACATGTGTTATTCATGTCTAGGAGTGGACTAGTGTCATATTTGTGTAAAATGATCTGTATCATTTATCTACTCTTAAATTCCTGACATTAGCCCTTCAGATCTTTGTTGCAATTGACAAAATGCCCATATTTGGACTTGTATAAGCAATTGTGTGAATGTTGTGTGTCTATTAAGCTCATCCAGTTTCTGAATGTCAAAAGATTTCTCATTGCTCTCAAATGTTTTTAAAAATAGTTTTCTTGTTGAAAAATGTATAATTGGATTAATAATGGCTTGGTAAACAAAAGCTTGGAAATGGCTATGCCCTCTGGAAGAGTGAAAGCTACCTCTACAATATGCTTGAAACAATATCTTTATCTCCAAGTTAGAGGAGAAGGCTACCTCCTTAGGTGCAATGAAAGCCGCCAATGCCTTTGGAAATTAAAATTAAAGTTGAATTACAAGAAAAGGAAGAAAATAAGCGAAAGAAGAAGAAGGAAAAGCTCAATAAAAAAAAAAAAAAAAAAAGACAAGCTTGTGTTGAATGATAATATAAAGCTGTTTTGTAGTTGATATCAAAATATTTCCTTCAAAAGCTTATTTTTAAGATTTTGCGACTTTCTTGAGACAGTATGATATATATTTATATATATGTGCTTGCGTGTATATTGGTCACTTATTGTGGGCAAATGTTAATCTTTTAATGAAGTGATGATTGTGTTTGTATTTTTGAAGTTGAGATGGGACTTGATATTTGTTGTGGTGCATATTTGTGACTATTGGTTCCTTAAGGATATGACTCCCATGTTACTTGTGTATGGCATTCAAGGGGAGTTGGTACGTGTATTTTCTTGTCTCTTGTGCAATTTTCCCATATCTTTGTCTACTGTGTTCTTCCTTTACCTCTCCCGTGACAAAAAGGGGGAGAAGTTTGTATTGTTGTGTAGTACTCAGAGGGAGAATTTGAGGGGGAGACACTTGTGTTCATCGTTTTGTGTGTGTTGTTAATGATTATGTTTATCTACGGGCGTTTATATGAACCGCACGGTGTCTACTAACATCTTTTGTTTTGTGTTAGTGTGCTTTCTTTTGTTTCAGGTTCACCTTGACTGGAAATGATCTCAAGCTTCAAGTTTTAGTTTTAAGATCATTCATTGCATTTTGTGAGGTTGTATTTGTGAGTTCAAACTTTGTATCATTTTGTATATTTGTGAGGTTTGAGGTTTTGTCACGGAATAGCCAAAGGGGGAGATTGTTAGGTCGAGTATTTTCTAGGTTGGCTAATTCCGTGCAAAACACTCTTTGGTTGTGATTGTGCTTAGGAGCTTTCGTTGAAGGCATCAAGATCATCGATTCATTTGGTAAGTTGCTCTCAATCTCACAAAGGTTTTTAGGATCTCACACACTCACAACATATCATTCATTATGTTTCTAGGCATCTCATTCATCATTGACATGGTCTATGATGCATAGTTCATTGTATTGCATTCATATATTATGTTCTGCAGATGCATCCTATAGATGGCCCCATATCTCCACCTTCCTATCCGAATTTCAAAGTGTATTCTTCATGAAAGTTCTTGGTCTATGTGTGTACTTACTTCTGTCAGTTTTTCAGAATTTTCTGGGTGGCACGTCGCTAGATATTAGATAGAAACTGGACATAGGTCAGTGCTGGAAAAATAGGGGAGACAGTTTTTGTTTGACATGTATGTGGTCCAATATGTCACCCTTCCTGTCAGAATTGTAAATGGTGTTATTCATAAAAGTTGTTCATATATGTCTCTACCTTCTTCTCTAAATTTTTCAGAATTTTCTGGGTGGCACGTCTCTAGATAATAGCTAAACACCAGACATAGGTCAGTGCTGAAAAAACAGGGGAGACAGTTTTTGTGTATCATGTATGTGGTCCAATATGGCACCCTTAATGTCCGAATTTTAAATGGTGTTCTTCATGCAAGTTGTTCATATATGTGTCTACTTTCGTTAGTTATTTTTTCAGAATTTTCTGGGTGGCTTTTCTCTAGATATTAGCTTGAAACCGAACACAGGTCAGTGCAGAAAACTGCACCCGACCCAACATGTGTGTCTGACCCATTTTGTATGGCAACCCGACCCGTGGCTCTTCCTATATATAAATGCTACTTCGTCTTTTTCATCAGGAATCCAGAAAGAAGAACCCTAGCAGCTCCCTCTCTTCATACTCTCTCAACTCCAATCTCTCAAAACTCACCCAATCTCTCTTGTATGTCCATGGAATCAAATCAGAGACTTGTGGTAAGTTTGTTTCTTGTTTGTTCAAGTTGTTTTATGATTCATTTCATTTGAATCTCTTTGTTGTTCTTGAATGAGAGTTAATGGAGTTTTATAGATATTAATTGAATGAAAGTTTGTGTGTTTTGTGGTTAATGCATGATAAGGCATTTAGGAAGTTGAATTAGTACCTAGATAACTTGATGTTGTGATTTAGAATGCATTTATCTTGCTTGAATGAATTAAGCATCTATCTCACATGTGTTTAGTGGATTGGTACTAATCTAGGTTGGATCAAGAGTATTAGTTGTTGTTATAATAATTTACTTGTTGTTAGAATCACATTATATAAACATGTTGGCTGGCTTGTAGAGTTCATGCATTGAATATGTTTGTTTCATGACTTGAAAGTGTTGAATTTGTTGCAAAAATTGTTAGGTCTTGAAATGTGTTTATGTTAAGTGTTATTTTAGTAGATTGTGTGCACTAATTCACTTAGCATCATAGGTTGTATTAGTCATGCATCCTAATTGTATGTTCATACATCATTGAACACTTAGACTATAATCCTTTATGTTATTGGAAGAGCTTGTGTGACTTTGGTGAAGTCTTATGAACAAGCTCAAGGTTTGCTTCTTGTGCAAAAGTTGCATTTGTGTGGAATTTCACTAGTTGGCTCTTGCGAGACGATAGGTGTAGGCTCACGCCAATAGGAGTGTGAATTCTAGGATAGCTTGAGGATATACGTTTAGTCACCTAGTGGATCTTGGGAGATCATTAGGGAAAAAGCCTGCGGGTAGATTAGAACGGGATAGTCCAAGAGGAGTGAGTCCTTGTAATTTCAACTTGAGGGTGTACTGCATTTATCACTAATGGATTGTCCGTTAAGTGGCCAAGAGTGGTCCCGTGGTTTTTGATCCCTTATTGGAAGGGGTTTTCCACGCTAAAATCCTTGTGTTGATTTTGTTTATCTCTTCCGCATTTGTTATGTGTTTATAATTGTTGAATTGATCTAATTAAATTGTTGGTAATCAAAAAATTGGGTAAGAACCTATTCCCCCCCCCCTCTAGGTTCATATAGACCGTTGCACTTAAACTTTCAAAACCCAATTCCATATGTTATACGATAATCAAAATATTTTCTGAAACTCCCTTCAATTGGTATCAGAGACATTGGTTCTAAGTTTTTGTATATACGCAAAAGAAAAAGAAAAACTACATATTTCTTGTTTATTTTTATTTTTCTTTTTGATTCTTGATCTGTGATATATTATTGTGTAGGCACAAATCTAGAATGTATGATTTGTTTTTATTGTATATAATTTATTGTATAATTTTAAAAGCGTAATTGGTCGTTAATTATATGGTGAATGGGTTATAGGATGAATTTTTTTTTTTTGGCCAATTGTTTATGGCAAAAAGTTTTTTTTGTATATTTTTTTATTGTTATTCTTGTAATCGATCTGCCCTACGAAGAGTCGAAGAAGCGGATGATGCAAAGAAGAAACGAAAAAAAAAAAATCGATTGCACAGCCCCATGGGCAGCGGCCGCACGCGCCCAGCGAGGGCACGTGCGCGCGGGGGCTGCTGTCGCGTTTGCACTTGGGCAATTTTTCGTGTCTTTTGCGAACGATTTTTTGCAGTTTTTTTTTGAAAAAATATTGTTGAATATTTTCTGGAAAAAGTGCAGAAAATTGGAGCGAAAACCGTGGGCGAAACGACCCAGGAACGCTCGCGAAAGTGCGGCTCGCGCTAGGGCTGCACGCACCTTGCGTGCGTGCGGCTACGCTGCTGGCAGCCGTACTTTCTCACGCGTTAGGATTGTTTAGGGTTTCGTCTTGACCTACGGTGCGTGTTAAGGTAACACATGGACCTCTGGAAAAGATGTTGACTTTTGACAAAAATCAAATTTGACTTGATTAGGAAAACGAAGACAAGAAGAATTCAACTCGAAGAATAACTCTTGAAGACCAAGGAATGCCTTGGGAATACAATTGTAATTAGAGTTGTTTAAGTTAGATAACCCATGTCACTCGGTCAATTACGTATGCTTTATTTATTTTCATGTGATGATTATATGGATGTTAAAGCATTGTCATACATGTGAATGTTATCTAGATTAGGTGTGCCTATACATGCATAATAATATGTCATGCATAATTATCATATTATATTGTTTTATTTTAATGAGATTAAAATAGGAAACAATTTCATTAATGACAATTAAATAATGGATTTGGTTTTTAGGAGTAAAAACTTGGTAATATCCATTAATTAACTAATCAACAAATTAAAGAGTTTAATTAAAAAGATTAGTTAGGTTCTTATTATTAATTAAGATTAGTTGGATTAATTATTTAGTTAAAAAGAACCAAATAATGAGATTAGTTTTTAGGAGTAAAAGCTTGGTAAATCTCATTAATGACTAATCAACCAATTAAAGAGTTTAATTAAATTGATTAGTTTGGTTCTTACATTAATTAAGTTAATAAGATTAATTATTTAATTAAAAAGAACCAAATAATGAGATTAGTTTTTAGGAGTAAAAACTTAGTAAATCTCATTAATAACTAATCTATATTAAAGTGTTTAATTAAAGTGATTAGTTAGATTCTTTGTATTAATTAAGATTAATTAGATTAATTACTTGATTAAACATAATCGAATAATGAGATTAGTTTTTAAGAGTAAAAACTTGATAAATCTCATTAATGGCTAATCAACCAATTAAAGAGTTTAATTAAATTGATTAGTTTGGTTCTTACATTAATTAAGACTAATAAGATAAATTACTTAATTAAAAATAACCAAATAATGAGATTAGTTTTTAGGAGTAAAAACTTGGTAAGTTGCATTAATAACTAATCTATATATTAAAGTGTTTAATTATATTAGTTAGGTCCATTTAATGTTAGATTTAATTTGATTAAACATTAATGATATAATTGGACCAAATAATATGATTTAGTTTTAATAGTTAAACTTGGTAATTTCACATTTAATTTCTAGTTTATTTAAATAGTTTATGTAAATTAGAAATTGAAATAATAAATTATATTTTAAGAGTTAAAATTGAATAATTTATTATAACTAGTAAACTTAGATTTTATATTAGCCGTAGAATCTAAGTAAAGACTAGAAACATAGAGTTTTAGAAACTCTTAGTTTAAAGAAAATCTTAAATTACAAATAGTGAGTGGGAGATGGATATATGACATTATATCCCGCAGTCTTCATTGTTAGTTCAACACCATGAGGCTTGAGTGGCGCCTCGTGACGGCTTTGCTTTCGTCCTCCCTACGGAGGGTGTCCACAAGAGTCAATACCAAGGTTGACTTCCTAGCGGATAGGTATTCGGAATGTATTTTAGGACTGACCTAGCCTACCTAAGCACTCTCAAGTTAAGTTCATGAATTCTGAAACGATGGGTCACACTTATAAAGGACTTAATTAAGTTGTTAATTTATTGTCCTGACTAAATCAAAGCGATGGTTGGATAATATAAGAATAAAGAGTTATTCCGGTGTATTATCCGATTGAGAATGTATCGATCTAATATGCAGGGATTTGACCTAGCCTACCTAGGCACTTACTTATGGGATGTTGGATTATCGTGGCATAGTAACTAATTTTAAGGATTTTTTAGTTCATTAAAATATGCTCATGCATCATGTTTAATTTTATGCCAAACTATAGCATTTGATATGAATGTATGAATGAATGATATTAATTTAGATTTATGTCGTAAATATCAGCGTTATCTTCTGCATTATTATTTCCTCACAAACGAAATATTAACCGGGATAACTTTATTAAGTGGAACCAACATGAACGCAATCATGGTCAGCATAGACCTTAAATCTGTGCTTATGGAGGAAAGTCCTCCAGAGCCTGTAACCAACGTATGACCAATTACCAAGGGTAAGACCGGCAAAGTAAATATTGCTAAGCCATCTTCTTCTGGTTCCAAGAAGACGAAGAGGTCTACTGGTAAAGTAAAGGCTATGCCAAAAATAAAGAGCACCACAACTGACTAAGCAAAAGAAAAAATGTTTCCATTGCAAAGAGGTTAGTCATTGGAAGAGGAACTGTCTACAGTACCTCGAGCATCTCTCCAATAAGAAGAAAGTGAAAAGTAAATCAGATTTACTTATCATTAAATTTTGTTTAATGGAAGATGATTCTTCACCTTGAATAGTAGATTCAGGGGCACTAACTAATTCTGTTCTTCTTTACATTGGAATGATTATTGGCAAAAGCTGGAGGAGGGGTCTTTCACTATGCACGTTGGAACAGGGGATGTCGTTCCAGCATGAGCAGTGGGAGTAGCTAGACTATAAATAATTATTCATTTTCTTTTATTGAACAATGTATGTTTCATTCCTGGATTTATAAGGAATTTGATTTCTGTATCCAGATTACATGAAAACGTTTCATAAAGTTTTTTAAATGATAAATCAGTCATCATTTTAAATGATTGTTCTGAAATAAATGAAAATGACTTGTATGTTTTAAGACCGTTAATGCATACAACACTGCTTAATACTGAATTATTTAAAGTTGAAAAACCTAAAACAAAGCGACAAAATATTTCTCCGACAGATGACACGTATCTGTGGCATCTAAGACTTGGACATATAAACCTTGATAGGATAAACAGACTAGTTAAAAACGGATCTTTAAGTCAGTTAGAGATCGGTACCTTACCTGTCTGTAAATCTTATCTAGAAGGTAAGATGACCAAGAGACCTTTTATAAGAAAAAGGATTAGAGCCACGTAACCACTTGAGCTTATACATTCAGACGTCTGCGAACCAATGAATGTTAGAGCTAGAGGTGGTTATGAGTATTATGTCACATTTATTGATGACTACTCTAGATACGCGTATGTTTACCTAATTCAACATAAGTCAGAAAATTTTGAAAGGTTCAAAGAATTCCGAGCTGAAGTTAAAAATCAATTAGGCAAAACAATCAAATCACTACGATCGGATCGTGAGGGTGAGTATCTCAACCAAGAGTTTGAAGACTACATGGTTGAGCATAGGATAATATCCCAACTCACAGCTCCAGCAACACCACAGCATAATGGTGTTGCGGAGAGGAGAAATAGGACCTTGATGGAAATGGCGAGATCTATGATTAGTTTTTTATCATTACCATATTCCTTTTGGGGATATGCATTACAAACAGTGACTTACATACTGAATTTAGTTCCATCCAAATCTATCCCTAAGACTTCCCTAGAGTTGTGGAATGGTCGTAAAACTAGTTTATGACATTTTCGCATATGGGGATTTCCAGTACATGTACTGAAGAATAGGAGTGGAAAGTTGGAATCTCGTTCACAAGTATGTTTATTTGTAGGATACCCAAAGGAAATACGAGGTAGATTCTTTTATAATCCACAAGAAAACAAAGTGTTTGTATTGACAAACGCAACGTTTCTTGAGGAGGATTATATAAGTAATCATAAACCTCGTAGTAAGATTGTGTTAAAGGAGCTAGAACCTGGGACGACCAGTGCTCAGTCAACAAAAGTTGTAGACGATGTTATAATTCCACAAACATCTGATAGTCAGATAATTCCTAGTCAGGATACACTACCACTGAGGCGTAGTGGAAGGGTTGTTCGACAACCTGATCGCTACTTAGGCATTGGAGAGGCACAGGGTGTGGTTTCTAATGATAGTGTGGATGATCCATTGGCATTTAGACATGCAATGGAAGATTCTGACAAAGAGGAATGGCTTAAAGCCATGAATCTCGAGATGGAGTCTATGTACTCCAACTCAGTCTGGGAACTTGTAGACTTACCAGATGGGATAAAACCTATAAGATGTAAATGGATCTACAAGCGTAAGAGAGGAGTAGACGGGAAAGTAAAGACCTTCAAGGCAAGGCTAGTGGCTAAGGGTTACACCTAGAAGGAAGGCATTGATTATGATGAAACCTTCTCGCTTGTAGCTATGTTTAAGTCTATTAGGATACTCTTATCCATAGCTGCCTATTTCAATTATGAAATCTGGCAAATAGACGTCAAGACTGCATTTTTGAATGGCAATCTAAACGAGAGCATCTATATGATGCAACCAGAGGGATTCGTATCCCAAGATCAAGAGCAAAAGGTTTGCAAACTGCAAAGATCCATTTTTGGATTTAAGCAGGCGTCTAGATCTTGGAACATTAGGTTTGATACTGCGATCAAAACCTATGGCTTTGAGCAGAACGTTTATGAGCCTTGTGTATACAAGCGCATCATTGACAAGAAAGTAGTTTTCCTGGTCCTTTACGTAGATAATATCTTACTCATTGGGAATAACGTAGGAACATTGTCAAAGGTAAAGGGTTAGCTTGCTAACCAATTCCAAATGAAAGACTTGGGAGAGGCAAGTTATGAAAGACTTGATAAGGGATCGTAAGAACAAATTGTTAGCGTTGTCTCAAGCATCGTATATCGACAAGATACTTGTGAGATTCTCCATGCAGAACTCCAAGAAAGGTAGTTTACCTTCAAGACATGGAGTTTATTTGTCTAAGGAACAGTGTCCTAAAACACCTCAAGAAATTGAGGATATGAGACGAATTTCCTATGCATCTGCAGTAAGCAGTCTTATGTATGCTATGCTATGCACAAGACCCGACATCTACTTCGCAGTGGGAGTAGCCAGTAGATATCAGTCCAACCCAGGATTGGATCATTGGGTTGTTGTTAAGCATATTCTCAAGTATCTTCAGAGAACGAGAAGCTATATACTTGTATATTCCCATTAGAATTTGATTCCATTGGGATATACAGATTCTGATTTTCAGTCAGACAAGGATTTAAGGAAATCCACGTCTGGGTCAGTATTCACCCTTGGTGGTGGAGCCATAATTTGGAGGAGTATCAAGCAATCTTGCATTGCTGATTCTACAATGGAAGCCGAGTATGTAGCAGTTTGTGAAGCAATTAAGAAGGCTGTTTGGCTCCGAAAGTTATTGAGTGATCTGAAAGTTGTTCCGGATATAGATAAGCCCATGACACTTTATTGTGATAATAGTGGAGCTGTGGCCAATTCCAAAGAATCAAGAAGCCACAAAAGAGGGAAGCATATAGAGAGAAAATATCATCTCATCAGAGAGATAGTGCAGCAAGGAGACGTGGTCGTGACGAAGATTGCATCGCAAGATAACCTGGCTGATCCATTTACAAAGACCTTGACGGCTAAAGTGTTTGAAGGTCACCTAGAGGGTCTAGGATTATGAGACATCTCCTATCTGCTTTAGTGCAAGTAGGAGATTATTGGGATTTATGCCCTAAAGCTTGTAATTGTAAATGGTTAAAGAAAATAATAAGAATTATTCAGATTATCATTCAAGTTCATAAAATGTTTTATATTCAGTAATACATTCGTATTATGCAAGAACATCCTAGTTTGTAAGATGTAATCTCATAATGAGTATATGATGGTCATATATACATAGAGGATTCATTTTGAGACGTGCAATCTAAAGAGTCCGTAGAAAGCGAACAAACCTAGGTACTTTGTTTGTGATTGATCTACTGCTGCGGTCCATTCTGTAAAGTACGGTGGTATTATCCTAGACCGCTCATGTAGTTGACATGAGAATGGAGGCACCTTATATGATGAGATCATATAGGACTGGGCCACGATTTATATGAATCTCTCACCAAGATCCATTAGTAGATGAGATTCATATATAATCGATAAACGATGGCTATTTATAGGTGATCTTAATCCTGAGTGTCTTATCGACTCCTTCAGGTTAGATCGTGGTTTTTGATTTACCATGACTGAGGTTGATGAGAATCTCGACCAATACCTCCGTATCTTGGAGCTGTGGTTTGGCTTGTGGCTGGTAAAGTTTGTACACAATAGTGGAATTCACTCCTTCTTGATTGAAGTAGATGAGTAGTTCCCTTAAGGGTTGATTCGGAGCTTGAACGATTACGAGCGCTCTCCTTCTTCCGTGAGGAAGACAGGATTTAATTGTTCATTAGAGAATCAATGGTACTTAAAGGAAAAGATATTTCTAGAGGGGTATAACGGACTTTATGACCCAGCTCTAGTTATGAACTATTTGTGGAGGATCACACTATACGCAATTAGCTATATCAATGAACATTAAGACTTCAGATTGTATAAACACGTCTACAGTTATGAGAGTGCAGCCTCGGGTTTTTAGTGGAATAACTCCGAGGTTAATAATCGTAAAATATTAATTAAAGAGTTTTAATTAATATTACTAAGTATTATTGGAGCTCAAAACTGTGGGTCCATTAGGTCCCCTTGCTAGCCCTTATGGTTGTTGGTAACTAGGGTCACGGTAGATTAATTGGATGGTCCAATTAATAGTGTTACGAAAGTAATGCGTTTTAAATAAAAGAGAATAATTAAATAATGTGATTATTTAATTAATTAAATATTTAATAAAATAATAAAAATTAATAATTATTAATTATTAATTCTATTTATTAAATATGAGGTCATGTGATTAAATAATGACTAGGACAAAAGAATTAAAATAATTAGATTATTTTAATAGTCCAAAAAGTCACAGGTTCAAGTCTTTAGGGAGACTAAAAATAAATAGGATTTAGAATCCTATTTTGACTTGGTCAAACTAAAACCCTAAAGGACTACTATATAAGTGTTATATAGTTAGGAAAAAACCTAACCTAGCAAACAAGTAAAAAAGAAAGAGAGTTCGGCCACCAAAGAGAGAAAACAAAAAAAAAAAAAAAAATTCCTAACTCTCCCCTCTTTTGCAGGATTCGGCCAGCGTTTTTTTCACATTACCTCTGATCGGTCATTTATTTTCATATATTTACGACCCCTAAACCGTATCTTTTAATTGTATTCTTAAGTATTTTTGGTGCTTTTGATGTGTTTTCCTTGAGTGTGCAGGTTTAGGGACCTAAATGATGATTTTATATATTTGTGGGGAAAATGTGTAATTTCAGTAACATTATGGAAGGGCATCGATGAAAGAATAGCAAAGTTCTGGGGCCAAAATGCAATTTCAGAAAGTTCCACCAAACTTAAGTGAAACGGTGCGTTTTGCACCTAAGGAATGGGACTTAAGTGGAACGGCGCCGTTTTGGACCAATGCTTTGGTCCAAAACGACGTCGTTTTGGCCAAAGAAATAAAACAAAAAAACAGCAGCGCCATGCAGCCTTCTCCCTCGCCCGACCAGCGCCCTTGCTCGCGTTGAAGACGCCCGTGCCAACTAGTGAGCACGGCGAGCACGATCGCGACCAGACCCAGCTCGAGGCGCATCTCGCGGTGCAGAAGAAGAGTCGTCCAGTGAGCTGCGCGAGGACTGAGCGCGACCTGTGCTCGCGTGGGGAGCTCGCGGTGCAGAAAGAAAATGGCAGCAGTGAGCTGCGCGAGCTCGACCGCGACCTCTGCTCCTCACGGTGCTGCTCGAGTCCCAGCTCTTCCAGCAGACCAGTGAAGGCCGCGACCATGCCACCGCGACCACAGGTCGCGGTGGTGGTCGCGGCGAGTGAAAAAACGCAGCCCTAACGGGCTGCTATAAAATGAAAACTGCAGAAACTTGCAGAGGAGAGGGAGCTCGTGGCAGTGCAGTCCAGCAGCTCCCAAGCTGCTCCAAGGGTGATCTCAACCCTCCTTGCTCCTCCCAAACACATCCCAAGCATCACAAATCATCACAACAACTCTAGATCGCAAGTGTTCATCGAAGAAGACGAAGATCGAAAGCGGAGAAGTTCAAGCCGGACCAAAGCGGAACTTCGAGTCTTGAGAGCTTCAATGGGTTGTATTTCATCTCATTTATCTTCCTTGATGTTCATTTATGATTTTGAGTTGTTAGAACTATTGTTAGGTGATTTTCGGAACTGTGAACGGATTTGGATATTTATTGTTTATGAATATATTTTATGTGATTTATCTCATGATATTATGTGCTTAATAATAATCAATATATTTTCCATTTCCGTGATTGGAACCGTGTGACCACCTCGCATTATCCTCCATTGAATCCGTCTCATTTTATATTAATTGTTTTAGTTAATTTAATTTAGTTTAATTAATTGAAAACCATGATTATGAGCTAAACTTGTGAGTTGGGGTTTTGATGGATCCTATTCTATGATGATTAAATGAATTGATTGTTTAATTTGTTGCGGTTGATTATTGTGTTGTTGAGTGGTTTTATTGTACTTAATGCTTTGAATGTGAAGGCCTACATTTAGATGATAAATTGGTGGTGTGTTATGTACCGAGAGGAACGCCCACCACGTGCTCGATATAATGTCCACCACAAGTAGAATTGGATAGAGATATACTAATTTGCTTGTGTGATCACATAGGGTGTTTATTGTAATTAATGCATTTCCATGCACTTGGATATACCATCGAGAGATAGGATATTAGTGTGTGCGGAATAGGTCCAATTTACCTCGAGAGGGGACTTTGGATAAATTAGATAAACACGGTCATCTTCATGCATAATTAAACCTCAACAATGTGCTCTCATGAAATTCAATCGGATGGATTAGGTGAATTCAAATACCCTAACTAATCTCTCATATTGGTTGCTTGCTTATTTTCATGTCTTTATATTTTTATCCTTTAATATCTTTCGATTATCCAAATAGAAATAGGCTTGGTTAATTTTAGTACTCAACGCCTAAATATCCCTGTGGAGACGATAATTTACTCATCATTTTATTACTTGTGCCGATCCCGTATACTTGCGGGTACAAAAAGTCGCATCAACCTCCATCTCTTGCCGTGATGTGCCCACACATACGTTGTTAGACCGCGGGTTATAGCTCGGAAGATCTGGTGGTAGATCGAAGAATCAGAAAAAGAAAATCAAGAAAAAGGTATGTTGTTTTTAAAGTCTTTTTCTGCGTATATACAGGAACGCGTTCCTGATTGAAAAAGGTTTTCAATATAAGAAAAAATTTTCAAACCCAATTCCGCATGTTATACGATAATCAAAATATTTTCTAAAACTCTCTTCACTTGGTTCCTCACACTGCTTATATGAGTCTTGTGGGCTGCAAATGGATTTTTCGTATTAAGTACAAACCTAATGGCACTATTCTTAAATACAAAGCTCGGTTAGTTGCTAAAGGGTTTCACCAAACGACTGGCAGTTAATAAAGCTCTCTCTCAACCAGCTTGGAAACATACAATGACAGATAAGTTCCATGCTTTACATTCCAATAATACTTGGACCTTAGTTCCTCACACTGCTGATATTAGTCTTATGGGCTGCAAATGGGTTTTCCGTGTTAAGTACAAACCTGATGGCACTATTCTTAAATACAAAGCTCGATTAGTTGCCAAAGGGTTTCACCAAACGGCTGGCCTTGATTACTTTGAAACTTTCAGCCCCCTGGTGAAGTCTTCCATTATTAGTGTTATTTTTTCGTTGGCTGTTTTTCATGGATGGGATACCCAACAAGTGGATATCAATAACACGTTTTTAAATGCTGATCTTCATAAACTTATATTCATGGATCAGCCAGATGGTTTTATTGATTCTCACTTTCCTTGTCATGTGTACAAGCTCAACAAGGCCTTGTATGGGCTCAAGTAAGCTCCTTGATCTTGGTTCACTAAATTGCAAGCTACTTTATTATCTTGGGGCTTCCAGAACTCTACTTTGGTTACCTCCTTATTCATAAGAAATCAATCCTCTATTGTCATCTACATTTTGGTTTATGTAGATAACATTTTGCTCACATGTAACTCTTCCTCATGCATTAAACAACTTATTGGCCAGCTTCATCGCACATTTGCTATCAAGGAACTAGGATCGGTTAACTATTTTCTTGGTTTTAAGGTTTTTAGAGACTTCACTGGGCTCTTCCTCACTCAATCCAAGTATGTTACAGACCTGTTAGCAAAGACCAATATGCTCTCCTCTAAATTGTGTGACACTTCTCTCAGTTTAGACTGCAAATTAACTGCTTATGGTAGTGTTCCTTTTAAGGATCCTACTATCTTTAGGAGTACAATTGGAGCCCTTCAATACCTTATACATAGCATACCTAATATTGTCTTTGTTATTAACAAGCTTAGCCAATTTCTTGTTGCTCCCACTTAAGCTCATTGGCAAGCTTGTAAACGGGTGCTCATATTTCTGCGAGGAACAGTTCATCGTGGCTTGTGGTTTAAACCTGCTACTTAGCTGGATTTGGTTATTTACAACGATGTTGATTGGGCTAGTAATATTGACGATCGAAGATCAACCAATGGCAGTTGTATGTTTCTTATAGGCAACTTGGTTTTTTCGTCTTCCCGCAAAAAGAAGGTTGTTGCTCGGTTGACACGACTTTTTGTTACCCGCAAGTATACGGGGTCGGCACAAGTAATAAAATGATGAGTAAATTATCGTCTCCACAGGGATATTTAGGCGTTGAGTACTAAAATTAACCAAGCTTATTTCTATTTGAATAATCGAAAGATATTAAATGATAAAAATATAAAGACATGAAAATAAAGCAAGCAACCAATATGAGAGATTAGTTAGGGTATTTGAATTCACCTATTCCATCCAATTGAATTTCATGAAAGCACATTGTTGTAGTTTAACTATGCATGATGATGACCGTGTTTATCTAATTTATCCAAAGTCCCCTCTCGAGGTAAATCGGACCTATTCCGCACACACTAATATCCTATCTCTCGATGGTATATCTAAGTGCATGGAAATGCATTAGTCACAATAAACACCCTATGTGATCACACAAGCAAATTAGTATATCTCTATCCAATTCTACTTGTGGTGGACATTATATCGAGCACGTGGTGGGCGTCTCCTCTCGGTACATAACACACCACCAATTTATCATCTAAATGTAGGCCTTCACATTCAAAGCATTAAGCACAATAAAACCACTCAATAACGCAATAATCAACCGCAACAAATTAAACATTCAATTTATTCAATCATCATAGAATAGGATCCATCAAAACCCCAACTTACAAGTTTAGCTCATAATCATGGTTTTCAATAATTAAACTAAATTAAATTAACTAAAACAATTAATATAAAACGAGACGGATTCAATGGAGGATAATGCGAGGTGGTCACACGGTTCCAATCACGGAAATGGAAAACATATTGATTATTATTAAGCACATAATATCATGAGATAAATCACATAAAATATATTCATAAACAATAAAATCCAAATCCGTTCACGGTTCCGAAAATCACCTAACAATAGTTCTAACAACTCAAAATTATAACTGAACAATCAAAGGAAGATTAATGAGATGAAATACAACCCATCGAAGCTCTCAAGACTTGAAGTCCCGCTTTGGTCCGGCTTGAACTTCTCCGCTTTCGATCTTAGTCTTCTTCGATGAACACTCACAATCTAGAGATGTTGTGATGATTTGTGATGCTTGGGATGTGTTTGGGAGGAGCAAGGAGGATGAGAATCACCCTTGGAGCAGCTTGGGAGGCTGCTGGAACTGACTGCCACGAGCTCTCTCTCTCCACAAGTTTTTGCAACTTTTCTTCTTATAGTGCGAACTTAGGTCGCGTTTTTTTCTTCACCGCGACCTGTGGTCGCGGCCTTCACTAGGCTGCCTGGAGAGGCTGGAAAGCGAGCTGTACCGCGAGGAGGGGCTGGTCGCGGTCGTGCTCGCCTTGCCCACTGCCACCTTTTCTTCTCCATCGCGAGCTACACCGCGAGCTGCTGTGGTCGCGGCTGTCCTCGCGCTGCTCACTGCTGGGCTGGCTCATCTTCACTGCGAGGAGGGACGCGAGCTGGGGCTGATCGCGCGAGGCATCGCGGTGCTCACTGGTTCGGCATGGGCGTCTTCAACGAGAGCGAGGGCGCAAGGGAGCCGGTCGCGCTGTGCATGGCGAAACTGTTTTGTTTTTTTTTTTTTTTTTTCTTTCTTAACCAAAACGACGTCGTTTTGGACCAATGCTTTGGTCCAAAACGGCGTCGTTCAACTTAAGACCCAAAGCCATAGGTGCAAAACGCACCGTTTCACTAATGGCTGGGTCAACTTTCTGAAATTATATTTTGGCCCCAGCACTTTGCTATTCTTTCATAGATGCCCTTACATAATGTTACTGAAATTACACATTTTCCCCAAAAATATATAAAATCATCACTTAGGTCCCTAAACCTGCACACTCAAGGAAAACACGTCAAAAGCACCAAAAATACTCAAGAATACATTAAAAGATACGGTTTAAGGGTCATAAATATATGAAAATAAATGACCGATCAAGTACTAAAATTAACCAAGCCTATTTCTATTTGGATAATGGAAAGGTTTAAAAGAACGAATTAAAAGATAACAATATAAAAACATAAAAGTAAAGCAAACAACCAATATAAGAGATTAGTTAGGGTATTTGAATTCACCTAATCCATCCAATTGATTTCTATGAAAGCACATTGTTGTAGTTTAACTATGCATGATGATGACCGTGTTCATCTAATTTATCCAAAGTCCCCTCTCGAGGTAAATCGGACCTATTCCGCACACACTAATATCCTATCTCTCGATGGTATATCCAAGTGCATGGAAATGCATTAGTTACAATAAACACCCTATGTGATCACACAAGCAAATTAGTATATCTCTATCTAATTCTACTTGTGGTGGACATTATATCGAGTACGTGGTGGGCGTTTCCTCTCGGTACATAACACACAACCAATTTATCATCTAAATGTAAGCCTTCACATTCAAAAGCATTAAGCACAATAATACCACTCAACAACATAATAATCAACCACAACAAATTAAACAATCAATTCATTCAATCATCATAGAATAAGATCCATCAAAACCCTAACTTACAAATTTAGTTCATAATCAAAGATTTACAACTAAACATGTTTTCCAATTAATAAAGAGAGTTACAAGCATGAAAATAAAGAAGGAAAGGGATAGAAAAACTCTAGGTGTGATGAACTTTCGTCCTCCTCCTCATTGGGAATTTGTCTAGCTTCCACTTTCTCCAAATCCAAGCTTGATGGTGAGATTTTGGCTCAAGGATTGAATCCAATCCCTCTTGGTTTCAAGGTGATCTTCTTCTCCCCTCTTTGCCTCTTCTCTTCTCTCTTGGTCTCCTCTTGGTCCTCTCCTTAGAGCCCTAACTGAATCCCCTCTCTTTTGAGCCCTTTTTCTACTTATAGACATTGGAAATAAGGTTTCTCGCGTCGCCATCGTGACCGTGGGTCGCTATCGCTGGTCGTGGCACTGTGCTCACGGTGTTCACTGCCAAAAAATTGATGTTTCATAGCGACCAGTGTATCGCGACCTACGGTCGCGGTACTAGGTCGCGGTGCTCACTGGTCCAAATTTTAGGATTACACACTGTTACGAAAATGACCATATCTTCCTCTAGAAAACTCCAAATTATGAACTGTAAAATGTATTGGAAAGTAGACATCTATATGTTTCCATACATATAAAGCTCAAAACCCAGTTCATTCTCTGGAATTTATGAAGGCCTCCGAAACATGACTCATGACTTAACTCTCGACATGAAAGTCGTGAGTCTGCGCACTATTGTGAAAATGAGCATAACTTTCTCTAGACAACTCGGAATCATGAACCGTAAAATTTTTCGGAAAGCAGACATCGTGACCTTTCCAGAAATATAAGACGCTCAACCCAGTTCATCTTGTAGAATTTATGGCAGCCTCCAAACGATGACAGCTGTGCACTCCCAAATCTTCAATTTAATCCACCAAAACTCTTCAATTACGCACAAAACCTTATTACCTGTACACTACAGGAAAACACGTCAAAAGCACCAAAAATACTCAAGAATACAATTAAAAGATATGGTTTAAGGGTCGTAAATATATGAAAATAAATGACCGATCATCGGTCGAGCACCAAAACGAAATATTGGTCGATGGCCAATACAGCTACTGAATTGGTTTGGTTACAATCTCTTTTTCAAGAACTCAAAATTCCTTTGCCTAAGTCTACTATCTTGTGGTGCGATAATATTGGAGCAATTTCTTTAGCTCAAAATCCTATTTTTCATGCCCATACCAAGCACATAAAGTTGGATGTTCACTTTATTAGTGAAAAAATTGCAGCTGTTTGCTTGAGCGTCGTTATGTTCCCACAAAGTGCCAAGTTGCTGATATCTTCACCAAAGGCCTCTCTCAAGATCGTTTCAAACTCTTATTCTCCAAATTCAACTTGGTATATTCTCCCCAGTTTCGTTTGCGGGGGAACTGTGAAGGAGAGTTTGGTTATTACTTCAGCTAAGACTGTGTCACCTTACTTGAGCAACATGTTTGTGCATGACAATAGAAAAGGTTTAACTACAGCTGTTACATGTTTAGCTGTGTAACCAGCAACTATGCTCGTTGAACAATCCAGGAGATGTTGATCATCATCAGCGTCAGTTGAGAGACTCAACTATGCAATGTCAATTGCATCAAATGCAGAGGAGTGTGCAGAAGTCTGCTGCTAAGTCAGCAAACTTTGATCCTGGATAGAGTCATGCCTAGGTGTCATATATTCATGTCTTTTGCATGCCTATTTATGTGTGTGAATTCAGTTAGCTTTTAGTTAAGTAAATGAGCTGCATATATACTGTACTCTATTGTTCATTAATTGAATATAATTCTAGATCTGGTTTACATCCACCATTAATGGATGCTTAGAAATCAGAATAGCTCTTTGAGCAATTATATCAAACACTTTGATCTTGTATCAAAATCACATTGACGAAATAAAAATATAAATCTACTTAACAAAATAATACCTATTTTTATGTGGAAAACCCCCAATTAGTAAAGACCACGGTACTAACTTTTTGGCCACTTAACATCACCACCTATTTCACTAGTGGTAGTTTCTTTACAATTTAAGTTGATTACCCTCAATCACACTACTCTTGCTATAACTCAAAACTACCTACCCACATACCTTTTACTAGGGAGCCATGTTGGTGTCGCTCACAGAACTCCACAAGCCGCAAGACTTCATGATTTTTTTCGTAAGGTCAAATAATTAAAACCCCTCATTCTTGAGATTACGATCTAGGTGCTCATGAATGTATGAACAAATAATATACTATAGACACTAGAGCAATAAAGCACAATAACAAAAGTGTCACACCCCTAACTTGGATATGCGAACCTTTCTTAGCAATCAAAACACTCGGTTAGAAGAAAAATAAAATTCTTAATAAATTATTCAACCGTCAAAATTTAATGTTTACTAAATCTATGATGCAAAAATGATAGACTTCAATACCATCCATCTAATACAGCGCAACTTACATTTTAATAGCCTAGGAATAACCTATGGAACCAAAGAGTAACGATAAACTTTATGAACATGTCAAATCCATTTCGTACTCTGATCAATCTTCTAACAATCTGAGAATCACAAACTATAGTGAGTTTTAAATATTTTTAGATTACCACCATCCATGTACTATTAGTAGGACATTCACTTAACGCTTATCAGAGCCACTTAAATTACCCATCGGTGACAAATGTATGTGAGGCAAGTACAAGTGAGGAATGCACAACACTTATGCCCAAAGGTGAAAGTCACTCTCTCGTTGTGATCATCAACGAGTTATCTCACATGTACACATACGTCAACGCATGAATTTAAAGACTCATTTGGTCTTTAAGGCATCCTTAAGACTCTTCCCATCATACAATACACTTATCACTTATTCAAATGTGTCATACATACTTCATGAGAGACCTTGTATAATTAAAAAAATACATAAAAGTTAGAGTATAACTCCTAAAGTAATGAAAATTTTCAGAATTTACGTGGACATATAAAGTTGTCTCCGTACCAATTTGAGTAATTTTTTTAATACGATTAACCTTATCGACACAATTTCACATTTACCATAATCCCCTTAAATATAGAATTTTCAGTAACTTAGAATCAACTTTGAAACATCATTATAAATTGCATACTTAATATTTAAATGTGAAACAAATTTTCAATTAATCCTTAAGCTCTCTAGTTTAACTTATAAAAGATTAAAAAAATATATATAATATTTTAAAATTTTGGATTTTTCTAGTGTCCTATAGAAATCTGAGTAAAAGTCCATTTATTTTCAAATCTGGCCTCCTTAGAAAAAAATCACAATTAAAAATTTCAAAAACCAAGAACTCTCCTTTTAATCTTGAATTCAAACTGCTGAAAATGTCACGACTCGGGCCCTAGACCGTGGCAGAGTTGTAAATAAAATCAATAGTTTCTAACCTTGACTTTATTAAAATTTCATAAAAACCACAATTAATTTCTTTGGATACTCCGGAGTATCAAACAAAACGGAAATCTGTTTACAAACAAAAATATTTCCAAATTTCAAAAGTCAACACCAAATAACCCCACAGATATGTGATCACCCGTTAGAATTCATGAATTCAATTTCCAAGATAATAATCATACTGAAACATGCATAAATCCTGAAGTCCTAATCATCCACAACTAAAAGATTTGCACATCAACATACATAACTCATAAACTGAGTTATCTCAATATTTTTATAGGTCCATAACAAGTACAAATCCTTTAATCAATACAAATCTAAAATAACATAATTTTAATCACTAATATCAGAAATCTAATCCTTAGATCTCACAAGCCTTCACCCACATCAACTAACGATCTTCTAATCCGCATTGGGCGCTCCCTGGGGGGAAAGAAAATAAAAAGGGGTAAGCTAAAGCTCAGTAGGGTCTAATCCCCGATAATGTATGTGGAAAACATCATTTTTATAAAGTCATGGGATAATCCTGCATGGTTAAATACGTTCACAAAATTTTAAGTAAACAGTAACACTTTCTTTCAGAAATTAATATCAACACGTCTACTAGTCATACCCGGTGGCCTATCATTTTAAAAAAAACATTCATACTTGGAATGAAAACATTTGGCTCACCGTGACCCTGGTACTAACCTCATATACAAGGTGTACGTACCAGAAAATACCCTGCGCAGTCCCTGACATAAAGTCGTATAATAACATATAATATAATATAATGACTAGGACGGTTACCATTTCAAAATCACCAAACAATCTAAATAAACCCACCATGCATCCCATATGTAAACTCATCATTTTTAATAAAATTTCGGCAACATAACGGCTGTTTTTATAAAAATCCCAAAATATAAAACTTGCATAAAAATCATATTTTCCACATAATACATTCCAATTTATTTCTCAAATCAATTCCACAATTTAAATAAGAATTTCCTCAAACTTTCACAATCAATTTATATCCAAAACTTATAGGGAAAATATTCTAAAAATTTAAGTTTGAAACCCCTACCTCGTGTAAGCTACCAGTTACTCGCAGTGGCCTCGATTTCAAGCCTAATTATCCCGATTGGTAAAATTTACACGAGAATATAATTATTTAATTTATATACGGCGGCCATATAATACAATTAACCTCAAAATAATATCCTACACTTGAAACGAATACGTAAACGTGTTCGGAATCAAATTCTAAGTTCAAGAGGTCAGAAACTTACCCCCGTCGTACGTGGCGGCCGGCGGCGACTTTCTAAAAACTTTCCGGCGACCTCCAAAAATGGTCGAGTTTTGTTCGTCTCGTCTCCCTCGTCAATGTTTATAATTGAAAAATCCCTAACTTTCTCCACCAAATCGGAGACTCAAACGGTCTGAAAATCTTCAAAGTTGGTACCAATAGATTCTATATCGCAAGAGCTTTCTATTGGTATCAAGAACGATCGAAACGGAGGTCGAACGTGATCGAAAATCAAGGTCAAAGGTGGAGGAAAAACGAAGAAAACGGGGAGAGAGAGAAGAAAAATGGTGGCTGTTGCGAGGAAGAAGATGAATAGATATTGGACTGTAAAAGTTCCGTTTTGTACCTCAACTTTTAGCAATTTACAATTTTAATTGCCAACTTTCAAAATATATATTTTACATCCTCACATATTCTTCACAAATTTTCAAAATATTTCAAATACACCCTTCATAATAATTTAAAATAAAATTTGAAAAGTGAGATTTTCCAGAAAACTCATAATTTCGTTCCTCTTAAAATAAAAAAAATAAAAAACCTAATTTTATTCTTGAAAAAGGAATAGAAAGACCTGCCTCTTGATATATTGGCATCTTTTGAAACTCTCTCTTTTCTCTTTTCTATATTTTTCTCTGTCTTTGTTTCTTTTTCATAATCACTCATTTATAGGGATAATTATAGCAATCCTAAAAATAATACTCTAATTTATTCTACTAATCTTTCATGCAATAGAAGTACTCTAATAGGACACTAATTTATTTGCTTGTAAGTAATATCATGTCTCTAAAGTATTCCTTATCTTTGTAGAAAATCTATTAATAACAATAAAAATATTAATAATAATATAACATGGAAAAATGAATACTTGGCCTTTAAAATTGAAGCCTAGTATAATAAAACTCTTTTAAATTATTTTCGGTATTGTAAAAAGAATATATATAGTCTTATGAACTCTTAAAAACTCACACAACAAAGTAAACTCAAAAAGAAAATAATAAGCACAGAGAGAGTAGAAAATAAAATATGAGAGCTCTAGTAAATACTGAATGAATCCACTATTTATAGGCTATAGTAAAAAAAATAACTAAAATATTAATAGGATATATTATTCCAGTAAGTTTTCTAAAAAAACTTTTTGAAAGAGAGTTATTTTCCTAAATAAATAAATCAGAAAGAGAAATTTTTCAAAAATAAATTTTAATTGCAAAGCAAGAAAGTTTTGAACTTCCAAAAAAACATAAAAAAAACACCTAAAAATAAGTTCGAAAGTTAAGTGAAAGACAAAAAGGGAAAACAAACGCAGAGGGTGGAGAGTTCGACCAAACCTGAAAGCAAGCCACTGCCTCAGATGATGAGCCACTATTAGGTCTTACCACCTAAGGCGGTGAGGTTTTGATTGGGACCTTTCCTAATAGCTGTTCCAGCTGTCTAAACTAGCTCAAAAGTTTTCAAATAATATACGGTTGGAAGGTATAGATGTCTAGTTTACAAAATAATTTGAAAAACTAGATCAAATCAAATAATTACGACTTAACACTTTTAAAACGTCATTTTCAACATGCAAGCATTCAAATATTGAGGCATGAAAATATTATGTGTGTATGTATAACCTAACATCTTTCAAGAGTTTAGAGTTTCAATTTATGGATTTACCTTAAATGTATATATATTTTGAAAGTCCTAGGAAGCCTGTCGATTTTTTTTTTTTAAACAAAAAAAAGGTCTTCATCCTACTGGATGTGGTGTCAACCAAGGCCTGACCAATGTCCAGCCAGGCGTTCGACAGTGGTGTGTTGGGGTGCTCAATTTTTCTCTATTTCCATTTTTTTTTTTTTTTTGTTAAAAAAAAAATGATGAATAGAGGGATTAGGGTGAAAAGAGTTTTAAGGGTATAGATTTCTTCTATTAATTAGTTGGTTAAAACTGAAAATTTAAATTTATAGTAGGTTAAAAATGTGTTTTTTACTAATATTTTTGGTTAATTTTTTCTTTTTTTACCCGTAATTAATTGAACAGTATGCCTAGGATGTTCCCAAACCCGAAACTTTCAAAGAAGAACACACATAGAGGATCAAGTTTCTAGGGGGCAAGCCAACAACAACAGTACTTATAATGTACTCCATTAAAAGGGCAGTAAATTGAATAAAATACATTTAAGTAGAGCACCCTTAAAAATTCGTCTCCTAAAACATTAGCAAATCGTGACTCTTTTACACTCATTACACTGTTCATAAAAAAAGGGGAGAACTAACCAACAAACCAATCCAATTCAATCTATTCACCATTGCTTTCACAATCCTCAAACACCACCTTCTTCAGTTTAATTTTTATCATTTTCTTCAATTAATCCATCTCTCCTTATCATCCCTTGAAAAATCTAGTCTAATTAATGTACTTATAAAGCATTCATGAATATCAAATAACATGCATGGATGCTTTCTCTCTCATATGAACAACCATCATTTTTGTTTTTTCTCTCTCTCTCTCTCCCATTATAAGTTACAATTGTGAAATTCACTATGATTTTTCATTTTTCTTCACATACCCCATATCAAATATCAACCAACAAATGTACTTTCACGCCGTTTCTTTGGATTCATTTCCGGGTTCCCTTTTTTCATCATAGCCACGAATTCTTCATAGTTGATCTTCCCATCCTGCATACATTCAAACCATGTGTTAACCTAACAAGGAAAATGGATTGATTATATATGATTAACCAATTCCATTAGATGCCTTACATTATCTGAGTCAACATCTGATAGGATTTCCTTTATGTCCATTCCATCGTGCATGCCATAATCACGGAGAGCTTGTTCTAGCTCTTCATTTGTGATATACCTGTGTACACATATATAACAAGTAACAATGAATCATCATTAAATATCAGCTTTATTCAAACAAGTAAAAGCAATTTGTTCTTAATGTTATTAATAAATACCCGCTATTGTCTTTGTCAAAGTGTTGGAAAGCTGTGTAAAGATGTTCTTCTTTGTCCATTCGGTTCATATGCATAGTTGCAGTGATGAATTCATCGTAGTCTATGGTTCCATTGCCATCTGCATCAGCCTGTTTTCAGAATAAACAAAAACAAGTTAATTGACGATTTCAATGAAAAAAAAAAAAAAAAAAGACTTATTAGTAATTAAACTTACAGCTTCCATCAACTGTTTGACTTCAAATTCAGAAAGCTTGGTTCCTTGCTTGGCAAGTCCTTGTTTCAACTCTTCAAGTGTTATAGTTCCACTGTTATCAGTGTCCATGCCCTTGAACATCTCCTTCAATCCCATGATTTCTTCCTCTGATAGACATCCCGCAATGACCTACCCATTGAAAATCATTGCAATTATCAATTAAGCAAATTAAAATTTTTTTTTCAACATGTTTTGATTAAATAGGTGAAATGATTCATGATAAGTAAGTACCCTGAGAGCAACTTTCTTGAACTTATTCATTGCTTTGAACTGTTTGAGCCTACTCAATACTGCACAGTCAAGAGGAACATCAGGTGCTTCTCCATCCTCCTTGATCCATGGATGACCTGTTAAAAATCAATCACATTTTATTATCAGTATAATATACTAATTAATTATATGTAACTATATTTGTACTAAATTATGTATGTATATATATACTTACTAAGAACTTGAGCGGCCGTCAACCTCTGCTTAGGATCTGAAGTCAACATTTTCCTAACAAGATCCTTTGCTGGAGTTGAAATTTGAGGCCATGGATCAGTTGTAAAGTCAACGTGACCGCGTAAGATCGCATTGAATATCCCATGTTCCGATTCTGCCAATGACATTTTAATGTTTCTAAGTTCTGTTCATCATGAAAACAATCATAATAATATGCATAGGAACAGAAAAAGAAAATTAAAACATAACTAACCAGCCCAGAAAGGAGGAACACCACAGAGAAGAATGTATAACATGACACCAACACTCCAAATATCGGCTTCTGGTCCGTATTTCCTCTTCAAAACTTCAGGAGCAATGTAGTATGCACTACCAACAATGTCTTTAAATACATCTCCTGTTTGTAGAAAGAGAGTTCAGTCATTTTCTCTTTTTGTTCTCCTTTTAATAGCATATTATTAAAAATGTTATAAAATAGTTTTTGTTGTTTCTCTTTTTTTTTTTTTTCCTAAAAAAAATCTGTTTAAACTATTTTTACCAAAAGTGTGTTTGTTCCCGTTAACATCAATAAACTCCTTTAAAAAAGTTCTTGTTTCTTATAATGAGATTGTGAAAAGGTGATGGTCTAGACCTGGTTTGTAGAACACCGATAAGCCGAAATCAGTGGCCTTGAGAGGAGCATTTTCGTCCTTGCTAAGCAAAAGGAAATTCTCAGGCTTGAGATCTCTATGAATAACCCCCATGGAATGGCATGTATGGACGATTTGAACGATGGTCCTGAGCAATGAAGCAGCAGCACGTTCGGTGTAATGACCTTTGGCGATAATCCTATCGAAGAGCTCTCCTCCGGCACACAACTCCATCACCAAATGAACAGACTGCTTATCCTCATAAGCCCCCTTGAGTTCCACAATGTTTGGCTGACCTGTCAAATGATGCATAATCTGTACCTCTCTCCTAACATCTTCAATATCCTCTTTGTTGACAAGTTTTCTCTTGGCAATTGTCTTGCATGCAAATTGCTCTCCCGTGGCCTTATTTGTACACAAATGTGTAATACCAAATTGTCCCCTACCAAGTTCTTTTCCAATTGTGTAAACAGATTTAACATCTTCCATGGGACGGCCTAAAACAGGTCCAATAGGGCCTGCAGGTTTCGGCTTGCTGCTGGCAGCGTTTGGACCAGGCGAAGCAGGTGCAATCTTTGGTTGAGAAGAATCATCGGCACCACCATTAATGGTATTACTAGCACCACCATTATCAGCAGTGGCTTCTCCCTTGTCATCACCAGGCTTGCCTTGGGAGCAACAGTTTCCCATTATTATATATTTTGGAAGGGATCCAAAGAGAGGATTAAAGAAGGTGGTGGGTTGGAGGAGGAGGAGGAGGAGGAGGAGTGATGGCCCTAATGGGTTGAACAACTTATTTTTGTGGCTTTTTTTTTCCTTCTAGATGGGGTTGAAGAAAGCTTCGTTTAGAAAGAGAAAGACATGTATAGATGACAAGAAATCAAGAGAAGGATTTTTGGTTTAGAAATTGATGAGGATTGATAGTGAGGAATTTTAGGACTAGAGCGTGTCTACAAAATTATGGTTGAAATCATGAGGTTGAAACCATGCACAACTATTTCATACAAAGGTTGAGAGGATTTTCCGGGACATTTTTTAGTTAATACACTTGTTACAACATCATTATATCACAGCCTAGCTACTACTCTAGTTAGATTTTACTCTTGTTTATCTATAAAAAGTCACTCTACTTGTCAATTTTTTTCTATTTTTAATTTTTGTTAAGTTTTTCTTCTATTAATGACACAGTTGAAACTCTAATTTTTGTCTCCCGGCCATACACTTGTGTTATACACCACTCAGCATATGTAGATCATCGGTTTGGTTTTTAAATATTGTTGTTAGATCAAATTCTAAAACACACAATTTCACATCTCATTCCACGTATTTAGCGTAATGCATTGTTTTAAACTATATTTGATTAGATTCAATTGTATTAAATTATAAAATTTTTATATAATTTTATACTCGGTGAAATATCGTACTAAATTTAAGTATGCATGAATGTATGAAGGAACAAATAGTATGCAAGATCAAATAATAATATAAATATTATAACAGTAAAGGACATTAATAAAATAATCTAGTCATAATGGACTCTGAAAAAAACTCTCACAAAAAGAATAACTTAAAGAGAAAATTAGTAAAAAAAAAATTACAAAATCCACAGTTTATAACCTCTAGTGGACAACCTTTCTAAAAGATAAATAGGAAATATTATAAGAGTTAGTTTTCTAAAAAGGTTTCAGGAAATAAAGTTAATTTCTTAAAAATATAAAATCAAAATAAGAAACAAGATGTTTTAATTACAAAACAAGAAAGTTTAAGATTTCCAAAAACAATCCTGGCACTAAAAACAAATATGAAAAATCTCAAAAATAAGTTTAAAAGTCAAAACCAAAACGAAACTGGGAACAAGAGGAAGGAAGTAAGATTTCGGCCAAACCTGATGGTGTCGTGCCGTATGAGGCCGTCAGGAATTGTCAGTTCATTGCCGTAGGTGACAATGCACTGGCCGAAACATCCTTAAACAATTGTTCCAGTTTTTTCCCCTGCACATGGCCCATGTTTGAGCCCTTTAAAACCTATCCATTATACTCAAAATTTTTCTTACAATATATCGATGGAAAGCTACAGAAGTCTAGTTTACAAAAACTTTTACAGAATACCATTTCGATGTGTATGCGAGTTAGATGCATGCGACCTTTGGTCATGCCCTAACTCGCGAGGAAGTTTGCTTACAAAACCCGAGCGTGTTGAGAGTTGGTTCATGTAACCATTGATCGCACCCTTACTCGCTCTAAAGAAGACGTCAAAAAGCTGAGGCTTATGTGAGTTAGGTCATGCGACGATTGGTCGCGCATTAACTCACCATGAGTGTTTCCAGGTCGATTAAGAATACTTAAATAGACTTAAACTCTGCATCCATATAAATAGAAGAGCAAGATTTAGAGAGAAAGGAAACAAAGACGCACAAAGACGAATATTCAAAGCTTCATTCACTTTCGCATCAACGATTCCGGACAATTAGGCAAGTGGATTCATCACAAAACAAAGATACGAGAGTTGATCTTCTCCGGAGTTTCTTTTTACCCTTTTCTCTAATACTTTTCTTGTGATTAGTAATGTTTAGGATTATATTCACCATGTGTTGTAGTTCCTTATCAAAAATGAACTAATTCTCTTTGTTAGGATGATGATGGATCATTTTTCTAGATTATAAAATGAATTGAGTAATTTTTGTTGAGATTGATTATTGGTTGTTGAATGAATGTTATTATGTTTCATGCTTCTAAGTGTTAGGCCTGCATTTAGATTGATTTTATGGTTATGTGTTATGGACTGAAAGTTGACGCCCACAACGTACTCAGTATAATGTCTGCTATAGGTACAATTAGATAGTGATATATTAAGTTATATATGTGATCCGTGTGATGTTTTAATTGTGTTTAATGAATTGCCATGCATATAATAATGATCGAGAGATAGAATATTGATGTGTGATAATAACTCCTACATGATTCGAGAGAGTATGTTGATTAATTTTGGTAAAACATGATCATCAACAATAATACTTAATTCTCATTAAATTACTCTTATGAATTCAATAAAACGGATTAGGTGAAATCGAAAATCCTAACTATCATTCTCTTTGATATATTCATCTTGTTAGTTTTGATTAATTGCTTGATTAATTAGTTTAGTTTAAATAATGTAGTTAATAAAACCCATCACATATTCGATTTCCAAATAGAATTAGGCTTAATTAATTTCAAAACTTAGCATTCCAATAAGTTCTCGTGAGAACGATACTCGGTTCATTCTATATTACTCGTATTGACTTCGTGCATTTGCAGAATATTTTCATGTGTAACTTAGATAACAAGTTTTTGACATCGTTACCAGAAACTATTTAGTTTAGTTAATATCGATACCGATTAAGTCTTTTGCTAATTTGGATTTTTATTTTGTTTTTACTTTGCGGGTACTTTGTTCATTGTATGAGGCGAACAAGGAGTCTTGACATATCGAATCTTGAAAACTTTAATCCAGAAATTGAGCAACCTTTAGCCAAAGGTTGAGAGAAGCAAGATACCGAGTCATCATCAATCCTCCGGGAGATAGCGATAACGTAGAGGCACTGCGTGACTTTGCAGTACTGATTAAGGTGCATTGCTAAAAGAAATATCCCGACTAATTCTTCTATAAGATATTGAATGTACATTTTTTTTAATTTAAAATTTATTTTTCGTTACTATGTTGTTTTATAAGTTCAGCAATAAAGTTTAAATAAGTTTTATTTACTACAGTACACATAATTAATCGAATAAAGAACATAATATATGTAAACATAAAATATTTATTTATTAGAAGTTTGACAAATTTAATAATAAACTGAATGAGATTAGATTGCATTATTGTGGTTAAAGTACATCCCAACTATCTTGGTACTTGCCCAGCTACCACTTATTTGGCAACTATAGTGCATTTGTGCTTATGTATGCTGAATACATTATTGCACACAAACATAAATTTAATTTCAAATCACAGCAAATGAAAGGTCTTAGGAGGAAAATGTCTATTGAAATATTTGCGAACTCTACGCCGTTAGACGATGATGAAGCATCAGATTGAAATATAGGTTTTGGTTTTTATTTTTTTTTAAAAAATTTTTTGTTATGTATAGAATGATATATCTATGTTTGCTTTAATACGCCTCCTTGGTTAATTACTAATGCATTATCTAAAATTTTGTCTAATAACTGCGTAGAAATCATGATTAATTGTGTTGATGTCTAATAAAGTTGGATTAATTTCAATTTGAATCTCCAAATTAAAATTTGCAAAGCTGCAAAATAGTGAGTATATAAATGTACTGTGCCGAATAGTGAGTATATAAAAATTGTGAGGCTGTTAAAGTTGCCAAAAATTGCAAATCTGCCAAATTGCAAAGCAAGTTGCAAAGCTGTCAAAAATTGCAAATCTACCAAATTGCAAAACAAATTTAATGTCCTGGAGTTAATCGAAGAACTACATAACTATCAAAAACAATTTTAATGTCCTTATCCAAATTGAGAAGACAAAGGTTTCACCAAAAATAAAAAACTAAAGAACCATTTAATCAAAGAGACTGAAGCCCATATTCTGCAACAAGTAAAGGAAAAAGTCAATTAGATACAACAAAAAGGAGAATGATAAGTAATAAAAAACTTTTCACATATGGTTAATAATACCTTCAACAATTTATCATCCTCTTGTTGGTTTAGATACTTTAGGATTTTTGCATGTTTGACTGTTGTGACCGTGGCACCAATATTTTTTACACCTTCTGCGTATAATGTCTTCTTCAATGAAAGGTATACGTTATTTTTTTGGTCGACCTGGTGGACGTCGGGCAACAGGTGGCAGAACAATCGTATTTGCTACCTCAGTAGGTACCAACCAGTCTTTTTGATGACCAACTGGATGAATTTCACCACTGTAAGCTGAAACAAGATAAGCAGTTGAGTAATATAGTGAGGTGAATGTTGTATAATGTAAACCTCGATGTTTAATGGCAGCTAAAGCATGTGCACATGGAATCTGATCAAGATCGAATTCTTTACAACTGCATGTACGGTTTTCTAAATCAATTATTCCATTTTGTTTTCCATCGTGCACCTCAAACTGATATAATGCAGTTGGGGACACCTTCATATGTTGCGCAGATTCATCTTTAACCCCAATAAGTGCCTTAACCATTTCTGTCAATTGTGTATGATAAGAACCTACCACTGTACGTTAATTATGAAACCAACGTTCCATCATATCTCGAATACGGTCAATCATAGCAATAATGGGTAACTGTCGAAAATCTTTCACTGCATTATTCATCGACTCAGCAATATTAGTTGTCATAGTATTGTACCTTTTTTTCGGACAGAAGGCTTGTGACCATCGCTCTTGTCCAACATCAACAACGTACTTATGAGCTCCAACATTAATATTTGACAATTGTTGTATGTAAAATGCGTGATCATTAACTCGATAGGTCTTAGCTGCCTTCCTAAATGGTATGAAAAGATTTTTGTTCTTATAAATAGAAATTATGTTTCGTTCTAAATGCATGAAACAAGTACCGTGGTATGCATTTGGAAAAACAGTTGAAATCGATTTAACAATATTATTTTTCCTATTAGATACAAAAACAAAATCTTCAACCTCTCCAATAGTATCATGCAAACAAGATAAAATCCAACTCCATGCAGCATCATTTTTAGAATCCGCAACACCAAATACTAATAGGAATATTTGGTCGTTCTCATCCTGACATACAACCACAAATAAGATGCCACCATATGAACCCTTCAGAAACGTGACCTCAATTGCAATAACTGATTTAATAGCAGTATTAAAACCATCTATGCACGCTTTCATGGAAAAGAACATATACATGAACCTATTTTCAGCATCAGTTTTAATGTTCGTAATCGTCCCAAGGTTTGTTTCCTCCAACATATGACAATAATAAGGTAACATATTGAACTAAACTTCAGCTGATCTGTGCACCTCTTCAATAGCAATATGTTTAGCCCGATATCATTTGTGGTAATTTAATGTAATGTCCAATTCATTTTGGATATCTCTTATAATTTACTTTGGTTTGTAGATACAACCATCACAAAATTTCTCCTTGATATGTTGTCCAATAAACTATGCACTAGCTTTTAAATTCCATGAAAACATTTTGTCCATTGAGCAATTGTGTTTGTGGTCAAATCTTATAATCCGAAAAAAATCAGTGTTTGTAAACTTGAATGCATGTAGCCGCCATTTGCATTCTCCAACCGCACAATATATCTCAAAACGTGAAGTATCTGACTTCCATACTTTAAAATTAAAACAATTTGTAGCAGCATACCCTTTTAATTAGAAGTGCAACTCTTTTTTACTGTTAAAAACTTTCCCATTTGCAATAAAAATTGGCGTATGTCTCGAAGCAACTTCAACATCATCAATTGAACACATTATAAAGGTGGCTGGAACAAACTCTTTGTTACTGTTTCGAACACTCTAAACATCTTCTAACTTATCACTTTCTCTGCATTCGTTACTAAAATCATTAACAAATTGAACTTGATCATGAACCGTCACATCATTGAAATTTGGTGTGTAGCCTTCCTGAATATCATCTGCATAAACATACAATCGAGAACAATTGTTTGCTTTAATGATCGGAATAAAAGTGGAACTATGATTACTTCCCTTCGATGAAGGGAACTGAAAATTAATGGGATGGTGTTATTGATTATATGACTCTAGAAAACATTTCTACTTCGATTGTGGGTGACTATGCTCAATCTCAAACACGGACTAAAGGGTTAACATTCTTTTGACGCAATAATAATACAACATCATCATCATCACTAATCTATACAAGCGTAACATCCCTAATTTCGAATAAATATGGAAAGTATGATTGAATTAATCATGAATATATGAATATGATTTTTATGATTTGAGGGGTAGAAATTGTAATTAAATGTATGTATATTTTTAGGTTTCATAATGGACCAATTTGAACGGTCGAAAACAATGTACGAAGAAAAGGGTGAAAATCTAGACAGTAGGCATCGCGACCACTCACCGCGACCAGGGATCGTGATGAGCAGCTTGCGGTGAAAAGGATGATTTAGGGCAGTGAGTACCGCGACCACAGATCGCGATGATCAGCTCGCGGTGAAAGTGGTAAATTTCGACCAGTGAGTAACGCGACCGAAGCGACGCGACCACCGCTCGGGGTACAGGTCGCGATGACTCAAAACTTGTAAAAAAATAAAGCGGTGGAGCGGTGCATAAAGAGAGCAACAGCTCTCAAAATTCAGCAAACATCACACAGAAACAAAAACATATCAGAAACGAGAGAGGAAGAAGAGAGAAAAGGAGAGAGAAAGAAGAGAGAGAAAGAAGAAAAAGAAGAAGAAGAAGAAGAAAAGAGGAAGAGAAGAAGGAAAGGAGAAGGAGGAAGCTTTCAGGTTTGATGTACACGTATTTTTCGAATTTTCAGTTTTCCAGAAATTTTCGGCATTGTCAAATTTTAGAGTTTCTGAGTTATTTGAATTATATAGATTATAGATTATAGATTATAGTTTAGATTTGATATATACGTGTTTTGGAATTTTTTCAGTTTCCAGAATATTTCAGATTGATTGAAATTGATTAAATTTTATTTGAATTATATTGATTATCGAATATAGTTCAGGTTCGATATATACGAGTTTTCAAATTTTTTCAGTTTTCCAGAAATTTTTGGAATTGTCGAATTTTATAGTTTTTGAATTATTTGAACTATATTGAATAGAATGGATAGTTTGAAACCGATTTCGGATTGATTTGAATACGATTTGGTTCTAATAGTGTTATGGAAATATATTGTTGAAAGTGATTTAAATTATATTATATTGTGTAATTTTAGGGCGATTTGATTCGAAATGGAATTATGAAATACGTTTGAGTAAATTTTGGATTGATTTGATATGATTATTGATTTACATTCGTATATTTCCGTTATATTATATTTGATGAATTTTGTATTTCGAAAATATAAATATATCGATATGTATTGAAATTGACTACGTTGAAAATTGAATTCGATGATTCGGAAAGAAATAAGATATGTTGATATTGGTTTTGAGAAAACATTTTGGCTCTGATGTGTATAAACATAGATATGGATATAGGAGGTTGACATGTCAATTGGGTTTCTGTTTGAACAATACTGTGCCGATTTACTTTGATGCGCCACCCTTTGGATGTGTCGGTCCTAGGGTTCTACATTCCGTCATGGGACATTTACAGCGGGTGATTCCGTTGGTGTTCCATTCTGAATTGATGTTCGGCGTGAGTTCGAAGCCGAACAACCCGTAATCCAGTCCGATAACTTATATTTTGTATGTAAGGAGCACAATCTGAACATTGATTTGTTATATGAAAGTATTTGAGAAATTAAGAAAATATGTCTGTTAATTGATGTTGGATATGTAATTTGATATGAGCCCCATATATTGTCTATATATTTGTTATTTATAGTTTATTTGATATAAAATATTTGTATAAACATTGTTGTGTACATCCACTAAGCATTATGCTTAGCGTGTTGAGTTTTCTCACACGTAGGTAACAGAAGTTCCAAGGGAGACAAAGACAAAGAAGAGTAGAGGCTGCAAAACCAGAGTCCGGAATCACATCTTTCCTGCATATATTTTGGTAGATCGTTTGTAATAAGTCTATATATAGTTTGATACCACATGCATATATAGAAACTGTTGTAAATATTTAAGGAGCTTCCGCTATGTAAATATTTTATTATATGTTTATATTATTTGAATCTTTATAAATGATATTATGATAATTGGTTGGTAAATCGCACTATATTTGGAAGGGTGCGCAAAATTGATTTGAGAATTTGGAAGTTGATTTTTAGGAATTTTAACTGTAAACAGATTTTGGAAAGTCAGAAAAACAGAGGAAAACTCTGCCAAGATTTTCAAAAATTTATTTGGATCATTTTTAAATGTTTTTAATAGAGTATTTAAATTATGTGTATTAACAGGAAAAGTTAGATTTTAGTATATAGTAACGCTCCCTGATTCGGTCCGAGTGGATTTAGGTCAGGGGGTGTTGCAACAGGTATGCTTGGGTGGATGGTATGAGCAACCGTCTTTTTAATAACTCGATAACTGTTTCTGTCAATTCCAGTGATATCGTACATCTTATCTAATAATTGAGAAAAAGTTGCATCTCTTGGAAATAACAACCATTTTGATCTCCTGCCATCATACCAATAAACCCCTTATTCACATACCTTGTAACATCCCGGATTTCGGGTAATGAATTTTTGATATATGTGAAAAATAAATTTTTACTATTTGAGGGGGTGTAAATGAATTTTTGACCTGGTCACCGCGACCATAGGTCGCGACAGCTCGCTCGCGATGAAAATGGCAAAATCAGGCAGTGAGTATCGCGACCAGCCACCGCGACCACAGGTCGCGATGGACTGCTCGCGATGAAATTGCCAAAATCGGGCAGAGAACAGCGCGACCACTCGCGCGACCAAGGCGCGCTCGCGAGGAAGGCGGTGCGCGCACTCTAGTGAGCATCGCGACCTGGTGTCGCGACCACAGGTCGCGACGGCGGTCGCGATAGCGAAAAAAATATAAAAAAAAAAAGAGAAACTTCTCGCAGAAGCGAGAAAACAGAACAGCAAGAGAAAGAGAGAGAAAGAGCCGAGAAAAAGAGAGAAAAGAGAGGAGAGAAAGAGGAGAGAAAGAAGAAGAAAGAAGAAGAAGAAGGAAAGAGAAGAGAAAGAAAGGTGTAGGTGAAGAGAAAAGGAAGAGAAGGGAAAGAAATCGTGGAACCGCGGTTTGTCGAACGAAAAATACGGATTCCAGGTAGGTGTACTCTCGTTTTCGAAACCGTTTTGAGAAGAACTTCATTTACGTTTTCGTTCTAGTTTCGTTTTCATTTCGTTTCGATTTCGTTGTAGTTTTCGATTTCGTTGAACATCTTTGTTTTCGATTTGTGTATACAAAAATATGTGAAATTGATGCTTGATACACTTGACTGCATTTCGAATAATTCGAATTTGTTTTAAAGAGTTGATTTAGACTTTTATATAGTTATTGTTATTTTCTTGAAGAATATTGTATAAAAATTTGAGATGTGTTGATTAAATATTGATTTTGGACTGATTTGTGATAAATCGTATTTCAATTTCGATTTCGAATATTTTGACTGTTATGATTTGTGAAAAATACTGCTCACAGGATTATTGTTTATGATTTGTAATATATTGTGATTACTTGAAAATTTATTTATTGTAACGGCCCTAGGATACTTAGACATAGAAATGGATATAGGAGGTTGGTATACCAGCTGGGTTTTACTGAGCAGTACTGCGCCGTTATTATTGTGTGATTGTTGTTGCGGGGCAATCTCGGACAATCACACCGATTTAGTGATCGTTGTTGCGGGGCAATCTCGGACGATCACAATGATACTAGTGATTGTTGTTGCGGGGCAATCTCGGACAATCACGTTGATATCAGTGACTGTTGTTGCGGGGCAACCCCGGACGTCACGTTGACCCATATTCCAGTCCTAGTATGTTTAGTATTCTAGCGGGCCAGAATTTATTGAAATGGAAAAGTGAGATGATTTTATTGATTGTTTTCCTATATATTGACCGTAGTATTGAAACTAAAGTGATGGAAACTGTTTAATGATTTGATTCTGAAACTTAATTGTTTTGAAATTAATTAGAAATGACATATATATATGTATATATATTGTGATGTATTCTTTTTAAAAGATAGTTATTATATTGTGTTTTATTTAATTGAATTTTTAGTACACCCACTAAGCTTTATGCTTAGCGCGTTAGTTTGTTTCTAACGCGTAGGTACCAGGAATCCAGAGGAGGCTAGAGACTGAAGGAAGAGCAAGTTACAGACCGAGTCACAGAGATTGTACAGTTGGGTAGCTATATTGTTGTTATGTGTATATATATTCTGAAAGCATGCATATACAGGGAATTTGTAAATACGTTTTGTAAAATGTTTTGTAATTAATTAGTTTATGATTTATGTCCTTTATTATTAAAAATGTTTGTAACTATTAAAGTCTGTTTTGTTTTATTTTATAAACTGTTTTGATAAGTCGCACTAAACGGCAGAGTGCGCAACTGTTTGAAACGGTATAGAAGTGTTGTTGAGAGTTGTATTGGAATTGTTTTTGAATTGAATTGTGTAAAAACAGGTTTTGGAAAGTCCGAAAAACAAACGGTACTCTGCCGAATTTTTGTAAAAAGTTTGTATTGAATGGGCTCACTCGAAAACGATTTTTAAACTATAATTTATATGGTTTTCTGTTTACAAAATGAATTTTTAAAAGTTCTGAAAGTCCGAGTAGCGCTCCCCGGGTCGGTCCGGGCGGGTCGGGTCGGGGGGTGTTACATACCTAATGTCCATCCTAATTAATTATCAATTGTACATTAATCATACTCATTCATGCATAAAAACAGAAAATTAAATTAAATTTTACATCACGCTGACCCGATGGTATCAATCATCGAGGAGACATGGCCCGACAATACTAAATATTAGGTATTCTCAACCTGATAGTAACAATCATTGGGTATGACGATTAACAAATTAAAACCATTATATTAAAAATGAAAGTTGAACACTAACCTTGCGATTTTTCAATGGTGGGAGTTTGTGAGATGGTTTGAACGATTTTATAATGGTGAGAGTTTAGGAAGATGAGAAAGAGAGATTTTGTTGGCTTAGGTTAGGTAAGAGGTAAGTGGAGAAGAGAAGAGAGAAAAAAATACCGATGGAGTTGAAGAGATGAGAGAAGAAATGTGAAGAAGATAAGAGAAGAGAAGAGAAGAACTGTGAGAAGAGAAGAAGTTTCAGACAATAGGGCAGCATGAAGAAGAAGAAGAGTGAAAAAAAATATTGTGAATAGGGTTAAAATAGGAGGGCATTTTTGTTTCAAATAAATATTTGGGTATTCAATATAAAAATTAGTGTGGGATGAGTAGATTTACAATTTCTATTTATTTTTTGGGTATTTTTACTAAATTCCCAAAATTAAATAGATTTTAAAATTTTGGACCAGAGTCGAATTCAAAAAATTTCGGATTAGGCTTTTATTAAATCCACACAATCCATTCCAGTCTTCCACATCCAAATATTGGATTTGGGGTATGTCAGATTTTTGGATCAAATTTAGATTGCAGCCGGATTCAAATTGGATTAAATTCAGATTGTCCGTTCCAATTTCCATCGCTATAAACACATCCGCTCATAGATCTAGTGGTTATTAACTTTTCTATCACATTATGTTGAGAGGTTCAAAATCTCACTTTTACATATAATAATCACAAAGTATGAAAAAACCGTTCCTTTATAACGAGAGTTACATTATGTACCATGCTCGTAACCGTTGTTCTCACTGGGTCTTAATAAATCTCCTAACCCGGCCAATGTTAGACTTCAAATATCTAACCACTTAAAGCATAGAATAAAGGGTGCAAATATAATTAACTGCAAACTATAAAGTTAAAATCTAGTATTTTTTTTTTATATAATCGAATGCAGCTATCATAAAATTCAGAGCATAAGGTGAATATTGTTGACACCAACATACATTTGAAATCAGAACTAACATGCACACAAGGCAGTCTCAAGTAGAATTAAAGAAAAAAAGGCATACTATTACGAGGAAAACAGGCAACCAGTGACTGCTCATTCCCAATTAAAAACATATTTGTCCCTATCTCATAAGATTATTTAACATGTTTGATCATGGTAAAAACACTCTCCTATGTACGCCTTCTAACCCATTGCTTCCCTCTTTAATATCAACAAGAAGTCAACTTTACAGGTTAGATTTTCCATTTCCTGCTGGACTTCTCCAAAGACATTCAACAGAAACACCTCTCTGAGGCCACAGTTTATGTACTGAAAGAAGCAGTAGCCTCTAGAAGCAGTTTGAGGCCAATCTGCTTCCATAGGAGACAGCTCTCTCTCTTTTTTGACATCATTTTTCTTTTTTTCTGATATTGGATTTCATCATTCCTCCATAATAAATAGGATGGAAATCTTTTTTGCATAAGTCAGGGGGTAGCCCATTCAAAATAAGGGCAAAGGGCCCCTCTGGTGGCAGTCCAATTACCACACCCAAAGAAGAAACTTCCATGCTTTGGTCCAGGTTTACGAATCATCCGCTTACTGCTCTTAACTCCACAATAGCAGAACATCCATCGCTCCTTGTTGGGGTCAGCCTGTACAGGGTAAAACTGGATTAAAGGCATGAGTTGGTGCTTTGCCCTGTAAGGTTGGGTAAAGCTAGATGGGCGGTCCATAAACTGCTGCATTGTTAGTGGATGTTCTACAGACTGCCACACCAGCGAATTCGTTATGGTAAACCGAAATCCACGGTGCATTATATGGGAAAGCAAACGGGCAGTGTTCTTAGCATCATCCAGACCGCAGTGAGCACGACCTTCCCATACCAGGCCAGCCAGCTGGACAGCTTCTTTTAGATTACACTTCACCCCGCCAAACACCTCATGGAATGGTACCTTCAGGTTGATCCATCTAGCAACAGTCAAAACAAATAGATTCATCCATCATTAAGTTTGCTGTGGTTAGAATGTATCATTTTCACAATAGGAATCACAGAGTTAAATTGCAACAAAATTTTAAGTTATATTTAAGTTACACGTGCTTGAGCCTATAGTTCAGTCCTTGATGCAATAACAATAACATGACATGAGAGAGAAGAGACAAAACAGGCAATGTTGGGAGCACGCCCACTTGTTAGTCATGTTACCTAGCTCATAACTCCTTTCTCACCATTTTACTAAAATGTCCATCTTCATCCTGTCTGTGAGAAAAAAGCAAAACACTCTTAACTAGAAAGAAAACCAAGAAACTTCAATGCCTCGTAAAATTGAGTGTATCCGACTAAAAGAAAAATTTAGCTAATTTAAAAATGAGCAACTTTAATGTGCAAATCTAACTCTAAGTTTTATAAGTTTTCATCCAAAGACTTGAGGTTGGCTAATGAAGAATTACAAAATCAGCAGTCAATTCTTTTCATAGTACACAGAGTGGTTTGATCACATTGTTCGTCTTCAATTTACCGTATCCAACAAAAACTTCCTAGGAAATATAAACTAGATACTGATTCTCCGCGAATCAAACACTTTTTGGGGGACAATTAACATCCCATAGAGAGGAACAATTGTGATTTCCCCACAAAAAAACTAGTTCACTGGGTTACTAGCAATGTAACTGATTTTGCCTTTGTACACTCGAAAGAAATAAGAAAAGTTTAAGGTAAGTGATGTTGCAGGTCCATTAGACAATTAATAAAGTCATCAAGGCCTATTACGTTGGCCAAATAAACTCAAAAGGAAACCAATTATGCAAGACCTAAAACAACAAAATATCAAGAAGTAAAATAAATAATGACACATAAGCCCCAAAAAACTGACATATAATAGCCAAAATAACAACTGTACATCAGTACTAGGCTACTGACACATCAACCCTTAGGTTTTTCGCAATGCTACCATCAGTCCAAGGTCCCTCCATAATAATCTCCATCAATATAGTTAACTGACTTCATTTAGTATATTATTAAACTTTGTGACTATCAGATGATTCCCTGTCATACATGACAGTGGTTTATAACTTGGGATGTTCTAACAGCCCTCAAAAAAGAATTGCTACAAGCTCATTTCTTTCTTTCTTCTTTTTCTTTCTGTTTTAATATATATATATATATATATATATATATATATATATATTTGTCTCGAAAGAATTGTAATCATTCTACCTGTTGAAGTATGGTGGTTTTCGAATCCTCTTAAACCGGCACTCAGATTCCAACATAACTCGACAATCCCAGTTTGACCATGTCACCACAGCGAAGTTGGTTTGTTTGATCCCCTTTTCTTCAAGCCATTTATCATGCATAAGTAATGCCTCGCCTAGAAGAACACCTTTGTCCACCTGAAGCCAAAAAAAAAAAAAAAAAAAAAAGAGTATGAAAATGACAAACGTCCCACATATACTGCATCAAACTAAGAAACCTTTTAACAGATTTGTGGTCCATAATGATCAAGTAACTATTATTTGGAAAAAAAAAATAGGAGGAAAAGTATAGAACTTGGCAAACGATAAGGTCAAACATAACAATAACCATGTGATGCCAACATAATTCCTTCCTTCAAAACCCTAAAAATGCTCTATGGTAGCGTTATATTTTTTATATGAGAAACTTAAAATGACATTGTTTTTAGCTACAAATATGGCTTTTACTATTTTTAGTAGTTCATTTGTGACTTTGAGATACAGAAAAAGAGCTCTCTCACATCCTCTCCGTCTACTCTCTCTCCATTAGGACAATATATATAATTTTGCTCTTCTCAAAAAATGCTAAAGTTAGCACACCATGAGATAAAAAGATCTGAGCACAATCACGTCACGTAATCAAAATTTGACCAAAAATCAACCACCATCCTCCAAACAAGGGAGTAAAGAAAGAAAGTATTACATATAACATTGAATTAAGGATGTGTAACAAAACAAATTTGGTAGGATGGTATAAAAAAATATATGAAAGACAACAATTAACATGCTTAACCCTTTTAATTCCACCAAACAAATAAAAATAAGAAATAAAATTATGGACCGAAAAAAAAAAAGTTTTGATTATTAAGATCTCAAACCTTCTCTTCAAAATTAGATATTCTCTTTAAGACGAGGTTGAATCATCACTATCAAATGATGAAGAAATGATTTTGTCTCAGATAAAAAATCATTACAATCAAGATGACGATGCCACTCAAAAATGAGAGTGGTGGACTTTTCAAACCATAGGAACATATTATATTACTTTACTTAATTCAGTTATCTCATCCACAAAAAGAAAAAAGAAAACCAAAGAAATAAAAGTAGGATAATAATCATAACCCCCCTGTAGTTTAGGCAGAAACGCACCTCCTAATTTCATTTGTGGCTAAACTACCCTATAATGTTATGGGAGAATTGCACAAACTTTCCTCGATTTTAGGTAATATTGCATGTAGAAGCAACTTTTACTATAATTATACAAACATTCCCTAGAATCTATTAATCATAGTTAAATTTGACGTTTGACTAACCCTAAACTGAAAAATAAAAACTGCCCTTCGGTAAAAATTATTTGATTATTATTTTATTTTTTGGTAAAAATTATTAAATAAATATCTGAAGGGCAGTTTGACTGACCCTAAATCAAAAAATGGTTATTTAAAAGGCATAACCACACTGAATCAGTTAGTCAACAATTAGTTCACCCGTTACTCAATGGATTTCAGAGAAAGTTTGTACAATTATGGTGAAAGTTGTCGCTGCGTGCAATATTACCTAAACTCGAGGAAAGTTTGCGCAATTTTTCCTAAATTTATTTTATAACTAAAGTCCCCCTTACCGTCAATTTTAATTCACAAAATACCTTCACCGTTAACTATTCGGTTAAAAATTTAATGGCACCAAGGGTATATGAATAATTGACTACAAATCTTAAATTAAACAAATTTAATTTATAACATCAATAGATCTCTACCGTCCACCTTATGTAAAGATTAAATATAAATATCAAAATAAAATTAAAAATATAAAAGATGGATCTCCATCGTCCATATCCATAGATAGACGGTGGAGATAATAAAAAAAAATTAAGAATAAATAAAACATTAAAAATTTTAAAAAATAAAGAAAAAAGAAAAAAGATAGATGGAGATGATCTCTAGCGATGGAGATGGGGGTGATCTTCAGTTGGAGATCTAGCGATGGATCTCCAAATGGAGATCGTCTCCATAGCTAGAGATCTAGTGATGGCTTTCGAGCACTGTAGATGAGTAGCTAGAGATCCTAGATGGGATCTTCACAATATTGTTTTTTAATTTTTTTTTTTTCTTTGTTATGATCTCCACCGTCCATCCCCTTTGCTAATTTTTTTTATTTTATATGTTTTTTAATTTTTAATTTTTTTAATTGTTTGATATTTGATTTTTTTTTTTCAATTCTTTTCCTTTTTTGATCTCCGTCGTCCATGTGGACAGTGGAGATCCATCAATCTTTTTTTTATTTTTCTTAAAGGGTAAATGAGTAATTTCACTTATAAAATAATCAGGAATTAATGGCAGGAGAGAGTTTAGTGATAAAATGAAATTATGGGGATAGTTTGACCATAAATGAAATTAGGGGGTGCGTTCTATTTAATACCCCAAACTACAGGGGGATGATGATTATTACCCATAAAAGTATGAAAAAATAAGAAGTCAATATATCTCCCTTTCCTAGGTTTAACTTCCTCTCTTGCCCAAGTTCAATGCAGGTGTACGAAAACTTTAATCACTCCAAATACAAATGCATCAATTTAACAATTATGTGGAGTAAGCACACACTAATTAATGGTAATGCATACGAATTTACATCCATATGGAGAAGTAATAGAAAGAGCAATATGCCCAGGCAGCTAGAATTTTAACAAATTTATCACCACATCTCCATATCAGTCAAAACAGAAAAATGAAAAAGAGAGAAACTGCCCAGTACAATTGCACCAAGTAGAAGTTAAATAGAAATAAGCATCCAAAGTGAAGAATTAGAAAGCAACAAAATGAATTAATCATGCATAAAAATTCACATCAGTATAGAAATATCAAGAAAAGGCATTAAGTCTAAGCAACTACAATCACTAAAGATCATTCAATCAAATCCGAAAAAGGGAAAAAAAAAGGGAGAGAGAGAAAGAAAGAAATCTTTCACTCCGAAAATTCCTCTACTATTGTAGATACTGAACCAAGAAAGTATTGCTCAGCCTTGAATTAATTAATAAATAAGAAACTGAAAAAAGGCTCAACTATTTGCTTATGCAAATGGGCTAAAGTTGTACATATAACTAGTAATAATCATATTGGTTGTTCCACATGTACATGTCCAACACACCATGTTTTCCTCAGTGCAGCCAATATGGTAAGAAAAGGTGTATAAACACAAGAAATTTATATAGAAATGAAAAAGAAGAAGAAGAAAGGATTATCAGGAAAGGAAGAGAGCATTTCTTTTTTTTTTTTTTTTTTTTATACAGAAGTGACCTGGTCCTCTGATGTGTCATTGCAATTTGGACAAACATTATGATTGGCGGAGGGAGAGAGTTGGTGACATGTAAAGGGGAAGAAAAGCTGAACTAGTTTCTAGCTAATTTCTTTTCATATGGTTCCTAACAAGAAGTCAATGGAGAAGAGAACCTTAACCTGAATGCGAAAGTATAATTTCCATCACAATTTCAACAAGGGTCCAAGTATACATATAAGCAACTCAACTACTAATAATTCTGCTACACTACTATGATCTGAGTGGTAACTCCATACAAAAATTTCATTTTCTGACGATTAAATTTCTAAAGTTGAAAACTTTGAAAGCTAACGAAAGTTGATCAAACAAAACTTTCGCAGAACAGCTACTAAGGGTCCTTTTTCACATTCCAAATACCTACTGCAGAACAGCTACTTGGGTTGCGATAAAATGTAATATAGTTGGTTGGCAATTTAAATTGCCAGGGAATGGGACATTAGAGCTTAAACTTAGGCTGTGTTTAAAAAAGAACAGTCATGTAGGGAAAACCTTAAGAATTAGGGTTCTTCAAGACATTAAAAACAATTCCTTGAATAACAAAAAGGAGAAAGTGAGAATTGAAGAGAGAAGAGAATAAAATAAGAAAAGGAGAGAGAGAAATAGAGGGAGAGAGGGTGAATTAGAGGAGATTGGGTTGAGGGTTATAATCTGCTTGTGTACGTTAAAAGTAAAAGATTAACATACATATTCACCATCAAAAAGACCTAATTAACAACAATAAAGGATACACAAATTATACTCATACTAATTTATACCACAATATACTAAAATTACGATACCAAAGAATCTTCTTAATTGGAATCTAACCTATCAAAATTTTTCTTAAGGACATCTGCTATTGAAATACCATGAGCGTCCAAGTATAAGATTTTAAATATAATCATGCCCCACACCAAAATGCACTTAACCAAGAATTGACATTGCCATGAGGTGAAGACACGGAATAACCTAAAATTAACCTCCTAAAGCTGCAAACCAACCTCCATATTACTAGCAACATTATTTAGAAAGGAAAAAAGAAGAAATCTTACAACCAAAGTCTAAAGCTCTAACATAATTATAAAACAAGAAATAGCTTCATAATGAGATTTTGCTACCCAGAAGTTAATAGAAATTTCTTTGTTCACCTTTGACGACTAAAAGAGCTGAAAACTTGGTAGTCCAATAACTCATGGGATACAGTATACCAATGGGGTGGCCCAAAAAAGTTTGACCTTATGACCTCTTAGTAAAAAACCAAATATTATACCAATCAACCCATCCCTTGTGTTTAGCTCTATTTAGCTTTTGAAATTATTAATTAGGCTGCAAATAGACTACAATAATAAAATGTTTGCCTCACTTATTTGTGAAATCTATTGCTTCATCACCTTTACAACATATCAAAGCTTTCCAAATCTATAATTAAAACTGAACCCGGCACTAAATCAATGTTAAATCATATTATATAAAGGGTTTGCTAGAGTCAATTGATAGACGTAATCCACATTAACATTTGTGAAGTTAATGCTAAATTTATGATATCGATCACAAAATCTATTGAGTTCAATGCTTGTTCTGTGACAAGTGAACTTGCATGCTAACCTGTGAAACTGAAACGCTACGTCAGTTATACCATAGCAACATCTGTATAGATTAACATGAGTTTTGTGAATTACGAAACTAGTACATTTTATCTACCTAATGGTTCTAGCAAAACCCAATCATATAATCATATCATTAATTTTCAAAGAAAAGCGAGACAGCCTGCATACTCCAACCATGGCCTCAAAAGGTGAAAAAGAGAGATGCAGCATATGCAAATAACCATTTTAAATTGTTTTATTTCAAGACCTATCTACATGAGTACGATAGAATTAATTATTACTTTGTAGCAGCAAACGCTGAGAGTCTCAATCCTTTTAAACAGAAGTTCAAAGCAAGCTCAGGGGAGCAGACCTAATACCTGGGTTTGCTGAATCCCAGTGAGCTCCTTGCAGAAATCACTAAGTAGTAGATTGTACGTAGGCCGCACATATATCTGAAAATAATCTTCAAGCTGGCCAGTTGCACTGTTCACTAGTACAGATGGGAACTCGATGATCTCTTGTGGATGAGGATTTCTCTCTTTGTCGCAGGTTGCCTCAAAGTCTATGACAACAAAATATTGGAACTCCTGGAACTGGAAATCCTGTGGGTAACCTTGGGATGACATCCTTAAGGGCACATATTGAAACTGATTATCCCCAGGAAAATAATACTCGTGATTCATGGGATAGAAATGACTTTCATGTGCATGATAATGATTCTGTTGGGCCTTTTGTATATCAGGATGAAAAGCTGACCAAGCATAATAATCTGGTTGGCTCACTGGTCTATAATAACCCTCATCAGGAGGTGCAAAAGGCACACTAGTGAATGAACCGTCTGGTTCAATAATACCACCCCCTGAATTGCTACTTATTTCATCCTTAGGTTCTGAGAACCCTTCCACAAAACTCCCATTATATTGTAGGCTGTAAGGATAAACCTTATTTTGAAGGCATCTTGTGGGTGCCTCACAGTATTTTTGCATTGCTTCTGCAATAAATGACAAATAAGCAACTAAAACCTAAAAATAAGCATATTCCAATGAGCACAGCAAGAAAATGCAAATACACTCTAGGTGAGTACACGTCTTCAGATTTAAAATTCATGCAACCTTTTTGATATAACAAACCCAATGCAATTATGCAATAAACCAACTATTGCTAAACACACTAGGCATGCATGGTATGTAAGCATGTTAAATTTGACTAACCCGCACATCCCATCCAGGACAATACAAGTATATTACAATCCCAAACCAAAAATATGATGTCAATCCGATGCTAAATTACATCATGTATCAACAAGAAATAGGTATGTAGAGTTTATATTGAAAGTTATTTGTATTAGACTACTTATAACCCCATATTAAAGGAATCCCTTGGTGGTCAAGTTAGTTGTCATAAACTACAGAGTCAATATTAATTGTTGATTAGTATATAAGTTTCTTTATGTTGTCACTAGCCATTGTTGAAGTTATCATTTACAATACTATTTTAGTACTAATCCATACTATGGCACAAGCACTATCCATGGAACTCCAGTATTGAATTAATAGGGTTATTTGATGTTTTGAGTTGTTTGATTAATTGCAAGGCAAAGAAATAGTATTTTCTTTTCTACAATAATACAAAGAAGCTTGTAACCTTAGCTTTCCTGAAAAAAAAAATTATGTATATTAAAATTTCAAGCATATTTTTCATATCACAAATCAACAATATCTCTTCAATTGTCGAATGTTTGATGCTTTTAAACAGCATCCATGCTTCAAAACCTCAAAATGCCCAATAGCCTTTACTAACAATTACTTCAGTGACAACCCACAACCAACGACCAGAAGACCTTAAGAGTATGTTTGGAATGGTATTTCTACTGGCCAAAAGAGCTTTTTTTAAAATTTCAAAAGCTCTTTAGAAATTTGTTTTGCATCAACTTGAGAAGTGTATTTTTAATATTAAAACACCTCTTTTTTTTTATGTCAACTTAGAGAAGCCCAAACTTTAGACTTCTCCAAGAAGCTCTTTTTTAGCGTTTCTAGAAGAAATCAATTATCTTATACCCTTATTATATTTCACAAATTCCAACATATACCTTTTTATTAAAAATTTCTATTTTGTTCTCAAACACCTCTTTGTAATTTATTAATATCAAAAGTACTTGTATAACTATATTATCTAACCATCTATAAATTTAAAAGTAATTTCTTATTTGACAACCAAATAGCATTAAATTTTTTTGTTAAAAGTTCTATTTTATAAAAGCTTTGCTCCTAAAAGATGTGCTAGTAAAATTTTACGTGAACAGCTATCCCAAACACACCTTGGGCCCGTTTAGGGCAGCTTTTTAAAAAGTGCTTTCAGCTTTTTAAATAAGCTGGGGTACAAAAGCTATTGGTAAACCTTCCAGAAGCGGCTTACTGGAGAATCTAGCCAAAAGCTAAAGCTGGTCCAATCCAACTTCAGCTTCTAACTTAAGCAGGAAGCTGGTCATAACTTTTAATGATTTTTTTTTTGGATCAAAGTATCCCTCATCTTATATTAAAAGGCGAATTGCAATAGAGTACCCTGACGTTTGGCCATATTGTAATGAAATTGTGAGTTTAACATTAATTACATATTAGTACCCTACCATTAGTTGACTTAGTTAAAAGTAACAGTTTGACCAAATTTTTTAGCTAAAATGACAAAAATACCCCTGGTTAAAAAATAAAAAATAACATTAATTATTAAATTTTAAAAGATTAAAAAAATTAAAATTTTTTAAATGAACAGATCCATTTAAATTAAATTTTTTAATTAATATATTTTTTAAATTTTTTAATCGAGGATATTTTTGTCATTTCAAGGTAAAGTTTTTGGTCAACAGTTACTTTTGACCGAGTCAACTAACGGTAGAATATTAATGTGTAATCAAGGCTAAACTCACGATTCCATTGCAATATAATCAAACATTAGGGTACTCCATTGCAATTCACCCTATATTAAAATTACAAAAAAAAAAAAAACCCTAACCTTAAATATTAAAAAATTAGAAAATAATAATTAATAATTAATTTTATTTATCGTCACTATTTTCATAACAAAAAAATAAAAAATAAATAATTAAACTAGAACAATTTTTTTTATTTTCAATATTTAAAAAAATAATTAAAAATCTTACTAGTACTTATTTTATTTTCTAAAAACTGGTTTTTATAATTAATGTTAGAAGATAATTAATAAATTTAATTAAGTCTATTTTCATATTAGAATTAAAATAAAAACATTTAAATATGCTTAGTGTATATAAACAGAATTTTCATCAACAAATTAAATAAATTAATTTTACTAAGATGTCAACTTTGGTCATTTTATAATTCCACAGCGTTCAGCCATATAGTTTACCAAATGCCTTAATGCAGATTTTTCAACTCACATCACTTCTAAAAATACAGTTTACCAAACATTTTGCAGTTTTTTCCCAAAACTACAGGCATGGTTACTTTTAAAAAAACTACAGTCCCAACTGCTTTTAAAAAACTAAAGCTCTACCAAACTGGCCCCTTAAGTGATGACTTCAAGGATGCTATATATGAACCACAAGCCAAATGTCTACTAGTACGAAAATACACTTAAGCTGAGATTTCAACAATACTAATAGACGGCCTTGATCTTTTGCTTGTTTTTGTTTTATATACGGCCTTGATCTATTGCTTGTTTTGATTTTGTTCATGTGGACCTAGTGAACCTTACATACATACATTTCTCTCTAGTAAATGTTTGATTAAGAAGATTCTTTTATTTGTAACAAATAGTTGCATGGATATAAGGAAACGGAACTATTACAAAATTCTAGATAATCTTCACAAATTTTCACTTCAAAATTCAGAGAGCTTCTAAGGATTGATCCTAGTTGATAAATGATGGCAAACTAAAACCTCACTAGCATGATCAACTCTAAAAAATGGGATATCAACCAAAAGTTACACCACTCAGCTACATCAAAAGCAGTTGAAGAAGATTTATAATGAACATATTGTTTTCTTTATCAATACTCAAATAATCCACCTTCACACAATGATGTCACCAACTAATACTAGTTTTTTCACTTTCCTCAAACTGAAAAAAGATGACTTTTGGAAAAGGGTGTATAATATTCGACAACAAATTGTTGCTTCATTGTTGCCTAGAATTTATATCCAATGATCTCTCCTCATACTTTGACTAATAGACTTGTCAAAAGGCATCCAAGTAAATTCACGATCATTATGATCGCTCAACAACAAATCCACTCAAACTATAGGTCATTAAGGATGCATTCAGTATCTTCAACAAAATTGTTTCTAGCAATGGTTTTGGAAAATAATTTAATTAACAAAAGAGAAAGATAAACGAGGAATTGAATAAGCAGTTCACAAAAGAAAACAAAGGAGTCCTAAAAACGGGACAAACCGACAAGACCAAAAGGCGAGTATAAAGCAAAAAGAACCCTAAAACAGGGACAAATCCAAAAAACCAAAAGGTGGAGGCATGCAAAAGAGGCCTAAGAAAAACAAAAGATTAAAAAAGGACTCCAAACCAAAATCTTTACAACAGTGCAGCTTTCCAATTGTCAATAATGAAAAAAAAAAAAGGAGACACATACTTAAAATAAAAAGTTACAGATGCTAGCAGTGGCTTCTACCCCTTCTCCTTTAAAATTCAAATTCTTTTGTTCCTTCGTTCCAAGCACCCAAAAGAGTGCCATCCTAGTACATTTCCACAGAATCTTATCCTTTCATCTCCCCACCAAAACCAACCTAATTTTCCAAGAATTAAAATTTGCAGCTAGTGAGTAGCCCAACAGCCTAATTGAAGTGAGCTGCTTGAAACATTTAGCATCACAAGGACAAAATATTCAAGGTTGCTTTAGCACATGATGCAACGATTAGGAGACAGGGTCATTCCTTCTCTTCTTTTGGAGGAGATCATCGAGAAATTGTAGCTTAATTCTAAGATTTTAAGAATGCAACCAGTAACACAAATAGGAGAAAGAGCTTTCTAAGAACAAAAACAATAAAAACTAGTCCAAAACTAATCCAAAAATAACAAAAATAAGGACATGCATTTTATAAGAATATTTTAAGAAATTACTTTTGATGAATTATAATATCATCATCAAATATTAATGAAGATCAATTTTTTTATATATATATTTTTAGCTCTTTTTCTTAATTAATCAGAGACTAAATTATCTTCATTTATAATTTTAAAAAAACAAAATAGGAGAAAATAATGTGGCAACTTTTGAACCACTTAACCCCTAATCAAGCTTTCCATAGAGCCTCAAAACCCAAAATGAAACCATTCCATAATCATGTGATTTGTCTTAGAACAAATCTTTCACGACTGCATCTTGCTCTAACAAGTATAGGCAGAAGTCATAAAGCAAAACAAAAAGAAAATAATGGCAGGAAATGGAATGGTTAAAGAATCCTTCAAACAATCATAACTACAGATGATCAGTGAAATTTATAATCTGATTTAATTGTAAAAAATATCATTGAGAAATCATTGTCAATTGTGGTTATCACCACCGAACAGACCCACTGAGAGAGTAAAACAAGCTGCTAGAAGAGAGAAATAAGCGAGTTAAGACGATTGACTCCACTCTCAAGAATTGAGGACTGGAAAACAAGAAATTAGTGATTCAAAGTTGAGCTTTGTAAAACACTAAAAATGTCTTAAAGGACTTCAAATAGTTTTGTTGATGGAAAAACAACTTTACTTCTTCTGGATTTCATTTCTTACCAATGCTACTGTATGCATAGTTTGCATGTAACTGATTTTGTAAAACGAAAAACTATTATGCAATCTGGTACCAGATGCAGCCTAACTTCTAGATTGAACAAATGGATCGCATGAATTAGAAAGATTACATTGATATTATTAACACTCAGGCTATTCTCTGGCTCACCATAAGTCGAAAGTTGCAAGATCAAAAAAACATAAGTAATATTCCTCCAGCTTGATTAAACTTTTTCTATCACAACTTGATATTCCTAAAATTACTTCTATATTAAATTTACCCTCCCTATAAGCTACATTTCTTTGTAAGAAACCTACAACCAAAACTTTTTGATTACTATTGTTATTATAGTTTTCTTTGGTGGATGCTAAAATTTGGTATAATAAACTTCATTGGTGTTGTCTCATTGCATGTAAGGACAAACTAGGTGGAACAGTCCAGAATATCAAAAATTTCATCAATGATAACATTCATTCATCCAAATTTATATTCTAGAGCAAGAATTCGTCTCTTTCTTAAGCATTTTGGGAATCAAATTATGGTGTTAACTCCTCCCTAAATCACTCAAATGCATGAAAAACACAAATCAGCCAAAGCAGCTGTACTGATGGTCAACTTCTACCACCAGAACGATCAATTGTGGTTTTGCTAATCCTCAACAGACCATTGTTTAACATTTATTACTCTCAGTGCTGGAGTAACTTACTAAAAGGCTGAAACTTCAGGCCAAGAAGTCTCAAATATGGCATTCTATTATCGTATTATTCAAGCACAATCAACAAAAGACCACTTTCGTCCTCCAACACCGGCAACTTAATTGTAGCTGAATTACTATATATATCACCTCCAAAAAAATTTTAACACTTTTATCTCCTCCAGCAACCCTATACATATCAATAACTCCACCATTATACACTAAACATACAAATTGTCCAAACCATTAGTTAAGTTAACACATCGAATATTACCAACAAACAAATCAAACCGATCAAAACCCATCTTCCTATCTAATATAAAAAAAAAAAAAGAATGCCCAGATATTTCAAATTAAAATTCTCAGGCACTAGATCATGGGATCAAGTGCGACATGGATCATCGTACCTTTAAATTCAAAGGCCATCGTGATCTTGCATGTGATAAGTGATCGGGTTCACCAGATCTCCTTCCAAATTCTTCCACCTATATGTTAAACCGCCAAATCCAAACAATAAATATATAAAATAATAACGTAAACAGAAAAAAAAAATGGAGAATTGAATTTAAGAGATTGTTTTTTTTTTTTTTTGGGCTTACATTATTGTGAAAGAGTTTAGGTGAAGGAGGTATAGGTCATGTTAAAGACGGAAAGAGGAAATAGAATCAAACTCAAAAATAAAAAGGACTTGCACGCCACACTGCCTATTTTATCTCTTACTGTTCCACAAGTAACTCCACTCTACTCGCTCGTGTACGTTATAATTTCATACTCGCTTCTGTGTGTTGTCCATGTTGCCAGGTCACATTGAGGCCCAATAAGAGAAACGAGCTCAATTAAAGGCCCTTGCTCAATTGCTTTATAAATAAGCTAAATTTCAATTTCGTCCCTAAATGATTAGCTTTTCACTGTCCACATGCCTAGGGTGTTTAGTAAGCTTCACCTTCAACTCAAAATTGTTTTATGTTATAGGGATAGGGATAAGAAAGCTGTTCAATATTGGAAACTATGTGTTTGCACTCATTGATAGATGTTCTAATGAGAGCTAATCCAAACTGAAATTTCACGGTTTGATAACTAAACTTTGTTTAGATGTGGGAATTAAGTTGAGGCGAACCGAAGAAATTATGGAGTCAAGTAAAATGTTTGACAATGATTTCTTTAAGTTCCACTATCTCTCAAAGAAAGAGAAGAATAGGGACACTCCACAACCTATTGAAACCACTCTAATTGAAAGTGAGATACTACTCTGGGCGACGCAACTAATGGGTATATTTAAGGACGAGAATGAAGCCATCTTGAAGAGACTCGATGCACATGAAGACTCGTGGCATAAGGGATTATATGATGGGTTCGGCCTCACATTCACTTGTTGTTGGCTCGTTTACCTCCTCTGACGAATGTGATGATAATGTTGATGGTGTTAACGTTGGAAAAGATGAAGATTGATCCGAATTCTTGAAGTTTGAAGAATTCTTTTGCATGCTTGTGGTCTCTTATTTTATTTCATGAACTTTGTTTTAATTTTCATACTTTTTTTTTGGGCATGTCATATTTTTTTTTTTTACTTCTTTGAACATGTTATACTTATTTAGAAATAATTCTTGATTGTTTTATGTTGATATTTATCTCTTGTTTGTCTGAAAATGAAAGTAATTTGATTCTTATTTGAGGTTATATGGATATATCTTATTTGTTTCTTGTTTATTTTATTTCTTACCCTTCTCATGTCTATGTAAATAAGTATCTTTAAATTCGTGTTGACGATTAAAATACTTTATTCTTGGTCTTATCTATCCCAGACAAAAGGAGGAGTAATTTGAGTATTTATTTATTCAAGTTATTTCTTCTACACCCCATGTTAAGTTGTTATTTTATGTTGATTAGCATACTTAGGGGAAACCTTATTGAGGGGGAGATATTTCATAATTATATTTGAATTGATGTGCTTTAATTGATGCATTTTCATATTATACTTTATATCGATGTTACACATTTTTGTTACTTGCAAGTGTACGGGGTCGGCACAAGTAATTTAATAAAAGTAAGTTATCGATCCCACGATGATATTCTAGGTGTTGAGTACTAAAATTAACTAAATCTATATCTATTTGAATAATCGTAAAGTTGTGTGAAAGTTATCTAATTAAAAGTTAATCAAATATAGAAATTAAACAAATTAAAAAGTGAATTTAATCAATATAAGAAAGAGCTAGGAATTCTGACTTCACTTAATATGACCTAATGAATGAGATTACAATATAATAAGATTGAATTATTACCGGTTGATAATCGTGGTAACTAAAATATTCAATATTTTCTCTCAAACTATATCGAACCTATTTTCACCTACAATAATATCATATCTCTCAAGTCCGAATGCAATAAAAACTAAATAATAGTGCAATAACACATATAATGATCATACAAAATAAGTTAATATATCTCTATTCAACTCTAAATTGTGGTGGGCATTTTATTGAACACATCGTGAGTGTCACCTCTCAGTTCATGACTCACAACAATAAATAATGCTAAGGAGTGATCAAGCACTGAACAAACAATTAAATATAAAACATCCACTCAACCGTACTAATAATCAACCTCAAACATAAATTAAATCATTCACAATTTTATACTAAGATCCGTCATCATTCCTAGCATACAAAATTAGTTCATCATTAAAGAATCAAAACTAAACGCAATATTCGAATAAGGATTCATAAATACAAGCATGAAGAAAATAAATATGAGAGAAAGAAACTCTTTTGGATGAAATGACTATCGTCTTCTTCCGTTGTGGGAGTCTCTTCCGTCAATGTCTTCCAGATTCCTTGCTCGATGTAGAGAGGAAGAAGAATGAATCGAAGGCTACGCCCTAGTCTCCTAGCTGCCGTTTTCATCTTCTTATTCTTCTTTTTCCCGTGCTCTGTTTTTTATCTCCAAAAACTGAATCCCCATTCTTTTCTTTTTAATTTTCTATTTATACTCGGTTGAAAGTAGCACAACAGATGCCCTATCGAGAGTTGTAGCGTGATCTAATAGTCGCATTGTAACTCGCATCGCCTACTAGACGCTCTGGAATTTGAATTACCGCGACCTAAGGATCGCGCTGTAAGTCGCGTGAGTCTCTGAAATGTTAAGATATTGGAATTGCCGTGAGTTGTAGCACGATTTGGAGATCGTGCCAAAAATATCGACAATTCCAAAAATTACATTCTGCCTCGAATTCCTCCGAATTATCAACTTGGACCCTTATTACCTGCACAGTAGACTAAACCGTTAAAAACATCTGATATTCACCCGGGAACAGAACAAAAGTAGGTAAAGATGGGGGCCAATTTCGAGTCAAGAAATGGTACCAACAAATACCCCAAAACCTAGCTTTTGCTCATCCTCGAGCAAAAATTGGAACAAAACAAAACGCAAACCAAAATTAAAACAAGTAACAAAAACAAACAACTCGTCTAAACCACTTTCGTAGGTAAACACGATGCACTTAGCATGTGCCACAAACCTTTAAACCCCTAGGTGTCCCTAGTGGATGAATTATAGTCTCGTGAGCATAAACCCGGTAAACCCTGAAGGAGGAAGCAACAAAGGATTCCACATACAACTCCTTGCGGAAACGACCAACCAATGGGAAGGTAGTCCGTAGCTCACCATACGCGAAGCCTGTAGTTCGCAGGCAATGCAGCCCGAAACCTCAATTAAAGGAAGAATCCCAATAATACAGGGATTACACTCGGTTAACTAGACAGACTCTCAATTAACCTCAAATTCCTCGCAATCAGCTATTACATTTATATTAAACCACGTCCATTAAGGGAAAGATTTTCTCTCTTAAAACATGTAATTAGATTCCATGTAAATATGAAGACTTTCGCCCCTTCACACTATAAAAGGAGCAGGATACCCCAGTTATAAAGGTTACCAAATTGTCCAGAAAACATAAGCATAAGCGAGCTTTGCATCCACACACAGCGAGCTCGACTTAAATACAAAGAACAATGGATGTAGGCATTCCTTAAAGCCGAACCACTTTAAAATCCTCTCTTTTTTGTCTCTTTATAACACTAACCTTTTAAGTCTCACATATTCATCGATTTACCACGTTGACTGGATTTGCACGTCAACAAAAAACAATTAAATTGCCCGACGAAACACAATCCATTGAGATAAAAGTAAGCAAAACCAATAAGTAAAATTTGAAAGCATCCACTCACAGTTTTTTGCACCACTTGCCACGCACATGCCAACACCCTAAGAATTTTAATTTGAAAACAATTGTGTTCAAATAACTGGGATAGAATTCGCCTTGCCTCGACTCTAAACCTCTCACGATAATTCTCTCAAAAAACGCTCAAAACCTAGGCAACACACCCATCAAACACATGCGGAAGGCATTTATGCTCAAAGAAACAAAAGTATACATCACATGCGAAAATCAATTTGAAAAGCGCTAATTTTTTCGCAAGTAAATCTCATTGAATGAATCAAACATTATGAATAAGATATCAACATGAACACCTCTACATTGAAGCTAGACTCTCCAAAAGATCATCAGGTCTTAAAATATGTTGTAATGGGGCTATTGGGTGATAAGATAATAAAGAAATAGAGAAATGAATGCAAAAAACTTTCGATCACATTAAGAGATTACTTAACATTTTCAAAACATGGACAGATTTCTTTTATTTTACATTTCTTATGCAATAAGGCTTTGCCTGATTCCTCTTTTATTTTACATTTCTTATGCAATAAGGCTTTGCCTGATTCCTTTCTTTTATTTTATGATATATATATATATATTAATATTCATCAAATAATGGCAACAACAATGTAACACCCCCTGACCCGACCCGACTGGATCAACCCAAGGAGCGTTACCGGGTTTTCAAATACTTTCTAAATTCATTTTATACATTTCAAACCATTGAAAATCATATCAATTTGTAATTTAAAAATATTTTTCTAGTGAGCCCATTAAAATTTCAATTTTAAAAATTTCGGCAGAGTTCCCTCTGTTTTTCTGATTTCCCAAAACCTGTTTCAAATAAAACTCAAACCACATAAAATCCACAACACTTCAAATATCATTTCATTCAAACGCGCACTCTGTCGTTTAGTATGACTTTCCAACAGTTTAAAATAAAATAATTCATAATTCAATATTTACAAACATTCTAAAAATGAAAAACAAAAATCATAATTTTTTTTTTTACAAAACATATATATAAACTCTTCGAAATTACAGACTTCTATATATGCATGCTTACAGAATATATATACAAAAATATATTACTACCCAAATCAATGTAGTGACTCTGAACTCTTCGATCTGCAGGTACCTCCTCTCTACTCCTTATCTGCCTCGGTATCCCTGTGACCTACGCGCGATAAAAACCGACGCGCTAAGCATATAGCTTAGTGGGTGTACATTAAACTCAAGTATTAAAATCATAAACAGCTTTTCTTAATAAACAAAATATCACAATATAATCGGATATAAACATATTACGATGCAAATCATTTACAGAAATAAAACTGATGAAATCAATTCTATATAAACAACTCATTACAATTCATAATCCAGGACGTATAAAATCATTTATATTATAATCATAAACGTATAAAAATCAATTCCGAAATTCACTTATAAACATATTATTCAATTCATTTCAATTCTGGCCCTCTAGAATACTCAACATAAACCAGGACTGGAATATGGGTCGTTCGACCACAGTGGCTGTCTGTCGAACATAACTCCCACCCTAGGACGAATCCTAAAAGTGGTACATATCTCCCTACCCTAGGACTGAGGGTTCGGACCCTAGAGAGGTACATATCTCCCTATCCCAGGAAAAAATCCTTAGGAAGGTACGTGTCTTCTTACCCCAGGATGAATCCGTGAGGAGGTACGTGTCTCCCTACCCCTGGACGAATCCATGAGGAGGTACATAATAAATCATCAATAACAATGTCAATGTCGGTGCAGTACTGCTCACTGAACCCAGCTGGTATACCAACCTCCGATATCCATTTCTATGTTTACGTATCCTAGGGCCGTTTCAATACATTTTTCATATAACAATTCACAATTCGAAATTAAACATAACTAATATAAAACTTTCGATCAATATTCGGAAAACATATATTCAACGATTTGGTTATTTGAACTTCGGAACAAATGATTTCAACCTAATCAACAATCAAAATACAATAAATACAATTAAATCTAAATTAGTCAATCGAAAAACAATATAAACATATATTTACTAAATTATTCAAAACTCAAATGTAAATTAAAACACATAAAAATGTCGAAAACAGGTGTACACCAACCTGGATACCGTTCCTACACTTTTTCCTTATGGGTTTCACCTTTTTCTTTTTCCTTTTTCTTTCCTCTTCTCTTCCTTTCTCTTTCCTTCTTTTCCTTTCTCTTCTCTTCTTCCTTCTCTTCTCTTTTTCTTCTTCTTCTTCTCTTCTTCTTCTTATTCTTCTTCTCTCTTTTTCTTCTTTTTCTTCTTCTTCTCTCTTTTTCTTCTTCTTTTCTTTTCTCTCTTTTTTCTCTCTTCTCACCTGATGTTCCTCTTTCTTCTTTCTGTTTTTGGCTTCCGCGAGAAGCTTTCTTTTTTTATACAAATTCGGTCATCACGACCGTCATCACGACCTGTGGTCGCGCCACCAGGTCGCGTTGCTCACTGGAGCAACTCCACCGCCTTCATCGCGATCACATATCGCGGTGCTCTGGTCGCGCTGGTGGTCGCGATGCTCACTGCCAGAATTTTCACTTTTTCATCGCGAGCCAGTCAGCGCGATCTGTGGTCTCGTTGCTCACTGCCCGAAAATGCCATTTTTTCGCCGCGAGCAGCTCACCGTGATCTGTGGTCGCGGTGAGGAGTCGCGGTACACACTGTCCCAATTTTTTACTCTTTTCTTTATGCATCATTTCTGCACCGTTCCATCTGGTCCACCTGGAAACCATAAAAATAAACATATATTTAATTACGTTTACATCCCTCAATTCACAAATATTTTATCCACATATTCAAAATTAATTATTTAAAATTTGGGATGTTACAAACAACCTTGATATATTTTTTGTGAAATTCACCCATGTAATTCATTTCTTTGCTTATTATCTTAAAATGATCCAAGCTTAAAAAGGTAAAGCTATTTGATGTAGAGAGAATGAAGAATGAATCGAAGGCCACACCTCTAGTCTCCTAGCTGCCATTTTCTTCTTCTCCTTATTCTTCTCGTGCTCTGTTTTCTGTCTCTAAAAACCGAATCCCCAATCTTTTCTTTTTAATTTTCTATTTATACTCGACTGAAAGTAGGGCAACAAATGCCCTCTCGCGAATTGTAGCACAATCTAGGAGTCGCGTTGCAACTCGCATCGCCTACTGTACACTCTGAAAATTTGAATTACCGCGACTTGGGGATCGCGCTGTAAGTCACGTGAGTCTCTAAAATGTCAGGATATTGGAATTGTCGCGAGTTATAGCGCGATCTGAGGATCGCACCACAACTAGCGATATGTCCAAAAATTAATATTTTGCCCTAAATTCCTCTGAATTATCAACTTGGACCCTTATTACATGCACACTAGAATAAACCATTAAAAACAACCAATATTCACCTAGGAACGAAATAAAAGTAGGTAAAGATGGGGGCCACTTTCGAGTTAAGAAATGGTGCCAACAATCGACAATTTGATTATTGTGGTAACTGGTATTAATTAATTGGTATCATTATCGTTTCACTCACCAATGTTATTGGGAAGAACATAGTTTCGTGTTTATTTGACTCAGGTACAAGAGAAGATTTTTTAAGACATTGACGAATGCTAGATTAGGTCTCTCTATGTAATTTTTGAGTTTTCGAGTGTTTTGTAAAAGCAATCACTTAATCGTTTGGTGAGTATAGTGTTTTGTCACAGAATAGTCAACGGAGGAGATTGTAAAGTTATTATTTTGTTGGCTTTGATGTAAGTCTTAGTTAGCTTAGTTAGAGCATGAGTTGTGTGTGTCGAGGATTCAAAGAAATTATGTGAAGACGACGAGTTTCTGAAAACACTTAAGAGTACGTAAAGGTAAGTTTCGAGGAATCGAAAACTCTCTTAACTCTTGAGACCAGATATGATTCACACACACACATATAACATGTTCATATATTTGCATTTGAGTGCTAACATGTTGGTTTTAATATTTTATAAATATTGAGTCTTAGTTGTTTTGTTTGGTCTAGTTTTAGTACTTATTTTCAAACGTTTTGCATTTTTAAAATATGACATTTGGATGCTTGAACTGGCATAACTTTTTATCTATACATTCAAATGATATTTTGTTTTTTTGGAGATGAAACTAGACATCCGTATTTTTTCATTGGTACAAAGAATAAAAATTCCAAGGTTATTTGTATATGCTTAAAGTCAAGTAAAGTGCAGTTGAAACAGCTAAAACAGGAAAAAAAGATATAGCAACCCCATGCCAAAAGCGTGGGTGCAAGCTTTTAGCGTGCGAGACCTACCAGATCTAAGTCCTGCATCTTTTTAGTTTTTCTGATTTCCTGTTTTGCTTTCCTGATAATTTCAAACATATTATAATGCATTCCTAATTTATTTTGAAAAGTTTTTATGCAATTGGAAGTAAGAGAACTTCTTAAACTTCAAGTCTTATTCTTTTAGGAAGTTACTCTTTTATATTTTATTTCTTTTAGGAAACTAACTCTATTTTCCTAAAGTTGTTTTTTAGGAAACCTACTGGTACACTATTTCCTATTCTTAGTAAAGTTAGGTTTGTCTATAATGCCTATAAATAGTGAACTTAAATTCATTATTCATAAGCTCTCAATTTTTTATTTTCTCTTACATTATTTTATTGTTTTGATGCTCAGTTGTTATTATTTTCTGTGAGAGAGGAGAGAGTTTCTAGGCCAAATTAACTTTGACATTGTGCTTCATTATTCTAGTCTATTCATAACATATTTTAATAATGCATTTTATTAGATTGTTCATACATTATTGAGCACCTAGATCTAATCTCAATAAGTTGTGGGTTGTTGTTTCTTTGACCTGATGAAAGAAACACGAAATCTTGCAGCATGGGGAGTCTGTGAGTAGCATCGACAAAGTTAGCAAGCAAAAGGCTGCGGGTTGGTAGGATTGAGTTATAACAAAAGTCGTGTGATTGAGTTGTCAATCAATGTGAGTTGTAAACGATATATTAACTAGTGAAATATATGTATGATGTATTAAGTTGCCTACGAGTTGGTCCCGTAGTTTTTGCAAGAAAATCACTTGAAAATACGCAGCAGAATAAAGTAGTTTTTGGTATAGGTCCCTTGATTACTAATGTAAATAATAATATATCGTACCTTTTCTTTTGTGATGATCAAGATTGCGTCGAAGTTTGTTTTTCGCAAGATCTTTCAATCTACTCACGAACATGAATCACCTTAGAGTGTGGACTCCATTTTCCTTGAATTGTATGTCACCAATGGATGGAGAAAATAAAATCCCTTTCCGTTAATCACAATTAAACTCAGAAATATCTAAATAACGTTTGGTCACTTTTGAGTTCTCAACTATTTCAATCAAATACTCGCGTGAACCAAGATTGACGTTGTATACTAAGTTTTTTAATGCAAAAACTTCTAATACACTGTCAAAACGAAAACGTTCTTCTTTCTCTCTTTCTTGCTATGGCCGAATTCTCTATCACACTTGTTCTTAGCCTTGGCCGAATTTTCTTGCTTAGAAAACTTGTGTGGCCGAATTCTTTGTGCCAAGAAGATTAGTCTTGGCTAAATTCTCAAAGTGTGTATATATGAATTCATAGCAATTTTCTTTAATTAGAACTTTTAGTTGTAATTGACTATAACCACATAGATACCTTACAACTAAAACTCTAGTGTTGTGATATATCAAGACTTCTTATTTAATTGAAAAATATAATTAATATATTTATCTTATCAATTAAATAAAGTCTTTTAATCCTATCATACTTCCAACAAAAGTATGATACTATGAGTCTTCTTCTAATTGAAAGATATATTAACTAATTAAACAATTAATTAATTACTATTTAATTAATTAAATTAATAAAATAAAAAATAAAATCTTGGACTATTCAAATAGCCATTGCTACCCATATCAAATAATGTGAGCTTTTATTTTGTTTTTCATTTATTAATTCCATTGGACTTTAATTAGAAATCCACATGTGAACTAGACCCAATCTTTTAAATAAAAGAAAATAAGTCCACATACCTAATTAATACATTAACATAATTATGCAGCTCATTTAAATAAAATGTGCAATTATGTATTCATTGCTCTAATGGAATGTTAATTGTACCCTATAAGGCCGCCCAAGACTTCCTATAGTCTTGGCCGTCCATTCTAGGTGATTGAAGAGTAACCGTGGATCTTGTTCACACATGGCCACACCTCTTCAAGTCTTTTGGGTTCTGGAACCCAATTACAATTCTGAATGGACCCAACATTTGGTCCGATAGAATATATTAAGTAACTCATGCAAGTTCGTATAGATTGGGGATCTTGGCGGACTATCTAAATTTAAGCTCCAATAGACTTAACCTAATTACAATTAATCCATGATTCATTTAGATTCATTTAGGTACTAAAGAACCAAAACTGAACTCTTAAATAAAGATAGAACAAGATAGTGTTTCTCACTCGTACCGTAGACAATTTTATTAGGAGATGGTGTATCCTCGTGAAGAATATCAGTAATCGCTAAGAGCTCATAGACTATGACAGGTCCCTAACTTACTATCTCCCATTAGGTAGCCTGCCGGCACTCCACGGTAGCTTCCCAGGTTTCCGTGAAGTTAAGCCGTTTCTTTATTCTGAAAATTCGAGTAAAAACAATTTTTATTTTTAAAATTTTGGCAGAGTGTCCTCTGTTTTTCTGAGATTACCAAATCTTGGAGACCTACATAAAAACTTGAACACTTCTATAAAATTCCAAATCTCAACTACCGTGGACCTCCAGTTTATCTCAACAATTCATAGCTCAAAAAGTTTTGTATATCAATATAGAAAGTTATCCAAATTTCAAATAAAATTCTCATGCTCTAAGAGAATAATATCAAAATATAAATTTTACATGATTATTACAATTAAAACATTGTACATAATTCTAAACTGTCACAGTACTGCTTGACTGGTCCTGCCGGTCCTAAGCATCCCTCCACTGTCTGCATCTGTACCTAGGAGGTTGATGTAAAAATATAAAACTAAATGAGCTATCTAGCTTAGTAAGTGTTATTATTTTCTAATAAATTTAATATTTCTGATTTAACCTCCCTAAAATCTTACTGAGAAGAATAAGAATTGGTTTTCTGAAAATACTGAAAGAAAACTAATAAAACCTTTATGTTTACTGAAAACTGTACAAAATTCTGTTTACTGGAAGTGACGTACTGAAATTTCAAAATAATAAATCTTTTACTATTTTCCGAAAACTGTATTAAAACAATTAGTATTATAAAAACACTTTGTCTGTTTCTTTGAAAACTAAACTGAAATAAACCTCATGAAAACTATACTAAAATCTCTTTCACAAAAACTATACTGAAATATATATGCTGAAATCTACACTGAAAGCTGTACTGAAAGTTTTTCCAAACTTTCTATTATTACCGAAAACTGATAAACTAATATAACGTACTTTCTAAATATGAGCTGAGAATTTATATATATACTTCACTTTACTAAAAACTGAAAAGCTGAGAATATATAAACTTTTACTTTTTTAAAAACTGAAAAGCTGATAATATATATATATATATATATGTTTCTTCCGCTGAAAACTGAAAAGCTGTATTAATGAAATATACTTTTATTCTTTTCTGAAAACTAGAGAGCTGAGAAAACACACTTTTTCTGAAAACTGAAAAGCTGATATGATAATATACATTTTTACTTTTTCTGAAAACTCAAAAACTGATAAACTATACTTTTACTTCTCTAAAAACTGAAAAGTTGAGAAAATATACTTTTACTTTTCTGGAAACTAAAAGGCTACTTTTCTAAAAATTGAAAAACTGATATATTATACTTTTCTAAAAACTGAAAAACTGATATATTATACTTTTCTGAAAACTGAAAAACTGCGAAAATATATTTTCATGATAATGCCAATAGAAAACCCATATTTGATAACTGATAATCCATAGGGCGACTCAGCTGGCGTCGTACCATATGGAGGGTGTCACCAGGCGACTAATCTGACGCTGCACTGGTGACTCTGATAATCTGATAAAAGATATCTCACTGTCTATGTGGCGGAATTCTGCGTCGCCTAGATATAGCAAGACAACACCCCAGTGTGTGGGCGATTGACAGACTCGACAGACTCAACCCCCCTGGAGTTAGTGGACTATCCCCCCCTTAACTTGCCCTACACAAATGGGGTGTACCGGCCGGGTTTACTGCTAATAATCTGATAACTGATAGCTGATCTGATAATTCTGATAAGCTGCTGATAATCTGATAATAAATGGGTATCCTATTGGCTTGAAAACGTTTTCTTTGCTTTTTTAAAAAAAAATAACTTTTAAATCAAAAGCATAAAAACATAAAACATATCTCTTTAATTAAATCTCATTTATAACATTTACTCAATTGATAATAAACTTAAATTTCTGAGACATAGAAATGTCATAACTGAAACATCAATTCCGTTTAATTTATAAACTCATATAAACGAACATGTATACATGATCATAAAATACTAAATCAAACTTGTAAGGTAATATACTAAATACAATTCAATCAAAATATATTTTCGTATTTATTTGGATAAAATAATAACTTGTTTAACTTTATATAAATCATATTTATAAATAAAATTCACTTTTCGGAAACTAATTTGAATACTCACATACATTATATTTCTAACATTAAACTTGCTTTGCTTAAAACTAATTGAACACTTACTTAAATAAACTCAAGACTTCGTAAAACACGCTTATATAAAAATACTGTAAATTAAACACTCACTTATTTCTCTGGGTTATAGGCGCTCTGATTCTTTCGTTTCATCACATTTCTTGCCTTTCCGCATAAGTTCATTTTCTCCCATACTATGGAGATTTCTCCCTAAAGTAATATATTTTCAAGTAAATCATTAATATAAATACCATCAACTTATTCAAAAAACTTAATTAACACATTTAACACTTTCTTCAATTTTTTTTATTCTAACACAGTCAATTTCATTTTATCAACTAAAAATCGTGTCACTATAATTATATATACATTGAATCATTCAATTTGTTTTAAATTGAATCTCATACATCACAATCCAACATACTTTCTTAAATTTCTAATACTTATCATACACATATTGAAATCTCCACACTTTCAACTTTAATTTCTACACAATTTCTCATACTAATCTTTATCAATTTAACATAAATGAATTTTCCTTCACTTAACAACATCAAATTCAACCTCATCAAACTTGATTAAACTAATTATAACTTCAATTTCAAATTATATTTCAAAAATTTCAAAACTAGTGATTTCAATTTTATTTTTGATGAAATTCAATATTCTTCTTAGCTTGAATAAATTGTCTAATGCCTCATTCTTTAATTTCATACACCCAAACATCCAAAATCAAAGACCCAAAGTAATTTTATGAATTTAAGCATACAAACTTACTTTTGATTCTAGCTTGATCTCTTCTTTCTCTTCTCTTTCTTCTTCTTTCTCTTCTACCGCTGCTCTCTCCTTCTCTTTCCTCTCTTTTTCTTTCTTCCTTTCCTTCTCTTCTTCGGCCGGCTCTGCTCTGTTTTCTGGTTCCCTTGGGCCGCTCTGTTTTCTATGTTCTACTCTCTCCCCTCTCTTTCTTTTCTGTTTTCTGGTTCTCTTTTCTTCTTCTTCTCCCTTGGCCAAACCTTCTTCTTTCTCTTTCTTTCTTCTTGGGCCGAGCTTGCTTTTTCTCCCTTTTTCTTCTTCTTTTTTCTTCTCACGGCTTCTCTGTTATGTTTTCTGTACGATTTCTGCTCTCTCTTTCTCCCTTTTCTTTCTTCTTTGCTTGGCCGACCACTTCACTCTTCTTTTCTTCCTCTCCTTTCTCTATTCTTCTTCGGCCGAACTGCCCTTCTTTCTCTTCTTATTTTTTTTCTTCTTCTCTTCTTTTCTTTCTCGAATTTTCTGGTTGTTTCACGGTTGACTTTGAGTGAAATTCCACTTAATCACACTTATAAATATCCCATTAATAATTTAAATTTGCCCCTTGACTTTTACAAATCATAAAATGACAACAATTTGAAAATTAATCACATATAATTGATCAATCATCAATTTATTATCAAACTAATCCACCAACATTACTTTTCCACCACATTTAAAACACAAATTAAATTACAACACCTAATTTACTTTTCCATCATATATATAAACACTAATAAAATTACACCATCATATATTCATAAAAATTTATTATCTAATTTCCAAAAATATCCTTAATACTCCAAATTTATGAAAATCCTTCTTAGGTCCTCCAAAACTTATAATTAAATTTCATATACACTTTATGGAACCTTACTAACCATCTGAAACCGTTTTGAACATTTTTTGAGTCTCTGATACCCGTTCGGACACCTTTCGTAACTTTCTGGGTCTCTGGACACCTTTTTGAAAATCTCCGAATTTGTCCAATAAATTCCACTATAGCCCGTTAATACATCTAACATCCAATTTACTCATAATAAGAACTTATTTACTTGCATTTGTACTGTATAATACATTCTAGAAGAATATATTACAACACCTATACGTACAGTACATACTATCGGGAGGGTGTATTACAGACTGTCTATAGTTCTCCAAGTTACCAATTTTAATCATACGACCATACTTTTGAACTTGGATATTTTGACTTTTTCAGAAGCCATGTTTCAATAGACACTATTGAAAACTCAACGTTAAGATTTAATATCCAATACCTCAAAAGACACATATGATAGTATTCTACACTTATTTGATAACTCGAGCGACGATGTCTATATCTATAAATAAAGTCCTTTATGATTAATAAGTGAATATCACCAAATCATCGAGGATAGACTATTACATAATCGTACTCATTAACAGCTCAAATGAAATCAGTTGCAACCATAAGTCCATCATTTATCTCAGGATTAAGATAGACTCTCCAATTGTCCTTACGTGAAAACTTTGATCCATTGACGGTTTTGGATAAAGTGTTTCACTGTGATCCTATTCAGTACACCCGGTGCACTAGATCCTTTTGCCCAAAGACACTGCACTTTGATAATTCTAGACTTATCATAACACATTTGATCCCACTCAAATGCTAGAAAAAGAATCTACAATTTTAAACAAGATAATGACGCCCAACCTTTATCTTAGGTTGTGAATGTTATTCAAGACTAACTAAAGAATTGTGTCTACCTCATACATATCCAGATGCATAAACAATTCTTCATATCTCATAGTCTTTTGACCTTATGATTATTCATATTTACAATCATAACATTACATTATAAAAGCTATCAGATTTGTTTAATCAAAATCGCTTTATTAATATGCAAAGATTGTCAAATTACAATATAACACTCTTGCTATTGAGCATAATCATAACAGTTTTTTTTTTAACTGTTGAGGTTTTCCATGTAAAAATCTATGTGTTGATTTTTAAAGTAGTTTTATTTTTTAATTCTGCAATATTTGTTATTAAACATTTTTACCCGCACAACACCCTCCCCTTGGGTTTTCCGTAGCTACAAATCCATATTTTTTAAAAGCAATAAAACAATGTGAGAGAAAATAAAGATTGAGAGCTTCTGAATAATGATTTTTATACCACTATTTATTACTTTAATAGAAAACCCTAATTTTAATAGAAATAGGAAATATACTACTAGAAGGTTTTCAAAAATTATTTTAAAAGAAAGAGAGTTATTTCCCAAAATGAATAAATCAAAAGCGGAAATTTCTTAAAAGATGAAATCTTGAAGCTTAAGAAATTTACTAACTTCTAAAAATTATGAAAAGTACATTGAAACAATTTATGACATCTCAACCGGACATCAAAACAGGAACGTAGAGTGCAAAATTGTTGATCAGATTAGTATCTAATAGCAAGCCACTGCCTTAGGCGATAAACGACCTCAAATGACCTGTTTTTATACATTACCCCTGTTTTTGATCCTTTCGTAACATATTCAAACGACCTCAAAATTTTTTCGTTCTTTATATTGATGGAAAGGTACATATGTCTAGTTTCATTTCTAGAAAATCAAAATACCATTTGGATTATTAGATCAAAAGTTATAGAGCAATAAAAATCCAAAGGTTAGATTTTTTAAAAACATAAAATGTTTGAGAATAATTTTACTAGATCGAACTAAAATAAACATGACTCCACACTTGTACAACATTTAAACAAACATGTTAGTACTCGAATGCAAATACATGAACACGTTTTGTGTGTGTGCATGAGTCCTACTGATCTCAAGAGTTAAGAGAGTTTTTGACTCTTCGAATTTTACCTTTAAAGTACCCTTGAGTAATCTTAGAAGCTCATCGTCTTCGCATGATCTCTTCGAATCTTCACATGCTCAACTCATGCTCTAACTAAACTAATTAAGACTTACGAATAAACATATTTTGCTCACAAAATCATAGTCAACCAAATATAGACATTATATTGTTTTACAAGCTTATGTGTTAATTTTAGTTGCTTTCATGAACTTGTTCAATTTCATGAATTTTTTTTTTGGCATGGAATATTTGTACTTGACTTATTTATTACTTGAAGTTTATTTGGATCTTATTGAATGATTATCTCTCTTGTTAGATCCTTGTTGGATCTTTGTCTATAACATGAAGTTGAAAACATTTTAAAAGCATAAGCACAAAACGGGAAGTCAAAAAAACAAATCGGATAAAAACAAGGCAAAAGGAGTGCCCAAGCTTGGCCACCACCACTGTTAGTGTTGGAATACCTACAGCCACCGGGGGAGGGGTTGGAGAAGTTGGATTATTCTATCAATCAAAATTGCGGAATACAAAACTAAACCTACGTTAACAAAATAACACCACCATATTTACGTTGAAAACCCCCAACGAATAAAAATCATGGGACTAACTCGGAGGCCTTTAACATATCACACACCGATTTCACTAGTTAGTATATTGTTTACTATGAGGACAATAAGCTTTTGTGTTGGTTGTATTCATACCAAAATCTCATTTGGTTGTAATTTGTTTATCTACAGTGTCTCAGGATACTCCATGCTTCAAGCTTCAAGCTTCAAGCTTCAAGTGGGTTCAACCATTGCACAATCTTCGGAGGCTTTTTGTGTCCATTGTAGGCGTTAGTCTGGCTTTAGCTCTCGACAGATTAAGCGCACACATATATAGTTCGTAAACATGTGTCCCTATATTATGGTTCACTTAGTAGCATGCAAAATAGGCTCAACATAATCCATACTTGTATGTTTGCATGTTATTGTGTTCAATTCGTTTCTTACCTTGTTTTGGAAAACGTTCGTGCTTGAGTGTTTGGATTCATTGTGTTTGTAAGCATGATGTTTGCAGTCACTTATGAGAACTTCTCTGGTTTTTTAGTCGTGACCACAATGTTGTGCTCGCCGTGACTGGTGGCGGCACAATTCCAGTGTTAATTGGTTGTGATTCATGACCATGGATCACAATCTTGTGATTTCGGTCTGGTCTTGGGTCCTTCACTTGGGGGTGACTCGCAACCATGCATAGCGGCCCTCTGCTCGCGGTATGGTTTCGTAGTCACTCAGTGCTGATGACTTGTGATCATGCATTGCAACCTTCTGGTCCCGATGTGGTCTCATAGTCACACACTGGTGGTGACTCGTGACCATCTAGTCGTGGTGTGATCTCGCAATCACTCACTGATGGTGACTCATGACTAGGCATTATGACCGTATAGTCGCATTTTTTCCTAGCAGTCACTCTCTATTTGTGACTCGCAAAATAGCTCTCGAATGTGGCACAATGATTCGAGGTAACGGTTGGCTATTGGGAATCACTTATTAAGCTCCCTATAAGTATCTTTGCTTCTCATTTCTCTCATAACTTTCGAAACTATTTTGAAAAACAATAAGAGAAAGAAAATCCTAGGGAGAAATAGTACATCTTCCAACCTTATAGAGTTCCTAATTGATTTCTGGTTATCTCCAAGCGGAAACCACCTCTCCTTGCTCACTAGCTTCCTTCATGGTAAGGTTTGCTTCTTGTTTTGAGTAGCTTTTAAATTTAGGTTTTCTTAGACTTAGGATCCATAGATTTCTTTGTGTGAGCTTAATATCTACATATTGTGAAAAGAAGACTTGAGTTTATACCATTAGCAGTAATCTAAAGGGGGGTGAGTATATTATGCTTAAGTTTGTGAATTGCAGAATATAAATATAAAATTTATCGCAAGCATACATAAAACAGTAAGGGATAAGGATAGAGATATTGAACACAAAATATAGAGTGGAAACCCAATGAGGTAAAAACCATGAGACCAACTCTTTGGCCACTTAAGTTACTAGATCCACTAGTTGAATTATGGTTACACATCAACGATTTCCAAGTTAACCACTCTTGACTCTCGTAGGTCGATCTTCAGCCTATCACTTTTTACTCCCTCAGGTTGGTACGCATATCGCACTACTCTTAGTATATCAAACTAGGCTTAGTACTCGTACCCCTTGTGGTATCTTAGGCTCAACTTTCTAATCCCACTATATTAGGCTGTACCCCATGAACTCTACCCCGTGGCCCTTTTATTAGTGATTCCTGACACAATATGCTTGCTCGATCCAGCACCTCTGAATAGCAATACATTATCTGAAACAAAATTGGTCTAAGTGCTAAATGCATGAACAAATAAATAGAGTAGATAACCAAAATGCTCTATAAGACCTGGGTGAATTAAATTTAAACACAAACAACCCTAGTTCTTGAAATACCTAAAATCTAGGTCAAAGAAATGCAATCACAATTTCTCAGAACCTAATAGTTTAACAATCCTAACAATATCTAGCACAAGTAGATAAAGAGCTCATACACAGAAATAAAAGACTTCTAGGTCTAAGAGAAGCTGAACATGAACCAATTCTAAGAACAAGCAAACATTACCACTAAGGATGCAGATGAGCTGAAGATAAATGGATTCCAATTAAAGACGAACGGAAATCACGGAGGAGATCTTATGGGTTGAATAATAACCTATTAGGATTTATGCCCTAAATCTTGTAATATGTATATGTAATAATAAACTTGAATAAAAAGGAGTAGTTTTTCATTTTATAAATATTTATTTATTTAAATCGTACGTTTATATCATATATGCAAAACATCCAAGCTTATGGCTGGGAAGGTTTGCACGCAATAGAGGAATCTACTCTTTCTTGTGAGAAGTAGAGGAGTAGTTCCCTTAAGGGTTGATTCGAGACTTGAACAATTAAGAGTGCTCTCCTTCTTCCATAATGGAAATATAGGATATAATTGTTCATTAGAGAATCAATGGTACTTAAAGGAAAAGATATAATTAGAGAGGTATAACGGACTTTATGACCTAGCTCTAACTATGAACTACTCGTAGAGGATCACACCAGATGTAATAGCTATATCGATAAACACTGAGATTTCAGATTGTGTAATACACCTGCAGTTTCAAAAGTGCAGTCTCGGGTTTTTAGTGGAATAACTTTGAGGTTAATAATCATGGAGTATTAATTAAAGAGTAATATAATATTTCTAAGTATTATTGGAGCTCAAAATTGTAGATCTATTAGGTCTCCTTACTAGCCATTTGGTTATTGGTAACAAGGGTCACGGTTAATTAATTGGATAGTTAAAGTAATTGTGTTACGAAAGTGACATGAATAAATTCAAGGAATTAACTAAATAATGTGATTAAATCAAAATTGAATTATATTAATAATTACGAATTATGAATTAATTAATTATTAATAGGATGTCATAGGTTCGAACCATGACTTATACAAAAGGATTAAAAATAATTAAGATTATTTTTATCCTAGAGGTCATTAGTGTAGGAAAAATCGTTTGAGAATACTCAGCGGAATAAAAAAGTTTGGTATAGGTTTTCAAATTTTTTTTTCTTTTTATGAACCTTGACCCTTGATTGATAACGTAAATAAAGAATTCGTACCTTTTCTTTCATGATGACTGAGATTGCATCGAAGCCTGTTTTCCGCAATATCTTCTAATCTATTCACGAACTTGAATTACCTTGGAGTGTGGGCTCCCTTTTCCTTTGAATTTTATATCACCCGTGGATGGAGAAAATAAAATCTCTTTCCGTTAATCACAACAAAAACAAGAAAGACTCTAAAGAACGTTTGGTCACTTTTGAATTCTCAACTATTTCAGTCAACTACTCGCTTGAACTAAGATCGACGTTGTCTACTAAGCTCTTTAATGCAAAAGTTTCATGTATACTGTCAAAACAGAACGTTCTTTTTCTCTCTTTCTTTTGCTATAGCCGAATTCTATAACACATGAATAATTCTTCCTTGGCCGAAATTCCTTAGCAAAAGATTATTAGTCTTGGCCGAATTTTCATTAGTGTAATATTTATGAATTCATAGCTCTTGTTCAATTAGAATTCCTTAGTTGTATATGATTATGATTAATAGTTTTAATACAACTAGAATTCCTTTGTTGTGATTTATCATGACTCTTGATTTAATTGATATAAATATATCATATATATTGATCCACCAATTAAATCTAGTCATAGTTTTAATCCAACTAGAATTTCTAAATTGTGTTTAACTATAACTCCTATCATATATATTTATCCACCAATTAAATTTAGTCATAGTTTTAATCCAACTAGAATTCCTAAAGCTGTGATTTACTATGAATTCTTATCTAATTGAAAAATATAATTTATATATTTATCCATCAATTAAATATAGTCATTTAATCCTTTCATACTTCCAACAAAAGTATGATATTAGGAGTCCTCTTCTAGTTGAAAGAGATCTTAATTAATTAAACAATTAATTAATTTCCATTCAATTAAATAAATAAATAAATAAAAAACAAAGTCACTAGGCCATCAAAAAGGCATAGCCCCCCATCCTAAACCAAGATAGGCTCTTACATTGTTTTTGTTTAAATCAAAAAGTCCATATATGAACTAGACACATTCTTTTAAATAAAAGAAAATAAGTCCACATGACTAATAAATGCATTAACATATTTATTCAGTCCATGTATTAAAAATGTGCAATTATGTAATTGATAGTAATTAGAAAATTACCCAATGCATTAATGGAATGCTAATTGCACCCTATAGGGCTGCCTAAGACTTCCCACAATCTTGGCCGTCCATTCCAGGTGAATGAAAAGTGATCGGGGACCTTGTTCACACATGGCTGCACCTCTTCAACTCTTTTGGATTATTGAACCAAAAAACAATTTTGAATGGAGTCTGCATTTGGTCTGGTAGAATATATCAAGTGACTCATGCAAGTTCGTGTAGATTGGGGACTTGGTGGGCTATCTAAATTTAAGCTCCAATAGATTTGACCTAATCACAATCAACCCATGATTCATTTAGGTTCAATCTATTAGTTTTAGTTCATTCCACTAAAGAACTAAAACTGAACTCTTAAATAAAGATATAATAAGATATTGTTTCTCATTCGTATCCTAGACAATCTTATTAGGAGAAGGTGTGTAACACCCCCTGACCCAATCCACTCGGACCGAATCAGGGAGTGCTACTATATACTAAAATCTAATTTTTACTTTTAATAATCATAATTTAAAACTATATTAAAAACAATTGAAAGTGGTCTAAATAAATTTTCGAAAATCTTGTCAGAGTTTCCTCAGTTTTTCTGACTTTCCAAAACCTGTTTACAATTAAAATTCATAAAAATCAACTTCTAAATCTCAAATCACTTTTGCGCACCTTTCCAAATATAGTGCGACTTGCCAAATAAATTTATCACAATATAATTCATAAATATTCACATAACATAAACATATAATAAAATATTTACATAGCGGAAGTTCTTTTAAATATGTACAAATATTTTCTGTATATGCATGCTGTATCAAAACATATATACTTATTACAAAAGGACTACCAAAATATATGTAGGATCGATGTGACTCCGGACTCTGATCCTGCAGTCTCTACTCTTCTTTGTCTTTATCTCCCTTGGAACCTCTGTTACCTATGTGTGAGAAAACTCAACACGCTAAGCATATTGCTTAGTAGGTATACACAAAATTTGTATATTTAAATCAATATAAATAACATATATCAATACAACATATATGGGGCTCATGTCAAATCAAATCATATATTCAACAAATACAGTATTCAAAATCAATTACAGTATTCAAAATCAATCAACAGACAAATGCTTTCATAATGCTTTCATATACCAAATTAGTTTCATACTGGGCTCCTGACATATAAAACATAAGTTATCGGACTGGATTACGGGTTATTCGGCATCGGAAGCAAACGGGCGACCCGCCGAACATCAGATAAGAATGGAACACCAATGGAATCACCAGCTGTAAATGTCCCATAACAGAATTCAGAACCCTAGGACCGGCACATGAGGCCTGTATATCCAAAGGGTGACACATACAGATTATATCGGCACAGCACTGTTCAGACAAAAACCCAATTGACATGTCAACCTCCTATATCCATATCTATGTTCACATACATCAGAGCCATTTTACAAAACGTTTTCTCAAATCCAATGTCAACATATTTCATTTCTTTCAGAATCATCAAATTCAATTTTCAACTTATTCAATTTCAATTCATATCGATATATATATATATATATATATATATATATATATATATATATATTTGAAATTCAAATTTCATCCAATATCATATAACGAAAATATATGAATATATTTCTAAATCAATAATTACATCAAATCAATCCAAAAATATATTCAAACGTATTTCATAATTCCATATCAAATCGAAATGCCCCAAAATCTCCGATACATTTCACAAATATTATATAATTAAAATCACTTTCAACAATATATTTCCATAACAATATTAGCATCAAAACATATTAAAATCAATTCATAATATTATTCACAATTAATATTTCGAATATAAACTATATTTCGAGAATTCGCTATTCAAATCATTCCAAAATCAATTTCAAACGATAAACTATAATCAATATAATTCAAATAACTTAAAATTAATCAAATTCATTCAATCCAAAATATTCTGGAAAACAGAAAATTCGAAAACGAGTGTACACCGAACCTGAATACCCTTTCTTTCCTACTTTCCTTCTTCTCCCTCTCTTTTCTTCTTCCTTTTCTTCTTCTTCTTCTTTCTCTCTCTTCTTTTCTCTCTTTTTTCTCTCCCGTTTGCTCTGTTCTTGTTTAAGAGCTTTGGCTCTCTACTCAGTTCTGTTTTCTCTTATAGTGGCACCGCTTCAATTCTCTCTGTGCTAATTTTTTTTAAAATTTTCGAGCCATCGCCAGCGATGGTCGCGTCGCTTCGGTCGCGATACTCACTGGTGGAAATTTTGCCCCTTCATCGTGACCAGCTATTGCGAGCTCTGGTTGCGATGCTCACTGGTCCAATTTGGCCACTTTCATCGCGAGCAGATATCGCGATCTCTGGTCGCGAGGATGGTCGCGATGCTCCCTGTCCAATTTTTCACCCTTTTCTTCGTGCACTGTTTTGGACCGTTCCAATTGGTCCACTTGGAAACCTAAAAATATATATTTTCCACCCCTCTAAATCATAAATAGCACATTCACATACTCAATATTAATTCAACAATACTTTTCATATTTATGCAAAATTAGGGATGTTATAAGGTGTATTCTCGTAAAGAATACCAGTAATCGCTAAGAGCTCATAGACCGCCTATAGCTCTTCAAGTTACCAGTTTTAATCATATGACCTTACTTTTGAACTTGGATAACTTGACTTTTCCAGAAGTCATATTTCAATAGACACTATTGAAAACATAACATTAAGATTTGATATTTAATACCTCAAAAGACACATATGACGATATTATAATCTCATTGATAAATGGAGCCACGATGTCCATAAGTGAATAACAGCAAACTATCGAGGATAGACTATAACATAGTTATACTCATTGACAACTCAAATGATATCAGTTGCAACTATAAGTCCATCAATTATCTCAAGATTAAGATAGACTCTCCGATTATCCGCACATGAAACCTTTGATCCATTGACGGTTCTGAATAAAGTATCTCGTAGTGATACTATTCAGTAAACCCGATGCACTAGATCCTTTTGCCCAAAGACACTACACTTTAATGATTCTAGACTCATAATAACACATTTGATCTTACTCAAATGTTAGTAAAAGAATCTACAACTTTAAACAAGATAATGACTCCCAACCTTTATATTAAGTTGTGAATGTTATTCAAGACTAACTAAAAAATTGTGTCTACTTCATATATATCCAGATGTATGAACAATTCTTCATATCTCATATTCTTTTGACCTTATGATTGTTCACATTTAACAATCATAATATTACATTATAAAAGCTATAAGATTTGTTTAACCAAAATCACTTTATTAATATGAAAAGATTGTTAAATTATAATATTATACTCTTGCTAATCCTAACATTTAGTTCAAGTCCTAGTGGTGACCAAATTAAAATAGTATTTTGTATCCTATTTTGACTTAGTCAACTAAAACTCTAGGATCCTGATATAAATAAACATTTATATCAAGATACAAAAGAACCAAGAAAACCTAATACATATAGAAAGGTGCGGCCAAAGCAAAAAAGAAAGAAAAAGTTTTTTTTTGTTAATTCTTCCAGGCGTGGTCTAACCTAGAAGAACACAAGGAGTTGTGTTAGGATTATGCTCAATAGCAAGAGTGTAATATTGTAATTTAACAATCTTTTCATAGTAATAAAGTAATTTTGGTAAACAAATTTTATAACTTTTATAATGTAATATTATAATTGTTAAATGTGAATAATCATAAGGTCAAAAGACTATGAGAAATGAAGAATTGTTCATACATCTGAATATCTATGAGGTAGACATAATTCTTTAGTTAGTCTTGAAATACATTCACAATTTAAGATAAAAGTTGGGCGCCATTATCTTGTTCAAAGTTATAGATTCTTTTGCTAGCATTTGAGTAGGATCAAATGTGTTATGATGAATCTAAGAATTAAAGTGCAGTGTCTTTGGTCAAAAGGATCTGGTGTACAGGGTGTACTGAATAGGATCGCAATGAAACACCTTATCTAGAACCGTTAGTGGATCAATGGTTACATATGAGGACACTCTGAGAGTCTATCTTAATCCTGAAATAAATGATGGACTTATGATTGGAACTGATATCATTTGAGCTGTCAATGAGTATGATTATGTTATAGTTTATCCTCGATAGTTTGGTGCTACTCTCTTGTCAATTATAGAGGACTTCATTTATAGATATGGACATCGTGGCTCCATTTAACAATTAGAGTAGAATACCGTCATACATGTCATTTCTTTTTTGAGGCATTGGATATCAAATCTTAACGTTAAGTTTTCAATAGTGACTATCGAAATATGACTTCTAGAAAAGTCAAGTTATCCAAGTTTAAAAGCATAGTCGTATGATTAAAACTGGTAACTTTGGCAATTACTGGTATTCTTCACGATAATACACCTTTTCCTAATAAGATTGTCTAGGGTGTGAATAAGAAACACTTTCTTATTATATCTTTATTTAAGAGTTCAATTTTGGTTCTTTAGTGGAATAAACTAAAACTAATAGATTGAACCTAAATGAATCATGAGTTGATTGTGATTAGGTCATGCTTATTAGAGCTTCAATTTAGATAGCCCTTTAGATCCCTAATATATATATAAGCTTGCATGAGTCAGTCGTTATATTCTCAAAGACCAAGTACTGGGTCCATTCGGAATTGTTTTGGGTCCGAGAACCTAAAAATATTAAAGAGGTGCGTCCGTGTATATACAAGGACCGTGGGCACTCTTCATTCATCTAAAATGGGCGGCGAAGACTGTGGGAAGTCTTGGACGCTCTGGGGTGCAATTAGCACTTCATTGATGCATTGGGCAATTTTCTAATTACCCACAATTACATAATTGCACATTTTAAATAAATTGGCTGAATAATTATGTTAATGCATTAATAAGACATGTAGACATATTTTCTTTTGTTTAAAATAATGGTTATAGTTCATATGCGGACTTTCAATTAAAGTCCAATGGAATAAATAAATGAAAACAATGTAAGAGCCCATTTAGTTTGAGGTGGGCGGCTAGGCTATTTTAATGGCCGGGACTTTGTTTTATTTAATTAATTAATTAATTAATTAAATGGTAATTAATTAAGATCTCTTTTAACTAGGAGAGGATTCTTAGTATCATACTTTTGTAGGTAGTATGAAAGGAATAAATGACTATATATTTAATTGATAGATATATATTAATTATATTTTTCAATTAAATAAGGAGTTGTGATAAATCACAACTAAGGAATTCTAGTTTTATTAAAACTATAAAGTCATAGTCAAATACAACTAAGGAATTCTAGTTGGACTCAAGCTTATTATTCATATAAATTAAATCAATTTTTTTTGGCCTAAAACTAATTGATTTTTTTTGCTAAGAAAATTCAGCCAAGGCAATGGTTTAGGTGTATGTGAATTTGCCTATAGCAAAAGAAAAGAGAGAAAAAGAACATTTTGTTTTGACAGTATACAAGAAGCTTTTACGTTAAAAGGTTTTGTATACAACGTCGATTTTGGTTCCAGCGAGTACTTGATTGAAATAGTTGAGAACTCAAAAATGACCAAATGTTCTTGAGTGTCCTTCTTGTTTTTGTTGTGATTAACAAAAGAGATCTTTATTTTCTCCATCCACTGGTGATATACAATTCAAAGAAAAAGGGAGCCCACACTCCAAGGTGATTTACGTTTGCGAATAGATTGGAAGTTCTTGCGGAAAATAAACTTCGACGCATTTTCAATCATCACGAAAGAAAAGGTACGAATTCTTTATCTACATTATTGGTCAAGGGTCGAGGTTTATATAAAAAGGAAAAAAAATTTGAAAACCTATAGAAAAACCTTTTTATTCCGCTACGTGTTTTTAAAGATTTTTCCTACAGTGTGATCTCTGATTGTTCCCGATTATATCCGTGACGTACCCACACACACATTATCAGACAACGAGATATAGCTTGGAAGGCTTGGTGGTAGAATCGGAATCAAAGACCTAAGAAAATAATCAGGTAAACTGTTAATTTTTTTTTATATCCGTGTATATACAAAATTTGATCCCGAAAAGTATGTTTTCAAAAAGGAAAAAAGTTTTGAAATCCTAAATCTGTTGCCTTTTTTTGGCAATCAAAATTATTTTTTTCCTACATTTGAGCCTAACGAAAATCATGGAGGAATTGGATGCAGGTTACTTTATCAATCTCTTTCACCTACCTTCATCACAGGTTCATTCATTGGTTCGATGTGTGGATGGAAAATATAGAAATAATTTATTAAATTTTTTAAAAAAAAATGAAAAATTGTCACTGGATCTAGTGAAGGGGTAGGTTCTTACATCCCCAAACCCAACCCAACAACATCATCGTACTCTCTTTCTACTCATTTCTCCTTCTCTTTTCCATGCAAATTCACTTCTTCTTCCATGAATACATAATCAAAACGACACCAACTAATTGAGTTTTTCACCTTCTAGAGAAAGTGAGAGAAAATCATTGAGAAAATATTGAGAGAAAACCAGAGAGAATTTTGGAAACAAACTCTAAAATTTTATTAAATGAAATCTCAAACAATAACATTACATTGATAAACTGTATTTATACACAGAGTTCATGCCATTCTCGTGTCTAACGGTCTACATAATTGGCATGATCCAATTGGTGCTTAGTCTAACAACCTAATTGTTTTTCCCACCAAATGCACTAGATTTGAGCTATTGAATTTGTTGAGCTTGAGCTTAAAGTAAGTTGAGGATGATATGCTCTTGTTTGATCTCCCCAAGCCTCTTGATGGAGTGATTAATCACCCTGAATTATTTTACCTAGGTTGAATATCAGCTGAATAAGCTGATGGTCTTGACGTAGGTCTACTTCTGGCCTAGATCAACCTAAGTTAAAGTTAAATGGAGTCTCTATCATCCTGATCCTGATTAAAGAATCAAATATGAAACTTCATATGCCTTAAGGTTCGTAAGACAAAAAGAGAATTTTTGAGGTCCTTCTACTCATTATGCTTAGGCATTAATAGACTAGGTATTCCCCTTATCAATATTTCAAATCGATGATGGATTCCATTTGGTTCTTACACCTGAATCGAACCGAGTTAGCATTACTAATAGTCCCCTCAAACTTAATAGGAAGGCAGTCACAGTGATTTTGTTCCTCAAGTACTGAAATCTAGGAGTTAGAAGTGCCTTTTGTAAAAATGCCAACTATTTGATCAACCGATGGAACTGGTTGATCATAAATTGCTTTAGAACTACCTTGTGTCTCCCAAAATGCAAATCAAGTTCAATATACTTTATCCTACCATGAAGAACTGGATTGCTGGACATAGCTATTGTACTATGATTATCACAACAAACGGTTGGAGTCCTAACTAGAGGAACTTATAGCTATGCTGGAAGGGATGTCAACCAAGTCATCTCTGCAACTGCTGAAGCAAGACTACTATACTTTTATGGATGATTTGCAAAATCATATGATGTTTCTTTTCACTCCATGTAACCAAGTTAGATCCTAGGAACATACAATAACCTAAAGTTGACTTCCTATCATCCGGATTTGTAACCGAATCCGCATCTGAAAAACCAACCAAATTTAATACTCTAGGTGCAATAGTATCTTTGATTGGTTGAGAATTCAATGCCATAGCTAGAAGTGCCATTTAGATACTTTAGAATTCTCTTAACAGCTTTCTAGTGCTCATTAAGAGGAGTTTGTATAAATTGACAGACCCTATTAACCGCATAGGCAATATATGGTCTTGTTATTATCTCATATTGGAGAGCTCCAACCATTGTTCTATACTCAGATTCATTGTCAATAACACTCCCTTTATAAGCTGAAAGTTGACTCCCTATGCTTGAGAACATTGGAGAGGGAAAGGGTCTAGCTGATAGCATTCCAACCTTTTTAAGAAGATCATGAACACAAGGAGTTGTGTTCTCAACTTGTGTGATCTCCGATTATATCCATCGTGCCCATACACACGTTATCAGACTACGAGACAGAGTCAGAAGGCTTGATGGTGGAATTGGAATCAAATACCTAAGAAAATAATTAGGTAAATCGTTAAGTTTTTTATATATCTGTGTACATACAAAATCTGGACTCGAAAAGTATGTTTTCAAAAAGGAAAAAAAGTTTTGAAACCCTCTATCTTTCGCTGCGTTTTTCGCAATTAAAATCTTTTTTCCCTATAATTGGTATCAGAGCTAATTTTGTATATACACAAAAAAACTTAAAATTGTTTTCTTTTTTATTATGTTATGTATGATATATGTAGTGTTGGGATTTATACCCTAAATGTTGTAATATGTAAATGTTATAAAAACATGAATAAAAGTTGTTTTTCATTTTATAAATGTTGATTTATTTACATTCCCCTATTTATATCATATGTGCAAAACATCTAAGATTAGTGGATGTAATCTCAAACTGAGTATATGAGTGTCATATATAGAAGGATTCAGTTTGAGACGTGCTATCTAAAGAGTCCGTAGAGAGCAAACAAAGCAGGGTACTTTGTTTGTGGTCAATCTACAGTTGCTGTCCATTCCGTAATACATGGTGGTCTTATCCTAGACTACTCAAATGGTGACATGGGAATGGAGGCAGCTTATATGATTAAATCATATAGGATAGGGACACGATCTATATGAATCTCTCACCAAGATCCGTTAGATAAAGAGATTCATATATATCGACAAATGGCGGTTGTATATGGGTGATCTGAATTCTAAGTGTCTTACTGACTCCTTTAGATTGGATTGTAGCTTTTGACATACCATGGGTAAGATCAAAGTAGCATTCACGATCAATAACTTTATATCTTGGAGTCACTGTTTAGCTTGTGGCTGGGAAGGTTTGCACATAATAGAGAAATCCAGTCCTTCTTGCGAGAAGTAGAGAAATAGTTCTCTTAAGGGTTAATTCGAGGCTTGAACGATTAAGAGCGCTCTCTTCTTCTTCTGTAATGGAAGATAAGATATAATTATTTATTAGAGAATTAATGGTACTTAAAGGAAAAGATATAATTAGAGAGGTATAACGGACTTTATGACCTAGCTCTAATTATGAACTACTCGTGGAGGATCATACTATATGTAATAGCTATATCGATAGACACAGAGATTTCAGATTGTGTAATACATCTGCAGTTTCGAGAGTACAGTCTCGGGTTTTTAATTGAGTAACTTCGAGGTTAATAATCATGGAATATTAATTAAATAGTTTAATTAATATTCCTAGGTATTATTGGAGCTCAAAACTGTGGGTCTATTAGGTCCTCTTGCTAGCCATAATGGTTATTGGCAACGAGGGTCACGATTAATTAATTGGATAGTCCATTTAATTTTGTTGCGAAAGTGACATAATATATTCAGTGAATTAATTTTATAATATGATTATTTGATTGATAAATTAATAATTGAATTATATTAATAATTGGGAATTAGTAATTATTTAATTAGTAATAGGAGGTCATAGGTTCGAACCATGACTGATGCAAAAAGATTAAAAGAATAATAAAGATTATTAAAATAGAATTTTGAATCCTATTTTTACTTGGTCTACTAAACCTTAAGATCCTGATATAAATAGATTTTTATATCAGCATTAAAACAAAAGGAACCAAGTTAACCTAATACACTAGAGTGATGCAGCCAAAGCCAAAAAAAGAAAAAAAAAAAAAAGAAATTTTTTTGTGTTGTTTTGCAGGTGCAGCCGAACCAAGAAAGAACACAAGGATTTTTGTTCTTGACTTGTGTGATCTTCGAATATACTCGATTATATCCATGACGTGCCCACACATACGTTATCAGACTGGGGTCATAGCTCGGGAGACTTGTAGTGAAAACGAAATCAAAGTCCTAAGAAAACAAGTAGGTAAACTTTAACGGTTTATATATATATATATATATATATATATATTATATATATATGTATATACAAAATCCAATCCCAAAAAGAAATTTTTCAAAAAAAAAGGAAAAAAAAGTTTTGAGACCTTAAATCTTTCGCTGCGCATTTCGCAATCAAAACCCTTTTTCCCTACAATTGATACCAGAGCCAATTTTGTATATATATGAAAAAAATAAATAAAGTTATTTTCTTTTGTTTCCGTTATGTATGATATGTGTAGGCACAATCTAGGCTTGTATAATTGATATATAATTATTTTTTGTTCATTATGTTCTTCTCTCTCCCTCACTCTCTCTCTCTTTCTATATATATATATATATATATATATATATGTATATACACATGTTTTGTTATAATTTTTGTATGCTGCGAAGATCGTGATGTAAGAAAGGATACGAAAAAAAAAAGAAGGGAACAGCGGGGGCGGATAGCCCATATAGACGTGTAGCAGCGGGCACCAGTACGCGTGACCTGCAGTGGCTATTGCCGCGCATGTTTGGGGGGCTATCCAGGTAGTTTTTGGAGCCCTATTCACTGCATAATTTTTGAAAAATATTGGTGAATATTGCTCCAGAAAAATGGCAGTGGAATGGACCGAAAACAGCAGCCAAAATGCTGCCCTATGCGTGCAAATAGCAGCCGCACACGATAGGCTGCGCACACCAAGTGTGTACACGGCTGTCGTTGCTGCAGCTGCGTGTTCACAAGCACAAGGGCTATTTTGGGCCGTGCTTGGAGCCTTGGTACAATAAAGGGCATCCCACTAGAAGCCAAATGGACAGCCTTGATGCCTCCAAGGATGTTGCGTGCATCTTCGCGCATGTGTAGTCTTAAGGCTTGCAAAAAGGTCATGCTATGGGCTTCGTGGGCAGTACATATTTTGCTAGAATTAAGTGATGGGCCTTAGGGTCCAACCCATGAAATGGATCACTTAACATAAATCAAGTTGGACTTGATAGGGAACCCGAAATGCAAAGAGGTGGACTTGAAGAATATTAAAGACAATGGATTTACAAGAAGACTAAAAAATGCCTTGGATTATTTTTTGTAACTAAAATTATTTAAGTTAGATAACCCATTGTACTCAGTCAACTCGTGTATGCTTTAATTTTAAAGTCATGGGATGATTTAAATTTTTAAAGCATTGTCATACATATAAATGCCATATAGATTAGATGTGCCTACACTTGCATTTTAACATGTCATACATACATAATTGTCATGATTTATGTGTTTTAATTTTAAGGAAATTAAAATAAGAATTTCACAATATTGGCAATTAAAAATAAGATTCGTTTTTAGGAGTAAAAACTTGGTAATTCTCATTAATAACCAATATTTTTAATTAAAGAGTTTAATTAGTTAGATTAATTAGGCCCAATACGTTATTAGGATTAATATGATTAAGGCCCTAATAATAATTAGACTGAATAATGTGAATTTAATTTTAATAGTTAAAACTTTAGAATTTCCCATTTAGCTCTAGTCTATTTAAATAGTTTAGATAGATTAGAATTCCAATAATAAATTAGATTTTTAATAGTTAAAAATATGGTAATTTATTAAATGTTAATATGATGAGATTATAGTAACATATATATATATATATATATATATATCCTAGAAACTTAGATTTTTCTTCGCCATATGATCTAAATTAATCTATAGGGACATAGAGTTTCAACACTCGAGGTCATTAGAAAATCCGAACTCTAAAATAATCAGTGGGAGAGGGATATATGGCATTATATCCCGCAGTCTCCATCGTTAGTTCAACACCGTGAAATTTAAGTGGCAACTCGAGATGACTTTGTTTTCGTCATTTCTAAGGAAAGTGTCCACAAGAGTCAATATCAAGGTGCACTTCCTAATGAATAGGATTTATGGATTTATTTTAGGATTAACTAACCCCAAGGCAACAACTCTTAAGTTAAGTCTATGAAATCTGAAAGGATGAGTTACACTCACGAGGATTTAACTAAAATGGTTAATTAAAATCCTAACTAAAATAAGTGATAGTTGAATGGTATAAGAATAAAATTATGGTATATCATTCGATTGAGAATATCTCGATCCAACATGCAAGTACTTGACCGACCCTAAGGCGGCACTTACTTGTTCATTAAACATGTTTATGCATCATGTTTAATATTATATCGAAGCTTTACATATGATATGAATGTATGGAATGAATGAAATTTTTTATTTATGTTTATTTCAGCAATTGCATATGTACTACTTCAAATCCTTACTAATGAAAAATCAATCGGAGAAAACTTCACAAAATGGAAAAACAACATTAATGCAATCTTGTTCTGCAAAGACCTAATATTTGTGCTTATGGAGGAATGTCTTCCGAAGCCTCTAGCCGAAGCACCATGAAATGTTTGTGAGGCTCACTAGAGATAAGTTCAAGCTGATGAAAAGGCCCGTATTTATTTGCTAGCTAGCATGACCGATGTGTTTGTTTCGAAGCACGAAATAATGACTACAGAATTTGAGATGATGGAGTCATTGCATGCCATGTTTAGGCAACTTCTAAGCAAAAGTGACACCAAGCTATTCATTCCATAATGCTTGCTTGCATGAACGAAGGAACATCAATTCGGGAACATGTCCTGGGCATGATGTCCCATTTCAACATAGCTGAAGTCATGGTGAGGCCATAGATGAGGCTAGCCAGGTAAGCATCATATTGACAACTTTTTCGAAGAATTTTGATCAATTCAAAAGCAACTATGGAATGAAAAAGTTGAGGTTCAGTCTAACCTAGTTGCTTAATGAGCTCACGACTTTTGAGTCCATGGTAAAGGACAATAAAGGTAAGATAGACGAGGCAAATGTTGCCGAGCCATCTTCTTCAGGTTTTAAGAAGTGGAAGAGGTTTACTGGCAAAGCCCAAGAAGAAGACAGTTCAAAAGAAGAAAAAGAGCACCAAGACTGACAAGGCAAAGGAAAAATATTTCCATTGCAACAAGGTTGGTCATTGGAAGAGGAACTGTCCACAGTACCTCGAGGAGCTCTCCAATAAGAAGAAAGTAAAAGGTAAATCAGATTTACTTGTCATTAAATCTTGTTTAGTGGAAGATAATTCTCAACCTTGGATAATAGATTCAGGGGCCACTAACCATATATTTTTTTTCTTTAAAGTGGATTGATTCTTGGACAGAGTTAGAGGATGGTGCCTTCTTAATGCGTGATGGAACATGGGATGTTGTTTCAGCACAAGCAGTAGGAGAAGTTAGACTTCAGTTTCAAAGTTGTTTTTTTGTTTTGAATAATTATTATTACATTACTGGATTTTCCAGAAATTTGATTTCTGTGTGCAGATTATTGGAAAAATTATATTCAATTTCTTTTAATAATAAGTCAGTTATTGTTTCAAGAAATGGGTTAAATATTTGTCCTAGTTTGATTGAAAACAGCTTGTTTATTTTAAGACCGTTAATTCATACATCACTGCTTAATATTGAACTGTTTAAAGTTAAAAATCCTAAAACAAAGCGAAAAAGGGTTCTCCAGATAATGACACGTATCTGTAGAATCTAAGACTCGGCCACATCAACTTTGACAAGATAGACAGACTAGTAAAAGGTGAACCATTAAGTTAGTTAAAGATCGACATTTTACCTATCTGTGAGTCTTGTTTAGAAGTTAAAATGACCAAGAAACCTTTTATTGGAAAAGGGCTTAGAGCTACGCAACCACTAGAGATGACACATTCAGACATCTACGGACCTATGAATGTTAGAGCTATGGGTGGTTATAAGTATTATGTTATTTTTATTGATGATTAAGATAAATATATGTTTACCTAATGCAACATAAGTCGGAAACTTTTAAAAAGTTCAAAGAATTCCGAGCTGAAGTTGAGAACTAATTAGGCAAAACAATCAAAACGCTACGATTAGATCGTAGAGGTGAATATCTCAACCAAGAGTTTAAAGACTACTTGGTTGAGAATGAGATTGTATCCCAACTTACGGCTCCTGGAACACCACAACAGAATGGTGTTGCAGAGAGGAGAAACAGGACCCTGATGGAAATGGTGAGATCTATGAATAGTATCTTATTATTACCAAATTCTTTTTAGGATTATGTACTACAGACGGCAGCCTATATATTAAATATAGTTCCATCCAAATCTTTTCTTAAGACTCTTTTAGAGTTGTGGAATGGTCGTAAAGCTAGTTTATGACATTTTCGCATATGAGGGTGTCCAGTACATGTGCTGAAGAATAGAAGTGGAAAGTTGGAACCTTGTTCACATGTATGTCTATTTGTAGGTTATTTCAAAGAGACTAGATGAACGATCGTAAGCCTCGAAGTAAGATTGTATTAAATGAGTTAGAACTTAGTACGACCAGTGCTTAGTTAACAAAAGTTGTTGACAAAGTTGTTGTTCTATCAACGCCTAGTAGTCAGACAATTCCTAGTCAAAACACACTATCACCTAGATGTAGTGGGAGGGTTGTACAATAACCTGATCACTACTTAGGGATTGGAGAGGCATAGGGTGTCGTCTGTGATGATAATATGGATGATCCATTGACATTTAGACATGCAATGGAAGATTTTGACAAAGAGAAATGGCTTAAAACCATGAATGTCGAGATGGAGTCTATATAATCCAACGCAATCTGGGAACTTGTAGGCTTACGTGATGGGATAAAACCCATACGGTGTAAGTGGATCTACAAGAGAAAGAGAGGAGTAGACGGGAAGGTAAATACCTTTAAGGCTAGGCTGGTGGCAAAGGGTTATACCCAAAAGGAAGGGGTCGATTATGAAGAGACCTTATCGCCAGTAGCTATGTTTTAGTCTATTAGGATACTCTTATTCATTGCAGCCTATTTCGATTACGAAACTTAACAAATGGACGTCTACTGCATCCTTGAATGGCAATCTTAATGAAAGCATCTACATGGTGCAACCAGAGGGATTCATGTCCCAAGGTTAAGAGTAAAAAGTTTGCGAGTTGTAGAGGTCTATTATGGACTGAAGCAAGCATCTAGATCTTGGAACATTAGGTTTGATAATGTTATCAAAACCTATGGTTTTGAGCAAAACGTTGACGAGTCTTGTGTCTACAAGCGAATCGTTAACAAGAAAGTAATTTTCCTGGTACTTTACGTAGATGATATCCTATTTATTGGGTATGATGTAGGAATATTATCGAAAGTAAAGGGCTAGCTTGCTAACCAATTCCAAATGAAAGATTTGGGAGAGGCAAGTTATGTTCTAGGGATCCAATTAATAAGAGATCGTAAGAACAAACTGTTAGCACTGTCTTAAGCATCGTATATCAACAAGATACTTGTGTGATTTTTGATACAGAACTCCAAGAAATGTAATCTATCTTCCAGGCATGAAGTTCACTTGTCTAAAGAAAAGTGTCTTAAGACACCTTAAGAAATTGAGGATATGAGACGAGTTCTCTATGCGTCAGCATTAGGCAGCCTCATGTATGCTATGTTATGCACGAGATCCGACATCTGCTTCATAGTGGAAGTAGCCAGCAGATATCAGTCCAACATAGGATCAGATTATTGGGTTGCTGTAAAGACTATTCTCAAGTATCTTTAGAGAACGAGAAACTATACGCTAGTATATTCCAGATCGGATTTGATCCCGTTAGGATATACAGATTCTAACTTTCAGTCATACAGGGATTCTAGGAAATCCACGTCTGGGTCAGTATTCACCCTTGGTGGTAGAGCCATAGTGTGGAAGAGTATCAAGCAATCTTATATTGTTGATTCCACTATAAAGGCTGAATATGTATCGGCTTGTGAAACAACTAAGGAGGCTGTATGGCTTCATAAGTTCTTGAGTAATCTGAAAGTTATTCCAGATATGGATAAGCCCACCACACTTTATTATGATAATAGTGGTATTAATGGTTAATTCCAAAGAACCAAGAAGCCACAAGATAGGGAAGCACATAAAGAGAAAATATCATTTCATTAGGAAGATAGTGCAGAGAGGAGACTTAACCGCAACGAAGTTCATGTCGTAAGACAACCTAGCTGATCCATCTACGAAGACCTTAATGTCTAAAGTGTTTGAAGGTCACCTAGAGGGTTTGGGTTACGAGAGATGTCTCACATGCTTTAGTGCAAGTGGGAGATTGTTGGAATTTATGCCCTAAAGCTTGTAATATGTAAATGTAATCATAAGCTTGAATAAAAAGGAGTTATTTTTCATTTTATAAATATTCATTTATTTAAATCGTACATTTATGTAATATGTGAAAAACATCCAAGATTGCCAGATGTAATATGAAACTGAGTATATGTGTTATATGCATAAGGATTCAGTTTGAGACGTGCAATCTAAAGAGTCCGTAGAGAGCAAACAAAGCTGGGTACTTTGTTTGTGGTTAATTTACAGCTGCAGTCCATTATGTAATGTGCGTGATTGTAACCTAGACTACTCATGTGGTGATATGGGAATAGAGGCATCTTATATGATGAAATCATATAGGACAGGACCACGATCTATATGAATCTCTCACTAAGTTCCATTAGATGAAAAGATTCATATATATCGACAAATGATGGCTGTATATGGGTAATCTGAATTCTGAGTTTCTTACTGATTCCTTCAGGTTAGATCATGGCTTTTGACATACCATGGATGAGATCGGAGCAGCATTCCATATTAATAACTCCGTATCTTGAGTCACAGTTTAGCTTGTGACTGAGAAGGTTTGCACACAATAGAGGAATCCACTCCTTCTTGCGAGAAGTAGTGGAGTAGTTCCCTTAAGGGTTAATTCAGGGCCTGAACAATTAAGAACACTGTCATTCTTCCGTAATGGAAAAAGAGGATATAATTGTTCATTAGAGAATCAGTGGTACTTAAAAGAAAAGATATAATTAGATTGGTGTAACAGACGTTATGACTAAGATCTAACTATGAACTACTCGTGGAGGAGCAATCCATATGTAATAGCTATATCGATGGACACTGAGATTTCAGATTGTGTAATACATCTGTAGTTTCGAGAGTGCAGCCTCGGATTTTTAGTAGAGTAACCCCGAGGTTAATAATTATGGAATATTAACTAAAGAGTTTAATTAATATTTATATGTATTATTGGAGCTCAAATTATGGGTCCATTAGGTCCCCTTGCTAGCCCATTTGGTTATTGGTAACAAGGGTCACGGTTAATTAATTGAATAGTTAAATTAATTGTGTTACGAAAGTGACACAAATAAATTTAGGCAATTAGTTAAATAATGTTATTATTTGATTAATAAATTAATAATTGAATTATGAATTAATTAATTATTAATAGGATGTCACATGTTCGAACCATTACTTATACAAAAGAATTAAAAAGAATTAATATTATTTTTATCCTAGAGGTCACTCGTTCAAGTCCTAGTGGTGACCAAATTAAAATAGGATTTTAAATTTTGTTTTGACCTGGTTAAATAAAATCCTAGGATCTTGACATAAATAAAGTTTTATATTAGGATACAAAAGGACCATGAAAACCTAATACACATATAGAGGTGCGGCCAAAGCAAAAAGAAAGAAAAACTTTTTCGTTTTGTTTATTATTGTAGGTGCGGCCGAACCTAAAAGAAAACAAGGAGTTGTGTTCTCGACTTGTGTGATCTCTAATTGTTCCTGATTATATCCCATGGCGTGCGCCTACACACGTTATTAGATCGCAGGACATAGCTCAGAAGGCTTGGTGGTGGAATTAGAATTGAAGACCTAAGAAAACAATAAGGTAAACTGTTAAGTTTTTTTTTTTTTTTAATATCTGTGTATATACAAAATGCGGTCCCGAAAAGTATGTTTTCAAAAAGGAAGAAAGTTTTGAAACCCTATATCTTCCGCTGCGTTTTTCACTATCATCGCTTTTCCTTACATGACCAACCTTTTCTTTCTAGGTTTCCTTTTCTTTTTTTATTTTGAAGATGGTGAGAGATGTTTATAGGGAGCTCATTTAATGAGATCCGTCAGTCAAACTGTGATCAAAATCAGCTGGCAAGGGCTCGCAAGTTGGGTACAAAGCACCCAAAAGCAAACCCACGATCAAGAGTCGCTAGCCAGGGATCGCGAGGTTAGGTTGCGAACTTGTTCTAGAGAGAATAAGGCAGGATTGTGAGTTTCTTCCAAAGACACTGAAATGAAGCCGCTATGGTCAACTTGCTGGCTAAGAGTAGTGCCATAAAGATCGTAAGATGCAACTAGAATGAAGGAAGAATTTGCAGGGCCAGAAGAAGTCGCAAGATGAAACCAAAGAGATGGTGAACAACTTGCGAGCAGAAGCTGCGACTATACGGTCGCGAGACAGGTTACAAAAAGTATACAACTCAAAACCGTGAACATGAGCTCGTATTATATGATCGTGAGATTCAGTTAATGTGCCTGAACTGAACAACAACCAGCCACTTCAAGCACAAAATGAATCCATGGACTTGTGCAAAGGAAATCTTAATGATTCCCGTTCATGGCTAAAAGCAACATGCTCACAAGAGAAGTTATACAACTCAAGCAAAGATGTTTGACACATTCACAACGTGTGAAATAAAATCCCAAGTGCAGTATATGTCGAATTAATAAAGTCCCGTAAGAACGGGGTCAAATCCACAAGGAAACGGTAGATTAACTAATACTAATGGTAAAGATGTTAACTAAACAATGTTGAAATCAAGATTTTGATAGTTTTGAATTACGAGAATAAAAGTGTAACTAAAGCAATTAACAAATAAACTTGGCCAAGCTTAAGAAAACGTTAGGTGGTCAAATGGTCCCAATCATAAGTCTAGGTATTGCAATTGACTATATAAACGCTGTGTTTCAAAGAAGTGAATTAACCCTAACAATGACACATCAAATTATATTAGTCATGCATTGATGTTGTAATTCTAATTAATTTCACCTATTGATCCTAGAGTGAGAAATTAATTAGAAACCCATTATCAAGTCTAATTTCTAGGTTAATTAAGTATTCTCATGCCTTAATCAATTTACTCAATATTTATTAGAATTCAATTAAACTCAATTATAACCTAATGATCTCTCAAATAAGCTATAATATTCTTATTAATTGTAATTCAACATTCAAGCAACAAACTCTCGTAGTGCAAACAATAAGAACTACAATCAATAACATTGTATATCTAATAAATAAAGCTCTTGAGATATAATAAAAGGTTATAGTCAATTACAAACCCTAGAAACTCAATCTTGGTCCACTGTCCTCCTAACTATGAATTAGTTCAACATAACAACAATCAAAACATAGAAGAGAGATAAATAACAGATAAAACTCATTCTAGAAGTACAAATAGTGAAGAAATCATGCTTTGGTCTCGCTGAAACTCCTTCTTCGATACTTCATCTTCTCCAATGGAATGATTGATGAAGATGATGACTTTGTGTGAATCATGTGTCTTTGATAAGAAGAACTAATAAAATATGAAGTGAGAGTGTTTGTTGTGATTTCCCTAGCCTCTGGACGAGCTTTTGTGCAAAGTGGTCGAACCCCCCTTCTTTTTCTCTACTTTTCCTTTTATACTCGGCTGAAATTAGGGCAACAGATGCCCTGTTGCGACCCCCATTTGCGACCCGTGGTTGTGAGACCAAGGTCATGGTACTCATTATCCTAAATCACGCTGGACTGCGCACTGATACTAAAATGAGCATAACTTCCTCTAGAAAATTCCGAATCACGAACCTGTAAAATTTTTTGGAAAGTAGACATCTCGGCATCACAAATCTTCCAATTCTCCAATTTTGATCCTTTTAGCTCCAAAACTCTTCCATTAAGCTTAATTCCTTATTTATGGATGATAATCTACAAAATCCTCACAAAATACATTAACAACCAATTTCACTCGAAAATATTGCATAATAATAGGAAATAGAAGCCTAAAACATGTACAAAAATAGTGTGATCAAATACCCCCAAACCTATCTTTTGCTAGTCCTCGAGCAAAACGGAAACAAAAAAATAAAAATAAAAATTAATCTAGGCCACTTTCGTAGGGAAACACGATGACACTTAGCATGTGCCATAAGCCTTTAAACCCTTATGTGTCCTTAGTAGGAGGAGTATAGTCTCCTAAGGGTTTACCAGCTACTGATACCTACAAACGTCTCTCTGTAATGTAAATGCGTTCAAAACCACTTTAAACAAGCTAATAAAAATCAATGAATGCAACAACCACTAATTCAAAACTAAGTTATGTCATTCAAGTAATTGTACCATGTGTTAAGTGTAAGCCGCTACTAAAAACATCTTAGCTTGAAAATAACCATACTCAAGTGTCATGGATAGAATTCATTTCAACTCTAGGTCCTCACATGATATCTGTCCATGTTACTCGGAACCTAGGTAACACTCTCATCAAGCATATGCGAATAGAAGTTATGCACACTGAAAATCAAGATAAATCGCATATGAAATTTACAGAATAAAAGCTCAATTCCATCAAAAATAAATCTCATGAATAGAATCAAATACTAAGAACGTAGGTAGAGCATATCATATACCTCCACTTCCAAGCTAGACTTCCCAAAAGATCAGTTAGGACTTTACCTTGGCTTGTAACATAAAACTTAGGTGAATGGTTAAAACAATGGGATAAAATGGCAAAGAACTTAGGATTACATCAAGACAATTACTTGAGATATTTCAACACCATAACCAGTTTTCTTGGATTAAAGTTTTGGCATCCAAGCTTCTTTAATTGGTGCTTCACCTTCTTACTCCATTTGGAGTGATTTTGAACTTTTGAACCAAGGCTTTTACTCAAACACTTTTCTTTTCTTTTCATTTTTTTTTCTTTTCACTTATTTTTCAAATGAGTCTAGCACAACTTTACTTTGATATACACCACTAATCAATGGTGGAATTAACTTCGTATGTTCCTCTTTTAATCACCTTATCATGATCCCAAGCTATAGGGTATCGCCAAATCATAGGTTTCATGGGTTAGGATAATGTGGGTGATAAAAGAAAAGGTTTAAGTGTTTGGCTTCAAATGGATTTATGATGCCCACAAACGGTAGGGAAAATATAAGCCATTTAGGAGTGAGAAACACACATAGCCTAACATCATGTCTAAAGGTCTATTCAACTTAAAAGTAAAGACAAACAACATGTTACCTACAAAGGGACGAGTTCATTAGCATTCAATGCAAAAACTTAATGAGATCAAGCTACAAATTTAAGAATGAAATTGATGAGTGTTTAAGAGTATAAACAATTAAACCTCTCTCAAAGAATGGCATTGACTCAATTAGCTCACAAAGGTAGTCTCCACTATTCTTCCATAATCCACCAAAATACTAAAAGTAGGGCTGTGTAAGTGCAATGGATTATGATGTAAACAACTTGATGAAAACACTTAGTAAAGAACTAGTGATCAAAGCATATCATATAGGTCTCCAATAGTAAGCAAAAGTGGTATATTAACTTAAAAAGTAAATTTTCCCAAACTGCTGAATTTCAGATTTGACCTACGTCTAGTTTTCAGTGAATATCTTGAAATATATTTGGTATATTTTGACGAAATTTTATATTCAGAAAATAGACATGAAAAAAAACTACTTTCATTCAGACAAAATCCCTAAATTCATTTTTAAATATAGTGAAAACGGACGTTGAAAACAGATCACGTGCAGATTCGCAAAATCAGGGCATCGCCCTTGACCTTTGATCGAAGCAACAATCATAAATTTTGAAATACCGCCCAAAATTTTACGTTCTTTATATATTTGGAATCAGTACGAAAAAAAGAAGAACGTAAAATAGATGAAAAAAAATTAATTTCTTCACCAAACGATACAGTTTTAATGAAACATTTGCCTAAAACGTTTTCAAAACACGGTACTTTTTCACAATGTTTGAATAAAAACGAAAAACAAAAATAAAAACGAATTCACACCCCTAAACCTAATCTAAACACTGTCCTCAATGATTATATGACATGAATGCCTGGACAATGAATATATAAAGTATGAAATTTATGAATTCCAAACCCACAAACAAAAACAAGAAAAACTAACAACAAAAATTACAAAAACTAGGATTAAAAAGAATTACCTAGGTGGGTTGCCTCCAACCAAATGCTTTATTTAATGTCTAGGCGAGACGTGAAGGATCATCGTCCAAATATGGACCCAATTGATGCTCATATATTTTGGGATACAATCTCCTATTGAACTTTCCTTAAGTTGGAAGCTTCATTTAGCAAGACTTGGAGAACTTTGAATTGTCCACTTGAAAAGCAACAAAAACTCACATTGTTAATTAAAAATTTCATACCTTGTTTAAGGTCTTTTCGATAGTGCTTCTTAGCACGATGAAACTTCATGTTATTTTTCATACACTGGAGTAAAGGTGGAGTTTTATCAAGCTCGAGCTTTAATACAGAAACATCAAATGACTCTTTTTGTAGCTAAGAAATTGATACGGGAATTATAGGAAGATCTCGTTCAAAGCGAATAGATTCATCATGAAGGCTCTGGCTCGGTAGTATATATGTCACAGTAGAGTCTAAGGCATCCCCTCTTCCGTTGCACACACTTCCAAGCTTTCATCTTCACTGTCATAATAAGCCTTTGTTAGTTCACGATAAGGGTGAAACGCGGTTGTTTCGACTTCTTCCATTTGACATTAAGATTATTTAGGTGCTTTTGTTAAAACGTAATCTTGAAGTACATATAAGTGAACCTGTATTCTCCTTAGTCTATCTTTCTGCTAATTAAAACTTAACTCCTTATTGGCTTGAAACTCTTCAACTTTTTCAATACATTTGATCACTTTCTCATACAATGATGGATTCATCGGTTGATCAATTGAATAGCTTTATCCCTCTTGATTGTTCCAAGTATAATCTGAGTCACTCCCCCAATCCTGATTATATTGACTTGACACATAATCCTCCATCGGCATTGAATAGTCATAATAGTCTCTTGCTTCATTGTTACTCCATTGGTAATTTAAGTGACTCTTCCAATCTGGATTATATTGGCTTGAAGTATATTCCTCCCTCGGCATTTAGTAGTCATAGTAGTTTTCTGACCCATTTTCTAAACTTGCTGACAGATAGAGTTCAGCAATTCTTCTGATGATGCCTTCTTGAACTCTCTTGGCATTGAGTAGTAGGAGTTCATCCCATAGTTCATCCCTTGGAATTGCGACCGTGCATGTAGATTTGCATAAGAACTTGAAAATCAAATCAAAGAAAAACAAAAATAAAAAAGAAACTAAAAGAAAAACAAAAAATCAAATAAAAAAATAAAAAATCTTCAACGTAGTACTAGCAACCGAAAACCACTTCCCTGACAATGATGCCAAAAACTTGACACGCTCACAATGCGTAAGATAAAATTTCAAGTGCAGGATGTGTCGAAGTAATAAATTCTCATAAGAACGGGGTCGAATCTACAAGGAAGCGGTAGGTTAACTAATACTAATGCTAAAGATGTTAACTAAACAATATTGAAATCAAGATATAACTAAAACAACTAACAAACAAACTTGGCCAAGGTTAAAAAAACATTAAGTAGTTAAATGGTCCCAATCATAAGCCTAAGTATTGCAATTGACTATTTAAGCGCAATATTTCAAAGAAGTGAATTAACCCTAACAATGACACATCAAATTATATTAGTCATGCATTGATGTTGTAATTCTAATTAATTCCACCTATTGGTCGTAGAGTAAAATGAATTAGAAACCAATTATCAAGTCTAATTTCTAGGTTAATTAAGCATTCTCATGCCTTAATCAATCTATTAAATATTTATTAGAGCTCAATTAAATCTCAATTATAACCTAATAATCTCTCAAATAAAGTATAATATTCTTATCAATTAGAATTCAATATTCATGCAACAAACTCTCATAGTGCAAACAACAAGAACTACAATCAATAGCATTGTATATCTAACAAATAAAGCTATTGTGTGAAGATTTGATGTAATTTAAAGATGAAATCAAGTTATACAGACTTGATTTTAGTGTTGAAGAAACACAAAAAAAGAGATAAAGAAGAAGCTTGAAGAACAAGCAACAATGGCAGCTAATAGCTCTATTCGAGCTCTCACAATTTCTATTATTGATGATGTAAATGTAATTACATTACTTTGACTGAGATCACTGTATATATACTAACATACTTTGTGATTAGATGCAAGAGCATTACATTTAAGTGGATATTTTCTAATCTAACAAACTCTAACAGATTGCTAACAACCTTCTAACTACCAACTTCTTTTCCCACTCTTTTCTTGTTAGCTAATCTGTAATGGTTGTGATCCATCTGATCACATCTGAGCTCATGACTTTGATCATCTTGATGATTGTCAGCACCTCTTGATCTTCGAGTTATTACTTCTACAATAAAGCTGGACAATGCTAGCTTGTTACAATCTACTATATGATGGTCTTGATGAACATGTTGTGCATCATCAACTGAAATCATGCATGTTATTTTTGATGTATATGATTTCTGCTCTGATTGTTGTGCATGTTGATCTGTCACATTCCCCCGTAAGCTGAACTAAGATGATGAGATCAGATTCAGCTTGGAACATAAGAACTGAAATCGTGCTTGAGAAAGACCCTTGGTTAGAATATTAGCCACTTGAAACTCAGTAGGAACATAACATGGAGCAATAAGACCAGCTGCCACCTTCTCTCTAATAAAATGAGTATCAATGTCAATAGGCTTAGTCCTAGCATGGAAGACCAGATTTTGTGCCAATGCATTGGCATTAATGTTGTCACACTATATAACAGTTTGAGAATGTAAAGAAATGTACAACTCTTTGAATAAGGATTGAAGCCATAGAACTCCACTAGTGAGCTGAGCCATTGATTTGTATTCAGCCTTAGCATTTGATCGTGCAACCACAGTTTGCTTTCGTAAGCTCCAACTGATCAGATTACCTACAAGGAAAACACAATGACCATTCGTGGATCTCCTATCGTCCATACTACTTGCTCGGTCAGCATCCGACTAGGTTTAAAGCTTGAGAATACTGTTAGATGGTTTGAACCACAACCTTTTATGTATAGTACTACTCAGATATCGAATTACCCTTTTACATGCTTGCCAATGTATGATAGTAGAAGCCACAAGAAATTGGCTAAGTTTGTTAACAATATAAGAGATATCTGGTCTAGTGTATGTTAAGTATTGCAAAGCATTAATGGTGCTTCTATAGCAGGTCGGATCATCAAATATTTCTCCATTATATAGGTTGAGCTTGACACCAGAAGTTGTAGGAGAGTTGCAAGGTTTGGCATCTAACATATTTGTCTTCTTTAAGAGATTAATGATGTACTTGGATTGAGTAAGGTATAAACCAATTGAGTCCCTGAAAGCCTCAAATCCAAGCAAATAGTTAATTGACCCTAGGTCCTTAAGAGCAAATTTGCTATACAACCTCGAGATGATCTACTGAACTTGAGCTGGACTGCTACCTGTGATGAGAATATCATCAACATAGACTAGGAGATACAATGAATGAGAGTTGTGATGCTTGATAAACAAGGACACATCTGAGGTAGGATTATGAAAACCCCAAGAAAGGAGAGCCTGTTTCAACTTGTGAAACCAAGCACAAGGTGCTTGCTTGAGGCCATACAAGGTCTTGGTGAGCTTACAAACATGTTACGGGTGTGCAGCATCAACAAAGCTCCCAGGTTAGTGCAGGAAAACATGCTCTTGAAGGTCTCCATTGATGAATGCATTGTTAATATCTACTTATTTCACATCCCACTTGTAGAAGACTGTCAAGCTTAGAATAACTCTAATGGTGGAGGCCTTTACCACATGGCTAAAGGTGTCAAAGAAATCAAAACCAGCTATTTGACTGAAGCCCTTAGCAACCAACCTTGTTTTGTGTTTAAGAACCGAGCCATCTGGATTACACTTAGTTCTAAAAATCCATTTACATCCTACTAGATTCAACTGCCAAGTGCCAAGTTTTGTTAGATTGAAGAGCACTGAACTATAGTTCCATGGCTTGAACCCACTTAGCATTAGCCACAGCTGTTTTTATTGATGTTGGATCAGATGCAGCTGAAAAGGATTGAGGAAAACAACATTGTGATAGATAAGACCTCCTTTGCAAAACACCACTTTTGAGTCTAGTTATCATAGGATGCTTAGAGCCTTGAGTCTGTGATGGATTAGTAATAGCAATACTGTGATGTTAATGTGGAACTGGAACAACATTGGGATGATGTTGCTGCGTAGCTGGAACAGAACTAGAATTTAAGGTATGAGATGGTAGAGAACCCAATTGTAAGGAGTCAATCTGATGTCTCAAATCTACTATCAGCTGAGAAGTAGCACGTTTGGTTTGAAGTTGATGAGGAAACAACTTTATTAGAGTAGGCAATGGACTACCAAAAGTAGATACCGAGGCAGGGCTAAATGGTTGAGACTCAAACATACTCTTGTAAGGATACTCCATTTCATTAAAAATCACATGTCTTAAGGCATAGACATTGCCAGATTGGTGTAAACACCTATACCCCTTGTGTACTAAACGGTAGCCAATGAATATACATTTACTTGAATGAAAGTCAAGTTTATGTCTATAGTAATCCCTCAAGTATGGAAAGCAAGCACTACCAAAACATTTCATGAATTGATAATTTGGTTTCTTGTGATAAAGATGTTCAAAAGGAGAAATAAACCTGAGCAATAAAGATGGAAGATTGTTGATGAGGAACACAGCTGTGGTAAAAGCTTCAAACCAGTATTTCAAGGGCACTCCAGCATTAGCTAACAATGTCAAGCCCATTTCTACCACATGTCTATGCTTTCTTTCAGGATTCCATTTTGATTATATATATAGGGACATAAGAACCTATATTGGATGCCCACACTCTTCAAGTAAAGAACAAAGCTAATGTATTCATCACCAATATCAATTTACAAGCACTTGACCTTCTTGTCAAGTTGTAGTTCTATAGATTTTTGGAATTGCAAAAATATAGACAATGCCTCATATTTTAACTTCAAGGGAAATAACCAAGTGAACCTTGAATATGCATCAATAAAACATATGTACTATTTATAGCCCTCAGTTGACATAATGGGAGCTGGTCCCCATTTATCACTGTAAATCAGTTGTAAGGGTGCTATAACCTAAATTGTAAACCTGTTGAAGGGAAGTTTGTACATCTTTCCCATTTTACACAAGTAACAAAAATGAGGTGCTTGAACATTAAAAGGGAATTTCATAGTATGTAAGACCTTTTGCAATATCAAAGGTGCTGGATGTCCAACTTTGGCATCCCAAATGACTGAATTAGTCTTTGCAGCCACACAAGCATTATACAAGCTATAACTATCAGTTCCTTTCAACAAGCTAGAGTTTGAATTATTACACATTTTATTGACACTAAAAACATTGTTCGTGACACCTTGTGAGTGAGACTTCATGAATTTCAGACATCCATGAAGTAGAAATCTCTTGGTGCTCTTGTGCTTTATAATACAATTATGAGCAAGAAATTCAGCAAAAACATTATTATCCTTTGTAAACTTGGATATGGTTAGAAGATTATTAGTAATTGATGGAACATGTAACACATGATTCAGATTCAAATCACAATAAGGTTTTGTGTGTGACTTAATTTTTGTGTCACCAATCGTATGCAATATGCAACTGATTGCCATCACCAACAACTAATCTGTCTTTACCTCTATATTCTGATCTGATGGAGATATTATTCAAGTATGAAGTCACATGGTTTGTGGCTCCGCTGTCCACATACTAAGCGTGATCATCCACCTATTTTTGGTGTTGTAAAGTAAGCTGAATTGTGACTTAGAGTGCCTGATGCTGTGACTTGGTTGTAGACAGATTCTGCTTTGTTTCCTTGATCAAAACAAGTATAACAGGAGCATATTGGTTACCTTGTGGAGAGACTTGAAGACCTTGGAATTGTTGATCAAATCGCCTATAACACTACAGTGCACCATGACCTAGTTTTGCATATAATTCACAGTGTATATGCTGATTGGACTTGCTTGGATACCTGCCACCTCATCTATTTCCTCTTCCTCTATTTCCATTTCCTCCTCTGTAATTGTTAGAACCATTTCCTCTAGATTTGTTGTTAGTAAAACTAGCATTGTTGTTAGATTCAAAATGAGCAGTATGAGCATTAATATGAGATGTAGTGTTTAATTGTTCAATTCTTTGTTCATGCATCAAGAACAAGAATTGTGCTTCTTCTAAGGCCATAATTTGACATTGAGATGAAATCATGACTACAACTGCATCATATTCATGACCTACTCCATTAATTAAACTCAACAACAAATCTCTTTCACTCATATTCTCACCAGCTGTCATAAGTGCATCACCAATTGTTTTGATTTTCATAACAAAATCACTTATGCTATCAATTCCCTTTTTAATAGTTTGTAGTTGTTGCCTTAATTGTAATATTCTAGCCATAGATTGTTGAGCATAAGTTCTTTCAATTTCGACCACATTTCAAGAGAAGTTTTGCATTGTGTTACCTGACTAAGCACACTTGGACTGACAATAGAGAGCAGCCAACAAAGCAATATTTGATCAGATTTCTTCCACACAGCATACTCAGGATTGATTCTTTGTTCAACTAGTGACCTCAGTAGATCCATTGCTTTAGTGAACTTCAATGAATTATGAAGGCATGATTATTGAACTTGAGATGTAATCTTTAAGATCCAATGCTCGAATAGCTGGCAACACCTGTGTTCACCAGAATATGTAGTTACTTTTGTCCAGCTTCGTAGGAAGATTTAAGTTGAGAGTCTTTTCTAAAGAAGCAAAATCTATAGAACCAGACGCCATTAATGAAATGGTTGAGGATGTATGAGGAGGATTTGTGAATAACTTGAGTGATTTTTGTTTGCCATTGACGTGAGTCTACAACTATGATACCATGTGAAGATTTGAAGTAATTTGAAGATGAAATCAAGTTATACAGACTTGATTTCATTGTTGAAGAAACAGAGAAATAAAGATAATAAAGAAGCTTGAAGAACAAGCAACAATGGTAGCTAATAGCTCCATTCGAGCTCTCACAATTTCTGTTATTGATGATGTAAATGTAATTACATTACTTTAACTGAGATCACTATATATATACTAACATACTCTGTGACTAGATGCAAGAGCATTACATTTGAGTGAATATTTTCTAATCTAACAACCTCTAGCAGATTGCTAACAATCTTCTATGTAAAATCTCACTTTTTAAAAATTTATTTTAAATTATTATGAAGGGTGTATTTGAAATTTTTTAAAAACTTTTGAAGAATTTGTGAGGATGTAAAAGATATATTTTGAAAGTTATCAATTAAAATTATAAATTGATAAAAGTGAGGGACAAAACGAAACTTTTACATTTCTATATATGATTCTCTTCTTCATCGCGCGACCTAGCCACCATTTTCTCTCTCTCTCTCCACATTTTTTTCATTTTTTTTGCCTACTTTGACTACGATTTCTGATCACATCCGTTCTCCGTTTCAATCGTTCTTAGTACTAATAGAAAGCTCTTGCGACATAAAATCTATTGGTACCAACTTTGAAGATTTTCATGGCCGTTTGAGTCTCCGATTTGGTGGAGAAAGTGAGGGATTTTTCAATTCGGAAATCCTCCAATTCCGGCGATTCTAGCCATTTCCCACTCCGGTCACAGTTATAAACATTGAAGAGGGAGACGAGGCAAACAAAACCTGACTATTTTTGGAGGTTGCCGGAAAGTTTTCAGAAAGTCGCCGTCGGCCGCCACATACGGCGGGGGTAAGTTTCCGACCTCCTGGACTTAGAATATTATTTTAAGTGTAGGATATTATTTTGAGGTTAATTGTATTATATGGCCGCCGTATTAAATAATTATATTCTCGTGTAGATTTTACTGATCGGGATATTTAGACTTGAAATTGAGGCCACTGCAAGTAACTGGTAGCTTACACGAGGTAGGGGTTTCAAACTTAAATTTTTAGAATATTTTCACTGTAAGGTTTGGATATAAATTGATTGTGAAAGTTTGAGGAAATCTTTATTTAAATTGTGGAATTGATTTGAGAAATAAATTGGAATGTATTGTGTTGGAAATATGATTTTTATGCAGGTTTTGCATTTTGGGGTTTTTATAAAAACAGCCGTTATGCCGCCAAAATTTTATTAAAGCTAATGATAAGTTTACATATGGGATGCATAATGGATTTATTTAAATTGTTTGGTAATTTTGAAATGGTAACCGTCCTAGTCATTATATTATATTATATGTTATTATACGACTTTATATTGGGGTACTTGCGCAGGGTATTTTTTGGTACGTCCACCTTGTATGTGAGGTTGGTACCTAGGGTCACGGTGAGCCAAATGTTTTTATCTCAAGTATAAATGTTTTATTTAAAATGATAGGCCACCGGGTATGACTAGCGGACGTGTTAATATTGCTTTCTGAAAGAAAGTGTTACTGTTTACTTTAAATTTTGTCAACGTATTTAACCATGCAGGATTATCCCATGACTTTATAAAAATGATGTTTTTCACATACATTATCGGGGATTAGACCCTACTGAGCTTTAGCTCACCCCTTTTTATTTTCTTTTCCCCCCAGGGAGCGCCCAACACGGATTAGAAGACCGTTAGTTGAGGTGGGCAGAGGCTTGTGAGACTTAAAGATTAGATTCCTGGAATTATTGATTAAATTTATGTTATTTGATATTTGTATTAAATTAAAGGATTTATATTTGTTATGGACCTATAACAAAAGTTGAGATGACTCAGTGTATGGGTTATGTATGTCGATGTGCAAACTTTTTAGTTTGTGGATGATCAGGACTTCAAGATTAATGCATGTTTCAGTATGATTATTATCTTAGAATTGAATCCATGAATTCTAGCAGGTAATCACATATCTGTGGGGTTGTTTTGTGATGACTTTTAAAATTTTGAAATATTTTTGTTTGTAAACATATTTACGTTTTATTTGATACTCCAGAGTATCCAAATAAATTAATCGTAGTTTTTATGAAATTTTAATAAAGTCAAGTTAGAAACTATTGATTTTATTTACAATTCTGCCACGGCCTAGGGCTTGGGTCGTGATATTCTGACTACCAACTTCTTTTCCTGTTCTTTTCTTGTTAGCTAATCTGTATTGGTTGTGATCCATCTGATCACATTTGAGCTCATGACTTTGATCATCTTGCTGATTGTTAGAACCCTTGATCCTCGAGTTATTACTTCTGTAGTTGAGCTGGAGAATGTTGGCTTGTTACAATCTGCTATATGATGGTCTTGATGAACATGTTGTGCATCATCAACTGAGTCAACTAACGGTCGAGTACTAATGTATAATTGAAGCTAAATTTACGATTTTATTGCAATATAACCAAACGTTATGGTACTTTATTGCAATTCGCCCTTTTTCCAAAATAGGGCTTTATGTAGAGTTTTCGGCATTTTCATTATGATAAGTTGGATCCTAAAATCTTTTTGTCACACAATGTTCAAGTATGAAAATACAATATAACATCTATAAATTAATGATATTGGGATCATGTAAAATCAGTTAATTAATCAATAAATAAATATTTTTTATTTCATAATATATTAAATGTTTATATTGGAAACATCAGGGAGAATCTTCTCAATGACAAAGTTAATGATAATTTATCAACTTTGAGGCCTATTACAAGTAACAAAGAACTCAAAACATCAATGACTAATTAATTTGGGGTATTCAATTCAAACTTTTAAAAAGTTTATCAAAGGCTGAGTATATTCAATGCAGATTATTAAATATTCTATTAAAATATAGTGTATTCAATTCAGACTTTCACAAAATCCAAATAAATCTAGGTATATTCGAAAAGTCATTGATTTAGTATAAATTGCTTAAGTGGTGTAATCTGTTAGATTTTTAAATAAGAGATATAAATATAAAGGCCCATAACAAATGTTACCGACCCCCATGGAATTTCATGGATTTCAAACTATTACCTGATGCAGAATCAAATATTATTTTTTTCAAGGCAAATTATTAAAAATCCATCCAATTTCATATGACTCTTAGAAACAATCCAGCAAACTCTATAGAGAATTCAGACAAAATCTATATGTAATCCATGGATACAACAAAAAGAAAATCCACCAAACTTCAAAGGACTATAGATTGAATACACTCCCGTAAGTTTAAATGCTAAATTTGACAAACTAATTAAGTTTAAATATTTAAGTAACAAAGTCTGTTTATCATGTAAAATTCAGTCAAATTAAGGCTACATTAAGAAAGACGAAAATAAAATAAAAATAAAAAGAAATGTAATTTCTCTATTCAATAAACCCTTAATTTACATAATTGATAGCAAGGATCTAGCTTTCACTGGCTTCCTCTTTCTCTTCCTTCTATTGTTGTCTTTTTTGTTACCATTGTCATCAGCAACCTTATTATTCTTCTTATCCATGTGAGCAACCTCAGTATTCTTCTCATCCTTATTGTTATCAACCTCATCTATACAAATAACTTGTTTATCATCAGACAAGTTATTGTTCTGACCAGTAGAACCTTCAATAGTTTTGTTATCTTCACCTCCTCCTATTTCGCCTCTGTTCTTACCCCGAAAGGGTCCAAACCCCGTATAATAATAAAAATCATCATATGGATTAGATGCAGAGGTTGAACCTTTCTTGGCTGCCCTAGTCGGTCCATCGCGCATTGTAGCATTTTTTGATTTCTTGACAGAGAGATCATTTTTGGGTGTATTACGTATGGAGTTACAGGATTGTAACAAGTGAAGGGGGTGGTTACATAAGGTGTGCCCTCGTTTTGGCTCATTCTTGCATTGCCAATCTTTGCTATCACTCTTATTACAACGTAGGATTTTCTCTCCTTCCTTTGACCCAACTTGATTCTCCACACCCTTTTCTGCCTCAGAATTAGTTTTTCTTTCTATCAATAAAGCGTCACTGCATATATGATGATTATGTAAAATTTACAGAACAATCAAGACAACTAAAAATTTATACTTATCAACCATCATACATTTTGAATAATATTCGAAATATAAAAGAATAACACCACTAGTTTGACAACAAAAAATATGATACTAATTGCTTCTAAACATCTAGATTTGAGAAAGATGATTGACTTACCTCCCAACTTCATCGATTTTCTCACCTACCCTTTCATCCGGAGTAAATCTAATTTCTTGGTAGAACTGTATGAACAGAATAACAAAACAAAAAATTAAAAACATAAATAAAAAATCAAAATGGATATATACAAACCCATAAGACAGTAGAGAAAAGCGACTCAAATCTATTCACCCAATAAGCTATTTAGAGGTATATACAATAAAGTTTAGGGTTTTAGGGGGAAAGCTAACCCTAGAAGTTGGAAAAAGAAGTGCAAATGAACAGAACAACAAAGAGGCTAGGGTTTCTAGTAGATTTATGAAATTAATTAATTGTGATCACCTGGTTGAGAGAATTATCTGTATCGATGGACTGTTCGGAGAAGGGAATGACATCCCACGGCGATTGGTTCAGCTTGCCCACATATGTCTGAAGAATCTCCCGTGAATATATTTAAGAAAGATTCACGTACTTGCAGATTCTCATTTTGCCAATTATATATATTATTTATTACACAACAGATACAAATCTAATGGAGATTTAGGGCAAATCCTCAATTTTCATATTTCTAGATAACAGCTCTCTCCTCCCTTGGGCTAGTTTTCTACTGAGCTTACTAGTGTACTTAACCTTGTAATATTTCAATTTGTTTTTTCAGGAACAGATTTTACCGTCGAATATTTTCTTTATTTAGAGATACAAAATTAAGAAAAATAAATATTTTGGTCATTTACACGTCCTGATAGTTGTCCGATCTTATTAATGAGAAAAACTTCAATGCGCCTGGCTCACGATGCAACTTCCACTCTTATCACGCAATGTTGTATGAATAACCAATCAAATTTAATCTCATTACGCATGACATGATATTAATAGAATCCACACTATACATCAGGCACTTTGAAACATTTCTCCATATTAACAGCCAGTCATACACAAATATGATAAAGCTAAACATTTGGCTTTAAACTCTAAAAATGAAACTGAGATACGAGATATTATGGCGCATTAGTATACACTACATAAATATGTAAATATTTTTCTAATTATCATTCTTTTATAAAGTACAAATATTTAAATCTTAATTATTAGACGCAATTAATGAACAAGGATCAATTTATTTATATTTATGTTGGTAAAAAAAACAAATTTGTTTTTCATAGTTATGATGATTGGAACTAATAATTTTGGTATATCCATCAAAGTAAAAAAACGAAAACTATAATTTAACAAAATGAGTGTTATCGTGTCATTAAACTGGATCCATTATGTCATCATGTTTGTATATATGTACAATATGTTTATGTTGTGAGAGAACATGATTCAGCAGCCACTTTAGCCACCTCAGCCACCTTGTGCTCAAGTTCTAACAATGCATACTCAGCAGTCTCAGGTTCAAGGCATAGTCAAGGCATAGAAGACTTGATGCTCATAGAAGCAAGAAGAAAAACTTGAGAGCTTATCAAGTTGACATGTCACTATGTCAGTGAATTAGTTAGAGTATAGCTGACATGCTTCTAGAGTAATTGTAGAGATTGTTTGAATTGTAAATATAGAATTGTATCAACTCAATTCTGTTAGAGTTTGTTACAAATTAATCTGTTTAGAGAAGCTAGGATGTGTATATATATACTCTTGTGTATTTGGTTAACGTTAATGAAAAATAGAATGCACAACTATCATGTTGAGCTCAACATTTCATCAATGGCAGTTTTCTCTCCTTTACATTTATGTGCATGCCTTGTTGCTCAAAGCTAAGAAGCTTGTCCTTCACGTTTCTTTCTCATTTTCACATGGTATCGGAGCTTTTGACAAGCGTCAATGGCTTCAAGTTCAATCAACATTGATCTCACAAACTCCTCACTACCACAAGCAGAAAAGATAGATTTCTCTTCACTAGTCAAAACTCTCAACTCAAATCTGCCGCTCAAACTTGATAAAACCAATTACATATTCTAGAAAACACAAGTTCTTCCAGCAATACGCGCCTTGGATATTGAAGACTACATCAATAGCTCAGTTCAAGTTCCTCAAAAATATGTTGAAATACAATCTTGCAATCAAGCTGGTGAGACCATTATTCAACAGCGCATCAATCCTCTTTACTCTATTTGGAAGAAATCTGATCAGATTCTTCTTTGCTGGCTTTTCTTCACCATCAGTCCAAGTGTTCTTCGACAAGTCACTCAATGTAAAACTACAATTGAAACATGGTCTAAGCTTGAACGTGTTTATTCGTAGCAATCTATAGCCAAGACATTACAGCTGAGGCAGCAGTTACAAACATTCAAGAAAGGAGCTGATTCTATAAGTGATTGTATTCTGAAGATCAAGAACATTGGAGATGCATTACAAGTTGCAGGTGAAGAAGTGAATGAGAGAGATATTCTCTTTAGCTTAATAAGTGGTGCTGGTGATGACTACGATCTTGTGGTTGTGCTCATATCCTCATAAAAAATGACTATATCTCTTGAAGATGCTCAATTTATGTTGCTAATGCATGAACAAAGGATAAAGCAGCTGAATACATCAACTCAACTTAATGTGGGAGGTACATCTACTCACTTCGCTTCAAATAATAGAGGAAATAGTAGAGGTGGTTATCAAAATGCTAGAGGAGGAAATTGTTCTAGAGGCAGAGGAGAAAGGTATAGCAACAGATCAGGCCAAAGAATCCATTGCCAACCTTTTTCAAAACCAGGCCATGGTGCCTTACAATGTTACAGGCGTTTTGACCAGCAATTCCACAGTTCTAGTCTACAAAATCAGGGCAATCAATCTGTTTTCATGACAAATCAGAATCAAGTGCAATCTAATGCACAAGGTCATGCTTCTGAGATAGGAAATTATGAACAAATTCATCAAAAACAACCAGCATACAATCACATGAATACTGCCTATTCTGCAACACCTGAAACAATTGCTAATCAGTCTTGGTATATTGATAGTGGGGCGACAAACCACATCACATATGATCTCAATAACCTCTCTTTGAAGAATAAATACAAAGGTAATGATAAGTTGATTGTTGGTAATAGTAGTCAACTTGTAATTTCACATATTGGTGACACTAAAGTAGATGCTCATATAACTCCACATCACATAATTGATTTGAAAAGAGTGTTGCATGTTCCTGAAATTACTAAAAACCTGCTTAATATCTCTCGGCTAACCAAGGATAATAATATTATTGTTGAATTTAAGGACAATAGAACCAAGAGGGTCCTGTTGGAAGGCACTCTTAGAAATGGTCTTTATCAATTAAAGCTTGTTGAAGCAACTCCTTGAAGCATGAAGATTTACAATATTGATATTGCACAGTCTGGAAAGTCCTTCTTCATATATAAAAAATAATGCAAATGGTTGTAATCATAGCTTAGCAACATCAACTACTCATGTTGCTTATAATTATGGTATAGCTGCTGCTAATAATTCTGTAATCTAGCATGCCAAACTTGGACATCCAGCCCCTTTGATATTGCAAAAAGTGCTCCACTATTTGCACTTTCCTTTCAATGTTAGATCACCTCACTTTTATGACTCTTGCAAGTTAGGAAAGGTGCACACTTTGCCCTTTTCACGATCTGATATTACAGCTAAAACACCCTTAGAATTGGTTTATAGTGATGTATGGGGAGCTACCCCATTCTTGTCCATTGAAGGGTATCGTTATTACATTGTATTTGTTGATGGTTTTTCACGTTGCACATGGTTGTATCCACTTTAGTTAAAGTCAGATGCCATTGCCACTTTTATAGCCTTTCAAAAGCATGTAGAATTGTAGCTGGATAGGAAGATTTTATGTCTCCAAACGGATATGGGAGTAGAGTATCAATCTTTCATTCCATTCTTAGCAAATCAAGGGACTAAAATTGTAACACCCAAATTTAAATAAACCCAATATGTGTCCTAAGTATTTAAGTTTTAATAACATACGTTTATGTGTTCAGTTTAAACTAATGTGGGTTAATTTTTAAAATAAATTATGATTAAAAAAGTAATTGATATTGTATTTTAAACTCTTTGTAATTTAAGAGAAATATTATATTTTTATGTAAATATAGGATTTTTGAACCCTTTTAGGTTTCCCTTTAAATACTCTTATAAAGAAAAAGAAACCCTATTTTTTTATCTCTTGTATACGGCTCAAGAAAAAAAAAAAGAAAAAAAAAACTTTCATATCTTGAAGATTACCGAAATCTAAAGAAGGTGTTTTTTTTTAATCAAGAAGGACAAAGAGAATTTTCAAGGTGTGTTATTAATACTTTATATATTGTTTTTAATACTTATATGCTTAGTGATCCAATAGTAGGGTTTTCATTGGGTATAAACTGCTAAAAGCATACTAGTTGAGTTTTTAGTGTCAATTCTATGAAATTAGGTATAGTTTTGACTGACCAGTGCTAATTTTGGAAATTTCATTGTGAATATATGTTTGGTTTTGATAAATTGATTTTATATTCTGTAAACTAGACATTTAAATGGTTCTAAAGAAATTCGTTTCGCTTAAAAATATTTAGTATTGAATTTGTTATGAATTTTCGAATCTTTAACAGAGTTGCTGAAAAAGTTCTGTTTTCAAACGTAATTTCCGTTCGAATCCTTGTTTTAGCAAGTTATACTACTCAGAAAATTACGAAATTTTGTACTAAGGTCTTACAAGAAGCTAATATGATTTCTAAAAATTTTCATGATTTTTAGAGTTTATTTGAAAAAGATATGAATTTCGTAATTATGGTTCTGCAATCTGTCCAACAGTACAGAGAGGGCAGAAACGTAAAAGTAAAAATACTTTAAATATATATATATATATATATATATATATATGTATGTATTACCTTGGTTTGACACTTTTATTTTGGAATTATATATGTTTATTTCACATTACTGCAAAGTTTTATAGCAATTTGAATTTTGTAGAAATTGTAAAAAATTCGGCTTTATATAGTGTTCCGGACTGCCTACTGTCAGGCAGATGAGAATACTCCAATAAATAAATTATTTTGAAATAGTTTGAAATTTTATAAAATTCTGGACATTTTAATATACGGATATATGTTTGTTTAGAAGGTTTCTGCAAAGTTGCAAAGTTTTCCAGCTTGTGATTAATTCATAAGAAATCCAACATCGGACACTGTTATGTTTTCAAAATAACGCTGGTTAGTTCTAGTATTGAGTTTTTGGGTTTGGGGAACATTTTGAGAGTTATATTTCAATCATAGGATATTATTTTGAGTCTGATATAAGTCTGATATGTGATTTAGGCTAAGGTTTGGATCGTTGTCTTTTTGGAGGATTTGTTTTCTTGCTTGGATTGCTGAAAAGTAAGTATACTAAATCTTTTGTTTTCAAAACAGAAATCACAATGGTATATGTATATGAAAGTGTTTATGTGTGATTTTCAAATATGTTTTATGCAACCATTATGCTTTGAAAGTATGTGAATATATGGTACCATAAAATATGTTTTGACTAGGCATACCTTTATTTATTACTCTTAGTAGGTACCCTTATGATTTTTGTGTGGAGCCCTATGTGATATGTGATTTGTTATGTGTGTGGTATATGGGAAGTGACTCCAGGGTACCCTGGGGACTAAAGAGTCTCCGTATTTATGTGTTGACGTATTGGTGCATGTGGGAGGACTCGTTGATGATCACAACGAGGGTCTGGCTCTTACCTTCAGGCATGAGTGTTCTGTGCTTTTAAGAAAATAATCCTCACTTGCATTTTCCCTGTATATATATTAGTTGCCGACGGGTAACTTTGGCTCCAATATGTGATATGTGTTATGTGCAAGTCCTACTATGTTGTGATGAGTAAAGGGATCCTAGTATTATTTTGATATATGATAAGTATGTGATTTTCGATATATGATAAGTCTTATTATTTGTGTTTTGAATATTATTTTGATTTGATAAATAAAAATTAATGTTTAGTATGCTTACTGAGTATCCAACTTACTTAGTCCATTGATTCTAGATGATTGAGGTTTTGACTTCGTGCATAGCATGGATTGACATTTTGGCGAAGACTAGTTCTCAGTTCCCTAGGCTTTAGGAGTTTATTTGTTATTTTAGGCCGTTGTTTATATTACTTGAACATTTGTTGGACGTTGTAATTGTTTTCAAGCTTATCTTCAGATTAGTTGCAAGTTATTTGACAGTAAGTAAGATAATATCTTGACCTTCGGGTTGGGGTGTGACAAAAATCAAGTTTTCTTGTCCATATACACACCAACAGAATAGTGTTCCAGAAGACACTTAGTGGAGACTGGCTTGACAATGTTGGCACATGCAGGTCTTCCTTTGAAGTTTTGGTATGAAAGTTTTTCTACAGCTGCTAATTTCATCAACAATCTTCCAACTGGTTTGCTTCAATTTCAATCACCTTTTGAAAGGTTATTTCATAAGAAACCCAACTACAACTTCATGAAAACATTTGGATGCTGATAGCTTCATTTCTTGATCAAAAATGGGCCTTCATTAGTACCTTGCTTTACTTTCATTTGTCCCGTTCGCGGGTATTTATCGGATGTTTTGATGTTTTTCTTTAGTGGGCAGGTTTAGGGACCCAAGTGATGAGTTTATATATTTTTGGAGAAAAAGTGTAATTTCAGTAACTTGGTGGAAGAGCCTCGCAGAAAGCATCTTAAAGTTCTAGGGTCAAACTGTAAATTTAGAAAGTTAACCCCAGCCATTAGTGAAACGGTGCGTTTTGCACCATTAGATTTGGGCTTTAGTGGAACGGCGCTGTTTTGGCACCAAAGAGTTGGTCCAAAACGACGCCGTTTTGGTGTTAAAGAAAAGAAAAAAAAAATAAAAGCTCGCCAGTGTGCATGGCGAGCACACAGCGCGACCAACTCCCTCGCGTTCCTCCTCGTGATGAAGAAGACCAGCACAGGCAGTGAGCAGCGCGAAAAGCAGCGCAACATAGCCCTTTTGCAGTCTAGCTCGCGGTGGAGAAGAAGAAAGGCAACAGTGTGCAACGCGAGGAGCAGCGCGACCTAACCTGGACTCGGTCCAGCTAGCAGTTGTACAGGTGCAGCATCTAGTAGTGAGCATGGCGAGCTCGAGCGCGAGGAGACCCTGCCAGCATTTGCTCGCGGTGCAGCAGCTCTAACCAGACCAGTGGACACTGCGACCAAGCGGCGCGACCTAACCTGGACTCGGTGGTGCTCTCGATGACCAAAAATTAGCATCCCTAACTTGCTGCTATAAGAAGAAAGCGAGGAGAAAATGGAGAGGAGGAGAGAGCTCGTCCAAGAACAGTCCCAGCAGCTCCCAAGCTGCTCCAAGGGTGATTCTTCTCCCATCTTGCTCCTCCAAAACATAACCCAATATCACAAAACACCAAGACATCTCTAGTTTCGTGAGTGTTCATCGAAGAAGGCGAAGATCGAAAGCGGAGAAGTTCTAGCCAGACCGAAGCGGGATTTCGACTCTTGAGAGCTTCGATGGGTTGTAATTCATCTCATTATTCTTCCTTTGATTGTTCACTGATGATTGTGAGTTGTGAGAACTTTTGTTAGGTGATTTTCGGATTAAAAATGGATTTTGTGAGTTATTGATGATGAATATATATTGTTATATTATTTCATGATATATTGTGCTTAGTAATATTCAATATGTTTTCCATATCCGTGATTGGAACCGTGTGACCGCCTAACATTATCCTTCATTTAATCCGTCTCGCTTTATTTTAATTGTTTTAGTTAATTTAATTTAGTTTAATAATTGTAAATCTTGATTATGAACTAAATTGTAAGTTAGGGTTTTGATGGATCTTATTCTATGATGAATGAATGAATTGATCGTTTAATTTGTTGTGGTTGATTATTATGTTGTTGAGTGGTATTATTATGCTTAATGCTTTTGGATGTGAAGGCCTACATTTAGATGATAAATTGGTTGTGTGTCATGTACCGAGAGGTGACGCCCACAACGTGCTCAATGTAATGTCCACCACAAGTAGAATTAGATAGAGATATACTAATTTGCTTGTGTGATCACATAGGGTGTCTATTGTGACTAATGCATTTTTATGCACTTGGATATACCATCGAGAGATAGGATATTAGTGTATGTGGAATATGTCCGATTTACCTCGCGAGGGGACTTTGAATAATTTAGATAAACACGATCATCAAAATGAATAGTTATACCACAACAATGTGCTTTCATGAAATTCAATTGGATGGATTAGGAGAATTCAAATACCGTAACTAATCTCTCATATTGGTTGTTTGCTTTATTTTTATGTCTTTATATTTTTATCTTTTAATTCGTTCTTTTAAACCTTTAGATTATCCAAATAGAAATAGGCTTGGTTAATTTTAGTACTCAACGCCTAAATATCCCTATAGAGACGATAATTTACTCATCATTGTATTACTTGTGTCGACCCCGTATACTTGCGGGTACAAAAAAGGCATGTCAAGTTTTTGGCGCTGTTGCCGGGGATATTTTAGTTGTGTTGATATTAATAACGATTAGGTCTATAGCTACTTTGAATTTGTATATATTTTATTTTTATTAATTTTATATTTCTTTTTCTGTACAGGACATGTATTCTTGGTATGAGGCACAGGAGCTTACCGAGGAAGTGGCGACTAGAGACTATGAAGCACCTCCGGGCTGTTTCTTATGCGAGGGGGCCGCATGTGAGTACTGATTGTCAGGTGGACAATCCGTTTGTTGAGAGCCGTTATGAGGAACAACAGTATGAGAACTATCTATACTTTCAACAGAACAACCCCTACTCGACTATAGACTAGTGGAGCTCCGCTGAGATGTTTCTTATGTAAAGGGCTGCATGTTAGTACTGATTGTCAGACTCAAGTAAATGCTCAAAGCTTGGTGATTCAAAGCAACCAATTAGATATAGAGATTCGATGGTAAGAGCACGAACCATATCTTATGGTGCAATGCAATGAAACGGCCGTGGAAAATCGAAGAGCAAATTGAGCAGCAGATTTGAGTTGATCAAGTAGAGAAGGAAAGGAGCAAGAGTTTGTTACATGAAGATGATGCATCTACCTTTCTAGAGCCACTTGAGTTATGTCTAGTCTACAGCGCCACTGCGAAAGAAGAAAGCCACTGAGAAGGGAAAGCCCAAACCAGCCTCCACCTTTTGAGCAGAACCCGCACTTGGGCTATAAAAAGATACCTTCGCATTCGAGGTATGTAGTGCTGGGAGAGTCGTATTCTCTTCCAGTCATTTGGTTAGGATGGGGCGGTAAGCTGATGAGGAGATACCAATTATGAGGTGGGCGAAAGTTCAAGCGATGAGGTAAAATATGTATATTATTTTCTTTTATTTTCTTTTGAATTTTTTTAATTTAATTTCTTTTTAGTGTTTCGTAACTCTTTCCCATGAACCTTATTAGAAGTGTTGTGCCTTGTGTTGAAAATTCGAAGTACGGGGGCGTGAGGTTGGATAATGTGATAGTTGTGGATATTTAGGATTATTAGTTGTGGATACTAGGACTGTTGTTCTGTGTTCATGTTTTGTGCATTTTTGTTTTTGGTCTAGTTTAATTGTTTTTTGTTTTATTTCTTTATAAGCCTCTTTCCCTCATACGTAAGGTGTTAAAACATTGAGGACAATGTTTATCTTAGGTTTGGGGGTATTTTGATATTTGTGTGCTTTTGTGTCTTGTTGGTGTATATAGGCTAGAAACCTAGACTTTACTCATACGCACTGCGTTTGGAAGACTTAGGCATAACAATGCCACATATACCAGTTTTCGAGTCTTTCATTGTATTTTTCGCACTTTGTTGTGTTTGTGTTAGGATAGCGAAACCATATGCATGCTTTACAGATAATTGAGTAATAATATGTAAATACTTAGGTCATTTGAGTATACAAAGTTGTTATTTGGAATAATGCCGGTAGTGTTTTTGCATCTAAACATATAGGTCTGACGTCTTTACATTGTAATATGTGACAACTTTCAATTAATAGCTCTGATTAATAGTGGAGACTACCCTTAGTGAGATTTTGAGATTATTGAGTATTTATTCTGAAGAAATTTTTGTTTCTACTCTTAAACACTTTCTTGAGCTTTATTGTCATTAGATTGATCTCCATAGGTTTGCATTGGATGCTAATGAATTGCATTATGAAAATCTTGTATATTTGTTTTGAATGTTCAATTGAGTAGATTTTGGAGATATGATCCAAGCATTGTGTGTGAATTCCTAAATAGCTTGATTTCCTATCCGTAATTGCGTAATCTCTATCCTATTCGCGGCCAAACACTCGCATATTAGCCTTTTATTGTATGACCTACATGTCCAAAAATACTAGCCAAAATTGTAAGACGTTACCTTTGACGCTTGGAAACTAGAGACAATTAAAAGAAAAATGTGTAAGTGTTGAGTGAGAAAGAGGAGTAGAGTTAAAAATATGAAAAGGATGTGGGAAATGTGCTGAAAAAGAGAATAGCCAACATTAATATATATATATATATATATATAAAGTGTTGGCTAAAATGAGAAAAAGGAGTGAAGTGCACAAAGAAAAAAATTGAAGAAAGTTGAAAAGAGGTTGAAGGAGAAAGGCGAGAAAAAGATTTGGAAGAAAAGTTGAATGAATTTAGTAGTCGTGAGAGAAAATGCACAAATTGAAAATTCTATGAAGTCTCTCATTAGGTTTCCAAGTGAGTTGAACTCGATTTCCGTTCTTTTTGACCCAATCACCCCAAGCCCCTTTACAACCTGAAAAAGACCTGTTGATCTCCTTAGGAAACTCAATTGTAATATTTGACATGTATATACATGAATTTTTATGTTTTTAGCATTTGATATCTTTCATGAGATCCTTTGTTAAATTTGTGCATTCTTTCTAATTATTGATGCATACGACTCATTTTGAAATTATTTGCTCATAAATTCCAGTCGTATGCAGTTGAAAGTGTGATTCCCTAGGTTCTGAGTGTCATTGAGTGAAAACTTGTGAGACTAGAGTCGAGGCAAATTACATCAGTGGTCTATTAGTATGGAAGGTGTCACGATTATAAATGCATTGCATGTCAGTATCCCATATGATATAGGGTGTTTTAGACTTATTGGCAGCATTTTAGATTTCTGATTTTGTGCTATTCTTATACCTTTGCATTTGTGTATATACTTATTTTGATGTTGAGCTATGTATGTGGTTAGCTTAGGATGTTTGTGGGTATCGTAGCTGGTAAACCCTCACGAGACTATAACTCATCTATTAGGGCCACCTAGGAGTTTAAAGGCTTGTGGCACATGCTAAGTGCCATCGTGTTACCTACGAAAGTGTTTTAAGCTAGTTGTTTGTTTTCCATTAGTTGTGATTTTGTTTTCCTTTCGCTTTGTTACCATTTTGCTTCGTTCCGATTTTGCTCGAGGACGAGCAAAAGTCAGGTTTGGGGATATTTGATAGCTTCATTTCTTGATAAAAAATGGGCCTTCATTAGTACCTTTCTTTACCTTCTTTTGTCCCATTCGCAGGTATTTATCGGATGTTTTGATGTTTTTCTTTAGTGTGCAGGTTTAGGGACCCTAAGTGATGATTTTATATATTTTTAGGGAGAAAGTATAATTTCAGTAACTTGGTGGAAGGGCCTCGTAGAAAGCATCTTAAAGTTTTAGGGTCAAACTGTAAATTTAGAAAGTTAACCCCAGCCATTAGTGAAACGGTGCATTTTGCACCATTGGATTTGGGCTTTAGTGGAACAGCGCCATTTTGGCACCAAAGAGTTGGTCCAAAACGACGCTGTTTTGGTGTTAAAGAAAAGAAAAAAAAAATAAAAGCTCGCCAGTGTGCATGGCGAGCACACAGCACGACCAGCTCCCTTAGCGTTCCTCCTCGCGATGAAGAAGACCAGCCCAGGCAGTGAGCAACGCGACACAGCCCTCTCGCGGTGGAGAAGAAGAAAGGTAGCAGTGTACAGCGCGAGGAGCAGCGCGACCCAGCTTGGTTATGGTCCAGCTTGCGGTCTTACAGGTGCAGCATCCAGCAGTAAGCATGGTAAGCTCGAGCGCGAGGAGACCTTGCCTAGCGTTTGCTCGCGGTGTAGCAGCTCCAACCAGACCAGTGGACACCGCGACCAAGCGGCGATACTGCTGGTTGCGGTGGTGCTCGCGATGGCCAAAATCAGCAGCCCTAACTTGTTGTTATAAGAAGAAAGCGAGGAGAAAATGGAGAGGAGGAAAGAGCTCGTCCAAGAACAGTCTTAGCAGCTCCCAAGCTGCTCCAAAGGTGATTCTTACCCATCTTGCTCCTCCAAAACATAACCCAACATCATAAAACACCAAGACGTCTCTTGTCGTGAGTGTTCATCGAAGAAGACGAAGATCGATAGCGGAGAAGTTCTAGCCGGACCGAAGCGGGATTTCGACTCTTGAGCGCTTCGATGGGTTGTATTTCATCTCATTATTCTTCCTTTGATTGTTCATTGATGATTATGAGTTGTTAGAACTCTTGTTAGGTTATTTTCGGATTATAAACGGATTTTGTGAGTTATTGATAATGAATATATATTGTTATATTATTTCATGATATATTGTGCTTAGTAATATTCAATATGTTTTCCATATCCGTGATTGGAACCATGTGACTGCCTAACATTATCCTCCATTTAATCCGTCTCGCTTTATTTTAATTGTTTTAGTTAATTTAATTTAGTTTAATAATTGTAAATCTTGATTATGAACTAAACTTGTAAGTTAGGGTTTTGATAGATCTTATTCTATGATGATTGAATGAATTGATTGTTTAATTTGTTGTTGTTGATTATTATGTTGTCAAGTGGTATTATTGTGCTTAATGCTTTTGGATGTGAAGGCCTATATTTAGATGATAAATTAGTTGTGTGTCATGTACCGAGAGGTGACGCCCACAACGTGCTCGATGTAATGTCCACCACAAGTAGAATTAGATAAAGATATACTAATTTGCTTGTGTGATCACATAGGGTGTTTATTGTAACTAATGCATTTTCATGCACTTGGATATACCATCAAGAGATAGGATATTAGTGTATGTGGAATAGTTCTGATTTACCTCGAGAGGGGACTTTAGATAATTTAGATAAACACGATCATCAAAATGAATAGTTATACCATAACAATGTGCTTTCATGAAATTCAATTGGATGGATTAGGAGAATTCAAATACCCTAACTAATATCTCATATTGGTTGTTTGCTTTATTTTTATGTCTTTATATTTTTATCTTTTAATTCGTTCTTTTAAACCTTTCGATTATCCAAATAGAAATAGGCTTGGTTAATTTTAGTACTCAACGCCTAAATATCCCTATGGAGACAATAATTTACTTATCATTGTATTACTTGTGCCGACCCCGTATACTTGCGGGTACAAAAAAGGCGTGTCAGATGCTCATGCTTCCCTTACCTTCAATATTATTCAAAACGTAAACTTGACTTTCATTCAAGTAAGTGTGTGTTTATTTGTTATAGTTTGGCAGACAAAGGATATCGATGCCTTCACTCTGCAGGGAAGGTTTTTATCTCAAGAAATGTGGTGTTTAATGAGATGGAATTCCCTTACAAAGTGTTATTTCCTGACACACAAGCAACTCCATCATCATCAGCTCGATCTGCTCCTTTATCTACTTTACGACAAATTGTTCCAAAGCCTATTTCCATAGCTCATCCTTCTAACATTGTTGTTGATCTCCAGCATTCTACATCTGCTCCTATTGTGCAACCTATTCAACAATGAAATCAATCAGTTGAGCTTCCTATTATTGTTTAGAATACAGCTTATGTCCACCCTATGGTTACAAGGTCAAAGACTGGCAGCTTGAAACCAAAGGCCTTTCTGTCTTCACAGGTGTTTGTTTTAAGTTTTTTGGCTGCCACTGAGCCTAAAACAACAAAAGAAGCCATTTTGGATCCTCAATGGTTAGCTGCAATGAAAGATGAATATTAGGCTCTGCAGGCCAATAAGACTGGGGAGCTAGTTCCATTTTATACTAATATGAATGTACTAGGCTACAAATGGGTTTTCAGGTTGAAGTACAAACCAGATGGCTCCATCCTCAAGCACAAGAAAAGATTGGTAGCCAAAGGTTTCCATCAAGAGACTGGTTTGGACTACTTGGACACATTCAGTCCATTTGTCAAAGCCTCCACAATCTGAGTAATTTTCAGTCTTGTTGTCCTCTATGGATGGGATGTGCAGTAAGTTGACATCAACAATGCTTTTCTCAATGCAGATCTCCATTAAAAGGTATTTATGCAGCAACCCGAGGGCTTCATCAACAGCCAATATCCTCAGCATGTTTGCAAACTTTCCAAGGGCTTGTATGGCTGAAAACAAGCTACAAGATCATGGTTTCATAAGCTAAAATAAGCTCTTATCACTTGGGGATTCAAGAACTTGGATTATGATGTTTTATGTTTCTCAAACATCAAGGCAAGGATGTCATTTTTCTTCTAGTGTATGCAGATGACATATTACTTACGGTACCATCTCTTCTCTTGTTCAAAAAGTCATAGATCAATTGCATAATACCATTGCTCTCAAGACATTAGGTTCAGTGAATTACTTCCTTGGTTTTGAAGCTTTTAGAGATCATAGTGGTTTGTATCTCACTCAAACAAAGTATGCCATTGATTTTCTTAAAAAGACTAACATGTTTGATTCCAAACCGTATGACTCACCTACTTCAGCTGGAACCAAATTATCTTTGCATATTAGAGAACCATTTTAAGAACCAATAGGTGCTCTTCAATACCTTACCTACACTAGACTAGACCTCTCTTATATAGTGAATAAGTTGAGTCAATTTTTGGTAGCACTAAAGCAGCCTCACTGGTTGGCTTGTAAGAGGATATTGAGATACTTAAGGGGTACTCTTCACGAGGGACTATAGTTCAAACCATCCTCTCAACTGACCCTTGAAACATACTCGGATGCCGATTGGGCAAGTAACATTGATAATAGAAAATCAACAAGTGGCAATTGTATGTTTCTTTGTGGCAATTTTATTTCATGGAGTTTAAGGAAGCAGATAGTTTTAGCAAGATCTAGTACTAAGGCTGAATACCGATCCATGGCCAATCTCACGTCTGAAATTATGTGGCTGCATTCCCTGTTTAAAGAGCTGCAGCTTCCTCTTCCATATCCTACTCCCTTGTGGTGTGATAATGTTAGTGCCTATGCCTTGGCTGACAACCTAGTTTTTCACTCAAGGACTAATCACATTGATACTGATACACTTTATTAGAGCAAAGGTTGCTGTAGAGACCATAGAGCCTCGATATGTGCCAACTGAGTTCCAAATAGCTGATATCTTTACTAATGCTCCCACTAAAGATTGGTTTAATTTTCTTTGCTCCAAACAAAACTTGGTGTCCTCACCATAGTTCAGCTTGCGAGGGGAATGTGAGAGAACATGATTCATTAGAGACCTCAGCCACCTTGTGCTCAAGTTCTAACAATGCAAACTCAGTAGTCTTAGGTTTAAGGCATAGTCAAGGAAATGTTGCAGTTATCATTAACAGAATGAAAGATGGAAATGACATTCTAGTACATGAGAATTATGTGTATCAAGCTGGACTAGTAGAGTGTCCAAAGGGGATAAGACTTGATGATCATAGAAGCAAGAAGAAGAACTTGAGAGCTTATCAAGTTGACATGTTAGCGGATTAGTTGGTGTATAGCTGACATGCTTATAGAGTAGTTGTAGAGATTGTTTGAATTGTAAATGTAGAATTGTATCAACTCAGTTTTGTTAGAGTTTGTTACAAATCTGTTTAGAGAAGCTAGCATGTGTATATATATACTCTTGTGTATTTGGTTAACGTTAATGAGAAATAGAATGCACAACTATCACGTTGAGCTCAACATTTCATCAATGGCAATTTTCTCTCCTTTATATTTTTATGCATGCTTTGTTGCTCAAAGCTGAGAAGCTTGTTCTTCACGTTTCTTTCTCATTTTCACATATGTAACCAGCAATAGTTATTTCTATTGGAAATCCACTTTTATCTTTTGATGCCTTAGTTTTTAAAAAAATACTTTATTAAATTACTATAAGTATATATACATAGATATACAAAAACATTTCAATGGGAACTTTTTACTACATACACCCTTATTTACCTTTCGTGAATTTTAATTGAATTTATTGAATTTTGATGTTAGTTTTTGTATGGGTGATAAAAGAATGAAACACACTTGTGAAAAAAATAAAAATTTTCGGTTACAGGAACTATTTTTTTAAAAATAAAAGATTTTAGAAAGGGACATATTGTAAAAAATAGTTCACGAATCCAAAATTTTTTTAAATTTTGCAAAATGCATATTTTAATTTTCTTACAATGCAAACAAAAATATTTCACTGAAAATATATAAATTTCATGAAATATAATTAAGTTTGCTAATTGTATTAAAGTAAGGGGTGTTTAGACATATACCCTAGAAAGCGTGAAGTGGACGTAATAAAGATCTAAAGAATTCATGCAAAGGTGAGAAAAGTTTTTCTGTTACTTGTATTCCGTACCAAAATCACATTTGCTTGTAATTTGTTTATGTATAGTGTCTTAGGATACTACGCGCTTCAAGGTTCAAGCGGATTCGAGCATTGCACAATCTTCCGAGGTTCTATGTGTTAATGGTAAGCATTAGTTTAGCTTTATCTCTCAGAAGCTGAGGCACACACATATACGATTAATATACATGTGTATCTACATTATGGTTCACTTTAGTAGCATGCAAAATAGGTTCATCATTATCCGTACTTGTATGTTTACATGTTGTTGTGTTCAATTTGTTTCCTACCTTGTTTTGGAAACATTCGTGTTCGAGTCTCTGGATTCGTTATGTTTGTAAGCATGATGTCTGCAGTCACTTATAAGAACTTCTCTGGTTTCTCAGTCACGACGCGATGCTGTGCTCACGGTGACTGGTCGCTGTCTCATTCCCATTCTTACTGGTTGTGACTAGCATCCATGGATCACAATAATGTGATTCCAGTCTGGTCTCGCGGTCCCTTACTGGGGGTGACTCGCGACCATGCATAGCGACACTCTGTTCGCAATGTGGTCTCGTAGTCACTTAGTGGTAGTGACTTGCGACCATGCATAGCACCCTTCTGGTCGTGATGTGCTCTTATAGTCCCTCACTAGGTGGTGACTCATGACCATGCATTGTGACCCTGTGGTCGCATTTTTTTTCGTAGCAGTCACTCTCTCTTTGTGATAGAAAACTAGCTCGCAAATGTGGCACAATGATTTGAGGTAACAGTTGGCTATTAGAACTCACTTATTGAGCTTCCTGTAAATGTTCCTCTATCTCATTTCTCTCATAACTCTCGAAAATATTTTGAAGAACAAAAAAGAGAGAAAGCTCTAGATAGAGAGTACATCTTCCAGCCCTAGAGAGTTCCTAATTGATTTTCAGGTCATCTCCAAGCGGAATCCAACTCTCCTTGCTCATTAGCTTTATTCATGGTATGTTTGCTTCTTGTTTTGAGTAGCTTTCCATTTTAGCTTTCTCTTAGACCTAGAAACCATAGATTACTTTATGTGAGATTAATATCTACATCTTGTGAAAATGGAGTGAATAGGTTAGGTCCGATTTTCATGTGAAGTTTGTAAATTGCGGAATATAAATTCAAACTTTATCTCAAGCATACATAAAGCAGTAAGAGGTAAGGATAGAGAGATTTGAGCACAAAATATAGTGTGGAAACCCAACAAGGTAAAAACCACATGACCAATTCTTTGGTCACTTAAGTCACAAGATCCACTAGTTCAATTATGGTTACACCCTTAAAGATTTCCAAGTTGACCACTCTTGACTCGCTCAGGTTGGTACACATACCACATTACTCTTGATATCTCAGACTAGGCTTACTACTTGTACCACTCTTGGTATCTCATGCTCAACTTCCTAATCCCACTATGTTGGGTTATACCCATGTGTTAGGATTTTGCTCAATAGTAAGAGTGTAATAGTGTATTTGACAATCGATCTCATTTAAATAAAAGTGATTTCTATTTTAACAAATCTTATATCAATTGTCAAAAGTAAATAATCATAAGGTCAAGACACTATGAGAAACAAAAGAATTGTTCATACATCTATATATGTATGAGGTAGACACAATTTTTTAGGTAGTCTCGAATAAACATTCACAACTTAAGATATAAGGTTGGGCACCTTTATCTTGTTAAAGTTGTAGATTCTTTTGTTAGCATTTGAGCGGGATCAAATGTGATATGATGAGTCTAAAGTCATCGAAGTGTCTTTGGACAAAAGAATCTAGTGCACTGGATGCATTGAATAGGATCACTGTAGAAACCTTCATCCACAACCGTCAGTGGATAAACGTGTTCTACTGAGACAATCGGAGAGTCTATCTCAATCCTGAGATAAATGATGGACTTATGGTTGCATGCGTTATCACTTGAGTTGTCAATGAGTATGATTATATCGCATAGTCTATCCTCGATGGTTTGGTGGTATTCACGTGTATATCGATAGAGGACATTATTTATAGAAATGGACATCGTGACTGCATTTAGCAAATGTTAGTAGGAATACTATCATATGGATGTTTTGAGGTATTGGATATTTAAATCATTACGTAACGTTTTCAATATTGGATATTGAAACATGACTTCTAGACAAGTCAAAATATCCAAGTTCGAAAATATGGTCATATGAGTAAATATGGTGACTTGGAGAGCTATAGACGGTCTATAAGCTCTTGGCGATTACTGGTATTTTTCACAAGGATACATTTTCTCCATTCAGGTTGTCAAGTGTAGAAATTAGTACGCTTACTTATTCTATTTTTATTTAAGAATTCAATTTTAGCTCTTTAGCGGAATGAACTAAAATTAATAGATCAGATCTAAGTGAATCATTTATTGATTGTGATTAGGTTGTGTCTATTAGAGCTTAAATTTAGATAGTCCGCCAAGATCCCTAATCCACACGAACTTGAATGGATCACTAGTTATATACTACCGGATCATTTATTTGATCCATGTTATAGAATTGATTTTGGAATTCTTTCCAAACGTTTTGAGAGGTGCGTTCTTGTACTCGATCAAGACATGCGGTAACTCGTCAAAATACCTAGGATGGGTAGCCAAGGGCGTGTGACCCCTTGGGCAGCCCTAAGGGATGTTTTTAACATCCCGTAAATATATTGATAATATAATTAGCATATTTCATAAAAATGGGGCTATTGAATTATATTAAATATATTTATTTAAAGGCATGTGGACTTGTTTCTTTTTGTAAGAATGGGTCTAGTTCACATGTGGACTTTTTGTGGAGGTTCAATGAGATTAATAAAATGGAAAAACAAAGTTTGGCCCATGCCAAATAGGGGTGGGCGGCATTAGCTAGTGTATTTAGCTAAAATACTTTGTTTTATTATTTAATTAAATGGTAAATTACTTAATTAATTAATTAATTGTCTATTTGGTAATAGTATGATAAGTAACAAAAACCTTATTTGATAAGGAGATAAATAAAAGGAGTTATTTATCAAGTCAAATTAGGAAGTTTTTGATATTTATCAAAACTCTAAAGTTGACTATTAGTCACTTTTAGGAAGTTTTAATAAGTAACTAAATTCTCAATTATCCTTTAAAAAATTATTGGATAATAGATTCAAGAGATGAGATAGGATTGAACTCTTGGATTGATAGATTTTTGGGTGAAACACAAATCCTCCTTAAAGAAGAATCCGGCCACTCTATATAATCCACCAAAGGGGAGTTCGGCCATGCTAAGAAAAAAGGGGGCAAGTTTTGAGTTTTATAAGCTTTGATGAGTAAAGAAAAAAACTCCCTATCTCTAGAAAAAAGTGTGAGAATTCGCCCGAGAGAAAAGAGAGAAAGAACAAACTGTTCTTCGTTTTCTCAGGAGGGTTTTGAGTGACTAACGAAAAAGAAAAGTTTTTTGTTTCTCATCCTTAGGTACGCAATTCAAAGAAAGAGAGCTCACACTCCAAGGTGATCCACATTCGTAAAGAATTGGAAGATCTTGCAGTTCATAGTCGACGCAACATTAAGCCTCACGTTATTCAAAAGGTATGCTACCTTTTGTAATATATTTAATTAACTATTGGTTAAGATCGCTCTTTTTGGAAAAAAATTTTAAAATGTACCAATGCAAAAATATATGTTTTATCCTACACCATGAACTCTATTTCGTGGGCCTTTTATTAGTGATCCCTGACACAATATGCTTGCTCGATCCAGCACCTTCGAATAACAAGACTTTATCTCAAACAAAGTTGGTCTAAGTGCTCAATACATGACTAAACAAATAGATTAGACAACCAAAATACTCTATAAGAATTAGGTGAGTTAAGTTCATACACAAATAACCCCAGTTCTTGAAATACCTAAAATCTAGGTCAAAGAAATGCAATCACTATTTCTAAGAACCCAATAATTTAACTACCGTAACAATATCTAGCACAAGTAAATACGAAGCTCATACACAGAAATCAGATACTTCTATGTCTAAGAGAAGCTGAACATGAAGCAACTCTAAGAACAAGAAAACTTACCACCAAGAATGCAGATGTGCTGTAGAGAGATGGATTCCGAATGAAAAATAATGAAAATCACATACGAGCTCTCTTAGATTGAATAATGACTGACCTCTTGTCTCTCAGGGTTTTTTTTTTTTTTCCAAGATATCAAGAGATGTAAGGAAATGAGATAAATGGGGTATATATATAGAGCTCATTTAATGAGACCTATCAGCCAAACTGTGGTCAAGATCCGATGGCAAGGGCTTGCGGGCTAGGTCGCACCTAAAAGCAAACCCACGATCATGAGTTGCTAGCCTGGGATCGTGAGTTCAGGTCACAAATTTGTTATAGAGAGAGTTCGTCTGGACAAACCTATGACCTCAAGGTAGCAAAGTAGGATTGTGAGTTTCTTCCACAGACACTGAAAAGAAACCGCTATGGCCAAATCGTTGGATAAGAGCACCATTATGTAGATTGCGAGATTCAACCCGAATGAAAGAAGAATTTGTGAGGCCAAACCTGCGAGCAACAACTTGCAGAAGAAGTCGCGTGATGAAACTAGAGAGCTGGTGAACAACCTGTGAGCAGAATTGAATCGAGACAAGGTTGCAAAAAGCATGTGACTCAAAACTATGAGCACAAGCTCACACTATACAGTGGCAAGATTGAATCAGTGTGCCTGAACTAAACAACAACCAGCCATTGCAAGCACAAAATGAATCCATGGACTTGAACAATAGAAATCTTAGAGATTCACATTCATGGCTAAAAGCAACGTGCTTTCAAGAGAAGTTATAGATAACAACAGAAAACAACAGCAACGACTACATTCATACAACAAGATATGAACTCTAAGGGTGTGTTTGGTGACCAGAATTGGATTGAACTATTCTTATGGAATTGGATTGTATTGGATTCGATAGCACTGAATTGGACAAATTAGTAATGTCATGTGTTTGGTGCAGTATGTATTGAACTAAAAATAGTATTGCCTCTTGTTTGCTATAGTATGGGATTAGACTAAAAAAAAAACAATTATTGTATGCTATGTTTTATATAGTGTGAGATTAGTTAGTTTAAAATTAGATTAAAATAATTTTGAAGTGAAATAAAATTATTTTAAATTAATAATAAAATAAATTATTTAAATCATATTTGATTAAAAAAATTTAAAATAAAATATTTATACTATTTTTCAAAATAAATAAGGCTATTTATAATTAATTTAAAAAATAGCATTTATATTCTTATAAAGATTAAAAAGTACAACTTTTTTTAATAATATTTTAATATAATATTAAATAAAAATTAAAAAGTTTTGAACAATTCGTCCCAAACTGTGAAGCGGGACAAAATTCTTGTCCCGCCTCACCAGTATTAAATAGTATTAAAAAAGTTGGATGGGGTTGTATTTCTCCAATCCCATCCAACTATCAATCATAGTGGACTGGGAATAGTCCAATTGCAGTTCAATCTCATTTTCAAACAAGCAATAAAGATCTTAAAACTTAGAATGCATGACGGCATAGTGTACAACAAGGCAGTGACACAAATGCGAAGTGTATGTGTGTGCGTGATATGTTGCACAACGATGTAGGGACACAAATATACAAATTTTGTGTGTGCGCTTAAGAACTTCCAAGAAATAAAAGCCATGGCACCACTTAACATAAATGCAAGAGCTCTTTAAAGAAGGAAGAAATTTGAACTTACTGAAAGATTAAGCACAAAGCATTCTAAGATACTAAACAACACGAATTACAAGATAATGGGAATTTGATACAGAATAAGCCAACTCTAAAGACATATGGCCTTACATATTGTTAGGTATATATTGATTGAGTTGTTAATGTATTGGGTTTTTATATATTGTCTTGCATTTCTATGACCTAATTTAGAGCATATTTTGAACTAGATTACTTTGTACTGAGCTTAACTCATTTAGTTCACATAGAGTGATTGGTTGTTTACTCTATAGGTATGATTCATGCATTTGACCACTTAGACCAAAACCTTTCGGTTTGAGTTAAAGACTTGCTATTCGGATGTCCCGAATTGAGCAAACAAGTTAAAGTCAAGAATCACTAGTCAAAGGCCTGTGGGTATAATGGGTGGAGTACAGCCCTAGAGTGGTGAGATTGGGAAGTCTAGTATGAGATACCAAGTGTGGGGTGATTAGTAACTTGAGTATGAGATACCAAGAATCGTGTGGTAGGTGTTCTAGCCTGAGGGAGTCAAGAGTGATAGGCGTGAATGCAAAATTTCCTCGGAAGAAGAGATCTGAGACCTTAAAGAAAGCAATCAAGGTGTCCTCAACCAATTTGAAAGGTTTAAAGAAATAATTGGAGATCTCAAAGAGGAAAACACTATACTTCTCTCAAGAGTCTAATCCTTACATATGTATATATGTTGTTTAAGTTACCCATATGATTATTTTAAACCACTTTTCCTTTTAAAAACTTCTCTCTCTCTAGCCCTAGAAGTTGACAAAAGAAGTGCAAATGAATAGAACAACAAAGAGGCTAGGGTTTCTGGTAGGTCTATGAAATTAATTAATTATAATCACCTAGTTGAGAGAATTCTCTGTATCGATAGACTGTTTGGAGGAGTGAGTGACATCCCACGACGAATGGTTCAACTTGTACACATATGTCTGAAGAATCTCCCGTGAATATATTGAAGAAAGATTCACGTACTTGCGGATTCTCATTTGTCCATTATATATATTATTTATTACACAACAGATACAAATCTAATGGAGGTTCGAACCATGACTTATACAAAAGGATTAAAAATAATTATGATTATTTTTATCCTAGAGGTCACTGGTTCAAATGCTAGTGGTGACAAATTAAAATAGGATTTTGAATCCTATTTTGACCTGATCAACTAAAACACTAGGATCCTGATTTAAATAAAGATTTGTATGAGGATACAAAAGGACCAAGAAAACCTAATACGAATACAGAGGTGCGGCCAAAGCAAAAAGAAAGAAAAAGTTTTTTATTTTTTTTTTATTCCTACATGTGCGGCCATACCTAGAAGAAAACAAGGAGTTGTATTCTTAACTTGTGTGATCTCCAATTGTTCCTGGTTATATCCATGACATGCCCATACCAACGTGCGCCCATAAACTATTAAGTTTTATATATATATATATATATATATATATATATATATATATATATATATCTGTGCATATACAAAATTCGGTCCCGAAAAGTCTGTTTTCAAAAAGGAAGAAAGTTTTTAAACCCTAAATCTTCCGCTGCATTTTTCACAATCAAAATCGTTTTTCCCTACATGACCAATCTTTTCTCTCTAGGGTTTCCTCTTTTTATTTTGTAGATAGTAAGAGATGTAAGGAAATGAGATAAATGGGGTAATTATAGGGAGCTCATTCAATGAGACCCGTCAATCAAACTGCGGTCAAGATCAGTTGGCAAGGGCTCGCGAGTTGGGTCACAAAGCACCCAAAAGCAAACCCACGATTAAGAGTCGCTAGCTAGGGATCACGAGTTTAGGTTACGAACTTGTTCTAGAGAGAATTCCCTGGACAAACCTACGACCTCAAGGTCACAAGGCAGGATTACGAGTTTCTTCCAGAGATAGTGAAATCAAATCGTTATGGCCAAATCGCTGGCTAAGAGCAGCGCTATGAATATCATGAGATTCAATCAAAATGAAGGAAGAATTTGCGAGGCTAAACCTGCGAGCAACAATACGCAGAAGAAGTTGCAAGATGAAACCAAAGAGATGGTGAAAAACTTGTGAGCAGAAGCTACAACCATATAGTCACGAGACAAGTTACAAAAAGTACACGACTGAAAGCCGCAAACATAAGCTCGCACTATATATTCGTGAGATTTAGTCAGTGTACCTGAATTGAACAACAACCAGCCACTGCAAGCACATAATGAATCCATAGACCTGCACAAAGGAATCTTAGAGATTCCCGCTCATGGCTAAAAGCAACGTGCTCACAAGAGAAGTTGTACAACTCAAGCATGGATGTTTCCAAGACAATAACGAAAAACGACAACAACAACTACAATCATACAACAGGATAGGAACTCTAAAGATCTTAAAACATAGAATGGATGAAGGTAAAGTGTACAGCAAGACAGTGACAGAGATGCGAAGTGTATGTGTGTGCATGACATGTTGTACAACGATGCAAGGACACAAATATGCAAATTTTGTGTGTGCGCTTAAGAACTTCCAAGAGCTAAAAGTCAAGCCACCGCTTACCATAAATGCAAGAGCTCTTCAAGGAAGGAAGAAACTTGAACCCACTGAACGCTAAAGCACAAAGCATCCTAAGATACTAAACTACACGAATTACAAGATATTCAGAGTTTAATACGGAATAAGCCAACTCTAAAGACATATGGCCTTACATCTTGTTAGGTATTGATTAGGTTGTTGATGTATTGGGTATTTAGATACTATCTTGCATTTCTAAGACCTAATTTGGAGCATATTTTGAACTAAATTACTTTATGTTGAGCTTAACTCATCTAGTTCACATAGAGTGATTGGTTGTTCACTCTATATGTATGCTTCATACATTTGAGCACTTAGACCAAACCTTCCGATTTGAGTTAAATTCTTGATATTCGGATGTGCCAAATTGAGCAAACAAGTTGAAGTCAATAATCACTAGTCAAAGATATGTGGGTATAATTGGTGGAGTACAGCCTAAGAGTGGTGAGATTAGGAAGTCTAGCATGAGATACTAAGAGTAGGGTGATTAGTAAGCCGAGTCTGAGATACCAAGAGTGGTTGGTAGGTGTTCCAACCTGAGGGAGTCAAGAGTGATAGGCGTGAATGTCAACCTGAGAGAGTCAAGAGTGGTAGACTTGTAAAATACCTGAGGATGTAACTATCTTTTCATCTACTGGATTCTGTGATAATAGTGGCCAAAGATATTTGGTCCCGTGATTTTTACTTTATCTTTGACTCTAATCTCTCTCTCTATCATTTTCTTTCTTCCCTCACTAATAGTAATGGTGGTGGATCCAAGGGGGCTAGCGGGGGCCATAGCCCTATCCCCGCTATCTTGGAAAAATGTTTAGAAGTGTTCTTAGAAAAATTATATATTTAATATTTTGTAAAAGTTTTACTTTGGCGCCTAAAAATATTGTAATTTGGTTCGTTGGCACCTCTAAACAAATGTTTTTGGCACCGCCTAGTGGCCATGGAGATGGTAGCATATGCTATGCGATATTCTAAAAAGTAATTATTTTATATATATCTTAATGTATTTTAATTGTATATTCAAAAACATTTTTATAAACATTTTAGTTAAAATGTTTTATCAAATCTCCAAGAACATTTTAAATTATATTTAAAGTAATGAAATATATAATTATTTAAAATGTGTCTAAATTTTTTTGTAAATTATCATGATATTTAAAATAATAATTAAAATGTTCTAACTTTTTTAGATAATCCTAATTCTATATGAAGTCTAATACCAAATCCTCTATAATCATTACTTTTCGATACAATACATAAGTTCCTATTGTAATTTTAGGATGAGAAGTTATATGTACATTTATGGAGTTATTTATTGAACCCTACAAGGATGAGAAGTTATCCTCAACTACCAATGCACTCCCTTAATGATCCCGGCACTAAAATTGGGAATATAATATATTTTCTTTTCACTCGGGGAAGAGGAAATTTAAACTCGAGACATCAACTTCATTGACATGTATAGTAACCAATAGGCTATCCCTATGACCATAAAATTAGGAATATAATTAAATTGCATCATAATTAATATCTAAATGGTATATCGTATTATGAGTAAGTGCACTTCTTTCTTTTTTTCTTGTTGAATACATTCTATAAAACAAAATCTGATAAAGATTTTTGAAAACTAAGAGCATTTCCAATGTTATTATGTATTTGGAGAAAATTGAGTGCCACATAGGATCTATATTGAAAAAGTTAAGAAAACATTATCCAATGCAATTATCTAACTTTAATATTGATATGATGTGGCAAAAAAAAAGTTAGAGAATATCAAGTAGAGTTTCTAATTGTAGATATCCTCCTTGATATGCTGACTAGGATTTCTAACTTTTCCCACCAATAAAATTTTAGCATTTTGTCAATACAGTTAATTATCATATTGAATGGAGAGAGAATGTAACAAATGACTTGTGGTGATTGGTTTAAAATTACTATTTAGATATTCACATTGGAGAAGTGAATATGCATTTCTATAATTTTTTTGACAAGGTAGTTTAATATTATTTAGAAATGCTGATGTGGCACTATTTAGATACTCAAAAATACATATTTGCATTGAAGATGCTCTAAATAAAGAAGAAATACAATAAAAATTTTAAAATCATAAATTGATTTTTTCTTTAACTAAGAAATTGAGTATTTTAAATTTTTCCCAAAATACAGCAGAGAAAAGTGACTCAAATCCATTCACCCAATTAGCTATTTAGAGGTATATACAATAAAGTTTAGGGTTTTGGGTGGAAAGCTAACCCTAGAAGTTGGAAAAAGAAATGTAAATGAACAAAACAACAGAGAGGCTAGGGTTTCTAGTAGATCTATGAAATTAATTAATTGTGATCACCTGTTTGAGAGAATTATCTGTATCAGTAGACTGTTCGGAGAAGGAAATGACGACTGGTTCAGCTTGCACACATATGTCTGAAGAATCTCCAGTGAATATATTGAAGAAAGGTTCACCTTCTTGCGGATTCTCATTTTGCCAATTATATAAATTATTTATTACACAACATATACAAATCTAATGGAGATTCAAAGCAAATCCTTAATTTTCTTATTTCTAGATATCAGCTCTCTCCTCCCTTGGGCTAGTTTTCTACTAAGTTTACTCGTCTACTAAACCTTGTTATTTTTCAATTTGTTTTTTCATGGACAGATTTTGCCGTTGAATTTTTTCTTTATTTGGAGAACCAAAATTAAGAAAAATAAAAATTTCGGTCCTTTACACGTTATGATAGTTGTCCAATCTTATTATCGAGAAAAATATCAATGCGCCTGACTCACGATGTAACTTTTACTCTTATTACGCAATAAAATATGAGTAACCAATCAAATTTAATCTCATTACATGACATGATATTAAGCATTTCTCCTTATTAACCGTTGTCATGCACAAATACGATAAAGTTAAACATATGGCTTTATATGGTCATAAGAACTGCCAATTTGGATTCTTCCGAACTCTAAAAGCGAAACTGAGATACGAGATATTGTGATATATTAGTATCACTTTTATAATTACGTAAATAATTTTCTAACTAGTATCATTTTTTCATAAAGTACAAATATTTAAATATTAATCATTAGACGCATTTAATGAATCAAAGTCAGTTTGTTTTTGTTTATGTTGTTAAAAAAAAAAAAATTGTTTTTCGATTATTTGACCTAATAATCTTATATATTCATCAAAATAAAAAGAAAACTGTAATTTAATAAATGAGTGTTATCATGTGTAAGGTTATTATTTAGTTGGATTTGATTATGTAAGCAAAACGTATTTGTTTGTAAGTCTTAGTTAACATAGTTAGAGCATGAGTTAAATGCTTTAAAAATTCAAAAAACTCATACGAAAATGACAAGCTTCTAAGGTTATTCTTTGATACCTTTGGTGAATTTTAATGAAATTTATTGAATTTTGATGTTAGTTTTGTATGGATGATAAAAGAATAAAATACATTTGTGAAAAAATTAAAAACTTAAGTTATAGGAACTATTTTTTTCAACTTTTTTAAAATAAAATATTTAAAATAGGGACATATAGTAAAACATAGTTCACGAATTTGAAAAATTTTTAAATTTTGCAAAATGTATATTTTAATTTTCTTACAATGCATAAATAAAATCTCAATGAAAATATATTAAATTTCATGAAATTTAATCAAGTGTGCTAATTGTATTAAAGTAAAGGTTTTTAGAAATATACCCTAGAAAGCGTGTAACAAGTTTAAATATTGTAAGGTCATTATTTTAGTTGGCTTTAATTCCATGAGCAAAATCTTTTTTGTTTGTAATTCTTAGGTAACTTAGCTAAAGCGTAAAATGGAGTGAGAATAGTTTTTATATTGGTTGTTCTCAGTACCAAAATCCCATTTGCTTGTAAATTGTTTATGTATAGTGTCTTAGGATATTCCACGCTTCAAACTTCAAGCGGATTGAGGCATTGCACAGTCTTCAGAGGCTCTATGTGTTAATGGTAAACGCTTTAGCTCTCGGAGGATTAGGCGCACACATATACAGCTCATACACGTGTCCCTATATTATGGTTCACTTTAGTAGCATGCAAAAGAGGTTCATCATAATCCATACTTGTATGTTTGCATGTTGTTTTCAATTCATTTCCTATCTTGTTTTGGAAACGTTCATGCTCGAGTCTCTAGATTCGTTGTGTTTGTAAGCATGACGTGTAAAATCTCACTTTTCAAATTTTATTTTAAATTATTATGAAGGGTGTATTTGAAATCTTTTGAAAACTTTTAAAGAATGTGTGAGGACGTAAAAGATATATTTGGAAAGTTGGCAATTAAAATTGTAAATTGCAAAAAGTTGAGAGACAAAACGGAACTTTTACAGTCCTATATCTATTCATCTTCATCTTCTTCGCGACGCCTCTCCTGTCACCATTTTCTCTCTTTTTTCCAAAAATTTTCCACCTACTTTGACTTTGATTTCCGACCACGTCCGACCTCCGTTTCGATCGTTCTTGGTACCAATAGAAAGCTCTTGCGACATAGAATCTATTGGTACCAACTTTGAAGATTTTCATGGCAGCTTGAGTCTCCGATTTGGTGAAGAAAGTTAGGGATTTTTCAATTCGGAAATCCTCCGATTCCGGCGATTCTACCCATTTTCACTCCGGCCACAGTTATAAACATTGACGAGGGAGACGAGGCAAACAAAACCCGACCATTTTTGGAGGTCGCCGGAAAGTTTCCAGAAAGTCGCCGTCGGCCACCACGTACGGCGGGGGTAAGTTTCCGACCTCCTGAACTTAGAATTTGATTCCGAACACGTTTACGTATTCGTTTTAAGTGTAGGATATTATTTTGAGGTTAATTGTATTATATGGCCGCCGTATATAAATTAAATAATTATATTCTCGTATAGATTTTACCGATCGGGATAATTAGGCTTAAAATCGAGGCCATTGCGAGTAACTGGTAGCTTACACGAGGTAGGGGTTTCAAACTTAAATTTTTAGAATATTTTCGCTATAAGTTTTGAATATAAATTGATTGTGAAAGTTTGAGGAAATCCATATTTAAATTGTGGAATTGATTTGAGAAATAAATTGGAATGTATTGTGTGGAAAATATGATTTTTATGCAGGTTTTATATTTTGGGATTTTTATAAAAATAGCCGTTATGCTGCCAAAATTTTATTAAAAACTAATGAGTTTACATATGGGATGCATGGTGGATTTATTTAAATTGTTTGGTGATTTTGAAATGGTAACCGTCCTAGTCACTATATTATATGTTATTATACGACTTTATGTCGGGGACTGCACAGGGTTTTTTCTGGTACGTACACCTTGTATATGAGGTTAGTACCAGGGTCACGGTGAGCCAAATGTTTTCACTTCAAGTATGAATGTTTTATTTAAAATGATAGGCCACTGGATATGACTAGTGGACGTGTTGATATTACTTTCTGAAAGAAAGTGTTACTGTTTACTTAAAATCTTGTGAACATATTTAACTATGCAAGATTATCCCATGACTTTATAAAAATGATGTTTTCCACATACATTATCGGGGATTAGACCCTACTGAGCTTTAGCTCACCCCTTTTTATTTTCTTTCCCCCCAGGGAGCGCCCAACGCGGATTAGAAGATCGTTAATTGATGTGGGTGAAGGCTTGTGAGATATAAGGATTAGATTTCTGATATTAGTGATTAATATTATGTTATTTGAGATTTGTATTGATTAAAGGATTTGTACTTGTTATGGACCTATAAAAATGTTGAGATAACTCAGTTTATGAGTTATGTATGTTGATGTGCAAATCTTTTAGTTGTGGATGATTAGGACTTCAGGATTTATGCATGTTTCAGTATGATTATTATCTTAGAAATTGAATCCATGAATTCTAACGGGTGATCACATATCTGTGGGGTTATTTGGTGTTGACTTTTGAAATTTGGAAATATTTTTGTTTATAAATAGATTTCCGTTTTGTTTGATACTCCGGAGTATCCAAAGAAATTAATTATGGCTCTTATGAAATTTTAATAAAGTCAAGATTAGAAACTATTGATTTTATTTACAACTCTACCACGGCCTAGGGCCCGGGTCGTGACATGACGTATACAGTCACTTATGAGAACTTCTCTAGTTTCTCAATTGAGACCGCAATGTTGTGTTCGTGGTAACTGGTCATGGTCTCATTCCAGTGCTCACTGGTTATGATTCGCATCCATGGATCACAATCATGTGATTACGGTCTGGTCTCGTGGTCCCTCACTAGGGTGACACGCGACCATTCATAGCAACCCTCTGGTCGCGGTGTGGTCTTTTAGTCAATTAGTGGTGATGACTTGCGACCATGCATCGCAACCTTCTAATTGTGGTGTGGTCTCACAGTCACTCCTTGGTGGTGACTCGCGACCATACATTGTGACCTTGTGGTTGCATTTTCCTAGCAGTCACTCTGTCTTTGTGACTCGCAAACTGGCTCGCAAATGTGGCATAATGGTTTGAGGTAGCGGTTGGCTATTGGGACTTACTTATTGAGCTCTCTGTAAATATCCATCTTTCTCATTTCTCTCGTAACTCTTGAAACTAATTGAAAGAACTAACAGAGAGAGAAAACTCAAGAGAGAAATAGTACATCTTCCAACCCTAGAGAGTTTCTAATTGATTTCCGGTTATATCCAAGCGTAATCCAACTCTCCTTGCTCTCTAGCTTCCTTCATGGTAAGGTTTGCTTCTTGCTTTGAGTAGCTTTTCATTTTAGTTTCTCTTAGACCTAGAAACCATAGATTTCTTTATGTGTGCTTAATATCTACATCTTGTGAAAATGAGGCTCGAGTCTATACCACTATCAATAACCTAAACAGGGGTGAATAGGTTATGCCTGATTTTCGTGTTAATTTTGTCAATTGCGAAATATAAATTCATACTTTACCTCAAGCATACATAAAGCAGTAATAGATAAGAATAGAGAGATTGAACACAAAATATAGTATGGAAAACCCAACAAGGTAAAAACTACGGGACCAACTCTTGGCCACTTAAGTCACAAGATCCACCAGTTGAATTATGGTTACGCACTCAACGATTTCCAAGTTGACCACTCTTGACTTCCTCAGGTCGATCTCCAGTTTATCAATCTTGACTCCCTAAGGTTGGTACACATACCACATTACTCTTGGTATCACCTTGTGGGTCTTTTATTAGTATCACTGACACAATATGATTGCTCGATCCGGCACCTCTGAATAGCAAGACTTTATCTCAAATAAATTTGGTCTAAGTGCTCAATACATGAACAAACAAATAGAGTAGACAACCAAAATACTCTATAAGAACTAGGTGCGGGGGCGGAACAAGAAGACTAAAGGTGAGGGGGCCAAAATAAACTTATCAAACTGTTTACGATACGTATGATAATGAATTAACAAAAATGAATACTTATAGAACAACAAATTTAATTTATATCATAATTTGAAGTTTTGATTATAAAAAAATATATATACATCAAATTAATATGTAATAATCTTCCGTTTATAGGGTAAAGAATATAAAGTAGAACTATACATTTTTCAAAAAACCTCTTGAGAATTACTTCATTCTTTTGTTGTAGAAAGTAAGTAGTAGACAAAACCTACATAAGGTCTGAAATTGTTTTGTTTATAACATAAGATATAAAAAAAAACAGAGGTAATCAATTCAAAAGTTACAATCAAACTGAAAACAAGAACATAAATAAATAACAGTTAATAATTAAGACTTTAATAAACAAAAATATATGCAAATATAAACTTAAATATAACCAAAGAAATCCAAGGTAAAGCACTTCAAAATTATACATTTTCTATTATATGTCCAACAATGTCATTTTCTTTACAAAAAGATAGATCTTTAATTATCTCCAAATATCTAGTCAAGTGTGACTAAGATATTTACAAAAAGAAGAATACACAAATGAAAGATGTCAACAGCTCTCAAAGTTGTTCAGGATGCTCTCTTAATGATCTAAAGTCATCTATCATCGAATCTATGCTAAATTTTCTTCCAATTTCCTTTTCAATGCAGACAACTAAGTAATTTGCTAAAAACTTATCACCTACCTTATTGTGACGACCAATTTTAACTAGTTTCATAACTGAAAATGTTCTCTCTGTGGTTGTGTAGAAACTGGAAGTGTCAATAAGACGAATTAATCTATCAATCAAAGGAAATTGATGTGAACTCCTTGTTTCCGCCAATGCTCGACACAATTCATAAATTGTAGACATGTTCTGAAAATGCTACTGCTGTGACATATATAATTTATAATGTTTCAACTCAAAACTCAAAAGATATCTTTCATGCTCTGTAAAATCCATAGGATAAAATTTACTACTAGCTTGCAAATATTATCAATGTTATATGACTTAAAACCATCCCTTGAATCTAAAGTTAAGTTGAGAGTAAGTAGTTCCATTGCTTGCTCACTGAATCTATTATTTAATTCTTGCAATTGAGAGTCTATTGTAGCTGTGAATACATCAACCCGATAATGATACTCAATTGTGATGTGCTCTTTTTTGTAAGAAGTACGACCTCGACCCATTAAATAACGATCACTCATATTAAGCACATCAATTTCATACCTCGAACAAAATGAATTCACATTTTCAAGTAAAGATTCCCAACCATCTTCTCTTATATTCAGGATCAGTGCCTTTATTGTGAAGACGAGAAGCATTGCATTAGAAATATCTTGAGACTTTTGTTGTAAGGCTTGACAAAGAATATCGGTGAATCCCATTATTCCCTTAATCAAATGCAAAATAAATACGAACAAAAATGAAGTAATATCATCATAATCAGTATTTGTATCCCTACGCTGAGTATAATTAGACCCATCATTTATGATACTTTGAAGCACTACATAAGTTGGATCAAAAAGTCTTAGTAAACTACAAATAGAATGAAAATAAGAACCCCACTGAGTATGTCCCAAGTTGATTTTCCCCTTTACCAATCTCAAACTCGTCAATAGTTATCATATATGCAATTGTATCTTCTTGAGCAGATTGTAGTTCACTATTGCGTTTGCAGCGTTTGCAAGAGACACTAATGATATTCACAACAGAATTCAACTTAGAAAAGAAATGATAAACTGAAATTACCTCTTTGGATGAGCCAACTAATGCTAATTATAGTCAATGAGCAATGCAATGTATATAATAACATATGGACACTTGCCAAGAAATAAAGCTTGCAACTCATTCCATTCAGTACGCATGTTGCTAGCACCATCATATCATTGACCTCTAATATTCTGAACATTTAGAGCATGACAAGAAAAAATGGTACATAACTCTATTTTAAGAGTATTTGTTGTGGTATCTTTGACATGCACAATGTGAAGAAAACACTCTCTTATAAAACCTTATTTATCCACAAATCTCAAAACAAGAGTCATTTGCTCCTTCTTAGCTACATCTCTAGCCTTATCAATAAGAACATCAAACTTAGCATCTCCAATTTCCTCACGGATGTTCATCCTCACCTTATTGGAGAGGATTTATACTGTTTCTTTCTAAATTTTTGGTGAGATGTATTTGGCAGTTTTCAGAGTATTTTCTAGTACAACTTTTGCAACATCATCATTGTAGTTTGCCAAAATTTTAAGCAACTCAATGAAATTACTCCAATTTTTTTATTCCGGAGACTCATCATGACCTTTAAAAGCACATCCTTGAAATGTAAGCCATCTAATATAATCAATAGAGCTCTTCAGTCGTAAACAATTATTCGTGATTTGTTCTGAAGTTTGATGATTATTCGGCTTGTCAATGTGGCAACCTTGATTTATTAGATCTTCACAAGATTGCACGGCAACATTATGTGCTGAGCAAGGCACTTCAGTCACATGCTTTTTAAAAGCACATCTTATGTCATCATTAACTTTTTTCCAGTTTCAAAACCCATCAAGTAAATGCATTTGATCCATATGGACCATGTCCTCCAGGTTTTGCAAAGAAAAAAACATGGCAAGCAAAATGCCACATCCTTTGAAGGAGAGTATTCTAACCAATGAAAATTTTCAAACCACCAAAATTGAAATCTACAAGAATGCTTGGATTTTGAAAGTGGATACTCAGAAGGTTGAAATTGATATGGTCCAGCGTTGATGTAAGCTCGTTGAATTTCATCTTGTTCATTAATTGGATACTCTTAAATTTGCCGATGCAAGCGCGAATCACGTACTAAAGAGTTTTTATTGTTTTCAACGACTTTTGATTCAACTCTAAGAGATTTAGAAGGACGTTGCTCGTCCGTGGAAGGTTACAGATTAGATGGAGGAGGACAAGGAAGTATGTCATATTCATATACATCTTTTCTTTTAAAAAAGAATCGACTGCCCTAAATGACTTAACCATAATTCTAACTATGATTTTTCAAGATTGCACAGCCACAAACCTATAATGTAAATCATTTAGGATGTTTATTTAAATTTTCAACTACATGTCTACAATAAAGCACATGAAAGTTTAAAATATTATTATCTCATAAAATAAAACAAGTAGCTACAACACCTGTAAAAATGTACATATAAAATAATATATTTAATAAATACTTTAATGTAAGAAAAATGCAACAATCCCCATCAATGTACATATCAAATATTACATCATTTAAAATGAAAATATCGGGACGTGTTGAATAAAAGCAGTTTTAATGTTGGCGTGAAAAGATCATTACCCTCGTAAACAGAAGTGAAAGAGACAAAGATTATCTAGCTTTTGTTTGTATGATGACAAATTAATTTAGGACTTATAACTAACTTGATTTCTCTTCTCCGTAGCAATTCATACAGGAGAAAAGTATAAATTATACTACATAATATCATATAAAAAGATAGCAACATGCAGTTCTCATTTTGACCAAATTGCATGCATTTGAAAAACAAAAGAGTAGACATAAATCAGATAGGAGTTGATGTTTTCTCACAAATGTGGCATGCAATACTCGGAGAAAGCATCACCTGCAACGCGTGTGGGAGAGAGACCATTCCTAAATTAATTGTATCTATTTACTCTGTTAAAAAAAAAAGGCACTAATTTCTTCAAACACAAACTGAGCAATTTTATCCATACAGTAAAATCCATTGCCTACTTTTGTAGGTGGAGCCAAATTGTTTCTAAATTCATGTATATCCACCTAGAAAGAGCCACTTTCATCTGTTCATAAAATCTTGACACACAAATAACGATCATTCAATACTTATAATATCTATAATTTGTCATTATAAATTTATATCTTCATTTTGTCATTTAATCAAATACTTGACAAATACATATATGGTACAAACTAAAAATTACAAAATTATTATTTTTTTCCTCTAATTTCTTAATAAGCCGTAATAAAAAAATAATTTATATGTTATGTGGTCCAGACAAATTTTAATTATTAAATTAAGAGCTCAACACAAATTATTCATGTAAAACTAATAAATAATGTTTAAATAAACTAAAAAGATATTAAAAATATAAATTACCTTGAAAAAAAGTAGAATGATGAAATATTGAATTAAAAAATGTTAACAACCAGATAAAAGTGGCCTGATTGAAGACTTGAATCAGGTTTGAAGGCTAAAGCTTTTTTTATTTGGTGAAAAGGCGAGGGCGGTGCTATCATCGTGGAAAAGGAAAGTGAAAAGTGTTTAAACTTTCAACTACTGCATGTCTGTCTCCCGGTTTCCCTGTTTTATTAATGCTGACTTTTGTTTGTCAATATATAATTATTTTTTTATATTTATAAATAAAAAATTTTAAAAACAAATTGTGGGGAGGCCACGGTCCTCCCAGGGTTTTATATGCTGACTAGGTGAGTTAAGTTCAAGTACAAATAACCCTAGTTCTTGAAATACCAAAAATCTAGGTCAAAAAAATGCAATCACAATTTCTAAGAACTTAGTAGTTTAACTACCCTAACAATACCTAGCACAGGTAGATACAGAGCTCATACACAGAAATCAAAGACTTTTACGTTTAAGAGAAGCTGAACATGAAGCAACCCTAAGAACAAGCAAATCTTACCACCAAGGATGCATATGAGCTGTGGATAGATGGATTTCGAATGAAAACGAACGAAAATCACAGACCTCTCTTGGGTTGTAATTATACGAAGCTCATTTAATGAGACCTGTCAGTCAAACTGCTATCAAGATCCGCTTGCAAGGGCTCATGAGCTCGATTGCAAAGCACTCAAAAGAAAACCCACTAGCCAGGGATCGTGTGTTCATGTCGCAAATTTGTTCCAGAGAGAATTCGGTGGACAAACCCGTGACCTCAAGGTCACACGACAAGATTGCGAGTTTCTTCCAAAGACACTAAAAAGAAACTGCTATGGCCAAATCGCTAGCCAAGAGCAGTGTCATCAAGATAGCGAGATTCAACCAGAATGAAGGAAGAATCTGCAAGGCCAAACTTGCAAGCAACAATACGCATAAGAAGTCGCGAGATGAGCTGGTGAACAAACTGCAAGCAGAATCTGCGACCATACGGTCGTGAGACAAGGTTGCAAAAAGCATGTGACTTAAAACTGTGACCATGAGCTCGCACTATACAGTCGTAAGATTCAATCATTATGCCTGAAATGAGCAACAACTAGGCACTGCAAGCACATCGTGAATCCATGGACTTGCAAAAGGAAATCTTAGAGATTCCCATTCATGGCGAAAAGCAACGTGCTCCCAAGAGAAGTTATAGATAACAACGGAATAGTTCAATCTTAGTCCAATGTCATTATCCAAACAAGTAATAAAGATCTTAAAACTTAGAATGCATGAAGGGAAAGTGTACAACAAGGCAGCGACACAAATGCAAAGTGTATGTGTGTGCATGACATAATGCACAACGATGCAGGGACACAAATATGCAAATTTTGTGGGTGCGCTTAAGAACTTCCAAGAGCTAAAAGCCAAGCCACCATTTATCATAAATGCAAGAGCTTTTTAAGGAAGGAAGAAACTTGAACCCCCTAAACGTTGAAGCACAAAGCATCCTAAGATACTAAACAACACGAATTACAAGATAATGAGATTTTGATTCATAATAAGCCTACTTTAAAGACATATGGCCTTACATCTTGTTAGGTGTTGATTGTGTTGTTGATATATTGGGTCTTTAGATATTGTCTTGCATTTCTATGACCTAATTTAGAGCATATTTTGAACTATATTACTTTGTTGAGCTTAACTTATCTAGTTCACATAGAGTAATTGGTTGTTCACTCTATATGTAGAATTCATTCATTTGAGCACTTAGACCAGAACCTTCCGGTTTAAGTTAAAGTCTTGCTATTCGGATGTGTCGAATCGAGCAAATAGGTGAAAGTCAAGAAACACTAGTCAAAGGCTTTTTGGTAGAATTGGTGGAGTACAGGCCAAGAGTGGTGAAATTAGAAAGCCTAGCATGAGTTACCAAGAGTGGGGTGATTAGTAAACTGAGTCTAAGATACCAAGAACGGTATGATAGGTGTTCCAACCTGAGGGAGTCAAGAGTGATAGGCATGAATGTCAATATGAGAGAGTCAAGAGTGATAGACTTATAAATCGCCTGAGGGTGTAACTATCTTTTCATCTAGTGGTTTTGTGACGAAAGTGGCCAAAGATGTTTAGTCCCATGGTTTTTACCTTGTTGGGTTTTCACGTTTCAAGTTTCTCTATCCCTTATCTCTTATTATGAAATGTATTAATTTAAGATTAAGTTTATACTGTTATTCTGCAACTTACAAACTAAAGACAAAAATTCGGGCATAATCTATTAACCCTTATTTTAGGTAATTGCTTGTCAATTAGGCTCGTGGACTTTGAATTGGTATTAGAGAGGGTACCTAGACATACTTAGTGTTCGGATTATGCTGAACAGCAAGAGTATAATAGTGTATTTGACAATCTTTTTTATATTAATAAAGTGATTTATGTTTTAACAAATCTTATAGCATTTATAGTTTAATTAGTATAATTGTCAAAAGTAAATAATCATAAGGTCAAAAGACTATGAGAAATAAAGAATTGTTCGTACATCTGGATATATATGAGGTAGACACAATTCTTTAGTTAGTCTTGAACAATATTCACAAACTTAAGATAAAGGTTGAGCACCTTTACCTTATTAAAGTTGTAGATTCTTTTGCTAGCATTTGAGTGGGATCAAATGTGTTGTGATGAGCCTAAAATCATCAAACTGTAGTGTCTTTAGGCAAAAGAATCTAGTGCACTAGGTGCATTGAATAGGATCACAGTAAAATACTTTATCCAGAACCGTTAGTGGATAAAAGTTTTCACTTAAGGACAATCGGAGAGTCTATCTCAATCTTGAGATAAATGTACTTATGGTTGCAAGTGTTATCATTTGAGCTGTCAATGAGTACGATTATATCGCATAGTCTATCCTCGATGGTTTGGTGGTATTCATTTGTTAATCGATAAAGGACTTCGTTTATAGATATGAACATCGTGGCTCCATTTATTAAATGTGAGTAAAATAACATCATATGGATATTTTGAGGTATTGGATATTAAATCTTAACGTTAAGTTTTCAATAGTGTCTATTGAAACATAGTTTATGGACAAGTCAAAATATCCAAGTTCACAATATGGTCATATGAGTAAATATGGTAACTAGGAGAGCTATAGGCGGTCTATAAGCTCTTGGCGATTGCTGGTATTTTTTACGAGGATACACTATCTCTAATAAGGTTGTCTAGGGTACGAATGAAAAACACTAACTTATTCTATCTTTATTTAAGAGTTCAATTTTAGTTCATTCCACGGACTTAAGTGAATTATTTATTGATTGTGATTAGGTTGTGTTTATTGAATCTTAAATTTAGATAGCCCACCAAGATCCTCAATTCACACGAACTTGCATGGATCACTTGATATATTCTACCGGACCTATTTCTGGGTCCATCTAAGAATTGTTTTTGGATTTTGAAATCCAAAAGTTTTGGAGTGGTGCGGTCTTGTGTGATCAAGACACGCGGTAACTCTTCAAATGCTTGGAATGGGCGGCCAAGGATGTGAGAATCCTTGGGCGGCCCTAATGTGGTGCGATTAGCATTCCATTAATACATTAAAAATATAATTTATACATTTTAATTAAATAGGTTGTTAAATTATATTAATGTATTAATTTAAAGCATGTGGACTTGTTTCTTTTTAATAAGAATGGGTCTAGTTTACATGTAAACTTTTTTATTGAAGTCTAATGGATTAAATAAAATAGAAACACAACATATAGCCCATGTATAACTTGGGTGGCTAGGCTGAGATAATTAGTCCAATATGTTGTTTTATTTTATTATTTAATTAAATGAAAATTAATCAATTATTTAATTAATTAAAATCAAAATCTTTTTCTACTAGGAGTTGGTCTCTTAGTGTCATACTATTGTTGGTAGCATGATAAGTATCAAAAAGTATATTTGATAAGTAGATAAATAAAAGATTTATTTATCTAGTCAAATTAGGAAGTTTTTGATAAAGTCACAATATTATTAATATCCAATAACTTATTATTGGATAATACACTTATGAGTTGGGATAGGGTTAAACTCTAAGGTTGATAGAAATTTTGGTGAAACACAAATCCTCCCTAGGGGAGAGTTTGGCCAAGATTAATGCAATTGAGAGAATTTTGAGCTTCATTTTGCTTAAGAAATTCGCCCAACTCATAGCAAAAGGTGTGAGAGAATTCGGCCATGAGAAAAGAGAAAAGAGCGTTTAGTTTCGATAGTGCACTAGTAGTGTGGTTGGTCACCAAACACTAGATAGGGAGCGGATCGTTTCGGCAATGTCCGAGTTTGACTCCCAACAGATGCAATCTCCATGTTTGTGGAGCACACTTATGATCAAGTCTTTACTGACCTTCTAGACTGAGCAGGGATTAGTCCTATGCCAATGTGCATAGGGACCACATCATGGATTAAAACAAAAAAAAAAGTTACTCATATGATAATTTTAATCCATTTTTCCATTTAAAACCCTTTCTCTCTCTCTCTCTCTCTCTCTCTCTCTCTCTCTCTCTCTTCCATTTGCGTCCTTGGGGTGGTAGCTCGTGGCTTTTTCCTTTATGTTTGGAGTGGGTTCGTCCATTGTACCGTGTTTTCATTAACTTCTTCTGCTCATTGGGCCTTACTGTTCCTTTCTGGTCCATATGGGCTTCGTTGATCCGTTTGGGCTTTTTAGTGTCTTTAAGTTTATTTGAGTCTAGTGAATTTTGGCAAATAAAAAGCACTTAGACCAAAACCTTCCGGTTTGAGTTAAAGTATTGCTATCCGGATGGTGCCGAATCGAGCAAGCAAGTTGAAGTCAAGAAACACTAGTCAAAGGCCTATGGGTAGAATTGGTGGAGTACAGGCCAAGAGTGGTGAAATTAGAATGCCTAGCATGAGTTACCAAGAGTGGGATGATTAGTAAGCTGAGTTTGAGATACCAAGACTGGTGTGATAGGTGTTCCAACCTGAGGGAGTCAAGAGTAATAGCCATTAATGTTAATCTGAGAGAGTCAAGAGTGATAGACTTATAAATCGCATGAGGGTGTAACTATCTTTTCATCTAGTGGTTTTGTGACGAAAGTGGCCAAAGATGTTTAGTCCTATGGTTTTTACCTTGTTGGGTTTTGCATGGTAAAATCACGTGTCAAGTTTCTCTATCCCTTATCTCTTATTGTGAAATCTATTAATTTAAGATTAAGTTTATATTGTTATTCCGCAACTTACAAACTAAAGATAAAAAATCGAGCATAACCTATTCACGCCCATTTTAGGTTATTGCTTGTGAATTAGGCTCGTGGATTTTGAATTGGTATCAGAGAAGGTACCTAGACATACTTAGGAGTTAGGAAGATCCTCATCTTTGATTCTAATGTCTTCGCTATTTGATAGAGCGAGTGATAGAGAAACAATAGGTAGGCATCCAAAATCCCATCCAAACAAGAGACATTTAGAAAAACCTTCTCAAAGTCTCGAAGCATGCAAAAAGGCTTACCAAGGAAAATCATAAATTGAGGAAATGCAAAATTTCCTTGAAAGGAAATATCTGAGACCTTAAAGAAAGCAAACAAGGTGTCCTCAACCAATTCGAAAGATTTAAAGAAATAATTGGAGATCTCGAATAGAAAAACACTATGCTTCTCTCAAGAGTCAAATTCTATTTATGAATATATGTTGTTTAAGTTACTCATATGATAACTATCAGGCATAGTGTGGTTGGTCACCACACATTAGATAGGGAGCGGATCGTTTCCGTAATGTTCGAGTTCGACACCCAATAGATGCAATCTCCATATTGATGGAGTGCACCTATGGTCAGGCCTTTACTAACCTCCTAGATAGAGAGGGGATTGGTCTTAAGCTAATATACATGGGGATCACATCGTGAATTAAACTAAGAAAAAAAAGAATTACTCATATGATAATTTTAAACCATTTTTCCTTTTAAAACCCTCTCTCTCTCTTCTTTCTTCCATTTGTGTTTCTCTCTCTAAACTTTTCTTCCCTCCCCCACTAATAGCAATGATGGTGGATCAAGGGGGCTAGCAGGAGGCCATGGCCCTCGCCTCTCTATCTTGAAAAAATATTTAGAAATGTTCTTAAAAAAAATTATATATTTAATATTAATATTGTAAAAGTTTTACTTTGGCGCCTCAAAATATTGTATTTCATTGTATACTCAACAAAGATTACTTTGGTGCCTCAAAATATATTGAGCAAATTTTTTTTGGCACCGCCTAGTGGCCCTGGAGATGGTAGCAGACGCTATGCCATACTCTGAAAAGTAATTAGTTTATATATATCTTGATGTATTTAAATTGTATATTCTAAGACATATTTATAACCATTTATTATCAAAATATCCAAGACGATTTTAAATTATATTTAAATTAATAAAATATATTGTTATTTAAAATGTGTCTAAATATTTTTGTAAATGATCATTATATTAAAAATAATAAATAAAATATTTTAAATTTTTAGATAATCATAATTCTATGTGAAGTCTAATACCAAATGCCCTTTTTTTTTTTTTTTAAGAGCATATAATTACAAGATTAATAGCTGTCGGGACCTGCCGAGATCAATCAATAAACGAGTAGTCCGGATATCTACTTCCACAATAAGGGGAGAAAACTATCCATACATGCTGGCAAATGTGCAAGATGGAGTTTGAACCTTCACCACTGAGGTGGGAGGGAGACGCAATAACCACTTAAATTATGAAGGGATATGCTACCAAATGCCCTATAATCATCACTTTTCGATACAATTCATAAGTTCCTATTGTAATTTAAGGAAGAGAAGTTATATGTAACATTTATAGAGTTATATGTTGAACGCTATAAATACTTTAAGGATGAGAAGTTATCCTCAACTACCAATACACTCCCTTAATGATCCCGGCACAAAAATTGGGAAGAGGGAATTTAAAATTTTCTTTCTTTTTTTCTTGTTGAATAGCTTCTATAAAAAAAAATCTAAGAAACATTTTTGAATAATAAATAAAGGAGAAATAAAATACAATTTTAAAATCATAAATTGGATTTTTTTTTTGAACTAATAAATTGAGTATTTTATATGGTTATTTAAAATTTTTCCAGAATAGGGTTTATGTAGAGTTTGCGGCATTTCCATTATGATAAGTTGGACCCCAAAATCTTTTTGTCACACAATGTTCAATTATAACATCTATAAATTAATGATGTTGGGATCATGTAAAATCTGTTAATTAATTAACAAATTAATATTTTTTTTATTTCGTAAAATATTAAATATTTATATTGAAAAATCTTCTCAATGACAAAGTTAATGACAATATATCCACTTTTGAGGCCTCTTACAAGTAACAAAGAACTCTAAACATCCATGACTAATTAATTTGATGGTATTCAATTCAAACTTTTAAAAAGTTCATCAAACTCTGAATATATTCAATCTAGACTTTTACAAATCCAAATAAATTTAGGCATATTTCGATTTCTTGACAGAGAGATCATTTTTGGGTGTATTATGCATGGAGTTACAGGATTGTAACAAGTGAAAGTGGTGGTTACAAAGGTGTGCCCTCGTTTTGGCTCATTCTTGCATTGCCAACCTTTGCTATCACTCTTACTACAACGTAGGATTTTCTCTCCTTCCTTTGACCCAACTTGATTTGAGAAATATGATACTAATTACTTTGAAATATAAAAGAATAACACCACTAGTTTGACAAGAAAAAATATGATACTAATTGCTTCTAAACATCTAGATTTGAGAAAGATGATAGATTTGTGAAAGTAATGAATCAAGCATTATCATTACATGCATCACATGCAGGTACGAGTAGCAGCAGAGCAATTCAAGCGATAGCTTGTCATAGAAGTAACGGCTGCTGCAATCAGATGGCTGGTGATTCAAGAGAATCAACGAGCTGTAATCTGGCAGAACATGACTATCTCTGTAATACACTCTCCCGATAGTTTATACTGTACACGTATACGTATTGTAATATATTTTCCAGAATTTATTGTACAGCACACATATGAATAAGTATGCTTTTGTTATGAACAAATTGAATGTTAAAAGTATTAATGATACTATAGTGGAATTAATTGCATGGTTAGTAAGATTTCATAAAGTATATACGAAATCCAATTATAAATTTCAGAGTAATAGTGATATTTTGGAAGTCAAATAATAAATAATTGGTGACACATGAGATAGTGGAAATTAATTTAGGTGGATTAAACATAAGGTTACAACTGGATTTTTGTGGAAAGGAATAATTGTGGAATATTTTTGGAATTTAATTTCATAGGTACGATATGAGATTAATATGGAAAGATTTCCCTAAAGAAGCACAATCCATGTGAAGTAAAATGAACCAATTATGAAATGCCAAGTCAATCAATTAATTGATGGAATAATTAATGAGATAAAATGTGATTAGTGGATTAATTTATAAATTAAAAAATTGTCCACCAAATTCATGTGATTAACTTTCATATTGTGGTCACTTTATGAAATTGAAAGATCAAGGGGCAAGTTATAATTATTAAAGTTTATATATATATATATATATATATATATATATATATATATATATGTTAGTGTGATATACAATCAGAAAACAAAAAAAAATAAAAGAGAAGAAAGAAGATTCGAGAAACAGAGGAAGAAAAGAAAAAGAGGAGAGGTGCCGACCGAAAGAGGAAGAGAAGAAGAAAAGAAAGAAAAAGAAAAAGAGGGAGAGGAGAGGAAGAGAACAGCCGGCCAAGAGAGGAAGAAGAGAGAGAAGCAGCAGGCTAGGAGAGAGAAGAAGAAGGCTCGGCCAAGGGAGAAGAAGAAGAAAGAAAAACAGAGCAGAGATCGGCCAAACAAAAAGAAAGAAAAGAAGAGAGAAGAGGGAGACAGTACGACCGAAAAAGAAGAAGAGAAAGAAGAGAGCAGCCGTAGAACAAGAGAGTGAGAGTATAAAAGAAACTGGGCAGCAAAGGAAAGGAGGGATTTGAGTTGATGATGGGTTTTGTTGATTTTAGTATTTGATTGAATTTTTGTGGTGTTTTTGTTTGAAATTAGTTGGATTTGAGTTGATTAAAGTGAAAATCAAGAAAACTAGTAAGGTAAAGTTTTGGGAATTTTATGATTTCAAGTTTGAATTTTTAAATTGAGATATTATTTGAGTAATTGGAGTGTTTTTAAATTAATTGATTGTATGAATTAGAATTGTTATGAAAGGAATCAAAATGGCTCTCAAACTAGCGAACTTGTATTATGGGGTTTTTGTGATGTTGTGATTGGTGGTTGATAAGAGTAGTAGTAATTGTTTGGAAAACATGTTGAATTGTGATACATGAAATTCGGTCAAAAGAGAAATTGAATGATTCAATGTATATATAGTTATAGTGACATAATTTTTAGTGAATATAAATGTAATTGATCGCGTTAGATATGAAGAAATTGAAAAAGAAAAAGGAAATAAAAAATTTGAATGTTGGCATTTTATAATTTAAATGCCTTATGTATGTTAATTGAGCTTTTGGGTGAATTGTAGTATTTATATTTATGATTGATTGAAAATATATTATTTTATTTTAGGAAGAAATCATCATAGTATGGGAGAAGAAAGAAATTTTATGGAAAGACAAGAAATATAATGAGACAAGGGAACCAGAGCACCAAGCCTAGAGCAAACCAGAAATCTCTGAGTGTTAAACTATTTTAAGCAAAGTTATAGAAAATTTATTATTCATTTATGGAAGTGTTTAAACTATTTTTTTTAAGGGATTTCCTAAGCTATTTTATACAAGGCAATTTTATTTTAGTAATATGTTTTATCTAAAGTTTAGCAAGTTAATATTTTTATTCAAGCTAGTGCAAAATTAGATTTTTTTTATTCAAGCTAGTGCAAAATTAGATTTTCGGTTGAATTGCATTTAGTATATTTTCTTCCAACTTTGATTTAGTATTTTATGACCTTGCATATAATTGTTGATTTATATGTGTTTTATAATCAAAATAGAATTGATTGCTTCAGGCATATTTCAATTAAAATATTCTTATATTTCAAAACTTTTGAGTTTATATTTTCACTGGAGATTATATTTATACATGAGATTTAATTTAAGTAATATGTTTTATGTTTTCACGCTTTTGATTAGCTTAAAAAAAAAAGTAAATGAAAATATTTTACGTCAATAGGATACCCAACATGCATGAAAATTTCACCAACTTCTATATTAGTGCCCTAACATGCATAGATTAAAATTTTCAAATAAAATCACACCAAACCCTAACTTGATCACACACTAACCTTTATCAACTTAACATACATAACTTTCCTTTGCTTAATAACATCAAATCCAACATCATCTAACTTGATTTAAACTAATTATAACATCAATTTAAGTTTACTTTAAAAATTCTCAATAAACTCGTAACTCACCTTACACCTTATAACCTTAAATTCTCTTGTTTGGCTTGGATACTTGTTTGATGTCTTAATCCCTAAATTCATGCATCAAAATCATCACCCAAACACTAAGAATCAAAAACCCAAGGAATTTATTTCACAATTCACAACATTAGTGCACTTATCACTTGATTTCACTTGATATGGTTGAATCTTGCTCCTAGACTTGTAAAGGAGGCTTGTATGGCCTTAATGAAGGGAGTTTTAGAAAAGATTTTGCTTATCGTATACCATGCGGAATTGAGTTTCAAAAAATTTTCTTATATTGAAAACCTTTTTCAATCAGGAACGAGTTCCTGTATATACGCAGAAAAAAAATTTAGAAACTACATACATTTTTCTTGATTTTCTTTTTTCTAATTCCTCGATCTACCACCAGATCTTCCGAGCTATGACCCGCGGTCTGACAACATATGTGTGGGCACGTCACGACAAGAGATGGAGGCCAAGTGAAAAGAATGCCAGCCGAATCCTTCAAAAGAAGGGAGAGTCAGAAAAAACCTTTTTTTCTTTTCTTCTCTCTTTGGTGGCCGAATTCTCTTTCTTTTTCACTTATGTGTTAGGTTAGGTTTTTTCTAACTATATAACACTTATATAGTATTCCTTTAGGGTTTTAGTTTGACCAAGTCAAAATAGGATTCTAAATCCTATTTAATTTTAGTCTCCCTAAAGACTTGAACTTGTGACCTTTTGGACTATTAAAATAATCTAATTATTTTAATTCTTTTATCCTAGTCATTATTTAATCACATGACCTCATATTTAATAAATAGAAATAATAATTCATAATTATTAATTTCTATTTTTTATTAATTATTTAATTAATTAAATAATCACATTATTTAATTATTCTCTTTTATTTTTATCGCATTACTTTCGTAATACTATTAATTGCACCATCCAATTAATCTACCGTGACCCTCGTTACCAACAACCATAAGGACTAGCAAGGGGACCTAATGGACCCACAGTTTTGAGCTCCAATAATACTTAGTAATATTAATTAAAACTCTTTAATTAATATTTCACGATTATTAACCTCGGAGTTATTACACTAAAAACCCGAGGCTGCACTCTCAGAACTGTAGACGTGTTTATACAATCTGAAGTCTCAGTGTCCATTGATATAGCTAATTGCATATAGTGTGATCCTCCACAAATAGTTCATAACTAAAGCTAGGTCATAAAGTCTGTTATACCCCTCTAGAAATATCTTTTCCTTTAAGTACTATTGATTCTCTAATGATCAATTAAATCCTGTCTTTCTCACGGAAGAAGGAGAGCACTCATAATCGTTGAAGCCCCGAATCAACCCTTAAGAGAGCTACTCATCTACTTCAATCAAGAAGGAGTGGATTCCACTATTGTGTTCAAACCTTCCCAGCCACAAGCCAAACCGCAGCTCCAAGATATGGAGGTATTGGTCAAGATTCTCATCAACGTCACTCATGGTAAATCAAAAGCCACGATCTAACCTGAAGGAGTCGATAAGACACTCAGGATTAAGATCACCTATAAATAGCCATCGTTTATTGTTTATATATGAATCTCATCTACTAACGGATCTTGGTGAGAGATTCATATAAATCGTGGCCCAGTCCTATATGATCTCATCATATAAGGTGCTCCATTCTCATGTCAACTACATGAGCGGTCTAGGATAAGACCACCGTACTTTACAGAATGGACCGCAACAGTAGATCAATCACAAACAAAGTACCTAGCTTTGTTTGCTCTCTACGGACTCTTTAGATTGCACGTCTCAAAATGAATTCTCTCTGTATATGACCATCATATACTCATTATGAGATTACATCTTGCAATCTAGGATGTTCTTGCACAATACGAATGTATTACTGAATATAAAACATTTTATGAACTTGAATGATAATCTGAATAATTTTTATTATTGTCTTTAACCATTTACAATTACAAGTTTTAGGGCATAAATCCCAACACTTAAGAACCCTTGAGAATGGCTTGGAAAGTGCCTTGGAATTCTTCCTCTTTTTTCTTCTCCCTTGGCCGAACTCACCTCTATCTTTTCCTCTCTTGGCCGATTTCTTCCTCTCCTTTCTCTTGAATTTTCTTTTGATTTCTTTCATGACTTATTCTTTATATAGCCTTTAATTTTCCATAACTTTTGCCCTTAAACTATCTTGAAATTTGCAAGAGTGCCACTGGTTAGGGATGATGAAATTTGATTGGTTAAATTCTAATGGAACTCTAATGGTTAGTTGATTTCTAACTAGTTCCATAAAACTCCATTTCCATAAAAAAATCCAATCACTTAACTCTCATTTGTCCAAATGGCTAACCCAAATTTAATCCACCTAATTGCTTTCCATCAGACTTTTAAAACACTAATCAAATTACAACACCTAAATTACTTTTCCATCAACCAATCAAATTACATCATCTCATGTATCACGCAAAAGTTTAATTATTTAACTTTCCAAAAATACCCTCAATACTCCAAATTTATGGGAATTCCTTCCTAGGACCTCTGAAACTTATAATTGAATTTCGTATATACTTTACAGAGCCTTACTAACCATCTGAAACTGTTTCGAATATTTTTTGGGCCTTTAATACCCATCCGGACACATTTTGTAACTTTTCCGGGTCTTCGAACACCTTTTCGAAAGCCTCCGGATCCGTCCAATAAATTCTATTATAGCACTGTTAATACTTCTAACATTCAATTTACTCATAATAAGGGGCATACTGATTCACATGTGTACCGTACAATAAATTCTAGGAAAATATATTACAATACATATATGTACAATACAAACTATCGGGAGGGTGTATTACAATTTCTCCCCCCCTTATAAAATTTTGTCCTCGAAATTTATACAATCTACCTAATGAAAAAGATAAGGGCACTGATGGCGCATCTGATCTTTCGGTTTCCACGTGGCTTCTTCCACAGAACATTAACTAAGGGAATGACCTTATTATGTAGAACTTGCTCCCTACGATCTAAGATCTGGACTGGTTTCTTCTCAAAAGTCATATTTTCCCTTAGTTCTATCGGCTGATCCTTAAGCACATGAGCAGGATCTGGAATATATTTTCGGACCATGGACATGTGGAACACATTGTGAATCTTTGCTAGCTCTGGTGGTAACTTTAAATTATACACTACTATTCCAATACTGTTCGTAATCCCATATGGCACGATATGGCATGGACTCAACCTACCACGCCTTCTGAATCTTAATACACCTTTTAAAGAAAATTTTAGAAAAATACATTATCACCAATTTCAAACTTTAGATCCCTACAGCAGTTATCCGCATAACTCATCTGTTTATCTCTCGTTGTTTTGAGTTTATCTCGGATAAGATCAAGGTTTCCTTTCACCTACTTCATCCCAATATATGGGAGTTCTGCAATTCCTGCCATACAATTCTTCATATGGGGCAATACCTATGCTGGTCTAGTAGCTATTATTATAGGCAAACTTCATCAATGGTAGGTGGGTATCTCAGCTTCCTTAAATTCCATAGCACACGCCCGAAGTATATCTTCGAGTGTCTGAATAGTCTTTTCCGACTGATGGCCAGTCGGGTGTTACGCCTTTTTATACCCGCGAGTATACGGGGTCGGCACAAGTAATACAATGATGAGTAAATTATCGTCTCCACAGGGATATTTTGGTGTTGAGTACTAAAGTTAACTAAGTCTATTTGTATTTGGACAATTGGATGGTTTAAAATAAGAAAACGAAAGATAAAACTAACAAACATAAAATGTAAAATAAACAACCAAATTGAGAGATGAGCTAGGGTATTTAAATTCACCTAATCCATCCAATTGAATTTCATGAAAGCACATTGTTGTAGTATAATTATTCATGTTGATGATCGTGTTTATCTAAATTATCCAAAGTCCCATCTCGAGATAAATCGGACCTATTACCACATACACTAATATCCTATCTCTCGATGGTATATCTAAGTGCATGAAAATGCATTAGTCACAATAAACACCTTATATGATCACACAAGCAAATTAGTATATCTCTATCTAATTCTACTTGTGGTGGACATTACATCGAGCACGTTGTGGGCGTCTCCTCTCGGTACATAACACACAACCAATTTATCATTTAAATATAGGCCTTCACATTCAAAAGCATTAAGCACAATAATATCACTCAACAACATAACAATCAACCACAACAAATTAAACAATCAATTCATTCAAGTTTCATAGAAAAGGATCCATCAAAACCCTAACTTATAAGTTTAGTTCATAATCAAAGATTCACAACTAAACATGTTTTCTAATTAATAAAGAGAGTTACAAGCAAGAAAATAAAGAAGGAAAGGGATAGAAAAACTCTAAGTGTGATGAACTTTCGTCCTCCTTCTCTTGTGAGTTTGTCTACCTTCCACTTTCTCCAAATCCAAGCTTAATGGTGAGATTTTGGCTCATGGATTGAATACAAATCCTCTTGTTTCCAAGGTGATCTCTTCTCCCCTCTTTGCCTCTTCTATTCTCTCTTGGTCTCCTCTTGGTCCTCTCCTTAGAGCCCTAGCCGAACTCCCTTTCTTTTTTCCCCTTTTTCTACTTATAGGCATTGGAAATAAGGTTTATCGCGTCGCCATCACGACCGTGGGTCTCTACCACGGGTCACGACACTATGGTCGTGGTATTCACTGTCAAAAAATTGAAGTTTCATTGCGACCGGTGTATTGCGACCAACGGTCACGGTACTCACTGGTCCAAATTTTAGGATTTCGCACTGTTACGAAAATGAGCATAACTTCCTTTAGAAATCTCCAAATCAGGAACCGTAAAATGCATTGGAAAGTAGACATCTATATCTTTTCATCCTCTAGAAGTTATGGCGGCCTCCAAAACAAACTCGGAATCACAAACCGTAAAATTTTCCGGAAAGTAGATATCGTGACCTTTTCGGAAATATTAGGCTCTCAACCTAGTTCATCTTGTAGAATTTATGGTAGCCTCCAAAAAATGACAGCTGTGCACTCCCAAATCTTCAATTTAATCCACCAAGGCTCTTCAATTATGCACAAAACCTTATTACCTGCACACTAGATAAAAATATTAAAAACAACCGATAATTACCCGAGAATGAAACACAAGTAGGTGAATAAAGGTACTAGTGAAGGTCCATTTTTTATTAAGAAATGGAACCAACAAATACCCTCAAACCTAACTTTTGCTCGTCCTCGAGCAAAATCGGAACGAAACAAAAATGCAAACAAAATAAAAGGAAAACAAAATAACAAATAACGGAAAACAAACAACTAGCTTAAACCACTTTCATAGGTAACACGATGACACTTAGCATGTGCCACAAGCCTTTAAACCCCTAGGTATCCCTAGTGGACGAGTTATAGTCTCGTGAGGGTTTACCAGCTACGATACCCACAAACGCATCTCTGAACATTGAAGAACAATTAAATTTGCCACATGAAACACAAACCGTTAAGATAAGAGTTAATAAATTCAATAAGTAAAAATTTGAAAGCATCCCCTCATTAGAACTTTGCACCCCTTGCCACACACATGCCAACACTCTAAGAATCTTAAAACGAAAATAATTGTGTTCAAATAACCAGGATGGAATTCGCCTCGACTCTAAACCTCTCAGGATAATTCTCTCGAAAATCACTCAGAACCTAGACAACACACTCATCAAACACATGCGAAAAGAATTTATGCTCAAAGAAATACGACTACATCGCATGTGAAAATCAATTTGAAAAACGTTATTTTGTCGCAAATACATCTCATTAAAGGAGTCAAACACTATGAACAAGATATTAACATGAAAACCTCTACATTAAAGCTAGACTCCCCAAAAGATCATTAGGTCTTAATAAAGGTTGTAATGGGGCTATTGGGTGATAGGTTAAGAAAGAAATGGTAAAAAGAAATGCAAAAGCTTTCGATCAAATTGAGAGATTACATGACATTTTTTAATACATGAATCATTCTCTTTCATTTTTTTCAATTCTTATACCACAATGCTTTGCATGATTCCTTTTGTTTCTTCTTTTCTTTTCATTTGTTTTCTTTTTATTTTTCAACAATCACAACAATAGTAACATTTACCTTGGCATATTTCATATACACTTTATCCATGCAATTATTCTCTTTTCTTTTCATCTTAAAATGATCCAAGCTAAAAGGGCAAGGCTATTTCATATTCAGAGCTTGGTTTTGGATTTATGTAGGTGATGAAAGAAAAAGCTTTTAAGTGTTTGGCTTTAAAATGGTTATTGGAGCACACATAAGGGTAGAATGAATATTTGGTTTTTTAATGGTTTAACATGTATAGCCCACATCACATCTAGCAGGGACTACCAACAAAAACATAGGATAAACACATGATATCTTTGATGCTGTTCAAAATATTCAATGCAAAACCTAAATGAGATCAAACTAACCTAATCCAAATTGAAGATAAGTGTGTACAGAGTAGAAACGGAAATACCCTCTCAAATAACCACGTATAAGCTCAAAAACTCACTGGGTAAGTCTCCACCATTTATCCTAGTCGATCGAACATGGCATGTTTTCACAAGAAGATAAACAAAGTGCAACACAATGCGGTGCAAAGCATGGCACAAAAAAAATCTGAGTTGTCCTAAACAAATTCAAACTCATTGACAAAGCTAACAACTATACATCAATGGGAAGCACACATAAGACAATAATAAAGGTTCAAACACGTTCATAATCAAAACTAAACACATTATATACAACCTTAACACACTAGACATAGACTAAACGTATGTGGCATTGTTATACCTAAGTCTTCCAAACGCATAATGTGTGTAAGGAAAGGTTAGGTTTCCAGCCGATATACGTTAACTACATAACAAAAACGCTAGAAAAAATTAAAAGAAAACAAACAACCAAAAACCACCCCCAAACCTAAGATAAACATTGTCCCCAATGTTTTAAAACCTTATGTACGAGGAAAAGGGGCATACAAAGAAATAAAAACTAAAAACAATCTAACTAGACACACAAACAAAAACATAAAGAAAACAAACACAACCAAGCACTTCAATAATGTTTACAACCAACCAAACTTCCCCTGAACTTTCGAAATTTTCAACACAAGGCACAACACTTCAAATAAGCTCATGGGCAAGGGTTACCAAATACTAAACTACAAGATTTAAACAAATGGAGAAAAAAATTAAAAATAAAGAAAAAACAAATATACAGATTTTACCTCACCACTTGTGCTTTCGCCCACCTGCTCCATAGTTGGTATCTTCTCATCAGCTTACTGCACCATCCTAACTAAATGACTGGAAGAGAAGACGACTCTCCTAGCACTGCAAACCTCGAATGCGAAGGTATCGCTTTAAGGCCCAAGTGCGGGTTCTGCTCAAAAGGTAGAGGTAGTTTGGGCTTCCCATCTCCGAGGTCGATAGAAACGTATGTATCTTGGTGGCTTTCTTCTTTTGCAGCGGTGCTGTCGAACTAGATATAACTCAAGTGGCTCTGGAAAGGTAGATGCCTCATCTTCATAAAACAAGTTCTTACTCCCTTCCGTCTCTACTTGATCGACCCAATTCAGCTGCTCAACTCGCTCTTCGATTTGCACGGCCATTTCATTGCATTGCATTGCTCCATATGATATGGTTCGTGCTCTTGCCATTGGATCTCTGTAGCTAATTGGTTTCTTTGAATTGCCAAGCTTTGAGCATCTGCTTGATTCTATTGAGCGACTTGGTCATTATGCTAACCAATTCGGGCATAGGTTCCCAGCAAATAGGATTGCCCACCTGACAATCAGTACTAACATGCAGCCCTCCACATAAGAAACATCTCTGTGATGCTCCATAGTCTATAGTCGGGTAGGGGTTGTTCTGTTGAAAGTATAGATAGTTCTCATACTGTTGCTCCTTAGAACGGCTCTCAGCAAACGGATTGGCCACCTGACAATCAGTACTTACATGTGGTCCCCCGCAAAAGAAACAGCCCAGAGGTGCTTCATAGTTTCTAGTCGCCACTTCCTCAGTAAGCTCGGGTGCCTCATACCAAGAATACATTTCCTGTACATAAAAAGAAAAAGAAAAACAAAATTAATAATAATAAAATATATACAAATCCGAAAGTAGCTATAGACCTAATCGGTATTAATATCAACACAACTCAAATATCCCCGGTAACGGCGCCAAAAACTTGTTATGCCTTTTTGTACTGCAAGTATACGGGGTCGGCACAAGTAATACAATGATGAGTAAATTATCGTCTCCACAGGGATATTTTGGCATTGAGTACTAAAGTTAACTAAGTCTATTTCTATTTGGACAATTGGATGGTTTAAAATAAGAAAACGAAAGATAAAACTAATAAACATAAAACGTAAAATAAACAACCAAATTGAGATATAAGCTACGGTATTTAAATTCACCTAATCCATCCAATTGAATTTCATGAAAGCACATTGTTGTAGTATAATTATTCATGTTGATGATCGTGTTTATCTAAATTATCCAAAGTCTCCTCTCGAGATAAATCAGACCTATTACCACATACACTAATATCCTATCTCTCGATGGTATATCCATGTGCATGAAAATGCATTAGACACAATAAACACCCTATATGATCACACAAGCAAATTAATATATCTCTATCTAATTCTACTTGTGATGGATATTACATCGAGCACGTTGTGGGCGTCTCCTCTCGGTACATAACACACAACCAATTTATTATCTACATGTAGGCCTTCACATTCAAAAGCATTAAGCACAATAATACCACTCAACAACATAACAATCAACCACAACAAATTAAACAATCAATTCATTCAATTTTCATAGAAAAGGATCCATCAAAACCCTAACTTACTAGTTTAGTTCATAATCAAAGATTTACAACTAAACATATTTTCTAATTAATAAAGAGAGTTACAAGCAAGAAAATAAAGAAGGAAAGGGATAGAAAAACTCTAGTTGTGATGAACTTTCGGCCTCCTCCTCTTGTGAGTTTGTCTAGCTTCCACTTTCTCTAAATCCAAGCTTGATGGTGAGATTTTAGCTCATGGATTGAATCCAAACCCTCTTGTTTCCAAGATGATCTCCTTCTCCTCTCTTTGCCTATTCTCTTCTCTCTTGGTCTCCTCTTGGTCCTCTCCTTAGAGCCCTAGCCGAACTCCCTCTCTTTTCTCCCGTTTTTCTACTTATAGGCATTGGAAATAAGATTTATCGCGTCGCCATCGCGACCTGTGGGTCTCTACCACTGGTCGCGACGTTGTGGTCATGGTACTCACTACCAAAAAATTGAAGTTTCATCATGACCGGCGTATTGCGACCAACAGTCGTGGTACTCATTGGTCCACATTTCAGGATTTCGCACTGTTATGAAAATGACCATAACTTCCTTTAGAAAACTCCAAATCTCTAACCATAAAATGAATTGGAAAGTAGACATCTATATCTTTCCATAAATATAAAGTGAAACCCTGTTCATCCTCTAGAATTTATGGCAGGCCTTCGGAATATGACTCGCGACTTAACTCGTGACATGAAAGTTCGTGAATCTGTGCACTGTTACGAAAATGAGCATAACTTCCTCTAGAAAACTCAGGAGTCACAAACCGTAAAATTTTTTAGAAAGTAGATATCATGACCTTTACAGAAATATAAGGCTCTCAACCCAGTTCATTTTGTAGAATTTATGGCAGCCTCTAAAAGATGACAGCTGTGCACTCCCAAATCTTCAATTTAATCCACCAAGGCTCTTCAATTACTGCACATAACCTTATTACTTGCACACTAGATAAAAACATTAAAAACAACCGATAATTACCCAATAATAAAACACAAGTAGATGAATAAAGGTACTAGTCAAGATGCATTTTTCATCGAGTGAAAAGCTGTACTGAAATTTAGACATGTGCCTAAATCATTCTGTAAACTGGGCCAGAACTTCGACATGAATCGAGGAATCACGATCTGAAACTATAGAGATAGGTACACTATGAAGTCTGATAATTTTGTCTACATAAAGTTGGGCCTAGTTTATTTAGAGGATAATCACTCTTGATAGGCAGAAAACGAGCAAATTCCGTTAACCTGTTTACAATAATCCACATGGCATCGTGTCCCCTCTGCGTTCGTGGGAGTCCTATCACATAGTCCATTGTAATCTTCTTTTACTTTCATACGGGGACATGAAGGGATTAATGTAACCCTGCAGGTTTCTAGTACTTTGCTTTCACCTGTTGACAGGTTAGACACCTCGAGACGAAACCTGCTATTTTGTTCTTCATCCCTATCCACTAGTAATGCTTCTTCAAGATGTGATACACTTTTACACTACTTGGGTGCATGGCTTCTTCAGTTTATGCCATAAAGAGTGAGCTTCTTCCATAATTTCTCTTTTAGCTCATCTGTTTCCAGTACACATATGTGTTAACCTTTCATTATCATGCCGTCATCCTTGATCTGAAAATCTGTGCTCTTCCTACTCTTAATCTTTTCTCTTAGCTTTACCATCTGAGGATCCTGCCTCTATCCTTCCTTGATGTGCTTCACTAATAGAGAACGAACATAAAAGGTAGCTAACAAAGCCCCTGTGTCTACCATCCCTACTTCACTTCTAGAGATCTCATCTCCACTAAAACTGGAAGACACACGATTTTTAACTGAGCTAGTGAACTCTCGAGTCTCCTACTTAAGGTATCGGCCACTATATTGGCCTTTCCTGGGTGGTATTTTATTGTACAATCATAATCCTTTATCAATTCTAACCACCTTCTCTGCCTTAAGTTCAACTCCTTTTGACTGAAAATATACTGCAAACTTTTACGGTGCCTCCAGATCTTCAGAGCAAATACTATTGCTGTGAGTTCAAAATCATGGGTACAGTAATTCTGCTCATGTTTCTTCAACTACCTAGAAGTATAAACAATAACTCTATCATTCTGCATCAAATCACAACCTAAACCCTGTCTTGAGGCATACCATATATAGTGATGCCAAAACCATCCTTTCCTTCAATTCATCAAAATTGCATTGACCGGCATCTGACCACTCAAACTTCTTATCTTTCCTTATCAGTTTGGTTAATGGGGCTGCTATTCTAGAAAACCCCTCGACGAATTCCCTATAGTAGCCTGTCAAATCAAGAAAGCTCCTGACTTCTGTTACATTCGTCGGCGGCTTCCAGTTCATAATAGCCTCTATTTTCTGAGGATCAATATGGATCCCTTCAGCTCAAATGACATGACCTAAGAACGCCACCCTATCTAGCCAGAATTTGCATTTACTGAACTTGGCTTATAACTGACGTTCTCGTATGGTCTATAACATGGTTCGGAGATACATGCAGAGCACCTCTTGACTACCTAGATACACCAATATATCATCAATGAATACGATCACGAACTTATCCAAATAAGGTCAGAAGATCCTTGATGAGCAGGGTCTTAAATCCCCAAAACAACATCAAAATCCCGAATATCTAACATAACTAGATTCACTAAAAACATCATTTCAATCAATTACTACTGTACTGTCCCTGATTACCCTTTCAGCTAACAGTGAATCTCCCGTGGGGACGAAAATTATCGTACAACCATCTATGGATCGTGGTGTGTGCTCGACCTCTCGAGCACCCAGTGCATCATGTGCGGAAGCCTCTGGATTGGCTCCTTTGGGACGTTCCCTGCGACCTCGTCCAAACAATATCTGTGACTTTCACAAAAATTAAAATTATATAACACTTGTAAAATTTCTTAAATCATATGCATGGAAAACAATTGAAAATTTTCTGGGTTGCCCTAACCACAAACAATGCAAAAACACATCATAAAAATCACATTTAAAACAGGCAACCCTAATTTCAAAATCTTTGCTCTGATACCAACTTGACAGGCCCTTAACCTACTATCTTACACTAGGCGATCTGCTGGCAACCCCACGGTAGCTTCCCAGTCGAGGCTTGCCCCGTTGAAAGGCTTCCGTGAAGCTAAGCCGTTACTTATCCTGTAAATCTGAGTAAAATTTATATATATATATATATATAAAAACTATTTTATTAAAACTTTGGCAGCATAACAGCTGCATTTTGGACAATTCCCATTACCTGTAAAACAATTTAAAAGCACTTCTAAAAACTCAAATACTTTCTCCACTACCCTTAGGACTTCAGGTCCATAAAAAATACAACACAATTCAATCACAAATTTCAAAATAAGCGAAAGTGGGCAAATCTAATTTTAAATAAAATATTCGTGTACTAAACAAACAATACTTAAGGTATTTTTCAAAATATAATTTTACATGAGTGTTACAAATAAACATAATACATATTTCTAAAACAGTAACAGAAATGTCTGACTAGTCTTGCTGGTCATAGGAATCTCTACAACATCTGTACCTGTATCTGGGGAGGTTGGTTTATAAAACATAAAAATATAGTGAGCTAAACGAGCTCAGTGAGTGTTATTAGTTTCCAAACAAATTTATTCTTTCTAATTAAAGCTCCCTGAAAATTGTAGTGAAAAGAATAGTAATTCGTTTTCTGAAATCTGTACTGAAATGAATAATAATCTGTTTTCATAAAACTATACTAAAATGCATAATAATAAAACCTTTCATGTTTTCATGAAAACTGTACTGAAATGAATAATCGTAAGACTTTTTCCTGTTTTCTGAAATATACTGAAATAAGTAATAATAGTACTTTTTCTATTTTCTGAAAACAATGTACTGGAATCTATTTCTTGAAAACTGTACTGAAATCTGTTTCATGAAAACTATATTGAAAACTGTACTGAAATTTTTTTCCTAAAAATAATGTACTGAAATCCATAATAATGAAAGCTAGCGCGCTAACTCAATATATACCCCGAACGTGCAGAGGGCGACATACTGACAACTGACACACTAAGCCCAATTGCCTACTTGGCAGGATTTCATATTTCAATATATTGCCTACTTGGCAAATTCATGGCTAGCATAATACCCAGACACATACCCTGCCATGCATGTCCAGGATACCTCTGATCGGTTTCTGAATACTGATATCTGAATGCTGAATACTAGGGATTCGTTATAGGCCAAAAATCTTGAAATCTTTAGTTTATTTTCATTTCCAAAACTATGGCCACATTTAGAGAATAAAATCATAACTTTCCTTGAATTTACATAAACATATCATGAAAATAAATATACTTTTCATAAAATAAGTTGAACACTCACTTAAATAAAATGATGACTTTCTACGAATTTGCATAAAACATATTAATAAAATAGAATGCACTTTTCATAAAATAATTTTAACATTCACTTGAATAAAATCATAACTTTCATAAAATACATCTTACATAAAAATACTTTAAACACTCACTTGAATAAAATAGTTTAGACACCCACCTGAGTAAAATGATAACTTACTATGAATTTACATAAAACATAGTATAAACATAAAATGTACATTTCATAAAATAGTTTTACACTCACCTTTTCGTTACTAACTTTCCAAGCACCACTCCGATTTTCCTACACATTTTCACATTCTCTTTTTAGAAAATGTCACACTCAAACTTATTCACACAACCACTTGCATGAGAGCAATTAAAATCCTCCAAACTACTTAAAACAATTCCCTAATTCTTACGGCATTGTTTTGGCCATAACTTGACCATTTTATTTTCAATTCTTTTCCTTCAAGTTCCTACATTTAAGTGTGATGTTTAGGCACATTCTTAGACATAAAATTTACCCAAATTACATTGCATATCATTTTCAACCTTTCACAACAACCCATGTCATCATTCTTTTCTACATTTTTCACATTTTTTCTTCTCTTTTCAATTTTCATCACTTCCTCCCACTTTACCACACTTGAATAACCATTACTACACACTAGCATGGAGAAAACTTTAACTCAATCATCACATACATGGCTGCCCAAAACTTCATCATGCATTCAATAAAAATACTCCTTCAATTTCTTAGCATAAATTGCACGAAAATTTTGTTGGTTTCATTTCTTGATAAAAAATGGACATTCACTAGTACCTTTATTCACCTACTTGTGTTCCATTCTCGGGTAATTATCGGTTGTTTTTAATGTTTTTATCTAGTGTGCAGGTAATAAGGTTTTGTGCGTAATTGTAGAGCCTTGGTGGATTAAATTGAAGATTTGGGAGTGCACAACTGTCATCTTTTGGAGGCTGCCATAAATCCTAGAGGATGAACTGGGTTTCGAGCTTTATATGTATGTAAAGATATAGATGTCTACTTTCCAATGCCTTTTTTAGTTCGTGATTTGGAGTTTTCTAGAGGCAGTTATGGTCATTTTTGTAACATTGCGCAATCCTAAAATTTGGACCAGTGAGTACCGCGACCGTTGGTCGCGCTACGCCAGTCGCGATAAAACTTCAATTTTTCGGCAGTGAGTACCACGAGCACAGCGTCGCGACCAGTGGTAGCGACCCACGGTCACAATGGTCACAATTGCTCTTCTCTCTGAAGCACATTATCCTTCCAGTTTTCTTGCCGAAACTGTGCCCAAATCAGTGAAAGAGGCCTTGTCTCAATCTTAGTGGCTTGAAGCTATGAAAATGAATTTCAAGTTTTGTAGTCCAACAATACTTGGGAGTTGGTACCTTATTCTTCTAACATGAACATTATAGGTTACAAGTGGGTTTTCAGAATAAAGTACAATCAAGATGGATCCATTTTGAATCATAAAGCTCGGTTGGTGGCAAATGGATTTCATCAAACACCTGGGTTAGATTTCTTTAACACTTACAACTCTGTGTTGAAAGCTTGTACAATTCGAGTCATCTTCACTCTAGCATTATTTTATGGTTGGGATGTCCAACAAGTCGATGTTAACAACGCTTTCCTAAATGGAGACCTCAATGAGCAAGTATGCATGCACCAACCCAAAGGATTTATTAGCCAACATCAGCCTCAACATGTCTGCAGATTGAAGAAAGCCTTGTATGGCTTGAAACAAGCACCACGTTCATGGTTTCACAAGCTCAAGGAGGCTCTTCTCTATGGGGTTTTCATCCATCAACTTTAGACATCTCCTTGTTTATCAAACACCAAGGTAAAGATGTGTTCTTTGTGTTAGTCTATGTTGATGATATACTCTTGACTGATGCAATCAGATGGTTGGTGATTCAAGAGCATCAATGAGCTATAATTTGGTAGAACATGACTCTCTCTATCATGTTGTACTTGCACTTGTTATCAAGGATCCTATTGAAGATAAGAGAAGAATGAATAAATATGAAGCTGCAGCCTTAAAACTTCAGAATTCTGTTAGTTCAGTTATTTCTATTAAGCCATGTCAGAAAAAATTTGTTAGGGAAATGCTGACATAGAATGAGTTTGTTAATTGATATTTTCATCTCATTTTTTAACATATATATTATATGTAGGTTGGTTAATGTAATTAACAGAATCTTCTTCATTAATTGAGAGCTCCTTCTCGGTCATCAATGGTTGCCAATGTTCACATTTTCTTTTCTATTTTTCTAATTGTTTGTTCTTTCCTTCTAGATTGATTTTATTATCAATCTTCACATGACTTACCTCCCAACTTCATCGATTTTCTCACCTACCCTTTCATTCGAATTAAATCTAATTTCTTGGTAGAACTATATGAAGAGAATAACAAAAAAATAAAAATAAAAACACATAAATAAAAAATAAAAATGGATATATATAAACCCAGAAGACAATAGAGAAAAGTGACTCAAATCTATTCACCCAATTAGCTATTTAGAGGTATATATAATAAATTTTAGGGTTTGGGGGGGAAAGCTAACTCTTGAAGTTGGAAAAAGAAGTGCAAATGAACATAACAACAAAGAGGCTAGGGTTTTTGGTAGATCTATGAAATTAATTAATTGTGACACCTGATTGAGAGAATTATTTGTATTGATAGACTGTTCAGAGAAGGGACTGATATCCCATGGCGATATGTTCAACTTGCACACATATGTCTGAAGAATCTCCCTTGAATATATTGAAGAAAGATTCACGTACTTGTGGATTCTCATTTTGCCAATTATATATATTATTAATTACACAACAGATACAAATCTAATGGAGATTCAGAACAAATCCTCAATTTTCTAATTTCTAGATAACAGCTCTCTCCTCCCTTGGGCTAGTTTTCTATTGAGCTTACTCGTCTTATAATTCAATTTGTTTTTCTCGTGGACAAATTTTACTGTCTAATTTTTTCTTTATTTAGAGAACAAAAATTAAGAAAAATAAAAATTTCGGTCATTTACACATCATGATAGTTGTCCGATCTTATTAATGAGAAAAACTTCAATGCGCCTGGCTCACGGTGCAGCTTCCACTCTTGTCACGCAATGTGGTATGAGTAACCAATCAAATTACCTATTATTCTTTTATAAAGTACAAATACTTAAATTTAATTATTAGACGCATTTAATGAATGAGGGTAAAAAGAAACAAATTTGTTTTTCATAGTTATGATGATTGGAACTAATCATTTTTGTATATCCATCAAAATAAAAAAAAGGAAAACTATAATTTAACAAAATGAGTGTTATCGTGTCATTAAACTGGATTCAATATGTCATCCTGGTTGTTTATAAGTGCAATATGTTGATGTAACAAATGAAAATTCTGAGGTGTTTGATAATGAAAGACAAGTGTTTGATGAAAAATCACAAACACCATACCAAAGGTAAAATAGAGTTTTCACTCTCTATTAAGGGAGCTGAGTAAAAACCTCCTCTTTTCATTAAGAAAGAGTAAAATTTCTAGATACAGATATACATCAAAGGTGAGAGAATATACAAAAGAATATCTCCAAGAATATAGGAAAAGTAGCCAACCAAAGATGACCAACTAGCTTGGTCATTAGCAAAATCAGAAATAGAAATGTACCAACTGCCAGCTGCCTATTCAGCTATTGTAGAGACAAAATGACCTCGGTGACTAGGAGCCTTGTTACACCTGGAGGTCTGATTTGTAGAGGGTGAATAATCTTCTTCCTTTGATGAGTAAGCTGCAACTTCATTATATAACTTAGCATTCCCCCTCAAACTGAACCTTGGTAAAAGAACAAGATTCAATTTGGAACAAATAAAGGCAAACTGAGCTTGAGTGAGAGGTTTGGTAAAAATGTTAGTATGTTGAAATTCAGAGGGAACATACTGCACTTTTAGTTGACTATTAGCAATTTTTTCTATCACAAAGTGCATATCTATTTCAATGTGCTTAGTTCTAGCATGAAAATAGGATTCTTTGCATGAGAACTAGTACTAGTGTTATCACACCAAACAATAGGACAGAAGAAAGAGGCATACCAAGTTCATGAAATCGAGATGTGAGCCAAATACTTTCGGTGGAGGCTTGAGCAAGAGCTCTATATTCAGCTTCGGTGCTTGAACGAGCAACCACTTTCTGTTTTCTTGAATTCCAAGTAATTAAATTAGGCCCCAAGTAAATGTAACACCCACTTGTTGATCTTCGATCATCTATGCAAGAACCCCAATCAACATCTGAATATGCCTCAATATGTAGGCTGGAAGCTGGTTTGAAATGAAGGCCAACACCAACAGTTCCCTTTAGATATCTAAGAATCCTCTTGCATGCCATCCAATGGATATCGGTGGGAAAAGCTAGGAATTGGTTGGGTTTGTTTACTGAATATGATATGTCAGGCCATGTATAGGTTAAGTATTATAGGTTACCTATAGTGCTTTGATAAAGAAAAGAGTCAGAAAAGGGCGTGCCTAATGTGAGAGATAAAGGAGAGCTGAGACTGTAAAGTGTTGGGCAAGGTTATGAGTCTGGTAACTTGGTTTTGTGTAAGAGGTCTATGATATACTTTGATTGGGTGAGGAAAATACCTGAAGTATTTCGGAAGGCCTCAAAACCCAGGAAGAAACTGAAAGGTTGGAGCAAACGTGTTGTTTAAAGTGGAAATGATTGATTGAATAAGAGAATGAGAGCTACCTGTAATTAGGATGTCATCAACATACACCAACAAGTAGAGAACATGTTTTCCTTGTTTCTTGATAAAGAAAGAAGTGTTTGACTTTGCATTTTTCAACCCCTAACTAGCTAGAGCAGCTTTGAGTTTGTGAAACCATGCTCTTGGGGCCTGTTTCAAATCATATAGGGACTTGTTGAGTTTGCATACATAATGAGGGAAAAAAGCATTCACAAAACCTTTAGGTTGTGACATGTAGACCAGCTCATTTAACTCTCCATTTAGGAAAGCGTTGTTTATGTCAACTTGTTGGATCTCCCAATTGTAGGTAGCATCTAGGGTGAAAATAATTTGAATGGTAAATGGTTTTATGACTGGGCTAAATGTGTCAAAGTAATCGATACCTTGATTTTGATGAAAACCCTTGGCTACCAAGCGAGCCTTGTATTTCAACACAGTACCATCTGGTTTAAGTTTGGTTCTGAATTCCCACTTGTTGCCCACAAAGTGCATATTCTTTGTGTGAGGAACCATTGTCCAAGTATGGCGGGATTGAAGTGCTTCAAACTCTTATTTCATAGCTTGCAACCATTTCACATTGCATAAAGCCTCCTTGACAGTCTTCGATTCAAGTTCAGACACCAAGCCAAAATGAGATTGACATAATGCGTAATATGTTCTAGGCTTGAACACTTCCAATTTAGGCCTTATTATCATGGGATGTATGTTCGTAGATTGAACTAGAATGGTGGCAGCAGCAGATTGAACTGGACTATCAACATGTTTAGGCAGAGATATATACCAATCTGGTGAGGCAGCTGACACGCTCAAACGCCTGGGAATAAATCCCAAGTGTAGGATGTGTCGAAATAATAAAATTTTCTTGAGTACGGAGTCGAATCCACAAGGAAGTAGTGGTACTAATTCTAAAACTAGAGATTATACTAAAGCGGTAAAATAAATCAAGGTTGTTTTTGGATTTTTAATTAAACTAAAATTAACTACTAATATAATAAAATAAAGCGAGACGGAATATGTGTAGGATAACACTAGGTGGTCACACGATCCCAATCCCAGATAAGAAAACACTGACTATTACAAAGCACAATATACTCAAGATGAATTATTTACTAATATTGGCTCATCAAATTATAGTTCATGCATTGATGATTTGAATTTAATCCACTCTACCTATTGGTCCTAGATCAAACACCCAATGTAGTAATAATTCTTTGGTCAATTAAGCACTTTCATGCCTTAATCAACCTATAATTCATTGCTAGACTCTTACTAAACTCAATTACAATCAATTGATGTCTCATAATGATTATAATTTCCTTATTCATAATAATTCAAAATTCATGCAAACACTTTTGCAATGCAAACAATAAGAATTATCAATTAATAGCATTAAATTGTCTAACAAGATATCTTGAAATATATGAAAAATATTACATAGTCAAATTTCTGAATCCGTTCATAGTTTCCGGAACCACCTAACAACAAATCTAATCAATCATACAATCAATTAAACATAAAGATAGGAAAAAGGGAAGTAATACAACCCATTCGATGAAGTCAAGAATCGAAACTCGCTTGTTTCCCGCTTAGATTTCTCCTCCTTTGTTCTTCGTCTTCTCTCGATGGAAAATCGATGTAATCGCAACTAGAGATGTGTTGATGTGTTGTGGTGATATTGAATGGTGTTTTGGAGTGGAGGAATGGGTGAAAAACCACCCTTGGCTGAAGCCAAGGACTGCCAAATCGTGCCCAGTTGAACTTTCTCTATTGGATCCTCTCCCTCTTCCTCTTCTCTCTCTCCTTTTGATTCACAAATGGGGGCTATTTATAGGAGATGCCTGGTTACTATTCATGGTTACTGTCCACGCGTATGCGGTACTGTTCATAGGCACTGTTTACGTGGGCCCACAGGCGGCGGCACTGTTAACTGTTCATGACGCCCACGATACTGTTCATCATTGGCTATTTACGTGTACGGTACTGTTCACGTGTACACCACATCTTCAATTTAATCCACCAAGGCTTCCTCGGTAAGTTCCTGCGCCTCATACCAAGAATACATGTCCCGAATTGCCTGGTTTTGCCTCGACTCATCGTGTATTCTCATTAATTCACGGGGCTCACCTAATATCTGTACATACTCACAAAATACATCAAACGTACCAAAAATACTCAAAAATACAATCAAAAGAAACGATCCAAGGGTCGTAAATATATAACAATAAATGACCGATCAGCAGCTTGTATTGGAGCAGACTGAGGTGGAGAACTGACAGCATTAGAAAAGTTGGAAGAAACCTACATATGTGAGCTCAGATGATGATTGTTAGTTGAAGAATCTGAATAGAAGCAATGTGATCCATCAGGTCTGCTCAAGGTTAAGATAGGTGACACAGATTGAAGAATAAAGACAGGTAAACTAGAGTTAGAGTTTTGTAACAGAGACTATTTAGGAGAGCAAAACAAGGACTTAAAAGGGAAATTAAACTCATTAAACACAACATGTCGAGAGATATAGATTTTTCCTAATGGTGAAGACATTTGTAACCTTTATGATATAGACTATATCCTATAAAAACACACTTAGATGTATGGAAAGCAAATTTCTGCTTGTTGAAAGATCTCAAGTAAGGATAGCATGCACAACCAAATGTTTTCAAGTAGTGATAGTTGGGTTTTTTTGTTAAAAAGAAGTTCAAAGGGAGTTTTTAAATGCAACTTAGTTGTAGGTAAGTTATTTATTAACAGGGCAGCTATTTGAAAGGCATCATTCCAAAATTTGAGAGGCATATGGGCATGGCTAAGAAGGGTAAGGCCGGTTTCAACAAGTTGTCTATGTTTTCTCTCAACTATCCCATTTTGTTGATGAGTATGGGACAAGATAGTCCAATTTGAACTCCTAAGCTTAAGAGATGTTGAATTATAGGTTTGAACTCTCTTCCCATGTCTAGCATTTAATTTTCTTGCCAAATTACAATTCAACCATCCTTTGAAATTGAGTGAAAACAGTGAAGGCTTCTGATTTAAGTTTGATAGGATATACCCATCTAAACTGACTGTAAGAGTCAACAAAAGAGATGTAATATCTATGCCCTTCAGTGGAGAGAACACGTGATGGTCCCCAAATGTCAGTATTTACTACTTGAAAAGGTTCAATTGTGACAATCTTCGATTGAGAAAAAGGGAGTTGATGCAATTTGCCTAACTTACAAGATTAACAGAACTCAAAATCAAACATATTGCTATGAAGATGAAAATGTTTCAATACACTTTTGAGAATAGATGATGAGGGATGACCCAGTTTAGCATGTCACAAGTTCACATTAATTTTGGCAGCATAACTAGCACTAAAACCAGACACAATAGGAACATTTTTTTGAAGCTAAACAAGCTGAACTACTGAAATTTCTATTACAATAATCAAAAGAAGACTTGGAAAGATAAACTGACACAGGTCTAGTAGAGGTTTCATTTTTTTCTTTATGGTGGAGAGTGACCAACTTCAAGTTTGTACAACCCATCTTTAAGTAGACCTTGAAGGAGCACCTTATTCGAATACTTATCCTTGGCAATAAAACAATCAACAAAAAATTCAGCATATGCATGGTTATTTCTAGTAAACTTAGAAATGCTTAACAAATTCTTAGTGATGTTAGGATGCAAGACATTTCTAAGATGTAATGATTTTGTAGGTTTTGTGGAAGAGCTTAGCTTGGCATTACCTATGTGTGAAACTGCTAAGTGTTGCCCCCTACCAATTGTTAACTTTTCATTTCCTTTGTATTCAGACCTGTAGGACAAGTTTCCAAGATCAGAGGTGATATGCTTAGTGGCACCATTGTCCATAGCACTAAGCACAAGATCAAATTCAGTAATGGTTTGCCCAACTACTCTAATTCCATCTCTTAGGTTGTTAATCTTCATAAAATACTCATTAATGGTTAGAGACCCTTTCTTAATACTTTGAAGTTGTTGTTTAAGTTAAAGGACCTTAGCCATTGATTTTTGTGAGTATAGAGATGTTAAAGTATCCTAAACTTCAAAAGAAGATAAACAATGTTACCTGGCCGATTAGTTCAAGTGAAATGGTAGAGAGAAGCCAGCTGAGTAGTAGCTAGTTGAATCTTGAGAAGTGATATAAGCTATGTGTGTTTTAAACCAAGTTAAAGGCCTAAATTCCCAACCCTTATGTGTGCTCCATTAACCCTTTTGAAACCAAACAAATTAACCATTTTCTTACATCTCCCACAAAATCCGTGTCCAAGCCTTTATACTTTTAGCCTTACCCTTTGAGCTTGGGATCATTTGGAGATCAATCATAGAAAAAAAAAAGAGAATTTTCAAGAAAAGTTGTGAAGGTGAGAAAAGAAAATTAAGGAAATAGAAATTGTTCGAGTCCATTCAAGTTCTGTATTTAAAAAAAATACAAAAAAGAAAAAGAGTTAAGCTTTAATAACTTGAAGTTAAAAAAAAAAAAGAGAAAAGAAAGGATTGGTCTAAGTGCTTAATACATGAAGAAACAAATAGATTAGACAACCAAAATACTCTTAATAACTAGGTGAGTTAAGTTCAAATACAAAAGACCCTAGCTCTTGAAATACCAAAAATCTAGGTCAAAGAAGTGCAATCACAATTTCTAAGCACCCAATAGTTTAACTGCCCTAACAATATCTAATACAAGTTGATACATAGCTCGTACACAAAAATCAAAGACTTCTACGTATAAGAGAAGTTGAACATGAAGCAACTCTAAAATGCATATGAGCTGTAGAGAGATGGATTCCGAATGAAAACGAGCTAAAATCACAAACGAGCTCTCTTGGGTTGAATAATGACTAACCTCTTTTCTCTAAGAGTTCCCTCTTTATATTTTCAAGATAGAAAGAGATGTAAGGAAATGAGACAAATGGGGTATTTATATGGCGCTCATTTAATGGGATCCGTTAATCAAACTGCGGTCAAGCTCCGCGGAAGGGCTCTCGAGCTAGTTCTCAAAGCACCCAAAAGCAAACCCATGATTAAGAGTCGCTGGTCAGGGATCGTGAGTTCAGGTCACGAATTTGTTCCAGAGAGAATTCGACTGGACAAACTTGTGGCCTTAAGGTCGCAAGGTAGGATTTTGAGTTTCTTCCAAATACACTGAAAAGAAATCGCTATGGCCAAATCGCTGGACAAGAGCACAGTTATGAAGATCGCGAGATTCAACCAGAATGAAGAAAGAATCTGCAAGGCCAAACTTGCAAGCAACAACACACAGAAGAAGTCACGAGATGCAATCAGAGAACTAGTGAACAACCTGTGAGCAGAATCTACGGCCATACGGTCACGAGACAAGGTTGCAAAAAGCATGTGACTCAAAACCGCAGCACGAGCTCACACTATACGGTCGTCAGATTCAATCAGTGTGCCTTAATTGCATAACAACTAGCCAATGCAAGCACATAATTAATCCATGGACTTGAAAAAAGGAAATCATAGAGATTCCTATTCATGGCTAAAAGCAACGTGCTTCCAAGAGAAGTTATAGATAACAACGGAAAATGACAACAACAACTACATTCATACAACAAGATGTGAAATCTAAGGGTGTGTTTGGTGCGTGGAATTGGAAGAAAATATTCTTATAGAATTAGATTGGATTGGATTGGACTAATTAGTAATGTAATGTGTTTGGTACAGTACGGATTGAATTAAAAATAGTATTGCCTCTTGTTTGGTGTAATATGGGATTAGACCCAAAAAATGGTAATTGCATTTTATTTTTATAAAGTGTGAGATTGGTTAGTTTAAAATGAGATTAAATTAACTTTAAAACAAAATAAAATTATTTTAAATTAATAATAAAAATAAATTATTTAAATCATATTTGATTAAAAAAAATTAAAATGAAATATTTATACAATTTTTTAAAAATAAATAAGACTATTTTTAATTACTTTTAAACATAACATTTATATTCTTATTAATATTAAAAAAAATATAATTGTTCCAATAATATTTTAATATTATATTAAATAAAAAAATTAAAATGCCTTGGACAATTCATCTCAAGCTGTGAAGCAAGTCAAAATTTTTGTCCTCCTTCACCAAAATTAAACAACATTAAAAAAAGTTGGAAAGGATTTGATCCAATCCCATCTAATTACCAATCATAGGATTAGACAGAGAATAGTACAATCTTAGTCCAATCCCATTCGCCAAACAAGCAATAAAGATCATAAAATATAGAATGCCTGAAGGTAAAGTGTACAACAAGGCAGTGACACAAATGCGAAGTGTATATGCGTGCATGACATGTTGCAAAACGATGCAGAGACACAAATATGCAAATTTTGTATGTGCGCTTAAGAACTTCCAAGAGCTAAAAGCCATGACATCGCTTAACATAAATGCAAGAGCTCTTTAAGGAAGGAAGAAACTTCAACCCACTGAACGTTGAAGCACGAACCATCCTGAGATGCTGAACGACATGGATTACAAGATAATGAGATTTTAAGACAGAATAAGCCAAGTCTAAAGACATTTGGCCTTACATCTTGTTAGGTATTGATTGGGTTGTTAATGTATTGGGCCTTTAGATATTGTCTTACATTTCTATGACCTAATTTAGAGCATATTTTTGAACTAGATTACTTTGTGTTAAGCTTAACTCACCTAGTTCACATAGAGTGATTAGTTGTTCACTCTATATGTATGATTCATGCATTTGAGCACTTGGACCAAAACCTTTCGGCTTGAGTTAAAGACTTATTGTTCAGATGTGCCGAATTGAGCAAGAGAGTTGAAGTAAAGAATCAGTAGTGAAAGGCCTATGGGTAGAACTGGTGGAGTACAGTCCCAAGAGTGGTGAGATTAGGTAGTCGAGTAGGAGATACCAAAAGTGGGGTGATTAGTAGTCTAAATCTGAGATACCAAGAATCGTGTGGTAGGTGTTCCAACATGAAGGAGTCAAGGGTGATAGGTGGGAATGCAAAATTTCCTTGGAAGAAGAGATCTGATACATTGAAGAAAGCAAGCAAGGTCTCATCTACCAATTCGAAAGGTTTAAGGAAATAATTGGATATCTCGAAGAGGAAAAAACTATGTTTCCCTCAAGAGTCAAATCCTTACATATGTATATATGTTGTTTAAGTTATCCATATGATAATTTTAAACCACTTTTCCTTTAAAAAACTTCTATCTCTCTCTCATCTCTTTCTCTCTCTAACCTTAGAAGTTGACAAAAGAAGTGCAAATGAACAGAATAACAAAGAGGTTAGGGTTTCTGGTAGATCTATGAAATTAATTAATTGTGATCAGCTGGTTGAGAGAATTATATGTATCGATAGACTATTCGGAGAAGGGAATGGCATCCAACGGCGACTGTTTCAGTTTGCACACATATGTCTAAAGAATCTCCCGTGAACATATTGAAGAAAGATTCACATACTTTGTGGATTCTCATTTTGCCAATTATATATATTATTTATTACACAACAGATACAAATATTATTTTTATCTTAGAGGTCACTGGTTCAAGTCCTAGTGGTGACCAAATTAAAGTAGGATTTTGAATCCTATTTTGACCTGGTCAACTACCCTAGAATCTTGATATAAATAAAGATTTATATCAGGATACAAAAGGACCAAGAAAACCTAATACACATAGAGAGGTGCGGCCAAAGCAAAAAGAAAGAAAAAGTTATTTTATTTTTTTTGTTTATTCTTGCAAGTATGGTCGAAGTTAAAAGAAAACAAGGAGTTCTGTTCTCGACTTTTGTGATCTCCGATTGTTCCCGATTATATCTGTGGCGTGCCTATACACACATTATTAGACCGTGGGACATAGATCGGAAGGCTTGGTGGTTAAATAAGAATCAAAGACCTAAGAAAACAATCAGGTAAACTGATAAGTTTTTTTTATATCTATGTATATACAAAATCCGGTCCCGAAAAGTATGTTTTCAAAAAGGAAGAAAGTTTTGAAAATCTAAATCTTCCATTGCATTTTTCACAATCAAAATCGTTTTCCTTACATGACCAACCTTTTCTCTCTAGGGTTTCCTCTTTTTATTCTGAAGATAGTAAGAGATGTAAGGAAATGAGAAAAAAAGGGGTATTTATAGGGAGCTCATTTAAAAGGACCCATCAGTCAAACTGCAGCCAAGGTCAGCTGTCAAGGGCTCGCGAAGTGGGTCACGAAGCATGCAAAAGCAAACCTACGATCAAGAATATCTAGCTAGGGATTGCAAGTTTAGGTCGCAAACTTGTTCTAAAGAGAATTCACTGGACAAGCCTACGACCTTAATGTTGCAAGGCAGGATTGCGAGTTTCTTCCAGTTACACTAAAATGAAACCGCTATGTTAGGTCGAGTATTTTCTAGGTTGGCTAATTCCGTGCAAAACACTCTTTGGTTGTAATTGTGTTTGGGAGCTTTCGTTGAAGGCATCAAGATCATCGATTCATTTGGTAAGTTGCTCTCAATCTCACAAAGTTTTTAGGATCTCACACACTCACAACATATCAGTCATTATGTTTCTAGGCATCTCATTCATCATTAACATGGTATATGGTGCATAGTTCATTGTATTGCATTCATATGTTATGTTCTGCAAATGCATCCTATAGATGGTCCTATATCTCCACCTTCCTATCCAAATTGCAAAGTGTGTTCTTCATGAAAGTTGTTGGCCTATGTGTACTTACTTCTGTAAGTTTTTTAGAATTTTCTGGATGGCACTTCGCTAGATATTAGATAGAAACCGAACATAGGTCAGTGCTGGAAAAACAGGGGAGACAGTTTTTATGTGTCATGTATGTGGTCCAATATGTCACCCCTACTGTCCGAATTGTAAATGGTGTCTTTCATGAAAGTTGTTCATATATGTGTCTACTTCCTTCAGTTATTTTTTTAGAATTTTCTGGGTGGCTCTCTAGATATTAGCTTAAAACCGAACATAGGTCAGTGCAGAAAACTACACCCGACCCAACATGTGCACACAACCCATTTTGTGTGGCAACCCTACCCGTGGCTCTTCCTATATAAAGGCCACTTCGTCTTTTTCATCTAAAAACTATAAAGAAGAACCCTAGCAGCTCCCTCTCTTCATGCTTTCTCAAATCCAATATCTCAAAACTCACCCAATCTCTCTTGTATGTTCATGGAATCAAACTAGAGTCTTGTGGTAAGTATTTTTCTTGTATGTTGAAGTTGTTTTATGCTTCATTTTATTTAAATCTCTTTGTTGTTCTTGAATGAGAGTTAGATATTGATTGGATATTGAAAGCTTATGGGTTTTGTGTTTAATTCATGATAAGAGGTTTAGGAAGTTGAATTATTACCTAGATAACTTCATGTTGTGATTTAGAGTGCATGTCTTACTTAAATGAATTAAACCTCTATCTCACATGTGTTTAGTGGATTGGTACTAATCTAGGTTGGATTAAGAGTGTTAGTTGTTGTGATAATAATTTGTTTGTTGTTAGAATCACATTCATATAAATTTGAATTCATATGTTGGCTGCCTTATAGAGTTCATGCATTTAATATGTTTGTTTCATGACTTGAAAGTGTTGAATTTGTTGCAAACTTTGTTAGGTCTTGAAATGTGTTTATGCTAAGTGTTATTTAAGTAGATTGTGTGCACAAGTTCACTTAGCATCATAGGTTGTATTGGTCATGCATCCTAATTGTATGTTCATGCATCATTGAACACTTAGACTATAATCCTTTGTGTCGTTGGAAGAGCTTGTGTGACTTTGGTGAAGTCTTGTGAACAAGCTCAAGGTTTGCTTCTTGTGCAAAAGTTGCATTTGTGTGGAATTTTACTGGTTGGCTCTTGCGAGACGATAGGTGTAGGCTTACGCCTATAGGAGTGTGAATTATAGGATAGCTTGAGGATATACGTTTAGTCACCTAGTGGATCTTGGGAGATCATTACGGAAAAGGCCTGCGGGTAGACTAGAGCGGGATAGTCCAAGAGGAGTGAGTCCTTGTAATTTCAACTTGAGGGTGTACTGCATCAATCGCGAACCCATATTATGGAAGGGGTTTTTCACGCTAAAATCCTTGTGTTGATTTTGTTTATCTCTTCTGCATTTGTTATATGTTTATAATTGTTGAATTAATCTAATTAAATTGTTGGTAATCAAAAAATTGGGTAAGAACCTATTCACACCCCTCCCCCCCTCTAGGTTTATATTAGACTGTTTGTTACGCCTTTTTGTACCCGCAAGTGTACGGGGTAGGCACAAGTAATAAAGTGTGAGTAAATTATCGTCTCTACAGGGATATTTAGGTGTTGAGTGTTGAATAAATCAAAATGGTTTGTAAGAAGAAAATTAAAGATGAAAATACATGAACATAAAAATAATTCAAACGACCAATATGAGATATTAGCTAGGGTATTTGAATTCACCTAATCCAACCAGTTGAGTTTCATGAAAGCACATTATTGCAATTTAATTATCAATGTTGATGATCGTGTTTATCTAATTTAACCAACATATTTTTTTGAATTATGCTGGAGTTATTATTACACATCAATATCTATCTCTCGATGATTATCGCATGTATAACAATTTATTAAGCATCATAAACACATATATTGATCACACAAGTAAATTAGCATATCTCTATCTAATTCTACCTATGGTAAACATTACATCGAGCACATTGTGGGTGTCACCTCTCAGTTCATAACACACAACCATAATATCAATTAAATGCAGGCCATTACATTCAAAAGCATTAAGATTAATAATGTCACTCAACCAAATAATAATCAATCACAATAAATCAAACTATCAATCCATTCAACTTTGAAGGAAAATGATTCATCAAAACCCTAACTTACAAGTTTAAGTATAATCAAAGATTTACAACCAAACATGTTTTTCAATGATAAAAGAGAGTTACAATAGGTGCGATGAACTTTCATCCTCCTCCTGTTGCGAATTCGTCTAGCTTCCACTTTCTCCAAATCCAAGCTTGATGGTGAGAATGTGACTCAAGGATCGAATTCGAACCCTCTTGTCTCCAAGATGATCTTCTTCTCCCCCTTTGCCTCTTCTTCTCTCTCTTGATCTCCTCTTCGTCCAATTTTAGAACCCTCACCGAACTCCCTTTATTTTCCCTCAAGCTTTCCTTTTATAACAGGCCAAAATAGGGCATCCCAGTCAAGCTCGCGACTTGGCCAAGTCGTGAGTCTAAGTTGCGCTACCTCTGGAGTTGTATGAAATTTGCCTTCGCGACTTGGCAACTCGCGAGTGAGTCGCGAGTTAAGTTGCATGAGTCTCGGGTTTCAGCTGAATTGTTTGCCTTCGCGACTTATCAATTCTCGAGCAAGTTGTGAGTCCAAGTCGTATATGGCTCTGGATTGCACAGGTTATTTTGCTGTCGCGACTTCGCAACTCGCGGGTTAAGTAACGAGTCTCTCTGCCTTTGCTCAATTAGCGAGACGCTTTCACATTTTTGAATGAAATCAACCGAATTCTCCGTGAGAAACTAATGACTTGCACACTCAAAGAAAGCCATCAAAACATCTGATAAATACCAGCGAACGGGACAAAATAAGGTAAAGAAAGGTACTAATGAACGTCCATTTTTGATCAAGAAATGGAGCCAACACCGTTGCACTTAAACTTTCACACTATAGCCAAATCGCTGACTAAGAGCAGCGCTATGAAGATCGTGAGATTCAACTAGAATGAAGGAAGAATTTGCGAGGCTAAACCTGTGAGTAACAACATGCATAAGAAGTCGCGAGATGAAACCAAAGAGATGGTGAATAACTTATGAGCAGAAGCTGCGACCATTCAGTGGCAATCTAAAACCATAAAGAGATAAGACAGGTGCAGGACCCCAAATGTCACTATAGACAATCTTAAGTGGATTTGTGACTCGAATTTTAGCTTTTGGAAAGGGAAATTTGTGCACTTTTCCTAGTTTACATGAATCTCAAAAGTGAGGTTTTTTAACATTGTAAGGAAATTGCAGTGAATTAAGTACTTTTTGCAAAGTCAAAGGGGCTGGATGACCAAGTTTTGCATGCCATATAACAGAGTTTGTTTTGGGACCAATCAAAGAACTAAAACCATGATTAATAGTATCCCTCGACAGCAAACTATTGATATCATTATTATCCACATTTGAATCAACAAAAGTAGCACTATGGCATATACTCAGAGAAATTATTGAAGCTAACAGACATGAAATTCTTCAAACTTGATCTTGGTTCACCATTGAATCTCAAATAATATAGACCATTGCTAAGTTTGCCTAGCAAAAGTTTTCTCTTGTTTCTCCAGTCCTTTATGACACAATCACTCTTATCAAATTCAGCAAGAGCATTGTTATCTTTAGTAAACTTAGATATATTTAGTAAGTTCTTTGTTATGGAAGGAACATGAAAAATATTGTTCAAGCATAGCTAATGATTAGGTAAAGCATGTGTAGAAATATTTGTGTCACAAATATGAGAAATTAGCAATTGATTATCATTACTAACAATCAATTGATCATTACCTCTATATTAATTCTTGATTGAGAGGTTGTTGAGATCAGCTATTACGTGATTTATATCTCCATTATCAACATACCAAGCTTGGTCATTTACAGTCACTACAAAAAAAGTGACTTGTAGTAACACATTGTTTCGTGACATATTTTAAATGTAATACACCCTCCCGATATTATGTACTGTACGTATAAATGTTATAATATATTTTTTCAAAATTTATTGTACAGTACACAAGTAAATAGATAGGCCTTTATTAGGAGTAAATCAAATGTTAAAAGTATTAAGGGTGCTATAATAAAATCTATTGGATGGATCCGGAGATTTTCGAAAACGGGTATCAGAGACTTGGAAAGTGTTTGGAATGGTTTCAAATGATTAGTAAGGCTTCGTAAAGTATATATGAAATCCAATTATAAATTTCGGAGGTCATAGTAAGAATTTCCCATAAATTTGGAGTTTAGAAGTCAAATAGTAAATAATTGGTGACACATGAGATGGTATAATTTAATTGGTGATTTAAATGAAATGGTGAAATTTGATTGGTTGATGGAAAGGTAAATTAAGTGGATTAATTTTGAGGTGTACAAGTAGACCAATCAAGGTAAACCATACAGAAAAACTAGATTAAAAGTGAGTGGATTTTTATGTAATGATATGAGTTATTATATGGAAACATTTTCCCTAAAGAAGCACAATCTATGTGAAATAAAATGAACTAATCATGAAATGCCAAGTCAACAATTAGTGGATGGACTAATTATTGAGATGAAATGTAATTGGTGGATTAATTTGTAAATTAAAAGATTGTTGACCAAAATCATGTGATTAAGTGTCGAATTGTTGCCATTTAATGATATTGATGAGTCAAAGGGGCAAGTTGCAAATATTAGAATATATATATATATATATATATATATATATATATATATATATATGAGATAGTGGAGATTTCCACTCACCAAACAAGTCAAACAAAACAAAAAAACAAAATTAGATAGAAAAAGAAGAGTGAAGTGGCCGGCCAAAGCAAAGAAAGAAAGAAAAAAAGGAAGAGAGAGAGAGAGAGCAAGGTTGGTCAAAAGAGAAGAAGGATCTAGAAAAATGGAGAGAAGAAAGTTGGAGAAAATTTTATAAATAGAGGACCAGAACATTCGGCCAAGGAAAAGAGGAGAGTCTCGGCCAAATTAGAAGAAGAAGAAGAAATGATTAAGCTAGAATCAAAAGTAAGTTTGTATACTTAAATTCATGAAATTACTTTGGGTCATTGAATTTTGGTGTTTGAATGATGAAGATTTAAATATCAAACAATTAATCTAGCCAAGAAAGAGAATTTAATTCCATCATGTACTGTACGTACAAGTGTTGTAATATATTTTCCATAAACGTTACAAATAAAACATAATACATATTCTTAAAAACAGTCACAAAATTTTAACCACGTATTTAAAACTGTCATAGCAATGTTCTGATTGGTCCTGTCGGTCCTGGGCGTCCCTGCACTGTCTGCACCTGCACCTGGGAGGTTGGTTTAAAAACATAAAACTAAATGAGCTAACTAGCTCAGTGAGTGTTATCTTTTTCTAATAAATCTAATATTTCTGATTTAACCTTCATCAAATTTTACTGAGAAGAATAATAATTAATTTTATGAAAATACTGAAAGAAAATTAATAAAACCTTTATATTTACTGAAAACGATACTAAATTCTGTTTACTGGAAGTGACGTACTGAAATTTCAAAATAATGAATCTTTTACTATTTTTCGAAAACTGTACTAAAACAATTAACATTATAATAATACTTTGTCTGTTTCTTTGAAAACTGAACTGAAATAAACCTCATGAAAACTATACTAAAGTCTCTTTCACAAAAACTACACTGAAATATATATACTGAAATCTACATTGAAAGCTGTACTTAAAACTTTTCCAAACTTTCTATTATTACCGAAAACTGAAAAACTGATATAACGTACTTTCCAAATATAAGCTGAGAATTTATATATATACTTCACTTTACTAAAGACTGAAAAACTGAGAATATATAAACTTTTACTTTTCTTAAAACTGAAAAGCTGATAATTAATATATATATATATATACGTTTCTTCTACTGAAAATTAAAAAGCTGTACTAATGGATTATACTTTTATTCTTTTCTGAAAACTGAAAAGCTGATAAACTATATTTTTACTTTTTTGATAAAGAAAACCCATATCTGATAATTGATAATCCATAGGACGACTCAACTGGCGCCGTAACATATGGAGGGTGTCACCAGGCGACTAAGCTGGCGCTGCATTGGTGACTCTGATAATCTGATTAAAGACATCTCACTGGCTATGTGGCGGAATTCTGATAATCTGATAACTGATAGCTGATCTGATAATTCTGATAAACTGCTGATGATCTGATAATAAATGGGTATCCTATTGGCCTTAAAACGTTTTCTTTGCTTTTAAAAAAAATAACTTTTAAGTCAAAAGCATGAAACATAAAACATATATCTTTAATTAAATCTCATGTATAACATTTGGTCAATTGATAATAGACTTAAATTTCTGAAACATAGAAATGTCATAACTGAAACATCAATTCTGTTTAATATATAAACTTGTATAAATGAACATATATATATGATCATAAAATACTAAATCAAACTTGGAAGGAAATATATTAAGTACAATCCAATCAAAATATATTTTCGTAATTATTTGGATAAAAATAATAACTTGTTTAACTTTATGTAAATCATATTTATAAATAAAATTCACTTTTCGGAAACTAATTTGAATACTCACATACAATATATTTCTAACATAAAACTTGCTTTACTTAAAACTAACTTAACACTTAGATAAATAAAATTATAACTTCATAAAACACACTTTCTATAAAAATACTATAAACACTCACTTGTTTCTGGAATTCCCTAAACTTTGATGCTCTGGTTCCTTTGTGTCACTACATTTCTTACCTTTCCATATAATTCCTTACTTCTCCCACACTAAGGAGATTTCTCCCTAAAATAATATATTTCCAAATAAATCATTAATATAAATACTACAACTTATTCAAAAACTCATTTAGTACATTTTACACTTTATTTTTCAATTTCTTCTATTATAACAAAATCAATTATATTTAATTTGCTAAAAAATCATGTCTATATAATTATATATTCCTTGAATCATTTAATTTCTCTTTTGATCGAATTTCACACATCACAAATCAACATATTTTTTTATTTTCTAAGTATCAATTTGCATCAAAACCACACAAATACTATTTTCTAATACTTTTCTTACATAAATTGAAATCTCTACACTTTAATCAATATCAAACCCTTAACTTTAACTTACTATTTTTATCAATATATCATACATAAATTTCCTATGGTTATCAATATCAAATTCAACATCACCCAATTTCATTTAATCTAATTACAACATCAAATTCCAAATTAAATTAAAAAATTCTCAAAACTAGTTATTCAATTTCATTTTTGATGAAATTAAATTCTCTTTTTTGGCTAGATTAATTGTTTGATATTTAAACCTCGTACGACAATCAAAGGCCAAGCCCTTGCGAATTTCATAGCTGAATTCACAGGTTTGGAAGAAGGGGCTCAATAAGAAAGGCCTCAACAAGGGAATCCCCCTCCTACTGCGAGCAAGCGAGAAGGACCTGAATCCCCGCCGTAGGAATTGCACGTCGACGGGTCCTCATGTGAAGGACAGGTTGGGGCTGGGATCCTGTTGATAAGCCCAGAGGGACATAAAATACATTTTGCCCTTCCAATGGGATGCTACCATCACACAAGAACAAAGCTCGTCGCCTACGAATACTAGCCGCAAGATACGTCATCTATAATGACTTGCTATTCAAATGAGGTTTCTCCACACCCTTGTTGCTATTCAAATTAGGTTTCTCCACCTTTAGCTCTAACACTCATAGGTCCATAGACGTCTGAATGTATAAGCTCAAGTGGTTGCGTAGCTCTAATCCTTTTTCCTGTAAAAAGTCTCTTGGTCATCTTACCCACCAGACAAGATTCACAGACAAGTAAGGTACCGATCTCTAACTGACTTAAAGATCCGATTTTTTACTAGTCTGTTTATCCTATCAAGGTTTATATGTCCAAATCTTAGATGCCACAGATACGTGTAATCAGCTGGAGAAATCTTTTGTCGTTTTGTTTTTGGTTTTTCAACTTTAAACAATTCAGTATTAAGCAGTGTTGTATGAATTAATGGTCTTAAAACATACTAGTTATTTTCATTTATTTCAGAACAATCATTCATTCCATTTCTTGAAATGATAACCGATTTATCATTAAAAGAAATTTTATGAAACTTTTTCATGTAATCTGGATATAGAAATCAAATTCCTTGTAAATCCAGGAATGTAACATACATTGTTCAAAAAATTAATATTTATTTTGTAGTCTAACTACTCCCACTGCTTGTGCTAAAACGACATCCCTTGTTCCAACGCGCATAGTGAAGAACCCCTCCTCCAACTTTTTGCCAATAATCTTTCCAATGTAATGAAGAACAAAATTAGTTAGTGGCCCCTGAATCTACTATTGAAGGTGAAGAATCATCTTCCACTAAACAAAATTTAATGATAAGTAAATCTGATTTACTTTTCACTTTCTTCTTATTGGAGAGCTGCTCAAGGTACTGTAGACAGTTCCTCTTCCAATGACTAACCTCTTTGCAATGAAAACATTTTTCCTTTTGCTTAGTCAGTCGTGGTGCTCTTTATTTTTGGCTTAACCTTTACTTTACCAGTAGACTTCTTCCTCTTCTTGAAACCAGAAGTGGATGGCTCAGCAACATTTGCTTCGCTAGTCTTACCTTTGGTAACTCGTCTTGCGTTGGTTACAGGCTCTGGAGGACATTCCTCCGTAAACATAAATTTAAGGTCTATGTAAACCATGATTGCGTTCATATTGGTTCCACTTAATAAAGTTATCCCAGTTAATGTTTCGTTTACGAGGAAATAATAATGTAGAAGATAACGCTGACATTTAAAGACATAAATATAAATTAATATCATTCATTTCACACATTCATATCAAATGCTATAGTTAGGCATAAAATTAAACATGATGCATGAGCATATTTTAATGAACTAACTAAAATTAGTTTCTATGCCACGATAATCCAACATCCCACAAGTAAATGCCTAGGTAGGCTAGGTCAAATCCCTATATGTTAGATCGAGACATTCTTAATCGGATAATACACCAGAATAACTCTTTATTCTTATATTATCCAACCATCGCTTTGATTTAGTTAGGACAATAAACTAACAACTTAATTAAGTCCTTTATGAGTGTGACCCATCGTTTCAGAATTCATGAACTTAACTAGAGAGTGCCTAGGTAGGCTAAGTCAGTCCTAAAATACATTTCGAAAACCTATCCGTTAGGAAGTCAACCTTGGTATTGACTCTTGTAGGACACCCTCCGTAGGGAGGACGAAAGTAAAGCCGTCACGAGGCGCCACTCAAGTCTCACAGTGTTGAACTAATAATGGAGACTGTGGGATATAATGTCATATATCCCTCTCCCACTCACTATTTGTAATTTAGGATTTTCTTTAAACTAAGAGTTTCTAAAACTCTATGTTTCTAGTTTTTACTTAGATTCTACGGCTAATATAAAATCTAAGTTTACTAATTATAATAAATTATTCAATTTTAACTCTTAAAAAATAATTTATTATTCAATTTCTTATTTACATAAACTATTTAAATAAACTAGAAATTAAATGTGAAATTACCAAGTTTTAACTATTAAAACTAAATCACATTATTTGGTCCAATTATGTCTTTAATGTTTAATCAAATTAAATCTAACATTAAATGGACCTAACTAATCTAATTAAACACTTTAATATATAGATTAGTTATTAATGAGACTTACTAAGTTTTTTACTCCTAAAAACTAATCTCATTATTTGGTTCTTTTTAATTAAGTAATTAATCTTATTAATCTTAATTAATGTAAGAACCTAACTAATCAATTTAATTAAACTCTTTAATTGGTTGATTAGTTATTAATGAGATTTACCAAGTTTTTACTGCTAAAAGCTAATCTCATTATTCGATTCTTTTTAATCAAGTAATTAATCTAATTAATCTTAATTAATACAAAGAATCTAACTAATCACTTTAATTAAACACTTTAATATAGATTAGTTATTAATGAGATTTACCAAGTTTTTATTCCTAAAAACTAATCTCATTATTTGGTTCTTTTTAATTAACTAATTAATCCAATTAATCTTAATTAATGATAAGAACCTAACTAATCTTTTTAATTAAACTCTTTAATTTGTTGATTAGTTAATTAATGGATATTACCAAGTTTTTACTCCTAAAAACTAAATCCATTATTTAATTTGTCATTATGAAATTGTTTCCTATTTTAATCACATTAAAATAAAACAATATAATATGACAATTATGCATGACATATTATTATGCATGTGTAGGCACGCCTAATCTAGATGGCATTCATATGTATGACAATGCTTTGAAATTCATATAATCATTACATGAAAATAAATAAAGTATACGTAATTGACCGAGTGACATGAGTTATCTAACTTAAACAACTCTAATTACAATTGTATTCCCAAGGCATTCCTTGGTCTTCAAGAGTTCTTCAAGAGTTGAATTCTTCTTGTCTTTGTTTTCCTAATCAAGTCAAACTTGATTTTTTTTCAAAAGTCAACATCTTTTCCAGAGGTCCACGTGTTACCTTAACACCTACCCTAAGTCAAGACAAAACCCTAAACAACCATAACACATGGGAAAGTGCGGCTGCCAGCAGCGTAGCCGCAAGCACGCAAGGTGCGCGCAGCCCTCGTGCGAGCCGCGCTTTCGCGCTTGTTCGTGGGTCGTTTCGCCCATGATTTTTCGCTCCGATTTTCTGCCACTTTTCTGGGTTAATATTCACCAATAATTTTCAGAAAGTAGAAAGCAAAATCTCTCGCAAAAAATCCACAAGAACAGCCACAAAACCTGCCATGACAGTCCCTTGTGCACAAGTGCACTGCCCTGTTTCGGGTCCTGCCGCACAGTCTGCGTGCGGCAGAAGGTGAGGGCGCGTCCGAATTGTGTTTTGGATGCAGTTTGTGCAGTTGTCTTCGTCAGGATCTCTTCTTTCCACTGGTGTTTGAATCGCCTTAATCGGACACAGTTTGCTATGGTTTCACATCAGTTAATTACAAGATGTACGAAATAGCCAATAACAGATTCGGCTTTTACAAAAAAGACGAAAACAAAACTAGAACCCATGACACCATATAATTAACGATCACTTACGCTTTTATAATCATACAATCAAATTGTATAACAATAAAATAAATCATATATTCTAGATTTGTGTCTACACAATAATATATCAATAGATCAAGAATCAATAAGAAAAAAAAAAAAGATGTAGTTTTTTTTTTCTTTTGCGTATATGCATGAACTTAGAACCAAAGGCTCTGATACCAATTGAAGGGAGTTTTAGAAAAGATTTTGATTATCGTATAACATGCGGAATTGGGTTTTAAAAAGTTTTCTTATATTGAAAACCTTTGTCAATCAGGAACGAGTTCCTGTATATACGCAGAAAAAGACTTTAGAAACTACATACCTTTTTCTTGATTTTCTTTTTTCTGATTCCTCGATCTACCACCAAGATCTTTCGAGCTATGACCCGCAGGTCTAACAACATATGTGTGGGTATGTCATGGCAAGAGATGGAGGTCACGTGAAAAGAACGTCGGCCGAATCCTGCAAAAGAGGGGAGAGTTAGAAAAAACTTTTTTTTTTCTTTTCTTCTCTCTTTGGTGGCCTGAATTCTTTTTCTTTTTCACTTGTGTGCTAGGTCAGGTTTTTTCCTAGCTATATAACACTTATATAGTAGTACTTTAGGGTTTTAGTTTGATCAAGTCAAAATAGGATTCTAAATCCTATTTATTTTTAGTCTCCCTAAAGACTTGAACCTATGACCTTTTGGACTATTAAAATAATCTAATTATTTTAATTCTTTTGTCCTAGTCATTAGTTAATCATATGATCTCATATTTAATAAATAGAATTAATAATTCATAATTATTAATTCTATTATTTTATTAAATATTTAATTAATTAAATAATCACATTATTTAATTATTCTGTTTTATTTAAATCGCATTACTTTCGTAACACTATTAATTGGACCATCCAATTAATTTACCATGATCCTCGTTACCAACAACCATAAGGGCTAGCAAGGAGACCTCATGGACTCACAGTTTTGAGCTCCAATAATATTTAGTAATATTAATTAAAAAATTTTAATTAATATTTCATGATTATTAACCTCGGAGTTATTCCACTAAAAACCCGAGGTTGTACTCTCAGAACTATAGATGTGTTTATATAATCTGAAGTCTCAGTGTCCATTGATATAGCTAATTGGATATAGTGTGATCCTCCACAAATAATTTATAACTAGAGCTGGGTCATAAAGTCCGTTATACCCCTCTAGAAATATCTTTTCCTTTAAGTAACATTGATTCTCTAATGAACAATTAAATCCTGTCTTCCTCACGGAAGAAGGAGAGCGCTCATAATCGTTCAAGCCCCGAATCAACCCTTAAGGGAACTACTTATCTACTTCAGTCAAGAAGGAGTGGATTCCACTATTGTGTTCAAACCTTCCCAGCCACAAGCCAAGCCGCAACTCCAAGATACGAAGGTATTGGTCAAGATTCACATCAACCTCACTCATGGTAAATCAAAAGCCACGATCCAACCTGAAGGAGTAGATAAGACACTCAGGATTAAGATCACCTATAAATAGCCATTGTTTATCGATTATATATGAATCTCATCTACTAACGGATCTTGGTGAGAGATTCATATAAATCGTGGCCTAGTCCTATATGATCTCATCATATAAGGTGCCTCCATTCTCATGTCAACTACATGAGTGGTCTAGGATAAGACCACCGTGCTTTACAGAATGTACCGCAGCAGTAGATTAATCACAAACAAAGTACCCAGCTTTGTTCGCTCTCTACGGACTCTTTAGATTGCACGTCTTAAAATGAATCCTCTATGTATATGACCATCATATACTCATTACGAGATTACATCTTACAATCTAGAATGTTCTTGCACAATACGAATGTATTACTGAATATAAAACTTTTTTAAACTTGAATGATAATCTGAATAATTCTTATTATTGTCGTTAACCATTTACAATTATAAGCTTTAGGGCATAAATCCCAACAAATATGCCATTTCGGTCTTCCACAACATCCATGCAAGGGTCTGCGGTAACCATGTCTGGGGGCTCTCCTTGGCTAATAAAGCTTTATGGCAAGGTTTTTACTGGCCCACAATGAAGTAAGATGCAATCAACCTCATGAAGAGATGTGACAAGTGCCAACAAATCGCTAACATACCCCGAGCTCCTCCTGCCCTACTACAATCAATGGTCAGCCCCCGGCCATTCGCCATATAGGGAATGGATTTAATCAGCCCACTATCAACAGCTCGCAAAAAATGCAAACACGCGGTAGTAGCAGTAGACTACTTCACAAAGTGGGTAGAAGCGGAGCCCCTTAGCGAAATCTTAACAGCCAAAATCAAAAACATTTTATAGGAAAACATCATTAGCAGATTTGGCATCCCTCATAAAATTGTCACAGACAATGGCACGCAGGTTTGAGAGTCACAGATTCAAAACATTCTGTGAAGAGCTAGCCATAATGAAATGTTTCTCTGCGGTTGACCACCCGCATGCAAACTGGCAGGTAGAGGCCGTTAACAAATTCATCAAGCACACCTTGAAAGCAAGACTTATGGGGCTAAAAGGGGTCTGGGCTGAGGAACTACCCAAGGTGCTATGGTCGTATAGAACCACTACGAGGAGCACAACAAAAGAGACCCCATTCTCTATGGTATACGGAACGGAAGCCATGATCCCGGTCGAATTCATCGCTAGCACCCACAGAAGAGCCACGTTCAATGCTGAACAAAACGAAGATTTACTCACAACTAACCTCGACCTCATCAAGGAAAGAAGGGAAGAAGCTTGTCTAAAAATAGTTGTTTATCAACAGAGAATGGGTCGGTATTACAACAGAAAGGTTAAGCCCCGACGTTTTAAAAAGGGGGACCTCATGCTACGATTACTCTTGCCTGTGGCACGTAACCCACTCGAAGGAGCACTAGGGTCCGAACTGGGAAGGGCCCTATATTATAGATGAGGACCTGGACAATGACGCATATAACCTCGTGACGGTCGATGGAGAAAAGGTCCCACGTGCTTGGAATGCAGAACACTTGAGAAACTACTATCAGTAACAGTTGTACTCACCCCATTTATAAAAGAAGTCCTTTTTTTACAAGCTCTCACGTTATGCTATGCTAACCCTCGACCTTCGGGGGCTGGGAAGAGATACGCGTACGATGCCTCTAAAAAATGAAACGAATATGGCACGCCCTAATCAAACTAAGCATACACATTGGCAAAACATGCCAACCTGGTCGCCCTATGAGCAATTTATCAAGTAAGGTCAATAGACATGCTCGAGGTGACAGACCTAAAGCTGTAGACATTGGTAGTACCCGCCTACCTGAGGGCTGATGAGCTCTCAAACCAGCGAAGCTAATAAAGGCAATTTAGGTGGAATCCCTCACGGTCCTGAGTACAACTGACATAGCTTGCCTACCTGAGAAGCCCGTTGGCTCTCAAACCAGCGATGTCGATGCTCACGGACCCGAGTATAACTGACACAACTCGCTTATCTGAGAAGCCCACTAGCTCTCAAATCATGTCGGTATTCACGGCCAAACTAACATAACTCGCCTACCTGAGAAGATCATCCACTCTCAAACCAGCGATATCAGTACCAGAAGACCCTTCTACTGGGAACTTTACGATTGCTAGGAACTTTATGAAGAGGAGCAAAAGTTGGCAACCTACAAGGTGTCCCATATCAAAACAGTGGCTCGCTAGCCTGAGGAGTTCCTTAGCTCGCAAACCAGCCATACCTCTTTTCCCAGGAGCTTCGCGGAAAGGAACATAAGCTAGCAGCCCATGAGGTGCTATCAACCACATTTTTAATTCCCATCCATATCTAAATCCTATATGATTGGTGCATTTCAGATGTTGCAATGAAATGAGCAAGTCAAAATTCCATTAATAAAATAGCTGAGTTCAAAAAGAAAAATTCCAAAAAAAAAAGGGGTGTACAAATCCTTAGCACAAGCGCAAAGGAAGAACAGAAAAGCTTTCTTAGGAGACGCCGCAGAAAAAGATTTCAAACCCGGCGGTTAGGAGGGCTCATGTTCTCTGGGAGGACTGGGTCACCTGCTGGCGTAGGAGGGTCTACTAAAGTAGGAGCCGATTCACCCGCCTGCATCTCGTCTTCGTCCCTAGGAAGGCCCTCAACGATGCCCGATCCTTGCCCACTTTTCTCCTACTGGCCTACTTCAATCTCCGCAGCTCGAATGGCCCTGAAATTGTTAAGCAACTCACTAATGGTAGTGTAGGAAAAACGGGAGTACGACACAACGGAAGGCGTAAAAATAAATTTTTGCATTGGTACTTTTAAAAATTTTCCAAAAAGAAGAGTAGATCTTAACCCTAACTAAATATATATATATATATATATATTAAAAGGTAACATACCTTTTGTAAAGCATGAACTTTGATATTGCATCGACTATGAATTGCAAGATCTTCCAATCCTTCACGAATGTGGATCACCTTGGAGTGTGGGCTCTCTTTCTTTGAATTGCGTACCTGAGGATGAGAAACAAACAACTTTTCTTTTTCGTTAGTCACTCAAAACCCTCCTAAGAAACTTAGAATCACTAAAACACTTTGTTTTTTCTTTTCTTTTCTCTCGGGCAAACTTTTCATACTTTTGATTTAGAGTGGGTGTGGTTTTTTCTTGGCTATCATAAGCTCACAAAAACTCACACGAAGCAACAAAAACCCTAGGTTGGTCGAACTCCCTTAGCTCCCTTTAAGTAGTGGCCGAATTCTCCCTGTGTAGGGAGGATTCCAGTTTCGGCATTAAACTCTTCAAGCTATAGTTCAACCTTATCCCTAACTCTAAAAAAGTTTATCCAATCACAATTAGAATTTTAATTGTAATTGAGTGACTTATCAAAACTTATCCAAAAGAGACTTTAATAGTCAACTTTAAAGTTTTGATTAAAATCAAAAACCTTTCCTAATTTGATTTGATAAACAACTTCAATTGTCTATCACTTATCAAATACGGTTTTTGATTCTCATCATACTATCAACAATAGTATGAAGGACAAATTGCAATAAGATACCCTGACATTTGGTCATATTACAATGAGATTGCATTTTTTCTTAAACTACAAGGAGTACCCTGAATAATTACCAATTTGGTCTCTAATATATTTTAAAATATCACTTTTTGATCTATTTTTATCTTTTCAACTCATACGGTCCCTAACTTTTTAAAATACATTAATTTAATCTTTATGACTTAAAAACTTTTGACGATCAAATCTGATATAAAGTATAAATTGATAAATTTATATTTTTTTATTAAATTATTAAATTAGAATGATGCTTTTACCCTTTAACGTTTTAACAATTTTCATATTTCACAGTCTAATAAAAATTGATATACGTTATAAAAATTTAATTTTTTTAAAAACACTTAAAAAAGATTAAATAAACTAATTAAATTTATTAAAAATAAAAAAATACTATAAAAATTTGATCTATTTTTACATTTAAACAATTTAATCTTTTAGATAACTCAATAAGAAATTGTTATTTGTTATAAAATTTATATTATTTTTGAAGTACTTAAAAATGATTAAATAAAAAATAAATATGATAAAATTTATTAAAAATTAAAAATATTTAAAAGTAACGTCATTTATTAAAATAAAAATAAAATTCAAGATTAAATACTTATAAAACTCCAAGTTTAACAAAAAAATTAAAATGTTAAAAATATTATATATACATATTTTAGAGTATATTATATAGTATATATACATTATATATATATATTATAATAGAATTACAATATATATACATACATTTATTATTATATTATAAAATCAAAATATAATAATAAATTTATTATATATATATATGTATGTATGTGTGTGTATGGGGGTATTAGATTACTAAATCTTGAGTTTTATAATTATTCAATCTTAAATTTTATTTTATTTTTAAGAAATCATATTACTTTTAAGATTCTTAAATTTTTAAATTTTTTTTATTTTAAATAAATTTTATCATGTTTATTTAATTATTTAATTATTATAAGTGTTTTTAAAAAAATTAAACTTTTATAACGTATATTAATATTTTATTGGAATATCGAAATAAATAAAGTTATAAAAAATTAAAGGGTAAAGTACCATTGTAATTTAATAATTTAATAAAAATACAAAATGACCAGTTTATACTTTATATTAGGTTTGACTGTCAAAATTTTAGGTCATAGACATTAAATTAATGTATTTTAAAAACTTTAGGGGTTATATAAGTTAAAAAAATAAAATTAGATCAAAAAGTGATATTTGATATTACATTAGGGACCAATTGAGAATTATCCGAGGTACTCCATTGTAGTTTAAGTAAAAGTACAATCTCATTGCAATATGACCAAATGTCAGGGTATCTTATTGCAATTTTTCCTAGTATGAAATTAAGAAACTAATTCTAGTAGAAAAGTATTTTTATTTTTAATTAATTAATTAATTAATTAATTTTCATTAATTAATAAAATAAAACTAAGTAATTAGCTAATGCCGCCCAACCCAATTGGCATGGGCCAAACTTTGTTTTTCCATTTTATTAATCTCATTGGACCTCCATAAAAAGTCCACATGTGAACTAGACCCATTCTTACAAAAAGACACAAGTCCACATGCCTTTAAATAAATATATTTAATATAATTCAACAGCCCCATTTATATTAAATGTGGTAATTATATTATTAATATATTTATGGGATGTTAAAAACATCCCTTAGGGCTGCCCAAGTGGTCACATGCCCTTAGCTGCCCATCCCAGGTATTTTGACTAGTTATCGCGTGTTTTGATCGAACATAAGAACGCACCTCTCAAAAAACGTTTTGAAATAAATTCCAAAATCAATTCTTTGCTCTAATTTTCAAAACTTTTGCTCTGATACCAACTTAACAGGCTCCTAACTTACCATCTTACGCTAGGCGACCTTGTCGGCAACCCCACGGTAGCTTCCCAATCGAGGCTCACTCCGCTAAAAGGCTTCCGTGAAGCTAAGCCATTACTTAACCTTGCGAATCTGAGTAAAATTTTTTTTTTCTTTTTTAAATCCGGCAGAGTCTCCTTCTGTTTCTTTAAAATTTACCAAATTCAGGAGACCTGCATAAGAAACTGTATACTTCAAATTTTATTTTCTCAACTATCACAGGACCTCTAGTCCATCTCAAAACAACCACAAATTCAATCACAAATTTCAAATAATAAAATACTTGTGCACTAACTAAATAATACTTACTTAATTTACATAAGTGTTACAATAAAACATAATACATACTTTATCCTTTAAAATTTCAATCACATATTTAAAACTGTCACAGTAATTCCTGACTACTCTTGCGGGTCCTGGGAGTCCCTGCAACGTCTGCACCTGTACCTGGGGAGGTTGGATTATAAAATATAAAAATATAATGAGCTAAACGAGCTCAGTGAGTGTTATAGGTTTCTAAACAATTTAACTGACAATATACTGAACTGAATGTTGTATTCCTAAAATCTGTACTGGATTGCATAATAACAAATCTTTTTCTATTTTCTGAAAATACTGTACTGAATTGAATACTGTTTCCTGAAAATACTAAAATGAATAATAATAATATTTATCTTGTTTCCTGGAAAACTGTATTGAAATCTGTTTCATGAAAACTGAACTGAAATTTGTTCTTGTTTTCTGAAAACAAACTCACTGAAATGAATAATAAGAACAGCTTTCCTGAAAATATACTGAAATATAAAATGATAGAAATTGTTCTGTTTTCTGAAAACTATACTAAAATGTGTATGAAAACTATACTGAAATGCATAATAATAAAACCTTTCATGATTTCATGAAAATTGTACTATGGGGAAACCTATAAGTCGTCTTTCGAGGTTGCTGGTTCTGAGCTTCGAAGGCGGTTACTCTTATAGTAAGTGGGATGTCTTACATCAATCGCCACATTTGTACGGCGCCCTAAATGCATGTGTTAAATCAGTGACCTTTCGAGTATTCCGCCATATCCCCAAGTTGAATATCAGCCGTAGATTGTTCTTCAAGTTAATATTGCTTCGATCTAATGGTTCGGGTTCTTCGTCTATATATAGGCCTTTTTTGTACATCTTTTTTCATTCTTCGTGAACTTCCTAAAAAAATTTCTCTTCTTCTTTTCTTTGCTGACTATCTCCGTAAGAAAGGTACGCTTCAACTTCTGTGGCGTGCTTCAACTTCTGTGGTGCGCTTCATCTTCTATTAGTCCCAGTTGCTGGAAAATGTCTTCAAGGATTAGTGTTCGTTTGTGTGACCGATTTCGCCATTATTCTCGTTTGCTGTGCTTATCATCTCTTGCCTTCTCTTGTGGTGAGTCTTCTACTAGTTACTGTCCTCTTTTTGAATCTTTTGATTGAACTTGCATGTCTGGGTCTTCTGTAGATGCTTGGAAACCGCAGAAATTCTTTTATATATATATAATCCTATTTGGTCAGTCTAGGCAATTGTGACCTTCTGGTGCCTCTGGCTCGAGCCTTTAAATTGCAGTAGACACCTAGGTTTCCTTCTCTGTTGTCTGACTTGTAATCCTTTTTCTGTTGTAGATGTCTAGCTTGAGTGCTCAGAGGTCTCGTGAGGATAGAGGGGCAGAGGCTTCTGCCTCTGGTCAGCTAGGGGTCTTACTGCCTGAAAGAGATGCCCTTAGGGCGATCGTACTTAGCCAGGTCGATAATCTCGACCATCTTAGAGAGGTGGAGGTGGTAAACGGCATGGAGATACTAGACAGTCTCCCTCGGGCTGCTTATAGGGGGTTTCACCGAAAGAAGGATGTTTTCGTGTCGTCCCCCTCCAGGATCTATCGAGGGAGTTTAAAAATTAAAGCGATTTCCTTTCAATTCCCCAGTCCTCACATTGTTGGTACCTGCTGTGATTGATAGAGCTGCTTACCCTCCCCTGGTTTTGTTGCTATCAGCCATCACCACTTGCTTGCGAGCTTCAGGTTCCCCACCCTGGGGTTCCTCATCGATGTGTTGAACTTCCTGAAGCTCGCCTTCATACAGCTTACCCCCAGCTCGTATGGCCAGTTTCTCACCCTTTACCTCTTGTTCAGGAGGAACGGGCTTCCCCCGCCCTTGACAATGTCATCAAGTACTGTTTCACCCAGAAAAAGTGTCTCTTGCTAAAGGGCTCACCTAAAAATGCCCTTCACGACGGGATGCATCATCTGGTGGTATGGGTTGGTGAGTGTAGGGAGCTACTACATGCAAACTCTAGCTCGAACACCGGGGATTACAAAGTGCATTATTTCTTTGTTAAGGGCCCCGAAATCGAGCTCCTGAAAAATAGGAGCTTTGTACTGAAGCCCAGTGAGTTAGTTATGTGTCTTTTTTTCTTCGTCCATGCCACGTGCTTACCTTTTCACTTTTTTTTTATAGATGGAATGAGCACAAACCCTTTTCTTTTTGATGAGGAGAGAGGGATGCAGCCTTAATCCCTAAGGGATCTGAGGGAGCTTGGTGCATATAAGCAGGTTACTGAGGAGCTCTTGGTGAACTTCAAGCTTGCTCCTTATCGTAGGGAAGCATTGCAGCAATCTACAGAGCAGAAAGCTGAGACAACTAGGCCGTGTGCTCCGAATGGGGTAGTGGCCTCTATTGAGCATGTTCAGCAGATAATCCTTGCTTGCCCTTAAAGCTAAATTAAGATGGCCCTGCTCGCAAACCTTCACCTTCTTCTGCAGCTGTCGGTTTCTAATGGAAAGGGAAATGGGATTGATTTTGCCTCTACGGAGTAGCCTGTCCAGAGGATGTCTGGCCCTACTACCGTGGTGGGTTCAACTGCTTTCCCGTCTTCGAGCCGAGGTCTTGGTGTGGTTGCGAAGAAATATCTCGATTGGGCTCTGATGCTTTACGAGGAGTTCCTTACCGGGGGCCTGAGCCAGCACATCAAGAAGGACAAGGGTCCGGACATTCACCATACGTTAGTTCGTAATGCCTTCCTGATAAGCTGCGCTCTTATATACATTACTTGTATATATATGTTATGTTTTGCAGCCTATTAACCTTTGTTTCTCTATTCTTTCAGACCGCCTGTTTATCATACAAAAACATGCTCGAATATGAGGATAATGATGCGGAAATGAGGGTCTTCTGCGACAAGCTTGCGAAGACAAAGTTAGGGCTTGCTGTTGTGGAAGGCCTTGAGAAGGAAACAGTGGCAGAACTTGAGAAATTACAAGCCTGTGAGAAGGCCCTAGAGATGGAGTTGAAAGAATCGGCTGCTGCGTTAAATGAAAAACAGGCAGGATCTGAGCGGGCCCACAGTGAAGTGGCTCAAGTCTAGGGACAATTGGAGAAATTAAAAGGGGACTTGGCTAGAAGTAATGAGGAGCTCTCCCAAAGGGAGAACTATTGGGAGGAGGAGAAGGTGACCGTGATCGATGAAGCCCAGCGCGATCTTCTTTATAGGATTTGGCTTCATCATCCGTACTTGCCGTTAGACTTCCCCTGGTTAGGTCGGATGAACCTCTTCCTCCTCTTTATATATCACGACCCCCCACCTTCTTTTTGACGCGGCTATAGTGAGGTTGCCACCCTATTGCGACCTTCCCAACTTTTTGATACGGCGATAGTGAGGTTGCTACCCTATTCAGTGCGACGTTCACTCATATCTATATCTTCGCCCTCTGTCCCTTCACGTGATTGACATACGCTGCTGCGAACTCAAACTTGTTCTGAGACGGGAGGCTAACACTAGGCGGGTTGTTCTCCGCAAAGTAAGTTAACTTCTCTGCGCGATTCCTTAAACACGATTGTGAACTTGAGACATGTAAGCTTCTCTACAAGACTTCTTAAGCACGACAGTGAACTCGAGCAATGTGAGCTACTTTGCGTGACTCCTTAAGCACGATAGTGAACTTGAGATATACGATCCTTTCTATGTGACACCTGAAGCACGACAGTGAATTTGAGCTTGTTCTGGAGCAGAAAGTTAACGGTAAATAAGCCTTTCTCCCCATCGTATCCGAGCTTCTTATCAAGAAGTTTAGACGAGTAGGTTTGATGAGATTTGTCAAGTAGTTTTCTCCTGATCCCTCCGCTTTCAGCAGTTCCATTATCACCATTAGGGAGGCTGTTTGCCATAAATATTAACTTTGCCACCCTTGGATCTCTTGGGCAGCCCATGTTAGCAAGTCTCTGTCAATACTTAGGCAGGTAGAGAGGGATTCCACCTTGAGTGTTTATATTGACCCCACTAGTTAATTAAGCTTGTCAGCCTATAGGTTGGCAGGTTTTTGTGTCAATGTCTACAGCTCTAGGTCTATCACCTTGAGCATATCTATTAACCTTACTTGTTAGGGGACTTTCTCGTTAACAAGCTCGTGAGGAGTGCTTCGTGGTTGCCGGGGAGGGAATGCAGTGTTTTTTTTTCTATTTTATTTTTTATTTTTTTGCAACTATCTGCTGCTAATCCCCTTAGCCCCCTAAGGTCGAGCGGACAGTATCGGTGCGAGAGCTTTATAACAGAAAAATTGCATCTTTATTGATTGAGATATGCATTATAAGAGAATTTACAGCTTTCCTTTTTGGTTATCTCATGGCACCCAAGGTCCGAAACTCGCTGGCGTTCAGTGGGGTGATGAGCTCTATCCTTCCCTGTGGCTTCGTCGCTGGGTGCGGTCAGTGATTGCGTCATTATCATTAGAGGGGCCTGCCGCCAACGCTTTGGCCTTTGCTGCCTTTTCCTGCATGCCAAATCTGATCGTCTTCTCATAGCACGATCTGGCCACCTTCTGTTCCCCATACACATGTCTCACACCCGTTGAGGTTGGGAATTTCAGGGTCAGGTGTTTTGTAGAGGAAATCTCCTGTAGGCCATTGAGAGCAGGCCTCCCCAGGACGGTATTGTAAGCCATTAGGCAGTCAATGATGAGGAAATTAGCCATCGTGGTAGCTTGGCGGCCTTGTTCACCAAGGGGGAGGGATAAAGTGATCAATACCAGGGGGACGATCGAATCGCCCATAAAATCTTAAAGTGGTTCGTGTGAGGGATGCAGATAGCTCTGCTTCAACCCCATTGCCTCAAAGGCCGCTTTGTACAGTACATTTACCGAGCTTCCGTTGTCGATCATTGTTTTGTATATGGCCACTCCTCCTATCATTGCCATGATGACGATCGCGTCATTTTGTGGCCAATGCACTCCCCTTGTTGGCTCAATTTCTTAATAAAAAATGGGCCTCCATCTTTACCTATCTTTACCTACTTTTGTTCCATTTCCGGGTAATTATCATTTTTTTTTATGTTTTACTCTAGTGAGCAGGTAAAAAGGTTTTGTGCTTAATTAAAGAGCTTTGGTGCATTAAATCGAAGATTTAAAAAATTGTTAGTGCACAGCTGTCATGTTTCGGAGGTTGTCCACATAATGAACTGGGTTGCGAGATCTACCTTCCTGTAAATTTTACAGTTCAGTGATTCTGAGTTTTCTAGAGGAAGTTATGCTCATTTTCTCATCAGTGATAAAATAATTATATTCTCGTTAATTGTATTATATGGCCACTATATATAAATTAAATAATTATATTCTCGTGTAAATTTTACCGATCGGGATAATTAGGCTTGAAATCGAGGCCCTTGCGAGTAACTGGTAGCTTACACGAGGTAGGGGTTTCAAACTTAAATTTTTAGAATATTTTCCCTATAAGTTTTGGATATAAATTGATTGTGAAAGTTTGAGGAAATCCTTATTTAAATTGTGGAATTGATTTGAGAAATAAATTGAAATGTATTGTGTGGAAAATATGATTTTTATGCAGGTTTTATATTTTGGGATTTTTATAAAAACAGTCGTTATGCTGCCGAAATTTTATTAAAAATGATGAGTTTACATATGGGATGCATGGTGGGTTTATTTAGATTGTTTGGTAATTTTAAAATGGTAACCGTCCTAGTCATTATATTATATTATATGTTATTATACGACTTTATGTCGGGGACTGCGCAGGGTATTTTCTGGTACGTACACCTTGTATATGAGGTTAGTACCAGGGTCACGGTGAGCCAAATGTTTTCATTTCAAGTATGAATGTTTTATTTAAAATGTTAGGCCACCGGGTATGACTAGTAGACGTGTTGATATTACTTTCTGAAAGAAAGTATTACTGTTTACTTAAAATTTTGTGAACGTATTTAACCATGCAGGATTATCCCATGACTTTATAAAAATGATGTTTTCCACATACATTATCGGGGATTAGGCCCTACTGAGCTTTAGCTCACCCCTTTTTATTTTCTTTCCCCTGAGGGAGCGCCCAACGCGGATTAGAAGATCGTTAGTTGATGTGAGTGAAGGCTTGTGAGATCGAAGGATTAGATTTCTGATATTAGTGATTAAAATTATGTTATTTGAGATTTGTATTGATTAAAGGATTTGTACTTGTTATGGACCTATAAAAATGCTGAGATAACTCAGTTTATGAGTTATATATGTTGATGTGCAAATCTTTTAGTTGTGGATGATTAGGACTTCAGGATTTATGCATGTTTCAGTATGATTATTATCTTGAAAATTGAATCCATGAATTCTAACGGGTGATATCTGTAGGGTTATTTGGTGTTGACTTTTGAAATTTGGAAATATTTTTGTTTGTAAACAGATTTCCGTTTTGTTTGATACTTCGGAGTATCCAAAGAAATTAATTGTGGTTTTTATAAAATTTTAATAAAGTCAAGATTAGAAACTATTGATTTTATTTACAACTCTGCCATGGCCCGGGTCGTGACATCTTGTCTTCCAGTCATTTGGTTAGGATAGTGCGGTAAGCTGATAAGGAGATATCAATTATGGGACAGGTGGGCAAAAACAAGAGCAACCTAATAAAATTGTATATTATCTTCATTTCTTTTAATTCTTTTTAAGTTTTGTTTTATTTTTTATTTTTTTTTTTTACCCTTGCCCATGAGCTTATTTGAAGTGTTGTGCCTTGTGTTAGAAATTTTCGAAGTTCGGGGGAAGTTTGGTTGAATGTGAATATTTTTGAAGTGTTGGCCGTTGTTCGATTTTTATGTGTGATTTTTAATTTTACTTTGTTTTTACTTGTGTGTTTAGTTAGATTGTTTTTAACTTTTATTTCTCATTTTTAGTTTTTATGTCTTTGTTTAGCACCCATTTTTCTCAAGCATAAGGTTTTAAAACATTGGGAACAATGTTTATCTTAGGTTTAAGGGTGGTTTTTGGTGGTCTTTTGTTAATATTTTTCTTGTGTTTTGATTGTGTTTAGTGTGTAGTGTTTTTGTCGTGTTTAGTTAGCGTATATCGGCTGGAAACCTAGACTTTCCTTTTACGCATTAAGCGTTTGGAAGATTTAGGTATAACAACACCACGTATGTCTAGTCTATATTTAGTGTGTTTATTTTAGATTCTGAACATTTTTTGAACCTTTATTTTTGTCATGTGTGCACTTTCTGTTGAAACATAATTGTTAGCTTTTTCAATGAGTTTTAATTTGCTTGGGACCACTCAAATTTTTTTTGTGCCATGTTTTGCACCGTATTGTGTTACACTCTGTTTATCCTTTTGTGAAAACATGCCATGTTCGATCGACTAGGATAAATAGTGAAGACTTACCCAGTGAGTTTTTAAGCTTATACTTTGTTATTTTAGAGGGTATTTGACACGTCCAGAAAATGGATTTCTACTCCCAAGTGCAGGAGTATCGAAGTAATAAATTAACCCGGTGAGACCGGGGTCGATCCACGAGGAAGAAGATTTAGATCCTGCAAAAACCAACAAAAATCTATAAGGAAAATATAATAGGAAAGAAAATATTATGAAATGAAGGTAGGTATAATAGCGAAACAAATTAAATTAAAATATGCTAAGGTTAAAGGTTCCACTCTTGGTATATGGTTTAAGTTATATTTAACTCTTTTTCATCACTCAATTGGAATCCACACACAAAGGAGGTTCCAATCGGAAGTTAGACCATTTAAGTTCTTTACACATCTATCAACTTATATTTCTTTTCTTTTAGTTATATTACAATGCGTATTCTACACTCCTTATGTTAAATGGGTTCAAGTACTTATTGTGCCAATCAACTACCATAAATCAAGATTCCTTTGCCAGATGCAGGTATAATCATGCGGTTCTAGACGGATTCAAGTATTTATGGTGTTGTTTGTCTACAATGAATCAAGAATCCTTGGTCAGAGGTGCAGGTATAACCATGCGGTTCTAGATGGATTCAAGTATTCATTGTGCCAAGAATTGTCTACAACAAGTCAAGATCCCCACTTCACATAAGAGTAAGAGATGAAAATTCAATTCAATAAGAAAAGTAATATAAAACATGTAGATAAATTTACACAAATGAATATAAAATTTAAGACCATCTTAAGAGTTAAATAAATCTTTATTCACATACCAAGAGCTTCACCCTTCACCTTAGCAAAAAGAGAATTTAGCTACTCATGATAGAAGAAAGAAAACAAGTAGAAGAAATAAAATGAGCAAGAGAGAAATTAGATTATCATAAAAGTTCAACAATACAACAATGTAAGGTGAACTTGGCAAAGAACCCAAGCTGCCCTCAAGCTTTTACAAGGCCTCTATTTATAGACACATTGAGAGGCAAACAAGTCAAAAATGGTTGGAATAAATTAATGCAAGTTGATTGAATTTGGTAAGGTAAAGTTGTCAACTTTGATGTCTTCCACACATGCACCGATTTGTCCACCGAATTAGGCACCGTTCCTTTGACAATTTGATCTCGTGATAAACATCAAAGTTGTAGATAATTCTCTTATCTTTCTAGAATGATAAGACTCATAACATTTGGAATTTTCTGGGGAAAGTTATGGCCCAAAGAGTGAAGACTGCCCAATTGACGCAGCCATGCAAACCAGCCCAAGATAATCCAATATTTGTCTTCAAAGGAGTCCAAATCTGATAAGAGTTTACAAACCAAACCTATAGGGCTATGAGTTATCGTTCCAACACTATCAAGAACGTAGTGATTGGATATTTGAGTGCAAAGTTATGCCCATTACACTGAACCTGCATCAAAATAGAAAGTTTAACAATTAAGTGTAGTTATAAATAAGTTAGGTAATTTGATGACACTAATAATATAAAATAATGGTTTTAACCTTTATTATTATACAAATTTAAGTGTTTATCAGTATTTTCATTTCTACTCTTTACACACTTGTCTTCAATTTGATTGTTTAGACTGATCTCATTTAGGCTTTGCATTCAACATTTTTTAACAACATCTAAGATGTCATGTATTTACCCTATGTTGAGTTGGTTTTCCCCTTTAGAAGTGATGTAGACTATGCATGTTGAGCTACTATAAATCCAAAAATTTATCCTATCCTTGTGTGTGCTCTAATAACCATTTTGAAGTCAAACATTTAGAAGTTTTTTCTTTCATCACCTACATAAATCAAAAACCAAACTCTGCATATGAAATAGTCCTTACCTAATTAGCTTGGATCACTTTAAGATGATAAGAAAAGAAAATAATTACACGAGTGAATTTCACAAGAAATATGTCAAGGTAAATGTTGTTACTGTTGTGATTGTTGAAAAAAAAAAAGAGAAAAGAAAGAAAAAAAATAAAAAAGAAAAGAAAAGAATAAACGAAAGGAATTATGCAAGCATTGTGGCATAAGAAATATCAATAAAAGATAATGGTCCATGTATTGAAAATGTTAAGTGATCTCTTAATGTGATCAAGCTCTTCGCATTCCTTTTTCCTTTTCTTTCTTAACCCATCACCTGATAGTCCCATTACAACCTTTTATAAGACCTGCTGATCTTGTGGGGAATTTAGCTTTAATGTAAAGATTTTCATATTGATATCTTGTTCAAAATGTTCGATCCCTTCTATGAGATCTTTGTGCTTAAAAAGTAGTGTTTTTCAAATTGATTTTCACATGCAATGCATATTCGTAATTCTTTGAGCATAAATTCCTTCCGCATGTGTTTGATGAGTGTGTTGCCTAGGATCTAAGCGATTTTCTAGAGAATTATCCTGAGAGGTTTAGAGTCGAGGCGAATTTTATCTCGGTTATTTGAACATAATTGTTTTCTTTTTAAGATTCTTATAGTGTTGGCATGTGCGTGGCAAGTGGTGCAAAAATCTAAGAGTGGATGCTTTCGAATTTTACTTATGCTTTTGCTAATTTTTATCTTAATGGATTATATTTCATTTGGCAAATTAATTGTTCTTTAATAATCAGAGATGCGTTTGTGGGTATCGTTGCTGGTAAACCCTCACAAGACTATAACTCGTCCACTAGTGACACCTAGGGGTTTAAAGGCTTGTGACACATGCTAAGTGCCATCGTGTTACCTACGAAAATGGTTTAGGCTAGTTGTCTGTTTATATTTATTTTTTGTTTTAGTTTTCTTTTTGTTTTTGTTTGCATTTTTGTTTGGTTCCGATTTTGCTCGAGGACGAGCAAAAGTTAGGTTTAGGGGTATTTTGTTGGCTTCATTTCTTGATAAAAAATTGGCCTCTATCTTTACCTATATTTACCTACTTTTGTTCCATTCCCGAGTAATTATCGGTTGTTTTTAATGTTTTACTCTAGGGTGCAGGTAAAAATGTTTTGTGCTTAATTGAAGAGTTTTGGTGAATTAAATCGATGATTTGAAGAATTGTTAGTGCACAGCTGTCATGTTTCGAAGGCCATCATAAATTTCACATAATGAACTAGGTTGCGAGCCTCATATTTATGGAAAGATCTAGATGTCTTCCTTCCAGCAAATTTTACAGTTCGGGATTCCGAGTTTTCTAGAGGAAGTTATGCTCATTTTCGCATCAGTGCGCAGACTCGCTACTTGACCCTCGACTTGGGTCCCGAGTTGTGCAAGTTGCGGCGTCATAATTCTAGAAACAGGCCGAGGAACTCGCAACTTGACCCGCAACTTGCACAAGTAGCGGGTAGACTAAAAATTACGCTAATCAACGCGAGTATAAAAGGAAGAACGTGAAAAATAAAAAAGAGTTCAGCTGGGACTTAGAGAAAACTAGACCAAGAGGAGATTAAGAGAGAAAATGAGAGGCAAAGGGAGAGAAGAAGATCATCTTGGAGACAAGAGGGTGCGGATTCGATCCTTGAGTCATCTTCTCAACATCAAACTTGGATTTTGAAGAAAATGAAAGCTAGAAGAAATTACAATTGGAAGAGGACGAGAGTTCATACGTTCCAGGAGTTTTTCTATCTGTTTCTTTCTTTGATTTTTATTCTTGTATCTCTCTTTTATTATTGATAAACATGTTTACTTGTAATTTCTTGATTATGACTTAAACTTGTAAGTTAGGGTTTTGATGGATCCTTTTCCCTGATAATTGAATGAATTTATTGTTTAATTTATTATGATTGATTATTATTTGTTGAGTGACATTATTAATCTTAATACTTTTGAATGTAATAGTCTGCATTTAATTGATATTATGGTTGTGTGTTATGGACGGAGAAGTGACGCGCACAACGTGGTCGATTTAATGTCTACCATAAGTTAGAATTAGATAGAGATATGCTAATTTACTTGTGTGATCATTATATGTGTTTATGATGCTTAATAAATTGTTATGCATCCGGTAATCATTGAAAGATAGATATTAATGTGTAATAATAACTCCGGCGTAATTCGAGAGATTATGATGGTTATATTAGATAAACATGATCATCAACATTGATAATTAAACTGCAATAATGTGCTTTCATGAAACTCAATTAGATGGATTAGGTGAATTCAAATACCCTAGCTAATCTCTCATATTGGTCGTTTACATTGTTTTTATATTTCTGTATTTTAATCTTTAATTTTCTTCATACAAACATTCTGGTTTTTTTCAAATAGATATAGGTTTAGTTAATTTTAATATTCAACACCTAAATATCCCTGTGGAGATGATAATTTACTCTTATTGTATTACTTATGTTGACTTCGTATACTTGCGGGTACAAAAAGGCTTAACAGCCGCATGTCCGCATCTTTGAAGGTTACTTCTTCATCCATGGTTTTGCACTGCTTCGTGAGCCGTTCGTCCACACTCATCATCCTTAGGGTAGGCTGGCTAGCTTCTTCACATGTCGCGCTAGCGACCTATTATTTGTCCACACGAGGTGTGGTCCCCCATGAATAGTGTGAATGGCTCTCACCGCGGGCTCTTTCAGGATTGGCTCCAAGTTAACGGGCTCGTTCATCTGCTGCTGTTACTGTGGTAGCGGGTGCGATTTTTGTGGCTGCTGTTGATTCCTGAGGTGCACCATGATGTCTCCTAGGCAACCTCGTCTGATCAGGCTCTTGATTGCATCCTTAAGTTCGTAGCATTCAAACGTATTGTGGCCCACCTTGTTGTGGTAGTGGCAAAATTTGCTAAGATTGCGGGTCCTCATAGGTTTCATCATGGGAGGTGGCCTTCCGAACTCTTTCCTATTCCTCTTTGTGTTGAAGATTTTATCCTACGAGTCGGATAGCTGCATGTAGGTTTGGTAACGGCCTCCACCTAGTCGTAAATCCTCGTTGTTCTTGGCTACCTATTTTGTTCAAAGCGTTGTCTCTACGCGAGTCCCTGTTCCGGCTGCAACTATCACCTCGCCCGTTTTCCTTTCGCTTGCTCCTGTCTTGCGGGTTTCTTAAGTCCAAAGGCTTCCTCCATGTGGATGTGGGTGTTGGACCATTTGTAGAAATCCCTAAGTATTTTTATCGGCTTGCTATATATGCTCTAGTAGAGTTCGTCATCTTTTCGCAGGCCAGCAGTAATTGCAGTGAGCATGTTTTCGTCTGAAAGGCCCTCCATGTAGTTGACTTCCTTCTGTAAGTGGGCTATGTAATCCTTCAAAGGCTCGTCCGCCTTCTGAAAGATTGTCGCCAGGTGGCAAGAAGGAACGAGTTGTTTCTTTAACGCCTGATACTGGCTTAGAAAACGTTCTAGCACTGGTTCCTGCTGGTTATGCTGCTTGTGGGGAGCCCTCTCAGCCATTTTCTCGGGATCTCACTGATACGATTGTGGCACTTGGTGGCACTTACATGACCAAGTTAGCAAGGCCAAGTCTTTGTCTATGTTGTAGGAAAATAAGAGTGGTCTTAAAAGTAGGGGTAGTGGTTAAGGTTGCTTGATAACATCTTGCATTATCCAATTATTTATGTTATTGGTGTCGTGGGAATTATCCACTTCTTATTGTTGTAATTAGTTGGCCGTTAAATAGCCATTGGAGTTTGTGAATAAATTATATTGAATTAAGCAAATTATCTACTTACTTATTCTCTTTCCTGTCAAAATCTTAAAATTCTTATATCAGCATCGGCATTTGACCATACTGTTGGTTGTGAGTAGGCTAATCTGCACATTATAAGCATCCAAATGATCGAAGGGAACACTAGATGCTTGGTAAATAGGGATGCTAGGCATCTTAAAATGCTCGGGCAATGGCTCATTCTCAATCTCCCAGTCGAATGGGCTTCTTTCGATGTACCTGTCAGTAAGCTCAGCGTCGTCCTCGCTGTTATTCCAATAGGTCTAGTCATCGCAGCAGAGCCTGGTATCCTAGGACTGGAGGGGTCATTATCGATGCGCTGAAGGTGGCGTTGTTTTCCCTTGTGTGGTCGATGCATGCTTGTTAGGCGACCTTCTCCGGTCGAGCTACGGCTTCGTGATTAGTCATCAAGGAGCACCAGCGGTTGGTACAGCGTGGTGGGCATTCCCGTTGTAGCTCCTCTCAGGCCATTGGCAGTGCCCTTCCAAGCGCCGTCTGGGTTGTTGAGAGGTACTGTGCGCAGGGATGCCTCGTCAGTCCCTGTTAGGTTCTACGTACCTTTCCCCGTCGGCATTCACATGGACTACGAAGCCGTTGCAGGGAGGCCCTTCTTGTGGCTCATCGCGTCCCGTCCTAACTTGCCTAGCCAGTATTGGCAAATCGAAAAGAGATCCCTCCTCACTGGCCATTATCCAATGGGGGATTTTGCTAGTGGAGCTGAGCGATAGGGCAGTTTGTGCCATCTCTTGCAAGACGTGGCTGGAGAAGTGCTTTCTACAATCTGCTCGCGTAGAGGGTGGTTCTACAGCCGGAGGTGGTATCCAGAGGACATCTCCGCCACCATCCTTTCTAGCTCTGCCTACCTTTCCACCATTTTGTTATGGTCGGGGTTCGGATGGGTCAGCCGGATTGTAGCTGCGGAGCTTCACTTGAGGATGAAGTTAATCCACTGGCAGGTTTGTGGTGGGCGGCTGAACCGCCGATGCAATGGGTGCCGGGTTTGTCGTGACTGGCGCGCTTGGTTCCACCAGCGCGTTTGGTATTCCCGGTGCATTTGATATGATCGGTGGGATCAGAGGTTAATGGGATGCCTCAGAAGATCCTCCGACGGAAAGTACGTCATTACTTTGTAGTGTTTTGGAATGGGTGCCTGTAGTTCTCAAAAATCGCTCGGGAAGACGGGGCACTACAACCTGCAAAGATAGAACGCACGTGACTCGTATAACGTCTGGGACACCGGGGTGGTGCCGGCCAAAGTCACTTCGACGGTCAAGTTAGCGAATGCTAGTAAGTAAATAATGGTTGTAAACTCAGAAGAGTGAGAAATACTTCCTGTCAACCTGGTGGTTGAGATCTTCCTGGTTGAAGGAGATGCAAGGTCTGTTAACCGACTACGATCGGAAGATGATCGAGGATGATGAATGTTGACCGGAAAATGCTGTATGAGTATTGATTGTTCTAGGATGTCACCCCCCTCCCCCCTTGTTTTTGGAGATTTATCCTTCATTTATAGAAGGTGATGTTTTTGCCCGTTGAGGGAATTCATCATTTCCTTGGTTTTGCTGCCTCAAATCAAGGAAATTAATGGATGCTTTCTTGACTTGGCCGTTTAGATTTTAATCATGGTTTGTAGGACCATCTTTTATTAAAGTAAATCATGATTTGGGCCTACACAGACCCAAGAGGATTCGATGTCGTGCGACATGGGAGATCCTGAGTAGGGCCGTCGTGAAGTTGCACTTTCGTTGCTGCTTGGATCGATGTGTGATAATTGTAGGCCAGGTGTCGTGTGACATGGGGGTCTCCGAAGTATGGAAATTGAGGAGCCAAGTGGTTTATGTGGATCTACGTACGATAATCATAGCTGTGATGTCGTGCGACTATGGCAATTAGAACATGTGAGTTGACTAACTTTTTGTCTTTGGGCCTGGTCATGTGATGTGATTGGGCTTTTTGGGCCGGACCTTCACTTATATTTGGGCTTGACAGATTTTGGCTACTACAGTTTGCCCCCAAACTCCTTGGGCTATTATGCCAAGGGGTTTGTTGTATTTATTTGATGTCGTTCGATATAAATAAGGAACAGATGCTCAGGGTGCGTCGTACAACTCATAAAATCCAATCTGTCGTGTAGGTTCGTATATGTGGACAATTATCATTAAGTCGTGCGATCATGATGCTTGAATATGTCATCCGCGTCGAGTTGAACCCTATTTCTAGATGTGAAAGGAAGATTGAGCTTGCAAGTGTTAGTGTGGTCGTACAACCATGTCGTCGAAGAGGCGGTTGAGTGATTGGCCTTTCAGTTGCCCTTGACAGTTGTGCCAAGACATTTATTACTTTTGTGAGGAATATATTTCATATTAATGATGACGGTTATGGGGTAGCGTGCCTAATAAATGACTGACACATCAGCACGTGCCTCTACATATATTACTGTCTTTTCCCCTTTCTTCCTCATTTTTAAAATTTTTTTGCTTTTTGCCTCTCTCTCTCACGAACCAGTCACCTGCGTTTCTGTTCCCGGCATCTTTTCTAGTCAATTTCGTCCCTTTTCGTGTCTATTCCGGCTAGGCAGTGTACATTCTCACTTTATTGGTAAGTCTTTATCTTGTTTTTGCTATTGATTTCTCTAAATTTGTTTTTTGGTTTCTGGGTATGTTTACTGTTCTTTGAGTAGATTTTTAGGAAAATCTAAAAAACGTTGGTTTTGATCAGAAAATGCAACTTAGGGCTTGGTGGAATCTGTTTGCGGTATCTGTGTCGCATGAGAGTAGCTGAGAAGTGTATGTCGCACAACCTCTTTTAGGTGTATGCTAACAATCTTAGGAACTGATGTTAGGGCGTGTAAGATCTTTAGTTAGATTTGACTACTAACCCTCCCTACTGTCACTCGACTTGTAGATGAGATGTCAAGTAGAGGCGATGAGAATACTCCAATACTTTTGGGCAAGGATATGACGATCCCGTCAACCTGTCGTCCGACTCGTGGGGCGAGTCGAGGACCAAGAGTGGAGATGTCACTCTAGCTTCTAACGCGCACGACCAAGTGACAGCTTCTAGTCATGAGGGTAAGTCGCGCGCCCTAGACGATGTACCTGTAGGGACCTCTCTTGTCGAACTGCCAGGGGGGGATGCTGGTCCCTGCCCTATGGGTTCGAGTAGGCCGCTGGGCTTGCTTTTAATCAATCCAGCCAGTGTGTTGAAGGAGGACAACTTGATGCGTATCTGGTATTGCTACGACATACCAGATAGAGTTGACTTAAGGGTTCCCGCCAAAGAGGAGAGACCGAATTGGGACATACCTGGATGGACGTGCTTTTACGAGCTTCCATTCTAGAGGGTAGGGTTCAGACTACTTGTGGTCGGACTACTAAGGATGGTCTTGGACCATTTCGAGCTTGCCCCAAGGCAACTCATACCCAATAGTTGGAGGATCCTATTGGGACTGGAGCTATTATGTTCGATGGAGTCCATTGTATTTGAACTCTCGGACCTGTTCTATACCTATTCGATCAGGTAGCACGACACTGAGAGGGGTTGTTACAACTTGAATCCCAGAGTAAATCAAACTAAGTCGAGCTGGCCCTGTTGAGCCGATGATGACTGTTGGTTCCATTTCTTGATAAAAAATGGACCTTCACTAGTACCTTTATTCACCTACTTGTGTTCCATTCTCGGGTAATTATCGGTTGTTTTTAATATTTTTATCTATTGTACAGGTAATAAGGTTTTGTGCGTAATTGAAGAGCCTTGGTGGATTAAATTGAAGATTTGGGAGTGCACAGTTGTCATCTTTTGGAGGCTTCCATAAATTCTACAAGATGAATTGGGTTGAGAACCTTATATTTCTGGAAAGGTCACGATGTTTACTTTCTGGAAAATTTTACGGTTTATGATTCCGAGTTTTCTAGAGGAAGTTATGCTCATTTTCACAACAATGTGCAGAGTCACGACTTTCATGTCGAGAGTTAAGTCACGAGTCATATTTCGGAGGCCGTCATAAATTCTAGAGGATGAACTGGGTTCCGAGCTTTATATTTATGGAAACATATAGATGTCTACTTTCCAATGCATTTTACGGTTCGTGATTTGGAGTTCTCTAGAGGAAGTTATGGTCATTTTCGTAACAGTGCGCAATCATGAAATTTGGACCAATGAGCACTGCGACCTAGTACCGCGACCGTTGGTCGCGATACGTCGGTCGCGATGAAACTTAAATTTTTTGGCAGTGAGCACCGCGACCACAGTGTCGCGACCAGCGGTAACGACCCACAGTCGCGATCGCGACCCAATAAACCTTATTTCCAATGTCTATAAGTAGAAAAAGGGCTCTAAAGAGAGGAGTTCGGTTAGGGCTCTAAGGAGAGGACCAAAAGGAGACCAAGAGAGAAGAGAAGAGGCAAAGAGGGGAGAAGAAGATCACCTTGGAACCAAGAGGGATTGGATTCAATCCTTGAGCCAAAATCTCACCATCAAGCTTGGATTTGGAGAAAGTAGAAGCTAGACAAATTCACAATAGGAGGAGGACGAAAGTTCATCACACCTAGAGTTTTTCTATCCCTTTCCTTCTTTATTTTCTTGCTTGTAACTCTCTTTATTAATTAGAAAACATGTTTAGTTGTAAATCTTTGGTTATGAACTAAACTTGTAAGTTAGGGTTTTGTTGGATCTTATTCTATGAAGATTGAATGAATTAATTGTTTAATTTGTTGTGGTTGATTATTATGTTGTTGAGTGGTATTATTGTGCTTAATGCTTTTGAATGTGAAGGCCTACATTTAGATGATAAATTGGTTGTGTGTCATGTACTGAGAGGAGACACCCACAACGTGCTCGATGTAATGTCCACAACAAGTAGAATTAGATAGAGATATACTAATTTGCTTATGTAACCATATATGGTGTTTATTGTGACTAATGCATTTTCATGCACTTGGATATACCATCGAGAGATAGGATATTAGTGTGTGTGGAATAGGTCCGATTTACCTCGAGAGGGGACTTTGGATAATTTAGATAAAAACAATCATCAACATGAATAATTAAACTACAACAATGTGCTTTCATGAAATTCAATTGGATGGATTAGGTGAACTCAAATACCCTATTTCATCTCTTAATTTGGTTGTTTATGTTATGTTTTATGTTTGTTAGTTTTATCTTTCGTTATCTTATTTTAAACCATCCGATTGTCCAAATAGAAATAGACTTAGTGAACTTTAATACTCAATGCCTAAATATCCCTGTGGAGACGATAATTTACTCATCATTGTATTACTTGTGCCAACCCCGTATACTTACGAGTACAAAAAGGCAGTAACAATGACTCCACGACCACCACCTCCCTCGCCTAGTCGAGGAAATGATGTCCTTGACTTGAGCTCCGCCAGGAAGAAGCAGGAGAAGGGATGATTCGGCTACCTACAGCGAGGCGTCAGTCGACCTTACATTTTCCTCAGGATGCCTTTGCTTATTCTGACTTTGGGTCGATCATGCCTCAAGTCGAGCGACTGTTACTCCCTGAGGACGAGAGCAGGCTGAAAGAGATGGGTCTCTTATAGGAGGCTTGACTAGGGCCTCAGCCATCAATTCCAGGTAATGTCGTGCGACTTATAATCATTTTTGTTGATTGCAATTTTTTCTAAGTATGAAATTTCTCTTTGTAGGAGAAGGAGCTTAAGTTGAGTAACCAAATCCTCAGAGTTGAGATGGAGAAGCTGAGGGCATCCAACTTGGAAGCCAAGAAGAGTACAAAAGAGGCTAGCAGTTGCGCGATCGAAGCGACCATTGAGCTTGAACGTTTAAAGTCAGAGGTCGACAAGCTCGGACCATTGAGATGGGAGGTCGACCAGTTGGGCGCTAAGCTTAAAGTTAAAGAGTCGTAGTACGACGCCCTATATGACCAAGTTGAGGATAGTGCGCTCAACGCCATAATCAAGACACGAGCGGACCTAATGCGGCAGTACAGAGAAGGTCGTGCGACCAAATGGAAGGTGGACGAGTGGATAGCCGATCATGAGGAGCTGACTCATCCAAATGATGAGGATGACAGTGGTAGAGCTAAGGAAAAGTGCCCTTCTACCGAGGCAAAAGCTGATGAAGAATGTCGTGTCGACTCAGCCCCTGAGGGCGCGGCCATTGTAGCTTTGCCTGCTCAGTCGAGCGGCGGTTAGCCAGCTGCCATGGTTGGGTATGCTGAAGTTGAAGGAGAACATAATGGTGTTGCCCCATAGAGGGTTGTAAAATCTAAACTTATGAATTTTATTAAGTATTTGAAGTTTTTTGCCCACGTGGGCTTTTGAACTCTAATTTCGTATTAATAGAATATCGTTTTGTTTTGAATGAATGTTTACTAAATGTCATGTTGTCGTACGACAGAGTAAAGATAACTTAATTCGTTGTCGCGTGAATAATAACATATAAGTGGGTTTATTGAATGTCGTGTGCTTCCATAATCTTTTGGGGGATTAGTGAGTTTTTTAGTCGACCAAGTATGGATTTTGCTTGTGTCGTCCAGTTTGTGTTCAAGCTACCACTGGTTTTTGTCCCCCGTTGAAGTGTGAATCTCTAGGGTTTCATGCTTGAATTGTAAATACATTTTTAATCGTGCGACTCATGACCTTGAATGCAAGTCGTGACTCATGACCTTGAATGTAGGTTGTGCGACCACTGTTTGTGTTATAGTGGAGTTTCTGGTTGATGTGTGTCGAAGTCCGTCAATGCGGGAATGTCGAGCGACGTCAACCTGTAATTGATTGAATGAGGGAATGTCGAAAAACTTCCAACATGTAGCGGTGAATTCTTGTGCGACTTACACCGAAGCAGTGAATCGTTGTGCGACTTACACCGATTCTTGTTTTTATGATATTGATTTCCCCCAGTTGAAGTGTGGAACTCTATGGTTTCATGCTTAAACTTTTATTCTTCTTGCCGTGCGACATTAGACCTTGAAAGCAGGTTGTGCGCTTATGTATTACTTTGTAATGGAGATTTGGCACAAATCAAAAAACCTTAAGTGCGGGAATGTCGAGCGACGCCAACCTATATAGAAAAGTTAGGGTTGGCCGTTGGATTTACCAACGGCCCTCCGATGCCTAAGTTAGTTCCACATCATAGGATGATAAAATTAGAAGTACAAAAGAGAAAAGTAGGATTTAGAAATGATACTGTTTTAAATTGAAGGCGTTCCAACTGTTACTGATCTCCATACCGTCTGTACATCGTAGCTTGTAAGCTCTCTGACCAACCACTTTGATGATCTGGTAGGTTCCTTTCCATGTAGGGCCGAGTTTACCCGCCCCTTGTTCCTTCGTATTTTGGAAAACGCGGCGTAGTACCCAGTGTTTAATTTTGAATGTTTTGTGCGGAATGTTCCTATTATAATGTCGGGAGACTCTTTGCTGATATATTGCTAATTTGATTGCAGCCTTGTTGCGACGCTTGTTGATTGTGTCGAGTTCGTTCAGTAATTCTTTGTTGTTTGTCTATTTGGTTGCGTGTTGTACTCTGTAAGAAGGGTAATCAACCTCAGTCGCTATTATGGCCTCTAAGCCGTAGGTTAGGGAGAATGGTGTATCCCCTGTTGACATTCTGACCATCGTATGGTAAGACCATAGCACGCCTTGTAGCTCGTCGGCCCATTTCCCTTTGTATTGGTCGAGTCGTTTCTTGAGGGTGGATATGATCGTTTTGTTGGTGGATTCTGCTTGGCCGTTAGCTTGAGGATATCATGGGCTTGAATAGCTTAGCTTGATCCTCCACCTATAGTAAAAGTCTTGGAAGTCGTATGATATGAATTGTGAACCATTGCCAGTGACTGTCTCCCTTGGGACTCCGTAACGGTATATAACATTCTTCCAGATAAAGCTTTTTACTTTGGAGTCTTTGATTCTCACATATGACTCGGCTTCGACCCATTTTGTGAAGTAATCGGTTACGGCTAGCATGTAGACTTTTCCTCATGTAGCGACTGGCATCTTTTCTACTATGTCCATCCCCCACTTCATAAAGGGCCATGGCGCTGACATGGGGTGAAGTCGTTCCGGATGTTGATGCGAAACATGGGCGAAGCGCTGGCATGGGTCACACTGCTTGACGAATTGTTGGCTAATAATATCCTGCCGTGATTGCTCTGTTGGCCAGGCTTCTCCCTGCTGAGTGGTTTCCGCATTGCCCTTCGTGTAAGTCTTTGAGTATTTGCTGAGCCTCAATCGGGTCGACACATTTGAGGTAGGGCCCGAAGTAGGACCTCTTCTAAAGTCGACCTTCTATTATGGAAAATTGGGCAGCCTTTATCTTGATTCTTCGCGCTTCGACCTTGTCAAATGGTAGAGTGTCATTCATCAGGTAGTCATAGATTGGAGTTATCCAAGTCGGTTCATCCGAAATTGGTTCGATTTCAAGTTTTGCCTGCTTCCACACAGTTGGCCATTGGGCGAAGTGATCGGTCATTTATTTTCATATATTTACGACCCTTAAACCGTATCTTTTAATTGTATTCTTGAGTATTTTTGGTGCTTTTTACGTGTTTTCCTTGAGTGTGCAGGTTTAGGGACCTAAGTGATGATTTTATATATTTTTAGGGAAAATGTGTAATTTCAGTAACAATGTGGAAGGGCATCTATGAAAGAATAGCAAAGTGCTGGGGCAAAAATGCAATTTTAGAAAGTTGACCCAGCCATTAGTGAAACGGTGCGTTTTGCACCTAAGGCTTTGGGTCTTAAGTTGAACGACGCCGTTTTGGACCAAAGCATTGGTCCAAAACGATGTCGTTTTGGTTAAGAAAGAAAAACCAGCAGCCATGCATGGCGACCAGCCCTCCCTCGTGTGACCAGCTCCCTTGCGATGAAGACGATCCAGCAGCAGCGTCCAGCGCGAGTACGACGGTGACCAGTCCCTCCTCGCGGTGTAGCTCGCGGTGCAGAAGAAGAAGCGTCCAGTGAGCAGCGCGAGGAACCAAGCGCGACCTGTGCTCGCGTGGGGAGCTCGCGGTGCAGAATCCTCATGCCATCCAGTGAGCTGCGCGAGCTCGAGCGTGACCGTCCCTCATCGCGATGCAGCTCGCGGTCCAGCCTCTCCAAGCAATCCAGTGAAGGCCGCGACCACAGGTCGCGGTGAAGGAAAAACGCAGCCCTAACGGGCTGCTATAAGAAGAAACGTTGCAGCAGCTGGGCAGGGAGAGAGCTCGTGGCAGTGCAGTCCAAGCAGCTCCCAAGCTGCTCGAAGGGTGATTCTCATCCTTCTTGCTCCTCCCAAACACATCCCAAGCATCACAAATCATCACAACATCTCTAGATCGTAAGTGTTCATCGAAGAAGACGAAGATCGACAGCGGAGAAGATCAAGCCGGACCAAAGCGGAACTTCTAGTCTTGAGAGCTTCGATGGGTTGTATTTCATCTCATTAATCTTCCTTGATTGTTCATTTATAATTATGAGTTGTTAGAACTATTTTTAGGTGATTTTCGGAACCGTGAACGGATTTGGATTTTATTGTTTATGAATATATTTTATGTGATTTATCTCATGATATTATGTGCTTAATAATAATCAATATGTTTTCCATTTCCGTGATTGGAACCGTGTGACCACCTCGCATTATCCTCCATTGAATCCGTCTCGCTTTATTTTAATTGTTTTAGTTAATTTAATTTAGTTTAATTATTGAAAACCATGATTATGGGCTAAACTTGTAAGTTGGGGTTTTGATGGATCTTATTCTATGATGATTGAATGAAATGATTGTTTAATTTGTTGCGGTTGATTATTGCGTTGTTGAGTGGTTTTATTGTGCTTAATGCTTTGAATGTGAAGGCCTACATTTAAATGATAAATTGGTTGTGTGTTATGTACCGAGAGGAGACGCCCATCACATGCTCGATATAATGTCCACCACAAGTAGAATTGGATAGAGATATACTAATTTGCTTGTGTGATCACATAGGGTGTTTATAGTGATTAATGCATTCTCATGCACTTGGATATACCATCGAGAGATAGGATATTAGTGTATGCGGAATAGGTCCGATTTACCTCGAGAGGGGACTTTGGATAAATTAGATAAGCACGATCATCATCATGCATAGTTAAACCTCAACAATGTGCTTTCATGGCACTCAATTGGATGGATTAGGTGAATTCAAATACCCTAACTAATCTCTCATATTGGTTGCTTGCTTTATTTTCATGTCTTTATATTTTTATTCTTTTTAACCTTTCGATTATCCAAATAGAAATAGACTTGGTTAATTTTAGTACTCAACGCCTAAATATCCCTGTGGAGACGATAATTTACTCATCATTTTATTACTTGTGCCGACCCCGTATACTTGCGGGTAAAAATAGGCGTGTCAAGTTTTTGGCGCCGTTGCCGGGGATATTTTAGTTGTGTTGATATTAATACTGATTAAGTCTATAGCTAATTTGGATTTGTATATATTTTATTTTTATTCTTATTAATTTTGATTATTTATTATTATTATTATTTTTTTTCTATGGAGGACATGTATCCTTGGTATGAGGCGCAGGAGCTTACAGAGGAAGTGGCGGCTAGAGACTACGAAGCACCTTTGGGTTGTTTCTTATGTGGGGGGCCGCATATGAGTACTGATTGTCAGGTGGGCAATCCGTTTGCTGAGAGTCGTTCTAAGCAAATGCAGTACGATGGCTATGTACATTATCAACAGAACAACCCCTACCTGAGCTCGTACAATTCTGGGTGGAGCAATCATTCCGAATCTCAATGGAGCAACCAGCAGGAACTATTAGGAAATTGATCCAGCATTAGAAGACATGATTTTAAAATTCATGTCTAAGATGGATGAAAGAATGGATTCCCAAGATGAGGCCCTGAAGAAGCTGGAAGCTAAACTTGATCAAGTTGCTTAACATACTCAAGCAGCTACCCAACGTTTGGAGATTCAAATCAGCAAATTAGCTACAGAGATCCAATGGCAAGAGCACGAACCATATTCTATGGTGCAATGCAATGAAACGGTCGTGGAAATCGAAGAGCAAATTGAGCATCAGATTTGGGTTGATCAAGTAGAGACGGAAGGGAGCAAGAACTTGTTTTATGGAGACGAGGCATCTACCCTTCCAGAACCACTTGAGTTATGTCTAGTCCACAGCGCCACTGCGAAAGAAGAAAGCCACCAAGATACATACGTTTCTGTAGATCAGGTAGTCATAGATCGAAGTTATCCAAGTCGGTTCATCCGAAATTGGTTCGATTTCAAGTTTTGCCTGCTTCCACACAGTTGGCCATTGGGCGAAGCCCATGAGGAATGGTCCGCTCAGGCTGTTGTATCTAATGCTGGAATCGAGGTTGGCGAGTGTATCGGCATGTGTATTTTCTGATCTTGGTACTTGTTCGATGTCGAACTACTCGAACGAGGCTTGTAGCTTTTTCACTAAGGTCAAATAAGCTGTCATTTTCAAATCTCGAGCTTAGTAGGACCCCTGCAATTGTCTCACAATTAATTGGGAGTCACTACGTACCTTTATCCGTTTGACGTGTAAATCCTTTGCCAAGGTGAGTCCGGCTGTAAGGGCCTCATACTCGGCTTCGTTGTTAGTGGTTTTGAATCCGCACAGGATGGACCGTTCGATAACGTGTCGCTCAAGTGATATAAGTACTATTCTTAGTCCGCTGCCCCTGACAGTTACTTGATTCGTCTACTATTCTTATTTCCTCGCGGCTGTTACTAGCGCAAGGACCAATTTCTCAAGTTGAGTATACCTTGTTTTTGCGTCGAGTAAGGTTTTGCTAATGTAGTAGACGGGGAGTTGCTTGTCTTCTTCCTCTCTCACTAGTACTTCGCTAATGATCGTTTCGGATACAGCGAGGTAGAGTAGAAGTGTCTCTCCCTCCTTAGGTTTGTATAGGATGGGGGGGTTTACTAGGTATCGCTTAATGTTCTGGAATTCATCCTCGCTTGTTTGATTCCAATTGAATGATTTACTCTTCTTTAGAGCGTCGAAGAAGGGTTTGCATTTTTCGGACGATTTTGAGATGAAGCGGTTGAGGGCTGCAAGTCGCCCTGGTCAACTTATGTTTGTCCTTAATGCTTTTGGGAGACCTCAAATCCATGATTGATTGGATTTGATCCGGGTTGGCCTCGATGCCCCTCTTAGTTACAAGATAACCAAGGAACTTCCCTGACAAAACTCCAAAGGAGCACTTGGTTGGATTAAGCTTCATCATGTACTTGTCAATAATATCGAATGACTGTCGGAGGTGGTCGAGGTGCTGATCTGCTACCAAGGATTTTATCAACATGTTGTCAATGTAGACCTCTATGGTTTGTCCAAGCATACTTGAGAACATCTTGTTGACCAACCTTTGGTAGACTTGCCCCGGCGTTTTTGAGGCCAAAGGGCATCACTTTGTAGCAGAAAATGCCGCGCTCCGTGATGAAGGAAGTCTTTTCCTGGTCATTCAGATGCATGAGGATTTGGTTGTAGCCGGAGAATGCATCTAAGAAGCTCAATAGTTTGTGGCCTGCTGTAGCATCCACCATCATGTCGATGTATGGCAAAAGGAAGGAATCCTTGGGGCAGGCCTTATTGAGGTCTGTGAAGTCGATGCAAACTCACCATTTCCTGTTCTTCTTCTTCACTACCACTACGTTCGCAAGCCAGTCTGGGTAATTCACTTCTCTCACTGAGCCTATGTCGATTAGCTTTTGGATCTCTTCTTTGATAACTTTGTTGCGTTCGGGCGCGAACTTCCTTCGTTTTTGCTTTACGGATGGGTAATCTAGGTCAACCTGCAGCCTATGCACCAAGACTTCTGGGTCAATGCCGGTCATGTTAGCATGCGACCATGTGAAGCTGTCATGTCGAACCGTCAGGAAGTTGATTAACTTTGTTCTGATATCTTGTGGGAGGCGATAAGCAGAACTAACTTTGTGGTCTGGGAAGTTCGGATATATAGGTACTTCGTCGAGCTCTTCCATTTTCGGTCCGTCTTTGTTAGCTACTGTGCTTAGGCTCTGTAATTGCTATAAGTCGGACGGCCTGGTTTTTAAAGTGTTCTAGTAGCAGTCTCGCGAGGTCTTCTACTGCCCTCGGATCTCGTGGACCCTCCATTTGGTGGGAAAATGGATGACCTGGTGATATGTCGAGGGGACTGCCCTTATCTCATGAATCCACGGGCGACCCATGATTATGTTGTAGGATGTCGGGCAGTCGAGGATGAGGAAGTGTTTGTTCAAGTTGATTCCTTCCGCGTAGACAGGAAGGACGATTTCCCCGATGGTGTTCTTATGTTCTCGCTGAATCCTACCAATACAGTCAAGCGGTGTATGATGTTACTCTCATCAATGTGCATCTCCCTTAGTGCGTCGAGGAAGAGCACATTTATTGAACTCCCGTTGTCCACTAGGATTCTCTTAATTAAGCAGTTTTCCACTGTTAATGAGATGACTAGCGCGTCGTGGTGGGGGTTGAGTAGGTTTGTGTGATCATCGATACTAAAACTGATTGGATAATTGTAAGCCGGGTCCGCTGGACGGGTCTGTTGGACCTCGATGCATCCGGCTCGTCGTGTGTGGCGCTTCACTTCTAAGTAAGTGACTCCATTTACTTCGGACCTGCCATAGATGACGTTTACAGTCCTCTCGTGCTTGGGGGGTTCCGGTGGTGGAATTGAACCAATGTCGCGCGACCTGTCCTCTCACAAAAATGTCTTCTTACCTTTGTCGGTCAAGAATTCCTTGAGGTAGCCCTTCCTGAGTAGTTATGCCACTTCCAGTCGTAGGGGGACACAGTTCTCCGTTCGATGGTCATGGTCGCCATGAAATTCGCACCACTTGGAGCTGTCCCTCTGATCCGGCTGGCTCCTTATCTTGTCTGGCCATCTAACTGATCCACCCATTCCTTTGAGGACGATGATTACCTCTTCTGGTTTGTTGTTTAAATTATATTCCGGCAGTCTGTTCTATAGTCGGTCGAATGGTCTTGGGGGTCTGTCGTCGCGCTGGCGGTAGTTTCTTATTCGGCCGTCCCTTCGGGGTATTATTGGGTATGGCTCGATACGTTTGTCGTTTATTCGCTGTTCGACCCTCCTTACTCCACCTGTCTTTTCTACTGCTTGCTCTGTTAGGTTTGTAGTTCACTTCATCTTCTTCCCACTTTATCTGTGCCCCATGCCTTGGCCAGGACGTCCTTCATCGTCTTACAAGGCCGATATGGCCCTTGCGGAAGGCCGATATAGCCGTCGCCTGGTTGCAGTGGGGGATGGAGACCTTTTCATTGTTGAAGCGGCCCATAAAGTCCCATAGGCATTCACTGATGAACACTTAAATTTGTATAATAATAAAGGTTAAAACCATTATTTTATACTATTAGTGTCATCAAATTACTCAACTTATTTATAACTACACTTAATTGTTAAACTTTCTATTTTGATGCAGGTTCAGTGTAATGGGCATAACTTTGCACTCAAATATCCAATCACTACGTTCTTGATAGTGTTGGAAAGATAACTCATAGCCCTATAAGTTTGGTTTGTAAACTCTTATCAGATTTGGACTCCTTTGAAGACAAATATTGGGTTATCTTGGGCGGGTTTGCATGGCCGCGTCAATTGGGCAGTCTTCACTCTTTGGGCCATAACTTTCTCCAGCAAATTCCAAATATTATGAATCTTATCATTCTAGAAAGATAAGAGAATTATCTACAACTTGGATGTTTATCACGAGATCAAATTGTCAAATTGACGGTGCCTAATTCGATGGACAAGTCGGTGCATGTGTGGAAGACACCAAAGTTGACAACTTTACCTTAACAAATTCAATCAACTTGCATTAATTTATTCCTACCAATTTTTACTTGTTTGCCTCTCAATGTGTCTATAAATAGAGGCCTTGTAAAAGCTTGAGGGCAGCTTGGGTTCCTTGTTAAGTTCACTTTACATTGTTGTATTGTTGAACTTTTATGATAATCTAATTTTTCTTTTGCTCATTTTATTTCTTCTACTTGTTTTCTTTCTTCTATCATGAGTAGCTAAATTCTCTTTTTCCTAAGGTGAAGGGTGAAGCTTTTGGTATGTGAATAAAGATTTATTTAACTCTTAACATAGTCTTAAAGTTTATATTCATTTGTGTAAATTTATCTACATGTTTTATATTACTTTTCTTATTGAATTGAATTTTCATCTCTTACTCTTATGTGAAGTGGGGATCTTGACTTATTGTAGACAATTCTTGGCACAATGAATACTTAAATCCTTCTAGAACCGCATGGTTATACCTGCACCTCTGACCAAGGATTCTTGATTCATTGTAGACAAACAACACCATAAATACTTGAATCCGTCTAAAACCGCATGGTTATACCTGCATCTGGCAAAGGAATCTTGATTTATGGTAGTTGATTGGCACAATAAGTACTTGAACCCATTTAACATAAGGAGTGTAGAGTACCCATTGTAATATAACTAAAAGAAAAGAAATATAACTTGATAGATGTGTAAAGAACTTAAATGGTCTAACTTCCGATTGGAACCTCCTTTGTGTGTGGATTCCAATTGAGTGATAAAAAAAAGAGTTAAATATAACTTAAACCATATACCAAGAGTGGAACCTCTAACCTTAGCATATTTTAATTTAATTTGTTTCATCATTATACCTACCTTCATTTCATAATATTTTCTTTCCTATTATATTTTCCTTGTAGATTTTTGTTGGTTTTTGCAGGATCTAAATTTCTTCCTCGTGGATCGACCCCGGTTTCACCGGGTTAATTTATTACTTCGACACTCCTGCACTTGGGAGTAGAAATCCATTTTCTGGACGTGTCAAGTTTTTGGTGCCGTTGCCGGGAAAGTATCATTTGGTGTCCAAAACCATCAAAATACTTTTCATCTTTTTCATTTTCATTTTATTGTAAATAATATTATTTTTTTTGGTGTTTTTGTTTTCTTTTATTCTATTGCATCTAAGACATGCATGAGAGCTTGGTCACGTACACCGACTGGTAGACTTGTTAGGGGCTCCCCATCTGCATTTGAAAATATGGCAGAAAACGAAGTTGAAAGAGTCACTAATCTCGGGGACAATCGTTCCCAACACAATGATCATGCACAACCTAGAACACTTAGAGACTACATGAACCCCACAAGAACTAGTGCTCCATCATGTCTAGTTTTTCCTCCAGATGCATCTCATTTTAACTTTAAGCCGGGTATTATTCAACTTCTACTCAAATTTCATGGATTAGATGCCGAAAACCCATACCTGCATTTGAGAGAGTTTGAGGAAGTGTGCAACACTTACAATGACTCAAATTGTAGCATGAACACCATCAGACTAAAGCCTTTTCCTTTTTCTTTGAAAGATAAAGCTAAAACATGGCTGCAAAATCTTAGGTCTAGATCTATTGGTAATTGGGTTGAAATGCAGGAACAGTTCTTGAAAAAGTTCTTTCCTCATCATAAAACAAATTCCTTCAAAAGACAAATTACTACTTTTAGCCAGAAAGCAGGAGAGACCCTTTACCAATGTTGGGAGAGGTACAAAGAATTGCTTAATTCTTGTCCTTACCACGGCTTTGAAACATGGAGACTAGTTACACACTTTTACGAGGGTTTAACACCCCAAGGTAGACAAATGGTCGAAATGATGTGTAATGGAGAGTTTGGAGATAAAGACCCTGAAAGGCACTAGACTACCTAGACCTATTAGCAGAAAATGCTCAAAATTGGGACACTGCAGGTACCCAAGAGGCACCGAGCAAAGCTCAAGCCTCTACATCTAGTGGAGGTATTTACAACCTTAGGGAAGAACATGACATTCAAGCCAAATTTGCATCTCTAGCTAGAAAGGTCGAGGCCTTAGAATTGAAAAAGAACGGTCACCTAAAATCCGGTCCAGAAATTGTGTGTCACATATGTGATACCAATGACCATTCAACTAAGGAGTGCCCAACTCTGCCTGCATTCAAAGAATGTCTCCATGAACAAGTCAATGTCCTAAACACTTTCAAAAAGCCAAATCCTAACCCATACTCATAGACCTACAATCCAGGTTGGAGAAATCACCCAAACTTCAGTTGGAGGAATGATAATCATGCACAATCTTCACAACCACCACCTCCTCAAGGTCACCAAAACTTTCAGGGCACTCAAGGTTATGCACCTTATGTCCCACAATTTAGGAAAAACCTTGAGGAAACATTGTATTCATTCATTGAAAAGCAAGAGACCATTAACAATCAAACTTCACAAACCTTGTCCGATTTAAAAGACACTCTTGCTAGGATTGCATCAACGCTCACCATCCATGAAAAAGGAAAATTTCCTTCTCAACCTCAACCAAATCCTAAAGGTCAATACAACCTGGAAGAGGGTAGTTCAGGAAGTCAACACATGGACCAGTTAAATCAGTCATAACTCTTCGCAATGGTAAGGTTGTCGAAAAACCTATTCTTGATCCTTGTGAGAAAGATGATAAGTGGTGTTTGTGTGTTTGTATCTTGTTGGTGTATATAGGCTGGAAACCTAGACTTTCCTCATACGCAATGCATTTGGAAGACTTAGGTATAACAATGCCACGTACACCAGTTTTCGAGTCTTTTATTGTATTTTCGTATTTTGTTGTGTTTGTGTTAGGATAGCGAAACCATATGCATGCTTTACAGATAATTGAGTAATAATATATAAATACTTAGGTCATTTGAGCGTACAAAGTTGTTATTTGGAATAATGCCAGTAGTGTCTTTGCATCTAAACATATAGGTCTGACGTCTTTGCATTGTAATATGTGACAACTTTCAATTAATAGCTCTGATTAATAGTGGAGACTACCCTTAGTGAGATTTTGAGATTATTGCGTATTTATTCTGAGGGAATGTTTGTTTCCACTCTTAAACACTTTCTTGAGCTTTATTGTCATTAGATTGATCTCTATAGGTTTGCATTGGATGTTAATGAACTGCATAATAAGAATCTTGTATGTTTGTGCTGAATGTTCAATTGAGTAGATTTTGGAGATATGATCCAGGCATTGTGTGTGAATTCCTAAATAGCTTGATTTCCTATCCTTAAATTGTGTGCTCCTTATCCCATTCGCGGCCAAACACTCGCATATTAGCCTTTTATTGTATGACCTACATATCCAAAAATCCTAGCCGAAATTGTAAGACGTTACCTTTAACGCTTGGAAACTAGAGACAATTAAAAGAAAAATGTGTACGTGTTGAGTGAGAAAGAGGAGTGGAACTAAAAATATGAAAAGGATGTGGAAATGTGCAGAAAAAGAAAATAGCCAATAAACAAAAATATATATATAAAAAGAGTTGGCTAAAATGAGAAAAAATGAGTGAAATGCACAAAGTAAAAATTGAAAAAGGGTTGAAAAAGAAGTTGAAGGAGAAAGGTGTAGAAGAGGAAGGGAAGAAAGTTGAGCAAATTTGGTAGTCGTGAGAGAAGTTGCACGAATTGAAAATTTTATGAAGTCTCTCAATAGGTTTCCAAGTGAGTTGAGCCCGATTTTCGTTCTTTTTTAGCCAATCACCCAAAGCCCCATTACAACCATTTAAAGACCTGTTGATCTCCTTAGGAAACTTAATTGTAATATTTGACATGTATGTATATTGATTTTTCCGTTCTTAACATTTGATATATTTCATGAGATCCTTTGCTTAATCTGGGCGTTCTTTCTAATTATTGTTGCATACGACATATTTTGAAATTCTTTGTTCGTTAATTCCAGTTGTATGCAGTTGAAAATGTGATAGCTTAGGTTCTGAGTGTCATTGAGTGAAAACTTGTGAGACTAGAGTCGAGGCGAATTATATCAGTGGTTTATTAAAATGGAAGGTGTCACGATTATAAATGCGTTGCATGTCAGTGTCCTGTATGATATATGGTGTATTAGACTTATTGACAACATTTTGAATTTCTGATTTTGTGCTAGTCTTATACCTTTGCATTTGTGTATATACTTATTTTGATGTTGAGCTATGTGTGTGGTTAACTTAGGACGTTTGTGGGTATCGTAGCTGGTAAACCCTCACGAGACTATAACTCGTCCACTAGGGCCACCTAGGGGTTTAAAGGCTTGTGGCACGTGCTAAGTGTCATCGTTGCATCCTACGAAAATAATGCGACTTTTTGTACCTGCAAGTATACGGGGTCGGCACAAGTAATAAAATGATGAGTAAATTATCGTCTCCACGGGGATATTTAGGCGTTGAGTACTAAAATTAACCAAGCCTATTTCTATTTGGATAATCGAAAGATATTAAATGATAAAAAATATAAAGACATGAAAATAAAGCAAACAACCAATATGAGAGATTAGTTAGGGTATTTGAATTCACCTATTCCATCCAATTGAGTTCCATGAAAGCACATTGTTGAGGTTTAATTATGCATGAAGATGACCGTGTTTATCTAATTTATTCAAAGTCCCCTCTCGAGGTAAATCGGACCTATTCCGCACACACTAATATCCTATCTCTCGATGGTATATCCAAGTGCATGGAAATGCATTAGTCACTATAAACACCCTATGTGATCACACAAGCAAATTAGTATATCTCTATCCAATTCTACTTGTGGTGGACATTATATCGAGCACGTGGTGGGCGTCTCCTCTCGGTACATAACACACCACCAATTTATCATCTAAATGTAGGCCTTCACATTCAAAAGCATTAAGCACAATAAAACCACTCAACAACACAATAATCAACCACAACAAATTAAACAATCAATTCATTCAATCATCATAGAATAGGATCCATCAAAACCCCAACTCACAAGTTTAGCTCATAATCATGGTTTTCAATAATTAAACTAAATTAAATTAACTAAAACAATTAAAATAAAACGAGACGGATTCAATGGAGGATAATGCGAGGTGGTCACACGGTTCCAATCACGGAAATGGAAAATATATTGATTATTATTAAGCACATAATATCATGAGATAAATCACATAAAATATATTCATAAACAATAAAATCCAAATCCGTTCACGGTTCCGAAAATCACCTAACAATAGTTCTAACAACTCAAAATCATAAATGAACAATCAAGGAAGATAAATGGGATGAAATACAACCCATTGAAGCTCTCAAGACTCGAAGTTCCGCTTTGGTCCGGCTTGAACTTCTCCACTTTCGATCTTCGTCTTCTTCGATGAACACCCACGATCTAGAGATGTTGTGATGATTTGTGATGCTTGGGATGTGTTTGGGAGGAGCAAGGAGGGTTGAGATCACCCTTGGAGCAGCTTGGGAGCTGCTGGACTGCACTGCCACGAGCTCTCTCTCTTGGCAAATTTCTACAACTTTCATTTTATAGCAGCCCGTTAGGGCTGTGTTTTTTCACACGCTGCGACCACCACCGCGACCTGTGGTCGCGGTGGCTTGGTCGCGGCCTTCACTGGCCTGCTGGAGGTGGCTGGAACGCGAGCTGCACCGCGAGCTGGGGCTGGTCGCAGTCGTGCTCGCCGTGCTCACTGGTTGGCACGGGCATCTTCAACGCAAGCGAGGGCGCTGGTCGCGCGAGGGAGAGAGCTGTGCTCGCCATGCATGTTTGTTTTTCTTTCTTAACCAAAACGGCGTCGTTTTGGACCAAAGCATTGGTCCAAAACGGCGCCGTTCCACTTAAGTCAAATTCCTTTATGCTAAACGCACCGTTTCACTTAGGTTTGGTGGAACTTTTTGAATTTACGATTTTGCCCCAGAACTCTGCTATTCTTTCATAGATGCCCTTCCACAATGTTACTGAAATTACACATTTTCCCATCATGTGAGAAAGGATATAAGTCTATCTCCAAGGAGTAAGGAAAGGGTTGATAAGCCTGTACCTAGCCAAGGAAAGGACCCAAACTCCCACCTGTAGCCCCATTTCCGCAAGCATTGAACAATCCAAGGAAATTGAACTACAATCCTGCAATTTATGAAATTTTCAAACAAGTGAAGGTCCACTATTCCTTTATTGGATGCTATTAAACATGTTCCTTCTTATGCAAAATTTTTGAAAGACCTGTGCACTGTGAAAAGAAAACTGAATGTGAAAAAGAGAGCCTTTTTAGCAGAACAAGTAAGTGGTTGTCCCACAATTTCATGCATTATTGGAGAGCATAAAATTGAACAGGCTTTACTTGATCTTGGTGCTAATGTTAATTTACTTTCATATTCAGTTTATCAAGAACTTGATCTGGGTGAGTTAAAACCAACTTCCATAACTCTTTTACTTGCTGATAGATCAATTAAAGTGCCAAGAGGGATAGTGGAAGATGTGTTTAAATTCATATATGCTGTGGATTTTATTGTCTTGGATACACAACCTGTTGCTAATGGGTGTAAACCAATTCCTGTTATTTTAGGCCGCCCATTTTTAGCAACTTCTAATGCTTTGATTAATTGCAGGAATGGCGTAATGAAGATGACATTTGGAAATATGTCACTAGAGCTTAATGTTTTCAACATGTGCAAACAACCACAAGATGAAGGTGATGAAAATGAAGAAGCAAACATGATTGAAGTTATTGTTGAAGATCATCTTCAAGCAGGGAGTTCTTCTGATCCTTTGGAAACTTGTTTAGTTAATTCATTTGAGTCAAGTATGCAACTAGATCCTACTGTTTCTAATATATGTTCGTTGCTTGATTGTACCCAGGTGATGGAGAACAAAGGTTGGATTGGGTGGACTTTAAAAGACATAAAAGGCATTAATCCTTTGATATGTACACATAGAATACATCTAGAAGATAATGCTAGAACATGTCAACAGCCCTAAAGAAGATTAAATCCGCACATGAAAGAGGTAGTAAGAGGTGAAGTTCTCAAGTTACTTGATGTAGAAATTATCTACCCTATTTCTGATAGTAAGTGGATAAGTCTAACACAAGTAGTCCCTAAGAAATCTGGAGTCACAGTGGTAAAAAATGAAAAAGGAGAGTTAATACCAACACGAGTCTCATCTAGTTGGCAAATGTGTATTGACTATAGAAAATTAAATGCTGCCACTAGAAAAGACCATTTTCCCTTACCATTTCTTGACCAAATTCTAGAAAGAGTAGCAGGACATCCCTACTACTATTTTCTTGATGGGTACTCAGGTTATTATCAAATCCCCATAGCACTAGAGGACCAAGAAAAGACAACATTCACATGTCCCTTTGGCACCTTTGCATTTAGAAAGATGCCTTTTGGCCTTTGTAATGCTCCTGCAACATTTCAAAGATGTATGTTAAGCATTTTTAGTGACATGGTTGAACATTTTTTAAAGGTCTTTATGGATGATCTAACAGTGTTTGGAAATTCATTTGATAATTGCCTTGAAAATTTAGAAAATGTCTTAAAAAGATGTGAAGAAAAAGGTTTGGTGTTAAATTGGGAAAAATGTCATTACATGGTCACCTCTGGAATTGTCCTAGGACATGTGGTTTCTTCTAAGGGAATTGAAGTTGACAAAGCAAAAGTTGAATTAATTGCCCATTTGCCTCCACCAAAAACAGTTAGGGATGTTCGATCTTTTCTAGGCCATGCAGGATTTTATAGGAGATTCATTAAAGACTTTAGTGCAATATCTAGACCTCTTTGTAATCTCCTAATAAAAGATGCACCATTTGAATGGACTCAAGATTGTCAAAAATCTTTTGATAATTTGATTAGCCTTTTGACAACTGCCCCTATCATGCAATCCCCTGATTGGTTTCTGCCTTTTGAGTTGATGTGTAATGCTAGCGATTTTGCTGTCGGTGCCGTGCTAGGGAAAAGGAAGGAAGGTAAGCCTTATGTCATTTATTACGCAAGTAGAACTTTGAATAGTGCACAAATGAATTATACTACTACAGAAAAAGAACTACTTCCTGTAATATTTGCATTAGACAAATTCCGATCTTATTTAATTAGCTCTTCAACTATTGTTTTCACTGATCATGCTGCTGTGAGGTACTTAATGTCTAAACAGGATGCTAAGCGTAGATTGATACGTTGGATTTTGTTGCTCCAAGAATTCAACATCACAATGAAAGATAAAAAAGGAGCCGAAAATGTTGTTGCAGATCATTTGTCAAGACTTGCAACAAACTCATCATTGGACATAACACCTATCAATGACTCTTTTCCAGATGAGTTTTTATTTTCCATTAGTAAAATGCCATGGTATGCTAACATTGTCAATTTTCTTGTAATAGGAGAGATGCCATCTCAATGGACAGCACAAGATAAGAAAAAGTTTCTGACAGAGGTTAGAAATTTTTATTGGAATGACCCATACCTGTTCAAGTATTGCCCTGATCAAATTTTTCGTATATGCATACCCGACAATGAGGTAAGTAGTGTCATTAAATTTTGTCATATAGAAGCATGTGGGGGTCATTTTTCGTCAAGGAAAACGGCTGCAAAAATCTTACAATATGGATTTTATTGGCCAACTCTGTTCAAAGACACCTACACATTCTGCAAAACTTGTGAAAATTGTCAAAAACTGGGGGCCATTTCTAAACGGCACATGATGCCTCTAAACCTTATACTTGTCATTGAAATATTTGATTGTTGGGGGATAGATTTCATAGGCCCATTTCCATCATCATTCGGTTTTGTTTACATTTTAGTCGCAATTGACTATGTCTCCAAATGGATCGAGGCAATTCCATGTCGAAATAATGACCACAAAACAGTTGTCAAATGTTTTAAGGAAAATATTTTGAGTCATTTTGGAATTCCTCGAGTCATTATAAGTGATGGGGGAACACATTTTTGCAACAAAGTCTTTGAGTCTTTAATGAAGAAATATGGGATTACACACAAAGTTGCTACCCCTTATCACCCTCAGACAAGTGGACAAGTTGAACTAGCTAATCGAGAGATAAAATAAATTTTAGAAAAAACGGTTAATCCAAATCGCAAAGATTGGTCACTTAGACTAAACGATGCACTTTGGGCTTACCGTACTGCTTTCAAAACATCTTTGGGTATGTCACCCTATCGATTAGTTTATGGGAAACCTTGTCACTTGCCTGTGGAACTGGAGCATAAAGCTTACTGGGCTATCAAAACTTTTAATTCAAACATTGATGACGCTTGCAAATTACGTAAGCTACAACTGAATGAACTTGAGGAATTAAGAAATGATGCATATGAGAATTCGAGAATTTATAAAGACAGAACCAAAGCCTTTCATGACAGATCAATTTTAAGAAAAACATTTGATGTTGGGCAAAAAGTTTTACTTTATAATTCTCGACTTCACATATTCCCTGGAAAATTGAGATCTAGGTGGAGCGGTCCATTTGTTGTGAAACATGTGTATCCTTATGGGGCCATTGACATTGAAAACCCTAGGAATGGTAACGTGTTTAAAGTGAATGGTCAAAGACTTAAACCATTTCTAGAAAATCAAGTTTTCGAAGAAGAGATTCTTCCTCTTTCAGACCCATGTTATGAAAACCATTGATATAATTTGAATTGGGTTTGCATATTTCTTTCTAACACTAATTTTTTGTGATTGCAGGCTAATTTTGTATTTTTCTTTTTCTTTTTCCTTCTTCTATTTCCCAGTTAAATGGCGGATAACGGTACTCTGTGACTTTTCAAGTCGGTGTTTTCAGTCTCCCATAATAGCTGATAAAAACAAATAAAAAAAAAATCTTGCTTTGTACATTCTCTTTTCTCTCTTTTCTTTTTCGCAAAAATGGAAGAAATTCTCGAGAAATTGAAAAATCGTTTTCCCTTACTTCCTCAAAAAGCTTTAATGAAAATTTACAAAGAACGGTCCGAAAGATTAAGAATGCTAATATGCAAGGGCATCTCTGTTGAGGTACGTTGGTTGATTGAAGCCAAGGTAAGATTGGCAGGTGAGTTCTCTGATTCATTTATTACTTACATGCCTGGTCTGGGTAAAAGCAGTTATGCAAAAAAAAAAAAGAGCAAAGAAATTGGGTGTATGTTAGAAGTGTGCTCGCACGACTTGTAACACACGTTGTCGTTCTCTTGGAATGGTGTCTGTAAATTGAGAAGATAAAATACAATTCATTAAGGATGGCTTGAGTAAGGAGTCATTAGACAATATTTTGTTGACTCTTGAGACGCATCCTAGTGGATATGTGCATATTGCAATCCTCGCTTTATGGAACCAATTTCAAAAAGAACAGGAGCGATACAGTCTTGGGAATCTGACTTTAAAAGACCCTGTTTGCCAATTTATAAGAAAATTGGATGGGAAGCCTATCCTCGACCCATAGAGGGCGTTCAAGCCGTTTCTGGACGTAAAACCAGAGGAAGATGTGAGCCACAATCACAACTACTTGTACAGATACAGGTCAGCCACTCTTTTTGACATTTTATACTTTAGCCTGACATTCATCTGCCAATGCAGACCTAGTCATATAGCTTCCATGATTTCATCTTCTTTATGAGCACTATAAATGACACTTCTCTATCTTCTCCAGTTCTCACAACCCTACAAATTTCCAAAAAAAAAAAAAAAACGTGCATAACAATGGCAAACACCATCTCACGCCGCTTTACCAATATTTTTGTCTTTTGTGGGTCTAGTTTTGGTAAGAATAGGGAATTTGAGGAAGCTGCTGACCAGCTTGGTAAGGTATTAGCAGAGAGAGATTCATTTAGTTTATGGCGGAGGTAACCTTGGGTTGATGGGTCGTGTCTCAAAAGCTGCTTATGATGGCGGCAGTCAAGTTTTGGGTGTCATCCCAAAAGCTTTGAGTGTGGGGGATGTTACAGGAAATACAATTGGGAAAGTGCAGATTCTTTCAGACATGCATGAACGCAAGGCTGAAATGTTTAGTCATGCTGATGCATTCATAGCCTTACCAGGGGGATTTGGAACCTTAGAGGAACTCTTTGAAGTCACCTCATGGGCCCAACTCAAAATCCATCAAAAACCAATAGGCTTGTTGAATATTTGTGGTTTTTATGATGGTCTGTTGTCTTTCCTAGATCATGCTGTGGAAAACCAATTTATCTCACCTCTATCTCGACGTATCATTGTCACTGCTTCTAATGTTCATCAATTGATTGAACAATTAGAAGCTTTTGTTCCTGAATATGACATTGCCACATCTAAGTTAGATTGGTCAGTTGCCGAGGGTAGCAAAAAGCGTAGATTGGCTTGACCTATGTATTTTATTTTTCCTTTCTTTCTTTCCCATTTTTGTTTTCAATAAATATGTTATTTTTAGCTTGTTCTAGTATGTTATAGGTTTTTCTTTTCATTAATCTTTGGTTCAGGTAATTTCTTCTACGCTCTCTCTTTATCCTTAGACATTGAGGACAATGTCTTTATTTGGTTGGGGGGAGGGATAGTTGATAATATTTGTGATAACTTTTATGATTATTTATTTTTATGCTCAAAAAATAAATAAATAAATAATAGGTGTTATCATTTCATCTCGAATTTTTTAAATTTATTAAGAGACTTCACTATTCATCTTAGTTTCACTATTCAAATCTATGAACTCTCAAATATAAATTAACTTTCATGCTCATATACCTAAAGCAAGTGTTCATAAACTACTCTTCTCACACACACACTTTGGCATTTGATCATGGGTTGCAAATTGAAGATTATTAAGAGCCTATTCTTGTGGGTTAACAAAATCAACAACCAAAGGTAGTGAATCCTCTTCTTCCTCTTTTGCTCAAAAAAAAAGAAAAAAAAAAGGTAATAATAAATTATGGATAGGTTTGGTTTCGAAGCCTTCTTAACTCGAGTAATTAAGTCCGTAAGGGTGTCTCAACACCTAATGCCCTAAGGTCAACTGATCTGGGAGCCATTGACCTAAAGCTCGCTACATGGGTTAAGAAGAAAGCTTAAGGGAACTAGACATTGCACTATCCACTATTACTATATAAATCTGGTTACATTTCAACCCGAGTAATTAAGTCCGTAGGGGTGTCTCAACACCTAATGCCCTAAGGTCAACTGATCTGGGAGTCATTGGCCTAAAGCTTGCTACATGGGTTATGAATGTACTATATATCTTATTTCAAAAAAAAAAAAAAAAAGAGAGAGAGAGAGGAAGAAATACATTGCTCTGCCTAAGGAAGTTATTTTGGAATAAACATTAGAATAGAACTTTGATATTTTCGGTGAAGCCCCATGAACTTATGTCAACTTATATTGAGCACAAAGAAGGTTTGTCAATATCTTATCTAAAGGTACATGTTGCACACAAAAATGAAGAAGACAAATTAAATTTTTTTGTCTAGAGTTCATCTATTTGGATAGAACAAACGGAGAATGGGTAAATGGAGACTTAGATATAAATTTGAAAAATCATTATGAAATGATAACGCTTTAATTGCTAGGGACTAGCAATAAGCTGGTTGGGGGGTGTGATGAACACTTAAATTTGTATAATAATAAAGGTTAAAACCATTATTTTATACTATTAGTGTTATCAAATTACCCAACTTATTTATAACTACACTTAATTGTTAAACTTTCTATTTAGATGCAGGTTCAGTGTAATGGGCATAACTTTGCACTCAAATATCCAATCACTACGTTCTTGATAGTGTTGGAAAGATAACTCATAGCCCTATAAGTTTGTTTTGTAAACTCTTATCAGATTTGGACTCCTTTGAAGACAAATATTGGGTTATTTTGGGCAGGTTTGCATGGCCGCGTCAATTGGGCAGTCTTCACTCTTTGGGCCATAACTTTCTCCCAAAAATTCCAAATATTATGAATCGTATCATTCTAGAAAGATAAGAGAATTATCTACAACTTTGATGTTTATCACGAGATCAAATTGTCAAAGTAACGGTGCCTAATTCGGTGGACAAGTCGGTGCATGTGTGGAAGACACCAAAGTTGACAACTTTACCTTGCCTAATTCAATCAACTTGCATTAATTTATTCCTACCATTTTTGACTTGTTTGCCTCTCAATGTGTCTATAAATAGAGGCCTTGTAAAAGCTTGAGGGCAGCTTGGGTTCCTTGCCAAGTTCACTTTACATTGTTGTATTGTTGAACTTTTATGATAATCTAATTTCTCTTTTGCTCATTTTATTTCTTTTACTTGTTTTCTTTCTTCTATCATGAGTAGCTAAATTCTCTTTTTCCTAAGGTGAAGGGTGAAGCTCTTGGTATGTGAATAAAGATTTATTTAACTCTTAACATGGTCTTAAAGTTTATATTCATTTGTGTAAATTTATCTACATGTTTTATATTACTTTTCTTATTGAATTGAATTTTCATCTCTTACTCTTATATGAAGTGGGGATCTTGACTTATTGTAGACAATTCTTGGCATAATGAATACTTGAATCCGTCTAGAACCGCATGGTTATACCTGTACCTCTGACCAAGGATTCTTGATTCATTGTAGACAAATAACACCATAAATACTTGAATCCGTCTAGAACCGCATGGTTATACCTGCATCTGGTAAAGGAATCTTGATTTATGGTAGTTGATTGGCACAATAAGTACTTGAACCCATTTAACATAAGGAGTATAGAGTACCCATTGTAATATAACTAAAAAAAAAGAAATATAACTTGATAGATGTGTAAAGAACTTAAATGGTCTAAATTCCGATTGGAACCTCCTTTGTTTGTGGATTCCAATTGAGTGATAAAAAAAAGAGTTAAATATAACTTAAACCATATACCAAGAGTGGAACCTCTAACCTTAGCATATTTTAATTTAATTTGTTTCATCATTATACCTACCTTCATTTCATAATATTTTCTTTCCTATTATATTTTCCTTGTAGAATTTTGTTGGTTTTTGTAGGATCTAAATCTTCTTCCTCGTGGATCGACCCCGGTCTCACCGGGTTAATTTATTACTTCGACACTCCTGCACTTGGGAGTAGAAATCCATTTTCTGGACGTGTCATTCACCCCTAATCTAGCTGATTGTGTAGAGATAGTCGGATTATTTTTTCAACTTCCGGCTGCTAGCAAACTGCTCTACGAAGGTGTCCGTGACTTGGGCAAAAGAGTTTATGGAAACATTGGGGAGATTGGTGTACCACTGTAGGGCTAGCCTTATGAGGCTTGAGCCGAAGCCTTTGCACATGCATGCTTCCCTTAGGTCTCGTGGGATGGCGGCAGTGAACATTGTTTACCGATACTACGCAATGTGGTCGTTGGGATCGGTCGTCCAGTCGTACTGCTTCATACCAGGGAAGTTAAACTTTCTTGGCATATCCACCAGTGCTATTGCATCGATAAAGGGAGAGTTGGCAAAGCTATTGGGTGCGCTTTTCTTTATAGGAGCAGACATTCCCGGAATGCGTTGGATGAGTGCTTCTATCTCTACGAACCTTCGCACTAAGTCGAGGTTAGCCAATGCTGGTTCAGAATTTACTAGGTTCGAGTTTGACAGGGTCGAATGCGAGGGACCCGACGGCGTTCCCTGTAGCGGGACGGTTTTGTTGGGTTGAACTGATGTTGCCATTAGAGGTGAAGATAGGTGGCGCCTCCTGCGCTGCCCTTGCCATGCCTTTCGATTGATGTCTACTTGTCCCGTTCAATGGGTTACCTACCGGATGTCGTGCGACAGTGTGCATTCTGTCTACGGCTTAAATGTTAGGTTCTGTACCCGCAAGGATTGGGTCGAGGTCGCTTGCCGTCATACCTTATTCGTCTGGGCGAACTGGCGCATAGTAGGTAGCGTGGGTGGCTTGATCAAACGGCACGGGCTGAAATGTTGAAGCGTCTCCAAATGGGCTGACGATGGTGAGAGAATTGACCATATTCTGCAGTTCTTGGTTCTCCGCCAACACTCGCTGGTTCTTTTGTTTGAGTGCTTGGAGTCTCTGGGTGTTCTCTTGCATCTGGGATATGACAAGTTGACTCTAACCTCCATTGCGTCGTGATGAAAATCATTGGACGACATAGTCGAATTCGTCGCGCTCTACCTTCGCTAGTTCAAGGATCGCCGTGCCCCACGGTGGGCGCCAAATTATAATCCTCAAAAATTGCTCGGGGATACGGGGCACTACAACCTGCAAAGACAGAATGCACGTGACTCGTAGGACGTCTGAGACACCGGGGTGGTGCCGGCCAAAGTCACTCCGACGGTCAAGTTAGCAAATGCTAGTAAGTAGATAATGATTGTAAACTGAGAAGAGTGAGAAATACTTCCTGTCAACCTGGTGGTTGAGATCTTCCTGGTTGAAGGAGATGCAAGGTCTATTAACCGGACTACGATCGGAAGATGATCGAGGATGATGAATGTTGACCGGAAAATGCTGTCTGAGTATTGATTGTTCTAAGATGTCACCCCCCCTGTTTTTGGAGCTTTATCCTTCATTTATAGGAGGTGATGGTTTTGCCCATTGAGGGAATTCATCATTTCCTTGGTTTTGCTGCCTCAAATCAAGGAAATTTATGGATGCTTTCTTGACTTGGCCGTTTAGATTTTAATCATGGTTTGTAGGACCGTCTTTATTAAAGTAAATCATGATTTGGGCCTACACAGACCCAAGAGGATTCGATAATGGCACTTTACCTTTATCTTAAGTTATGAATGTTATTCAAGACTAACTAAAGAATTGTATCTATATCATACATATCCAGATACATGAATAATTCTTCATAACTTATAGTCTTTTGACCTTATGATTATTCACATTTAACAATCATAATATTACATTATAAAAGCTATAAAAATCACTTTATTAATATGAAAAGATTATTAAATTACAATATTACACTCTTGTTATTGAGCATTATCCTAACAAAGAGATATTGTCCAAACATGAGAAAGAGATGAGTGATTACTTGGAACAAATGAAAGCAATGAAAGAAGAACTTGACAACAAAAATAAATCCTTGAAGATTGTCAAGGAAAGAAAGTTGTTATGCTTGAAGAGTTGGAGAAGGCAAAGGAGTCCATTAAGGGCTTAACTGTCGGAAATTAAAGGTTGAGGTGTTTGGAGATAAGCGCGAGCTTGGATATGTGGATGAGAACACCACTCCATCATCAAGCAAGACGACATTTGTGAAAGTCATTTCTATAAGAGTTCAAAACTCATATATGATGACTCAAACATCTTGGTGAAAAAGGCTCCAAAAAGGCATCCGCAAGCTCAAGGCAATGTAGCAAAAGCCTCACCCAAACAATCCAATTCTTAAAGTAAGTCCATACAAGCCTTGATAATGTTGAGATTTATGTCCTAAATCTTGTAATATGTAGATGCTATAAAACATGAATAAAAGAAATAGTTTTTCATTCTATAAATATTTACTTATTTACATTCGTACACTTATATCATATGTGCAAAATATCCAGGATTGTAGGATGTAATCTCAAAATGAGTATATGAATGTCATATACAAAAGGATTTAGTTTGAGACGTACAGTCTAAAGAATCCGTAGAGAACAAACAAAGCTGGGTATTTTGTTTGTAGTTAATCTACAGCTGTGGTCCATTCTGTAATGTACGATGGTCTTATCCTAGACTACTCATGTAGACATGGAAATGGAGGTAACTTATATGATGAAATCATATAGGACAGGGCCACAATTTATATGAATCTCTCACTAAGATCTGTTAGATGAAGAGATTCATATATGTCGACAAATAATGGCTGTATATGGGTGATCTGAATCTTGAGTGTCTTATTGACTCCTTCAGGTTGGATCGCGGCTTTTAACATACCATGGGTGAGAACGGAGCAGCATTCCTGATCAATAACTCTGTATCTTAGAGTCACGGTTTAGCTTGTGGCTAGGAAGGTTTGAACATAATAGAGGAATCCATTCATTCTTATGAGAAGTAGAGGAGTAGTTCCCTTAAGAGTTGATTTGGGGCTATAATTAAGAGCGCTTTCCTTCTTCCATATTGGAAGATAGGATATAACTGTTCACTAGAGAATCAATAGTACTTGAAGGAAAAGATATAAATAGAGAGGTATAACGGACTTTATGACCTAGCTCTAATTATGAACTACTTGTGGAGGATCATACCTATATGTAATAGCTATATCTATGGACACTGAGAGTTCAAATTGTATAATATATCTGCAGTTTCAAGAGTACAACCTCGGGCTTTTAGTGGAGTAACTCCGAGGTTAATAATCATGGAATATTAATTAAAGAGTTTAATTAATATTTCTAAGTATTATTGGAGTTCAAAACTGTGAGTTCATTAGGTCCCATTGCTAGCCCTTATGGTTATTGGTAACGAGGGTCACGGTTAATTAATTGTGTTACGAAAGTAACACCAATATATTCAAAAAATTAATTAAATAATATAATTATTTGATTAATAAATTAATAATTGAATTATATTAATAATTGAGAATTATTAATTCTTTAATTATTACTAGGAGATTACAGGTTCGAACCACGACTAATGCAAAAGGATTAAAATAATACAGATTATTTTAAATCCTAGAGGTCACTGGTTCAAGTCCTAGGGTGACCAAATTAAATAGGATTTAAAATACTATTTTGACTTGGTCAACTTAAAACCTAGGACCCTAATATAAATAGATATTTTATATTAGGAATTAAAACAACCTAAAAACGTAATACATAAAAAAGAGTGGTGCGGCCTTAGGAAAAAAGGAAAAAAAAGTGTTTTTTTTTTCCTCTTGCAGGTGCTGGCTGAAAAAAGGAAGGAGACAAAGGGTTGTCTTCTTGATTTCTGTAGACCTCTATGGTTTGTCCAAGCATACTTGCGAACATCTTGTTGACCAACCTTTGGTAGACTGCCCCGGCGTTTTTGAGGCCAAAGGGCATCACTTTGTAGCAGAAAATGCCGCGCTACGTGATGAAGGAAGTCTTTTCCTGGTCATTCAGATGCATGAGGATTTGGTTGTAGCCGGAGAATGCATCTAAGAAGCTCAATAGTTTGTGGCCTGCTGTAGCATCCACCATCATGTCGATGTATGGCAAAAGGAAGGAATCCTTGGGGCAGGCCTTATTGAGGTCTGTGAAGTCGATGCAAACTCACCATTTCCTGTTCTTCTTCTTCACTACCACTACGTTCGCAAGCCAGTCTGGGTAATTCACTTCTCTCACTGAGCCTATGTCGATTAGCTTTTGGATCTCTTCTTTGATAACTTTGTTGCGTTCGGGCGCGAACTTCCTTTGTTTTTGCTTTACGGATGGGTAATCTAGGTCAACCTGCAGCCTATGCACCAGGACTTCTGGGTCAATGCCGGTCATGTTAGCATGCGACCATGTGAAGCTGTCATGTCGGACCGTCAGGAAGTTGATTAACTTTGTTCTGATATCTTGTGGGAGGCGATAAGCAGAACTAACTTTGTGGTCTGGGAAGTTCGGATATATAGGTACTTCGTCGAGCTCTTCCATTTCCGGTCCGTCTTTGTTAGCTACTGTGCTTAGGCTCTGTAATTGCTATAAGTCGGACGGCCTGGTTTTTAAAGTGTTCTAGTAGCAGTCTCGCGAGGTCTTCTACTGCCCTCGGATCTCGTGGACCCCCCATTTGGTGGAAAAATGGATGACCTGGTGATATGTCGAGGGGACTGCCCTTATCTCATGAATCCACGGGCGACCCATGATTATGTTGTAGGATGTCGGGCAGTCGAGGATGAGGAAGCGTTTGTTCAAGTTGATTCCTTTCGCGTAGACAGGAAGGACGATTTCCCCGATGGTGTTCTTATGTTCTCGTTGAATCCTACCAATACAGTCAAGCGGTGTATGATGTTACTCTCATCAATGTGCATCTCCCTTAGTGCGTCGAGGAAGAGCACATTTATTGAACTCCCGTTGTCCACTAGGATTCTCTTAATTAAGCAGTTTGCCACTGTTAATGAGATGACTAGCACGTCGTGGTGGGGGTTGAGTAGGTTTGTGTGATCATCGATACTAAAACTGATTGGATAATTGTAAGCCGGGTCCGCTGGACGGGTCTGTTGGACCTCGATGCATCCGGATCGTCGTGTGTGGTGCTTCACTTCTAAGTAAGTGACTCCATTTACTTCGGACCTGCCATAGATGACGTTCACAGTCCTCTCGTGCTTGGGGGGTTCCGGTGGTGGAATTGAACCAATGTCGCGCGACCTGTCCTCTCACAAAAATGTCTTCTTACCTTTGTCGGTCAAGAATTCCTTGAGGTAGCCCTTCTTGAGTAGTTTTGCCACTTCCAGTCGTAGGGGGACATAGTTCTCCGTTCGATGGTCATGGTCGCCATGAAATTCGTACCACTTGGAGCTGTCCCTCTGATCCGGCTGGCTCCTTATCTTGTCTGGCCATCTAACTGATCCACCCATTCCTTTGAGGACGATGATTACCTCTTCTAGTTTGATGTTTAAATTATATTCCGGCAGTCTGTTCTATAGTCGGTCGAATGGTCTTGGGGGTCTGTCGTCGCGCTGGCGGTGGTTTCTTATTCGGCCGTCCCTTCGGGGTATTATTGGGTATGGCTCGATACGTCTGTCGTTTATTCGCTGTTCGACCCTCCTTCTCCACCTGTCTTTTCTACTGCTTGCTCTGTTAGGTTTGTAGTTGACTTCATCTTCTTCCCACTTTATCTGTGCCCATGCCTTGGCCAGGACGTCCTTCATCGTCTTACAAGGCCGATATGGCCCTTGCGGAAGGCCGATATGGCCGTCGCCTGGTTGCAGTGGGGGATGGAGACCTTTTCATTGTTGAAGCGGCCCATAAAGTCCCATAGGCATTCACTGATGAACACTTAAATTTGTATAATAATAAAGGTTAAAACCATTATTTTATACTATTAGTGTCATCAAATTACCCAACTTATTTATAACTACACTTAATTGTTAAACTTTCTATTTTGATGCAGGTTCAGTGTAATGGGCATAACTTTGCACTCAAATATCCAATCACTACGTTCTTGATAGTGTTGGAAAGATAACTCATAGCCCTATAAGTTTGGTTTGTAAACTCTTATCAGATTTGGAATCCTTTGAAGACAAATATTGGGTTATCTTGGGCTGGTTTGCATGGCCGCGTCAATTGGGCAGTCTTCACTCTTTGGGCCATAACTTTCTCCAGCAAATTCAAAATATTATGAATCTTATCATTCTAGAAAGATAAGAGAATTATCTACAACTTGGATGTTTATCACGAGATCAAATTGTCAAATTAACGGTGCCTAAGTCGGTGGACAAGTCGGTGCATGTGTGGAAGACACCAAAGTTGACAACTTTACCTTAACAAATTCAATTAACTTGCATTAATTTATTCCTACCAATTTTTACTTGTTTGCCTCTCAATGTGTCTATAAATAGAGGCCTTGTAAAAGCTTGAGGGCAGCTTGGGTTCCTTGCCAAGTTCACTTTACATTGTTGTATTGTTGAACTTTTATGATAATCTAATTTCTCTTTTGCTCATTTTATTTCTTCTACTTGTTTTCTTTCTTCTATCATGAGTAGCTAAATTCTCTTTTTCCTAAGGTGAAGGGTGAAGCTTTTGGTATGTGAATAAAGATTTATTTAACTCTTAACATGGTCTTAAAGTTTATATTCATTTGTGTAAATTTATCTACATGTTTTATATTACTTTTCTTATTGAATTGAATTTTCATCTCTTACTCTTATGTGAAGTGGGGATCTTGACTTATTGTAGACAATTCTTGGCACAATGAATACTTAAATCCGTCTAGAACCGCATGGTTATACCTGCACCTCTGACCAAGGATTCTTGATTCATTGTAGAAAAACAACACCATAAATACTTGAATCCGTCTAGAACCGCATGGTTATACCTGCATCTGGCAAAGGAATCTTGATTTATGGTAGTTGATTGGCACAATAAGTACTTGAACCCATTTAACATAAGGAGTGTAGAGTACCCATTGTAATATAACTAAAAGAAAAGAAATATAACTTGATAGATGTGTAAAGAACTTAAATGGTCTAACTTCCGATTGGAACCTCCTTTGTGTGTGGATTCCAATTGAGTGATAAAAAAAAGAGTTAAATATAACTTAAACCATATACCAAGAGTGGAACCTCTAACCTTAGCATATTTTAATTTAATTTGTTTCATCATTATACCTACCTTCATTTCATAATATTTTCTTTCCTATTATATTTTCCTTGTAGATTTTTGTTGGTTTTTGCAGGATCTAAATTTCTTCCTCGTGGATCGACCCCGGTCTCACCGGGTTAATTTATTACTTCGACACTCCTGCACTTGGGAGTTGAAATCCATTTTCTGGACGTGTCAAGTTTTTGGTGCCGTTGCCGGGAAAGTATCATTTGGTGTCCAAAACCATCAAAATACTTTTCATCTTTTTCATTTTCATTTTATTGTAAATAATATTATTTTTTTTGGTGTTTTTGTTTTCTTTTATTCTGTTGCATCTAAGACTTGCATGAGAGCTTGGTCACGTACACCGACTGGTAGACTTGTTAGGGGCTCCCCATCTGTATTTGAAAATATGGCAGAAAACGAAGTTGAAAGAGTCACTGATCTCGGGGACAATCGTTCCCAACACAATGATCATGCACAACCTAGAACACTTAGAGACTACATGAACCCCACAAGAACTAGTGCTCCATCATGTCTAGTTTTTCCTCCAGATGCATCTCATTTTAACTTTAAGCCGGGTATTACTCAACTTCTACCCAAATTTCATGGATTAGATGCCGAAAACCCATACCTGCATTTGAGAGAGTTTGAGGAAGTGTGCAACACTTACAATGACTCAAATTGTAGCATGAACACCATCAGACTAAACCTTTTTCCTTTTTCTTTGAAAGATAAAGCTAAAACATGACTGCAAAATCTTAGGTCTAGATCTATTGGTAATTGGGATGAAATGCAGGAACAGTTCTTGAAAAAGTTCTTTCCTCATCATAGAACAAATTCCTTCAAAAGACAAATTACCACTTTCAGCCAGAAACCAGGAGAGACCCTTTACCAATGTTGGGAGAGGTACAAAGAATTGCTTAATTCTTGTCCTTACCACGGCTTTGAAACATGGAGACTAGTTACACACTTTTACGAGGGTTTAACACCCCAAGGTAGACAAATGGTCGAAATGATGTGTAATGGAGAGTTTGGAGATAAAGACCCTGAAAAGGCACTAGACTACCTAGACCTATTAGCAGAAAATGCTCAAAATTGGGACACTGCAGGTACCCAAGAGGCACCGAGCAAAGCTCAAGCCTCTACATCTAGTGGAGGTATTTACAACCTTAGGGAAGAACATGACATTCAAGCCAAATTTGCATCTCTAGCTAGAAAGGTCGAGGCCTTAGAATTGAAAAAGAACGGTCACCTAAAATCCGGTCCAGAAATTGTGTGTCACATATGTGATACCAATGACCATTCAACTAAGGAGTGCCCAACTCTGCCTGCATTCAAAGAATGTCTCCATGAACAAGTCAATGTCCTAAACACTTTCAAAAAGCCAAATCCTAACCCATACTCATAGACCTACAATCCAGGTTGGAGAAATCACCCAAACTTCAGTTGGAGGAATGATAATCATGCACAATCTTCACAACCACCACCTCCTCAAGGTCACCAAAACTTTCAGGGCACTCAAGGTTATGCACCTTATGTCCCACAATTTAGGAAAAACCTTGAGGAAACATTGTATTCATTCATTGAAAAGCAAGAGACCATTAACAATCAAACTTCACAAACCTTGTCCGATTTAAAAGACACTCTTGCTAGGATTGCATCAACGCTCACCATCCATGAAAAAGGAAAATTTCCTTCTCAACCTCAACCAAATCCTAAAGGTCAATACAACCTGGAAGAGGGTAGTTCAGGAAGTCAACACATGGACCAGTTAAATCAGTCATAACTCTTCGCAATGGTAAGGTTGTCGAAAAACCTATTCTTGATCCTTGTGAGAAAGATGATAAGTGGTGTTTGTGTGTTTGTATCTTGTTGGTGTATATAGGCTGGAAACCTAGACTTTCCTCATACGCAATGCATTTGGAAGACTTAGGTATAACAATGCCACGTACACCAGTTTTCGAGTCTTTTATTGTATTTTCGTATTTTGTTGTGTTTGTGTTAGGATAGCGAAACCATATGCATGCTTTACAGATAATTGAGTAATAATATATAAATACTTAGGTCATTTGAGCGTACAAAGTTGTTATTTGGAATAATGCCAGTAGTGTCTTTGCATCTAAACATATAGGTCTGACGTCTTTGCATTGTAATATGTGACAACTTTCAATTAATAGCTCTGATTAATAGTGGAGACTACCCTTAGTGAGATTTTGAGATTATTGCGTATTTATTCTGAGGGAATGTTTGTTTCCACTCTTAAACACTTTCTTGAGCTTTATTGTCATTAGATTGATCTCTATAGGTTTGCATTGGATGTTAATGAACTGCATAATAAGAATCTTGTATGTTTGTGCTGAATGTTCAATTGAGTAGATTTTGGAGATATGATCCAGGCATTGTGTGTGAATTCCTAAATAGCTTGATTTCCTATCCTTAAATTGTGTGCTCCTTATCCCATTCGCGGCCAAACACTCGCATATTAGCCTTTTATTGTATGACCTACATATCCAAAAATCCTAGCCGAAATTGTAAGACGTTACCTTTAACGCTTGGAAACTAGAGACAATTAAAAGAAAAATGTGTACGTGTTGAGTGAGAAAGAGGAGTGGAACTAAAAATATGAAAAGGATGTGGAAATGTGCAGAAAAAGAAAATAGCCAATAAACAAAAATATATATATAAAAAGAGTTGGCTAAAATGAGAAAAAATGAGTGAAATGCACAAAGTAAAAATTGAAAAAGGGTTGAAAAAGAAGTTGAAGGAGAAAGGTGTAGAAGAGGAAGGGAAGAAAGTTGAGCAAATTTGGTAGTCGTGAGAGAAGTTGCACGAATTGAAAATTTTATGAAGTCTCTCAATAGGTTTCCAAGTGAGTTGAGCCCGATTTTCGTTCTTTTTTAGCCAATCACCCAAAGCCCCATTACAACCATTTAAAGACCTGTTGATCTCCTTAGGAAACTTAATTGTAATATTTGACATGTATGTATATTGATTTTTCCGTTCTTAACATTTGATATATTTCATGAGATCCTTTGCTTAATCTGGGCGTTCTTTCTAATTATTGTTGCATACGACATATTTTGAAATTCTTTGTTCGTTAATTCCAGTTGTATGCAGTTGAAAATGTGATAGCTTAGGTTCTGAGTGTCATTGAGTGAAAACTTGTGAGACTAGAGTCGAGGCGAATTATATCAGTGGTTTATTAAAATGGAAGGTGTCACGATTATAAATGCGTTGCATGTCAGTGTCCTGTATGATATATGGTGTATTAGACTTATTGACAACATTTTGAATTTCTGATTTTGTGCTAGTCTTATACCTTTGCATTTGTGTATATACTTATTTTGATGTTGAGCTATGTGTGTGGTTAACTTAGGACGTTTGTGGGTATCGTAGCTGGTAAACCCTCACGAGACTATAACTCGTCCACTAGGGCCACCTAGGGGTTTAAAGGCTTGTGGCACGTGCTAAGTGTCATCGTTGCATCCTACGAAAATAATGCGACTTTTTGTACCTGCAAGTATACGGGGTCGGCACAAGTAATAAAATGATGAGTAAATTATCGTCTCCACGGGGATATTTAGGCGTTGAGTACTAAAATTAACCAAGCCTATTTCTATTTGGATAATCGAAAGATATTAAATGATAAAAAATATAAAGACATGAAAATAAAGCAAACAACCAATATGAGAGATTAGTTAGGGTATTTGAATTCACCTATTCCATCCAATTGAGTTCCATGAAAGCACATTGTTGAGGTTTAATTATGCATGAAGATGACCGTGTTTATCTAATTTATTCAAAGTCCCCTCTCGAGGTAAATCGGACCTATTCCGCACACACTAATATCCTATCTCTCGATGGTATATCCAAGTGCATGGAAATGCATTAGTCACTATAAACACCCTATGTGATCACACAAGCAAATTAGTATATCTCTATCCAATTCTACTTGTGGTGGACATTATATCGAGCACGTGGTGGGCGTCTCCTCTCGGTACATAACACACCACCAATTTATCATCTAAATGTAGGCCTTCACATTCAAAAGCATTAAGCACAATAAAACCACTCAACAACACAATAATCAACCACAACAAATTAAACAATCAATTCATTCAATCATCATAGAATAGGATCCATCAAAACCCCAACTCACAAGTTTAGCTCATAATCATGGTTTTCAATAATTAAACTAAATTAAATTAACTAAAACAATTAAAATAAAACGAGACGGATTCAATGGAGGATAATGCGAGGTGGTCACACGGTTCCAATCACGGAAATGGAAAATATATTGATTATTATTAAGCACATAATATCATGAGATAAATCACATAAAATATATTCATAAACAATAAAATCCAAATCCGTTCACGGTTCCGAAAATCACCTAACAATAGTTCTAACAACTCAAAATCATAAATGAACAATCAAGGAAGATAAATGGGATGAAATACAACCCATTGAAGCTCTCAAGACTCGAAGTTCCGCTTTGGTCCGGCTTGAACTTCTCCACTTTCGATCTTCGTCTTCTTCGATGAACACCCACGATCTAGAGATGTTGTGATGATTTGTGATGCTTGGGATGTGTTTGGGAGGAGCAAGGAGGGTTGAGATCACCCTTGGAGCAGCTTGGGAGCTGCTGGACTGCACTGCCACGAGCTCTCTCTCTTGGCAAATTTCTACAACTTTCATTTTATAGCAGCCCGTTAGGGCTGTGTTTTTTCACACGCTGCGACCACCACCGCGACCTGTGGTCGCGGTGGCTTGGTCGCGGCCTTCACTGGCCTGCTGGAGGTGGCTGGAACGCGAGCTGCACCGCGAGCTGGGGCTGGTCGCAGTCGTGCTCGCCGTGCTCACTGGTTGGCACGGGCATCTTCAACGCAAGCGAGGGCGCTGGTCGCGCGAGGGAGAGAGCTGTGCTCGCCATGCATGTTTGTTTTTCTTTCTTAACCAAAACGGCGTCGTTTTGGACCAAAGCATTGGTCCAAAACGGCGCCGTTCCACTTAAGTCAAATTCCTTTATGCTAAACGCACCGTTTCACTTAGGTTTGGTGGAACTTTTTGAATTTACGATTTTGCCCCAGAACTCTGCTATTCTTTCATAGATGCCCTTCCACAATGTTACTGAAATTACACATTTTCCCCAAAATATATAAAATCATCACTTAGGTCCCTAAACCTGCACACTCAAGGAAAACACGTGAAAAGCACCAAAAATACTCAAGAATATAATTAAAAGATACGGTTTAGAGGTCGTAAATATATGAAAATAAATGACCGATCAATAAGTCTATCTCCAAGAGTAAGGAAGGGGTTGATAAGCCTGTACCTAGCCAAGAAAAGACCAAACTCCCACCTGTAGCCCCATTTCCGCAAGCTTGAACAATCCAAGGAAATTGAACCACAATCTTGAAATTTATGAAATTTTCAAACAAGTGAAGGTCAATATTCCTTTGTTGGATGCTATTAAACATGTTCCTTCTTATGCAAAATTTTTGAAAGACCTGTGCACTGTGAAAAGAAAACTGAATGTGAAAAAGAGAGCCTTTTTAGCAGAACAAGTAAGTGGTTGTCCCACAATTTCATGCATTATTGGAGAGCATAAAATTGAACAGGCTTTACTTGATCTTGGTGCTAATGTTAATTTACTTTCATATTCAGTTTATCAAGAACTTGATCTGGGTGAGTTAAAACCAACTTCCATAACTCTTTTACTTGCTGATAGATCAATTAAAGTGCCAAGAGGGATAGTGGAAGATGTGTTTAAATTCATATATGCTGTGGATTTTATTGTCTTGGATACACAACCTGTTGCTAATGGGTGTAAACCAATTCCTGTTATTTTAGGCCGCCCATTTTTAGCAACTTCTAATGCTTTGATTAATTGCAGGAATGGCGTAATGAAGATGACATTTGGAAATATGTCACTAGAGCTTAATGTTTTCAACATGTGCAAACAACCACAAGATGAAGGTGATGAAAATGAAGAAGCAAACATGATTGAAGTTATTGTTGAAGATCATCTTCAAGCAGGGAGTTCTTCTGATCCTTTGGAAACTTGTTTAGTTAATTCATTTGAGTCAAGTATGCAACTAGATCCTACTGTTTCTAATATATGTTCGTTGCTTGATTGTACCCAGGTGATGGAGAACAAAGGTTGGATTGGGTGGACTTTAAAAGACATAAAAGGCATTAATCCTTTGATATGTACACATAGAATACATCTAGAAGATAATGCTAGAACATGTCAACAGCCCTAAAGAAGATTAAATCCGCACATGAAAGAGGTAGTAAGAGGTGAAGTTCTCAAGTTACTTGATGTAGAAATTATCTACCCTATTTCTGATAGTAAGTGGATAAGTCTAACACAAGTAGTCCCTAAGAAATCTGGAGTCACAGTGGTAAAAAATGAAAAAGGAGAGTTAATACCAACACGAGTCTCATCTAGTTGGCAAATGTGTATTGACTATAGAAAATTAAATGCTGCCACTAGAAAAGACCATTTTCCCTTACCATTTCTTGACCAAATTCTAGAAAGAGTAGCAGGACATCCCTACTACTATTTTCTTGATGGGTACTCAGGTTATTATCAAATCCCCATAGCACTAGAGGACCAAGAAAAGACAACATTCACATGTCCCTTTGGCACCTTTGCATTTAGAAAGATGCCTTTTGGCCTTTGTAATGCTCCTGCAACATTTCAAAGATGTATGTTAAGCATTTTTAGTGACATGGTTGAACATTTTTTAAAGGTCTTTATGGATGATCTAACAGTGTTTGGAAATTCATTTGATAATTGCCTTGAAAATTTAGAAAATGTCTTAAAAAGATGTGAAGAAAAAGGTTTGGTGTTAAATTGGGAAAAATGTCATTACATGGTCACCTCTGGAATTGTCCTAGGACATGTGGTTTCTTCTAAGGGAATTGAAGTTGACAAAGCAAAAGTTGAATTAATTGCCCATTTGCCTCCACCAAAAACAGTTAGGGATGTTCGATCTTTTCTAGGCCATGCAGGATTTTATAGGAGATTCATTAAAGACTTTAGTGCAATATCTAGACCTCTTTGTAATCTCCTAATAAAAGATGCACCATTTGAATGGACTCAAGATTGTCAAAAATCTTTTGATAATTTGATTAGCCTTTTGACAACTGCCCCTATCATGCAATCCCCTGATTGGTTTCTGCCTTTTGAGTTGATGTGTAATGCTAGCGATTTTGCTGTCGGTGCCGTGCTAGGGCAAAGGAAGGAAGGTAAGCCTTATGTCATTTATTACGCAAGTAGAACTTTGAATAGTGCACAAATGAATTATACTACTACAGAAAAAGAACTACTTCCTGTAATATTTGCATTAGACAAATTCCGATCTTATTTAATTAGCTCTTCAACTATTGTTTTCACTGATCATGCTGCTGTGAGGTACTTAATGTCTAAACAGGATGCTAAGCGTAGATTGATACGTTGGATTTTGTTGCTCCAAGAATTCAACATCACAATGAAAGATAAAAAAGGAGCCGAAAATGTTGTTGCAGATCATTTGTCAAGACTTGCAACAAACTCATCATTGGACATAACACCTATCAATGACTCTTTTCCAGATGAGTTTTTATTTTCCATTAGTAAAATGCCATGGTATGCTAACATTGTCAATTTTCTTGTAATAGGAGAGATGCCATCTCAATGGACAGCACAAGATAAGAAAAAGTTTCTGACAGAGGTTAGAAATTTTTATTGGAATGACCCATACCTGTTCAAGTATTGCCCTGATCAAATTTTTCGTATATGCATACCCGACAATGAGGTAAGTAGTGTCATTAAATTTTGTCATATAGAAGCATGTGGGGGTCATTTTTCGTCAAGGAAAACGGCTGCAAAAATCTTACAATATGGATTTTATTGGCCAACTCTGTTCAAAGACACCTACACATTCTGCAAAACTTGTGAAAATTGTCAAAAACTGGGGGCCATTTCTAAACGGCACATGATGCCTCTAAACCTTATACTTGTCATTGAAATATTTGATTGTTGGGGGATAGATTTCATAGGCCCATTTCCATCATCATTCGGTTTTGTTTACATTTTAGTCGCAATTGACTATGTCTCCAAATGGATCGAGGCAATTCCATGTCGAAATAATGACCACAAAACAGTTGTCAAATGTTTTAAGGAAAATATTTTGAGTCATTTTGGAATTCCTCGAGTCATTATAAGTGATGGGGGAACACATTTTTGCAACAAAGTCTTTGAGTCTTTAATGAAGAAATATGGGATTACACACAAAGTTGCTACCCCTTATCACCCTCAGACAAGTGGACAAGTTGAACTAGCTAATCGAGAGATAAAATAAATTTTAGAAAAAACGGTTAATCCAAATCGCAAAGATTGGTCACTTAGACTAAACGATGCACTTTGGGCTTACCGTACTGCTTTCAAAACATCTTTGGGTATGTCACCCTATCGATTAGTTTATGGGAAACCTTGTCACTTGCCTGTGGAACTGGAGCATAAAGCTTACTGGGCTATCAAAACTTTTAATTCAAACATTGATGACGCTTGCAAATTACGTAAGCTACAACTGAATGAACTTGAGGAATTAAGAAATGATGCATATGAGAATTCGAGAATTTATAAAGACAGAACCAAAGCCTTTCATGACAGATCAATTTTAAGAAAAACATTTGATGTTGGGCAAAAAGTTTTACTTTATAATTCTCGACTTCACATATTCCCTGGAAAATTGAGATCTAGGTGGAGCGGTCCATTTGTTGTGAAACATGTGTATCCTTATGGGGCCATTGACATTGAAAACCCTAGGAATGGTAACGTGTTTAAAGTGAATGGTCAAAGACTTAAACCATTTCTAGAAAATCAAGTTTTCGAAGAAGAGATTCTTCCTCTTTCAGACCCATGTTATGAAAACCATTGATATGATTTGAATTGGGTTTGCATATTTCTTTCTAACACTAATTTTTTGTGATTGCAGGCTAATTTTGTATTTTTGTTTTTCTTTTTCCTTCTTCTATTTCCCGGTTAAATGGCGGATAACGGTACTCTGTGACTTTTCAAGTCGGTGTTTTCAGTCTCCCATAATAGCTGATAAAAACAAATAAAAAAAAAAATCTTGCTTTGTACATTCTCTTTTCTCTCTTTTCTTTTTCGCAAAAATGGAAGAAATTCTCGAGAAATTGAAAAATCGTTTTCCCTTACTTCCTCAAAAAGCTTTGATGAAAATTTACAAAGAACGGTCCGAAAGATTAAGAATGCTAATATGCAAGGGCATCCCTGTTGAGGTACGTTGGTTGATTGAAGCCAAGGTAAGATTGGCAGGTGAGTTCTCTGATTCATTTATTACTTACATGCCTGGTCTGGGTAAAAGCAGTTATGCAAAAAAAAGAAGAGCAAAGAAATTGGGTGTATGTTATAAGTGTGCTCGCACGACTTGTAACACACGTTGTCGTTCTCTTGGAATGGTGTCTGTAAATCGAGAAGATAAAATACAATTCATTAAGGATGGCTTGAGTAAGGAGTCATTAGACAATATTTTGTTGACTCTTGAGACGTATCCTAGTGGATATGTGCATATTCCAATCCTCGCTTTATGGAACCAATTTCAAAAAGAACAGGAGCGATACAGTCTTGGGAATCTGACTTTAAAAGACCATGTTTGCCAATTTATAAGAAAATTGGATGGGAAGCCTATCCTCGACCCATAGAGGGCGTTCAAGCCGTTTCTGGACGTAAAACCAGAGGAAGATGTGAGCCACAATCACAACTACTTGTACAGATACAGGTTAGCCACTCTTTTTGACATTTTATACTTTAGCCTGACATTCATCTGCCAATGCAGACCTAGTCATATAGCTTCCATGATTTCATCTTCTTTATGAGCACTATAAATGACACTTCTCTATCTTCTCCAGTTCTCACAACCCTACAAATTTCCAAAAAAAAAAAAAAAACGTGCATAACAATGGCAAACACCATCTCACGCCGCTTTACCAATATTTTTGTCTTTTGTGGGTCTAGTTTTGGTAAGAATAGGGAATTTGAGGAAGCTGCTGACCAGCTTGGTAAGGTATTAGCAGAGAGAGATTCATTTAGTTTATGGCGGAGGTAACCTTGGGTTGATGGGTCGTGTCTCAAAAGCTGCTTATGATGGCGGCAGTCAAGTTTTGGGTGTCATCCCAAAAGCTTTGAGTGTGGGGGATGTTACAGGAAATACAATTGGGAAAGTGCAGATTCTTTCAGACATGCATGAACGCAAGGCTGAAATGTTTAGTCATGCTGATGCATTCATAGCCTTACCAGGGGGATTTGGAACCTTAGAGGAACTCTTTGAAGTCACCTCATGGGCCCAACTCAAAATCCATCAAAAACCAATAGGCTTGTTGAATATTTGTGGTTTTTATGATGGTCTGTTGTCTTTCCTAGATCATGCTGTGGAAAACCAATTTATCTCACCTCTATCTCGACGTATCATTGTCACTGCTTCTAATGTTCATCAATTGATTGAACAATTAGAAGCTTTTGTTCCTGAATATGACATTGCCACATCTAAGTTAGATTGGTCAGTTGCCGAGGGTAGCAAAAAGCGTAGATTGGCTTGACCTATGTATTTTATTTTTCCTTTCTTTCTTTCCCATTTTTGTTTTCAATAAATATGTTATTTTTAGCTTGTTCTAGTATGTTATAGGTTTTTCTTTTCATTAATCTTTGGTTCAGGTAATTTCTTCTACGCTCTCTCTTTATCCTTAGACATTGAGGACAATGTCTTTATTTGGTTGGGGGGAGGGATAGTTGATAATATTTGTGATAACTTTTATGATTATTTATTTTTATGCTCAAAAAATAAATAAATAAATAATAGGTGTTATCATTTCATCTCGAATTTTTTAAATTTATTAAGAGACTTCACTATTCATCTTAGTTTCACTATTCAAATCTATGAACTCTCAAATATAAATTAACTTTCATGCTCATATACCTAAAGCAAGTGTTCATAAACTACTCTTCTCACACACACACTTTGGCATTTGATCATGGGTTGCAAATTGAAGATTATTAAGAGCCTATTCTTGTGGGTTAACAAAATCAACAACCAAAGGTAGTGAATCCTCTTCTTCCTCTTTTGCTCAAAAAAAAAGAAAAAAAAAAGGTAATAATAAATTATGGATAGGTTTGGTTTCGAAGCCTTCTTAACTCGAGTAATTAAGTCCGTAAGGGTGTCTCAACACCTAATGCCCTAAGGTCAACTGATCTGGGAGCCATTGACCTAAAGCTCGCTACATGGGTTAAGAAGAAAGCTTAAGGGAACTAGACATTGCACTATCCACTATTACTATATAAATCTGGTTACATTTCAACCCGAGTAATTAAGTCCGTAGGGGTGTCTCAACACCTAATGCCCTAAGGTCAACTGATCTGGGAGTCATTGGCCTAAAGCTTGCTACATGGGTTATGAATGTACTATATATCTTATTTCAAAAAAAAAAAAAAAAGAGAGAGAGAGAGGAAGAAATACATTGCTCTACCTAAGGAAGTTATTTTGGAATAAACATTAGAATAGAACTTTGATATTTTCGGTGAAGCCCCATGAACTTATGTCAACTTATATTGAGCACAAAGAAGGTTTGTCAATATCTTATCTAAAGGTACATGTTGCACACAAAAATGAAGAAGACAAATTAAATTTTTTTGTCTAGAGTTCATCTATTTGGATAGAACAAACGGAGAATGGGTAAATGGAGACTTAGATATAAATTTGAAAAATCATTATGAAATGATAACGCTTTAATTGCTAGGGACTAGCAATAAGCTGGTTGGGGGGTGTGATGAACACTTAAATTTGTATAATAATAAAGGTTAAAACCATTATTTTATACTATTAGTGTTATCAAATTACCCAACTTATTTATAACTACACTTAATTGTTAAACTTTCTATTTAGATGCAGGTTCAGTGTAATGGGCATAACTTTGCACTCAAATATCCAATCACTACGTTCTTGATAGTGTTGGAAAGATAACTCATAGCCCTATAAGTTTGTTTTGTAAACTCTTATCAGATTTGGACTCCTTTGAAGACAAATATTGGGTTATTTTGGGCAGGTTTGCATGGCCGCGTCAATTGGGCAGTCTTCACTCTTTGGGCCATAACTTTCTCCCAAAAATTCCAAATATTATGAATCGTATCATTCTAGAAAGATAAGAGAATTATCTACAACTTTGATGTTTATCACGAGATCAAATTGTCAAAGTAACGGTGCCTAATTCGGTGGACAAGTCGGTGCATGTGTGGAAGACACCAAAGTTGACAACTTTACCTTGCCTAATTCAATCAACTTGCATTAATTTATTCCTACCATTTTTGACTTGTTTGCCTCTCAATGTGTCTATAAATAGAGGCCTTGTAAAAGCTTGAGGGCAGCTTGGGTTCCTTGCCAAGTTCACTTTACATTGTTGTATTGTTGAACTTTTATGATAATCTAATTTCTCTTTTGCTCATTTTATTTCTTTTACTTGTTTTCTTTCTTCTATCATGAGTAGCTAAATTCTCTTTTTCCTAAGGTGAAGGGTGAAGCTCTTGGTATGTGAATAAAGATTTATTTAACTCTTAACATGGTCTTAAAGTTTATATTCATTTGTGTAAATTTATCTACATGTTTTATATTACTTTTCTTATTGAATTGAATTTTCATCTCTTACTCTTATATGAAGTGGGGATCTTGACTTATTGTAGACAATTCTTGGCATAATGAATACTTGAATCCGTCTAGAACCGCATGGTTATACCTGTACCTCTGACCAAGGATTCTTGATTCATTGTAGACAAATAACACCATAAATACTTGAATCCGTCTAGAACCGCATGGTTATACCTGCATCTGGTAAAGGAATCTTGATTTATGGTAGTTGATTGGCACAATAAGTACTTGAACCCATTTAACATAAGGAGTATAGAGTACCCATTGTAATATAACTAAAAAAAAAGAAATATAACTTGATAGATGTGTAAAGAACTTAAATGGTCTAAATTCCGATTGGAACCTCCTTTGTTTGTGGATTCCAATTGAGTGATAAAAAAAAGAGTTAAATATAACTTAAACCATATACCAAGAGTGGAACCTCTAACCTTAGCATATTTTAATTTAATTTGTTTCATCATTATACCTACCTTCATTTCATAATATTTTCTTTCCTATTATATTTTCCTTGTAGAATTTTGTTGGTTTTTGTAGGATCTAAATCTTCTTCCTCGTGGATCGACCCCGGTCTCACCGGGTTAATTTATTACTTCGACACTCCTGCACTTGGGAGTAGAAATCCATTTTCTGGACGTGTCATTCACCCCTAATCTAGCTGATTGTGTAGAGATAGTCGGATTATTTTTTCAACTTCCGGCTGCTAGCAAACTGCTCTACGAAGGTGTCCGTGACTTGGGCAAAAGAGTTTATGGAAACATTGGGGAGATTGGTGTACCACTGTAGGGCTAGCCTTATGAGGCTTGAGCCGAAGCCTTTGCACATGCATGCTTCCCTTAGGTCTCGTGGGATGGCGGCAGTGAACATTGTTTACCGATACTACGCAATGTGGTCGTTGGGATCGGTCGTCCAGTCGTACTGCTTCATACCAGGGAAGTTAAACTTTCTTGGCATATCCACCAGTGCTATTGCATCGATAAAGGGAGAGTTGGCAAAGCTATTGGGTGCGCTTTTCTTTATAGGAGCAGACATTCCCGGAATGCGTTGGATGAGTGCTTCTATCTCTACGAACCTTCGCACTAAGTCGAGGTTAGCCAATGCTGGTTCAGAATTTACTAGGTTCGAGTTTGACAGGGTCGAATGCGAGGGACCCGACGGCGTTCCCTGTAGCGGGACGGTTTTGTTGGGTTGAACTGATGTTGCCATTAGAGGTGAAGATAGGTGGCGCCTCCTGCGCTGCCCTTGCCATGCCTTTCGATTGATGTCTACTTGTCCCGTTCAATGGGTTACCTACCGGATGTCGTGCGACAGTGTGCATTCTGTCTACGGCTTAAATGTTAGGTTCTGTACCCGCAAGGATTGGGTCGAGGTCGCTTGCCGTCATACCTTATTCGTCTGGGCGAACTGGCGCATAGTAGGTAGCGTGGGTGGCTTGATCAAACGGCACGGGCTGAAATGTTGAAGCGTCTCCAAATGGGCTGACGATGGTGAGAGAATTGACCATATTCTGCAGTTCTTGGTTCTCCGCCAACACTCGCTGGTTCTTTTGTTTGAGTGCTTGGAGTCTCTGGGTGTTCTCTTGCATCTGGGATATGACAAGTTGACTCTAACCTCCATTGCGTCGTGATGAAAATCATTGGACGACATAGTCGAATTCGTCGCGCTCTACCTTCGCTAGTTCAAGGATCGCCGTGCCCCACGGTGGGCGCCAAATTATAATCCTCAAAAATTGCTCGGGGATACGGGGCACTACAACCTGCAAAGACAGAATGCACGTGACTCGTAGGACGTCTGAGACACCGGGGTGGTGCCGGCCAAAGTCACTCCGACGGTCAAGTTAGCAAATGCTAGTAAGTAGATAATGATTGTAAACTGAGAAGAGTGAGAAATACTTCCTGTCAACCTGGTGGTTGAGATCTTCCTGGTTGAAGGAGATGCAAGGTCTATTAACCGGACTACGATCGGAAGATGATCGAGGATGATGAATGTTGACCGGAAAATGCTGTCTGAGTATTGATTGTTCTAAGATGTCACCCCCCCTGTTTTTGGAGCTTTATCCTTCATTTATAGGAGGTGATGGTTTTGCCCATTGAGGGAATTCATCATTTCCTTGGTTTTGCTGCCTCAAATCAAGGAAATTTATGGATGCTTTCTTGACTTGGCCGTTTAGATTTTAATCATGGTTTGTAGGACCGTCTTTATTAAAGTAAATCATGATTTGGGCCTACACAGACCCAAGAGGATTCGATAATGGCACTTTACCTTTATCTTAAGTTATGAATGTTATTCAAGACTAACTAAAGAATTGTATCTATATCATACATATCCAGATACATGAATAATTCTTCATAACTTATAGTCTTTTGACCTTATGATTATTCACATTTAACAATCATAATATTACATTATAAAAGCTATAAAAATCACTTTATTAATATGAAAAGATTATTAAATTACAATATTACACTCTTGTTATTGAGCATTATCCTAACAAAGAGATATTGTCCAAACATGAGAAAGAGATGAGTGATTACTTGGAACAAATGAAAGCAATGAAAGAAGAACTTGACAACAAAAATAAATCCTTGAAGATTGTCAAGGAAAGAAAGTTGTTATGCTTGAAGAGTTGGAGAAGGCAAAGGAGTCCATTAAGGGCTTAACTGTCGGAAATTAAAGGTTGAGGTGTTTGGAGATAAGCGCGAGCTTGGATATGTGGATGAGAACACCACTCCATCATCAAGCAAGACGACATTTGTGAAAGTCATTTCTATAAGAGTTCAAAACTCATATATGATGACTCAAACATCTTGGTGAAAAAGGCTCCAAAAAGGCATCCGCAAGCTCAAGGCAATGTAGCAAAAGCCTCACCCAAACAATCCAATTCTTAAAGTAAGTCCATACAAGCCTTGATAATGTTGAGATTTATGTCCTAAATCTTGTAATATGTAGATGCTATAAAACATGAATAAAAGAAATAGTTTTTCATTCTATAAATATTTACTTATTTACATTCGTACACTTATATCATATGTGCAAAATATCCAGGATTGTAGGATGTAATCTCAAAATGAGTATATGAATGTCATATACAAAAGGATTTAGTTTGAGACGTACAGTCTAAAGAATCCGTAGAGAACAAACAAAGCTGGGTATTTTGTTTGTAGTTAATCTACAGCTGTGGTCCATTCTGTAATGTACGATGGTCTTATCCTAGACTACTCATGTAGACATGGAAATGGAGGCAACTTATATGATGAAATCATATAGGACAGGGCCACAATTTATATGAATCTCTCACTAAGATCTGTTAGATGAAGAGATTCATATATGTCGACAAATAATGGCTGTATATGGGTGATCTGAATCTTGAGTGTCTTATTGACTCCTTCAGGTTGGATCGTGGCTTTTAACATACCATGGGTGAGAACGGAGCAGCATTCCTGATCAATAACTCTGTATCTTAGAGTCACGGTTTAGCTTGTGGCTAGGAAGGTTTGAACATAATAGAGGAATCCATTCATTCTTATGAGAAGTAGAGGAGTAGTTCCCTTAAGAGTTGATTTGAGGCTATAATTAAGAGCGCTCTCCTTCTTCCATATTGGAAGATAGGATATAACTGTTCACTAGAGAATCAATAGTACTTGAAGGAAAAGATATAAATAGAGAGGTATAACGGACTTTATGACCTAGCTCTAATTATGAACTACTTGTGGAGGATCATACCTATATGTAATAGCTATATCTATGGACACTGAGAGTTCAGATTGTATAATATATCTGCAGTTTTGAGAGTACAACCTCGGGCTTTTAGTGGAGTAACTCCGAGGTTAATAATCATGGAATATTAATTAAAGAGTTTAATTAATATTTCTAAGTATTATTGGAGTTCAAAACTGTGAGTTCATTAGGTCCCATTGCTAGCCCTTATGGTTATTGGTAACGAGGGTCACGGTTAATTAACTGTGTTACGAAAGTAACACCAATATATTCAAAAAATTAATTAAATAATATAATTATTTGATTAATAAATTAATAATTGAATTATATTAATAATTGAGAATTATTAATTCTTTAATTATTAATAGGAGATTACAGGTTCGAACCACGACTAATGCAAAAGGATTAAAATAATACAGATTATTTTAAATCCTAGAGGTCACTGGTTCAAGTCCTAGGGTGACCAAATTAAATAGGATTTAAAATACTATTTTGACTTGGTCAACTTAAAACCTAGGACCCTAATATAAATAGATATTTTATATTAGGAATTAAAACAACCTAAAAACGTAATACATAAAAAGAGTGGTGCGACCTTAGGAAAAAAGAAAAAAAAAGTGTTTTTTTTTTTCCTCTTGCAGGTGCTGGCTGAAAAAAGGAAGGAGACAAAGGGTTGTCTTCTTGATTTCTGTAACCTCCATCTAGTCCTCTCTGTATCCGTGACGTGCCCACATACAAGTTATCAGATCGTGGGTCATAGCTCAAAAGGCTTGGTGGTGAAATCAGAATCTTTGATTCAAGAAAACAATCAGGTAATTAAAGTTTTTTTTCATCCGTGTATATACAAATCAAACGTCCCAGAAAAAAGTGTTTATCAAAATAGAGAAAATTTTTGAAACCTTAATTTTTATTCCCCTGCATTTTTCGAAACCAAATCCAATTTTTTCCCTACATATAAATCAACCAAAGCCTAGGCAAAATGACCATAAAAAGGACATGTACTCGGGAAAGCTTCCACTTCCTTCCACAAAATGACCATAAAAAAGAGAGGATATCAAGTGAAGCCTCAATTCCTTTTAGGAATAAAGCTCGAACTTCCTTGTTCTTTCATACTTGTCATTTTTATGGAGTGAAAGGGCACATTAGCCCCAAATGCTACAAGTTTGTTAACATGTGCAACTCTATGGTCAAAAATTAACTCAAAAGAAAGTAAGCCATAGAAAACCAATCACGAAAGAGCTTCTTGCACCTACTCCATGAAGGAATGTAGCTGATCGATCCATTTATTTTCATATATTTACGACCCTTAAACCAGTATCTTTTAATTGTATTCTTGAGTATTTTTGATGCTTTTGACGTGTTTTCCTTGAGTGTGCAGGTTTAGGGACCTAAGTGATGATTTTATATATTTTTGGGGAAAAAGTGTAAATTCAGTAACTTTGGGGAAGGGCATCAATGAAAGGATGTTAAAGTTCTGGGGCAAAACTATAATTTTAGAAAGTTACACCAATTTAAGTGAAATGGTGCATTTTGCACCAAAGGAATTGAGAGTAAGTGGAACGGCGCCGTTCTGGACCCTAAGAGTTGGTCCAAAACGACGCCGTTTTGGCTAAAGAAGAAACAAAAAAATAAAAGATAAAAACGCAGCGCTATGCACAGCTCCCTCGCGTCCACCAGCTCGCGATGAAGACGATCCAGCAGCAGCGTGCAGCGTGAGCACGACCGCGACCAGCCCTTCCTCGCGGTGCAGCTCGTTGTGCAGAAGAAGAAGTGACCAGTGAGCTGCGCGAGGACCGAGCGCGACCTGTGCTCGCGTGGGGAGCGCGCGGTGCAGAAACCTCATGCAAACCAGTGAGCGTGGTGAGCTCGAGCGTGACCTTCCCTCCTCGCGGTGTAGCTCGCGGTCCAGCCTCTCCAAGCAGTCCAGTGAAGGCCGCGACCAAGCCACCGCGACCACAGGTCGCGGTGGTGGTCGCGGTGAGTGAAAAACGCGCCCTAATATGCTGTCTATAAGAAGAAAAAGATGCAGCAGCTGGGAGGGAAGGGAGAGCTCGTGGCAGTCAGTTCCAGCAGCCTTCAAGCTGCTCCAAGGGTGATTCTCATCCTCCTTGCTCCTCCCAAACACATCCCAAGCATCACAAATCATCACAACAACTCTAGATCGTGAGTGTTCATCGAAGAAGACGAAGATCGAAAGCGGAGAAGTTCAAGTCGGACCAAAGCGGAACTTCGAGTCTTGAGAGCTTCGATGGGTTGTATTTCATCTCATTTATCTTCCTTGATTGTTCATTTATGATTATGAGTTGTTAGAACTATTGTTAGGTGATTTTCGGAACCGTGAACGGATTTGGATTTTATTGTTTATGAATATATTTTATGTGATTTATCTCATGATATTATGTGCTTAATAATAATCAATATGTTTTCCATTTCCGCGATTGGAACCGTGTGACCACCTCGCATTATCCTCCATTGAATCCGTCTCGTTTTATTTTAATTGTTTTAGTTAATTTAATTTAGTTTAATTATTGAAAACCATGATTATGAACTAAACTAGTAAGTTGGGGTTTTGATGGATCTTATTCTATGTTGATTGAATGAAATGAATATTTAATTTGTTGCGGTTGATTATTGTGTTGTTGAGTGGCTTTATTGTGCTTAATGCTTTTGAATGTGAAGGCCTACATTTAGATGATAAATTGGTGGTGTGTTATGTACCTGAGAGGAGACGCCCACCACGTGCTCGATATAATGTCCACCACAAGTAGAATTGGATAGAGATATACTAATTTGCTTGTGTGATCACATAGGGTGTTTATTGTAACTAATGCATTCCCATGCACTTGGATATACCATCGAGAGATAGGATATTAGTGTGTGCGGAATAGGTCCGATTTACCTCGAGAGGGGACTTTGGATAATTATGATGAACACAGGTCATCATCATGCATAGTTAAACCTCAACAATGTGCTTTCATGGAACTCAATTGGATGGAATAGGTGAATTCAAATACCCTAACTAATCTCTCATATTGGTTGCTTGCTTTATTTTCATGTCTTTATATTTTTATCCTTTAATATCTTTCGATTATCCAAATAGAAATAGGCTTGGTTAGTTTTAGTACTCAATGCCTAAATATCCCTGTGGAGACGATAATTTACTCATCATTTTATTACTTGTGCCGACCCCGTATACTTGCGGGTACAAGAAAGTCGTGTCAAGTTTTTGGCGCCGTTGCCGGGGATATTTTAGTTGTGTTGATATTAATACCGATTAAGTCTATAGCTAATTTGGATTTGTATATATTTTATTTTTATTCTTGTTAATTTTGATTTTTTTTTTGTTTTCTATGGAGGACATGTATCCTTGGTATGAGGCGCAGGAGCTTACCGAGGAAGTGGCGACTAGAGACTATGAAGCACCTTTAGGTTGTTTCTTATGTGGGGGGCCGCATATGAGTACTGATTGTCAGGTGGGCAATCCGTTTGCTGAGAGCCGTTCTGAGCAAATGCATTACGAGGGCTATGTACATTATCAGCAGAACAACCCCTACCTGAGCTCGTACAATCCTAGGGTGGAGCAATCATTCCGAATCTCATTGGAGCAACCAGCAGGAACATCAAGAAATTGATCCAGCATTGGAAGACATGATTTTAAAATTCATGTCTAAGATGGATGAAAGAATTGATTCCCAAGATGAGGCCCTGAGGAAGCTGGAAGCTAAACTTGATCAAGTTGCTCAACATACTCAAGCAGCTACCCAACGCTTGGAGATTCAAATCAGCAAATTAGCTACAGAGATCCAATGGCAAGAGCATGAACCATATCCTATGGTGCAATGCAATGAAACGGCCGTGGAAATCGAAGAGCAAATTGAGCATTAGATTTGGGTTGATCAAGTAGAGACGGAAGGGAGCAAAAACTTGTTTTATGGAGATGAGGCATCTACCCTTCCAGATCCATTTGAGTTATGTTTAGTCCACAGCGCCACTGCAAAAGAAGAAAGCTACCAAGATACATACGTTTCTGTAGACCTCGGAGAAAGGATGCCCAAACCGCCTCCGCCCTTTGAGCAGAACCCGCACTTGGGCAGTAAAGAGATACCTTCGCATTCGATGTATGCAGTGCTGGGAGAGTCATCTTCTCTTCCAGTCATTTGGTTAGGATGGTGTGGTAAGGAGATACCAATCATGGGGCAGGTGGGCGAAAGCTCAAACGATGAGGTAAAAACTTGTACATTATTTTTCTTTTATTTTATTTTGATTTTTTTTGTTTAAATTTTTCTAGTGTTTAGTAACTATTTCCCATGAACCTTTTGAAGTGTTGTGCCTTGTGTTGAAAATTTTGAAGTTCGGGGGAAGTTTGGTTGGATGTACATATTTTTGAAGTGTTTGATTTCTTTGATTTTGTTTTTATTGGTTTTTGTGTGTCTATTTAGATTTGTTAGTTATGGATATCTAGGGTTGTTAGTTGTGGATATTAGGACTGTTGTTTTGTGTTCATTTGTTTTGTGCGTTTTTGTTTTTGTGTCTTATTTATTTTTGTTTTTAGTTTTTATTTCTAGTCTTTAGTTTTTTTTATTTCTTTATAAGCCCCTTTTCCTCGTACGTAAGGTGTAAAACATTGAGGACAATGTTTATCTTAAGTTTGGGGGTGTTTTGGTATTTGTGTGTTTTTGTGTCTTGTTGGTGTATATAGGCTAGGAAACCTAGACTTTCCTCATACGCAATGCGTTTAGAAGACTTAGGTATAACAATGCCACGTACACCAGTTTTCGAGTCTTTTATTGTATTTTCGTGTTTTGTTGTGTTTGTATTAGGATAGCGAAACCATATGCATGCTTTACAAATAATTGAGTAATAATATGTAAATACTTAGGTTATTTGAGTGTACAAAGTTGTTATTTGGAATAATGCCAGTAGTGTCTTTGCATCTAAACATATAGGTCTGACGTCTTTGCATTGTAATATGTGACAACTTTCAATTAATAGCTCTGATTAATAGTGGAGACTACCCTTAGTGAGATTTTGAGATTATTGCGTATTTATTCTGAGGGAAATCTTGTTTCTACTCTTAAACACTTTCTTGAGCTTTATTGTCATTAGATTGATCTCTATAGGTTTGCATTGGATGTTAATAAACTGTATAATAAGAATCTTGTATGTTTGTGCTGGATGTTCAATTGAGTAGATTTTGGAGATATGATCCAGGCATTGTGTGTGAATTCCTAAATAGCTTGATTTCCTATCCGTAATTGCATGCTCCCTATCCCATTCGTGGCCAAACACTCTCATATTAGCCTTTTATTGTATGATCTACATATCCAAAAATCCTAGCCGAAATTGTAAGACGTTACCTTTGACGCTTGGAAACTAGAGACAATTAAAAGAAAAATGTGTACGTGTTGAGTGAGAAAGAGGAGTGGAGCTAAAAATATGAAAAGGATGGGGGAAATGTGCAGAAAAAGAGAATAGTCAACATTAAAAATAATGAATAAAATAAAAAGAGTTGGCTAAAATGAGAAAAGGGAGTGAAATGCACAAAGTAAAAATTGAAAAAGGATTGAAAAAGAGGTTGAAGGAGAAAGGTGTAGAAGAGGAAGGGAAGAAAAGTTGAGCAAATTTGGTAATCGTGAGAGAAATTGCACGAATTGAAAATTTTAAAAAGTCTCTCAATAGGTTTCCAAGTGAGTTGAACCCGATTTCCGTTCTTTTTTAGCCAATCACCCTAAGCCCCATTACAACCATTTAAAGACATGTTGATCTCCTTAGGAAACTTAATTGTAATATTTGACATGTATGTATATTGATTTTTCCGTTACTTAACATTTGATATCTTTCATGAGATCCTTTGCTTAATCTGTGCGTTCTTTCTAATTATTGATGCATACGACATATTTTGAAATTCTTTGCTCGTTAATTCCAATCGTATGCAGTTGAAAGTGTGATTGCCTAGGTTCTGAGTGCTATTGAGTGAAAACTTGTGAGACTAAAGTCGAGGTGAATTATATCAGCGGTTTATTGATATGGAAGGTGTCACGATTATAAATGCGTTGCATGTTAGTGTCCTGTATGATATATGGTGTATTAGACTTATTGACAGCATTTTGGATTTCTGATTTTGTGCTATTCTTATACCTTTGCATTTGTGTATATATTTAATTTGATGTTGAGCTATGTATATGGTTAGCTTAGGACGTTTGTGGGTATCGTAGCTAGGTAAACCCTCACGAGACTATAACTCGTCCACTAGGGCCACCTAGGGGTTTAAAGGCTTGTGGCATGTGCTAAGTACCATCGTTGCATCCTACGAAAATGGACATAGCTTAGTTCGTTTTTTTATTTTAGTTTTAGTTATTTTTGTCTTTGTTTTTAATCGTGATGTGTTTCGATTTGCTTGAGGACAAGCAAAAGATAAGTTTGGGGGTATTTGATCGGTCATTTATTTTCATATATTTACAACCCTTAAACCGTATCTTTTAACTGTATTCTTGAGTATTTTTGGTGCTTTTGACATGTTTTCCTTGAGTGTGCAGGTTTAGGGACCTAAGTGATGATTTTATATATTTTTGAGGAAAAAGTGTAAATTCAGTAACTTTGGGGAAGGGCATCGATGAAAGGATGTTAAAGTTCTGGGGCAAAACTGTAATTTTAGAAAGTTACACCAATTTAAGTGAAACGGTGCGTTTTGCACCAAAGGAATTGAGAGTAAGTGGAACGGCGCCGTTTTGGACCCTAAGAGTTGGTCCAAAACGATGTCGTTTTGGCTAAAGAAGAAACCAAAAAATAAAAGATAAAAACGCAGCGCCATGCACAGCTCCGTCGCGTCCAGCAGCTCGCGATGAAGACGATCCAGCAGCAGCGTGCAGCGCGAGCACAATCGCGACCAGCCCCTCCTCGCGGTACAGCTCGTTGTGCAGAAGAAGAAGTGACCAGTGAGCTGCGCCAGGACCGAGCGCGACCTGTGCTCGCGTGGGGAGCTCGCGGTGCAGAAACCTCATGCAAACCAGTGAGCGTGGCGAGCTCGAGCTCGACCTTCCCTCCTCGCGGTGTAGCTCGCGGTCCAGCCTCTCCAAGCAGTCCAGTGAAGGCCGCGACCAAGCCACCGCGACTACAGGTCGCGGTGGTGGTCGCGGTGAGTGAAAAACGCGCCCTAATATGCTGTCTATAAGAAGAAAAAGATGCAGCAGCTGGGAGGGAAGGGAGAGCCTCGTGGCAGTCAGTTCCAGCAGCCTTCAAGCTGCTCCAAGGGTGATTCTCATCCTCCTTGCTCCTCCCAAACACATCCCAAGCATCACAAATCATCACAACAACTCTAGATCGTGAGTGTTCATCGAAGAAGACGAAGATCGAAAGCGGAGAAGTTCAAGCCGGACCAAAGTGGAACTTCGAGTCTTGAGAGCTTCGATGGGTTGTATTTCATCTCATTTATCTTCCTTGATTGTTCATTTATGATTATGAGTTGTTAGAACTATTGTTAGGTGATTTTTGGAACCGTGAACGGATTTGGATTTTATTGTTTATGAATATATTTTATGTGATTTATCTCATGATAGTATGTGCTTAATAATAATCAATATGTTTTCCATTTCCACGATTGGAACCGTGTGACCACCTCGCATTATCCTCCATTGAATCCGTCTCGTTTTATTTTAATTGTTTTAGTTAATTTAATTTAGTTTAATTATTGAAAACCATGATTATGAACTAAACTAGTAAGTTGGGGTTTTGATGGATCTTATTCTATGTTGATTGAATGAAATGAATGTTTAATTTGTTGCAGTTGATTATTGTGTTGTTGAGTGGCTTTATTGTGCTTAATGCTTTTGAATGTGAAGGCCTACATTTAGATGATAAATTGGTGGTGTGTTATGTACCGAGAGGAGACGCCTACCACGTGCTAGATATAATGTCCACCACAAGTAGAATTGGATAGAGATATACTAATTTGCTTGTGTGATCACATAGGGTGTTTATTGTAACTAATGCATTCCCATGCACTTGGATATACCATCGAGATATAGGATATTAGTGTGTGCGGAATAGGTCCGATTTACCTCGAGAGGGGACTTTGGATAATTATGATGAACACGGTCATCATCATGCATAGTTAAACCTCAACAATGTGCTTTCATGGAACTCAATTGGATGGAATAGGTGAATTCAAATACCCTAACTAATCTCTCATATTGGTTGCTTGCTTTATTTTCATGTCTTTATATTTTTATCCTTTAATATCTTTCGATTATCCAAATAGAAATAGGCTTGGTTAATTTTAGTACTCAACGCCTAAATATCCCTGTGGAGACGATAATTTACTCATCATTTTATTACTTGTGCCGACCCCGTATACTTGCGGGAACAAATTGGCGTATCAGTAAGCATGTGAAGCCACCAAGAAAGTGGGGGTTAAAGAGGAAGAAGTCAAGAGCTCAATCAAACAAAATAGAGCAAAACATTAACTTCGATTTGGCACCAAGAAAGAACTCTAAGAAGTAAATCCTGCACTGCCCCTGATGATCCCCCAACCACCAATACACTGCCCTTAATGATCCTGACACTAAAATTAGGAATATAATATATTGAGGGATGCTAGCCACTGTCGCCTTAGGCAAGTGTGGCTAGTGTCCCTCTCTTTTTATTTTTTTTCAATTTTTGTGTAACAATTTCAGTTTAGTCCTTTTATTTATATTTAAATTTTATAACCACTAAATTATTATAAATATATCAATTTAGTCCATACGATAAAAGTTTTAATAATAAAACGTAAATGAAATCACAATTAATTATAGTCAAAATTGAAAAATTAAAAAAGAAAAAAATTAAGAATAATTAAAAGTCAAAAATTAAATAAAATATTTTAAAAAATTGAACAAATTTCACACACAAATCTGTCTGAAATTTGTATTTTCACTTGCGTAGTGGTAAAAAATAGCTCAAAAGTCTTAGACTCGAAGACTGGTCCAAAAGGAGCAAAATACAGTGCAAAACAGGCCAAACGAACTAGAGAGTCCATTATCCATTTAACTAGGTCGACGAAGTCAACAATAACTCAGTCAAAACTTACTAGTCAAGTCACTAACATGGCCCTTTCTCATCCCAATAACTCCGAGATAATAGGGATCCCTGACACGCCTTTTCTGCACCCGCAAGTATACGGGGTCGGCTCAAGTAATATAGATTTGTGAAGTCCCAATATCGTTCCCACGAGGACGTTTAGAAATTGAGTACTGAAATTTACCAAGCTTAATACTATCTAGATGATCAACTTCGATGGTTGTGATTTGTGATTTATATTCTAAATGAATGAAAACTTGAAATTAAAATATCTTTTTATCAATGGAGATGGGAACTAGGGAATCCGATTTCACTTACTAATCCTAATGATATGAGATAATCATGTATGGATGTCCAAGTTGATCATTGATGATCATGTTACCAAATTATCCGAAATCCTCTCTCAACGTAAATCGAACCTATTCAACACATACTAACACCCTATCTCTCGATGAATGCTAAATATACGAGAATGCATTAAATATGGAAACATATTTAGATCAAATAACCTACACCAATATATCTCTATTTGGTTTCTAGGTCATTGTGGCAATTTATCGAACACGTGGTGGGCGTCTCCTTTCGGTACTTAATCCACCACAACAAGATATCGAATATTGGTGATCAATCAATATACAATCAATTAAACATTAAATCAACACTCAATCATATAACTCTATTCATCCAAACATTCATTAATCTCAATCAAAAGTCATAGCAAGTTCCATCATCATCCCTAGTGTAATAAATTAGTTCATCACTAGAAAATAAAAATACATAATATTATAAATCAAGAACAACATGAATAATACAAAATTAAAGGAGAGATTGTGATAGAAAAACTCAATGAGGCTTGACTCTCGTCGAAACCGAATCGGTAGAGCTTTTCTGTGCACGAATCTGAATCCTAAGAGCGATTGAAGTTGTCCGGAGAATCGATCCAATGGGTAGCTTCCTAGACCCTCTTCTCTCTTCTTCTTCCTCCTTCTCTCTCTCTTTCTTGTCTTGTTCTGAAAATTCCCGAGATCCCCTTTCTCTCTATTCACTTTCTATTTATAGAAGCACTTAGGGTTGCTGGAAATTCCTCGCCGCGATCACCATCGCGACCTGTGGTCGCGCTGGACAGATCGCGATGCTCACTGGACTGCTTGAACTGCTGCACCGCGAGCTGAGGTCGCGCTGCTCACTGCCAAGGCCTCATCATTCAGCGCGATCCCATCACCGTGACCATGGGCTGCTCGCTATGCTCTCTGCCAAAGATCTCACTCTCACCGCGACCACCTCATCGCGACCTGTAGTTGCGGTGAGCGGTCGTGCTGCTCACTGGCAGGATCCACATTTTCCACCGCGATCAGCACAGCGCGACCATAGGTCGCGATGGCTAGGTCGCGATGGTCCCTGCCAGAAAATCACGGTTTTGGACCGAGAATTCCAATCTTCGCGCGATTATATGAAACACCTAAAACCTACAAACACTTAACAAACACATCAAAAGCACCGAAAATACTCAATAATACAATTAAAAGATACGGTTTAAGGGTCGTAATTATATGAAAATAAATGACCGATCAAATACCCCCAAACTTATCTTTTGCTTGTCCTCAAGCAAATCGGAACACACCACAACTAAAAACAAAAACAAAGATAGCTAAAACTGAGAACAAAAACGAACTAAGCTATATCCATTTTCGTAGGATGCAACAATGGCATTTAGCACGTGCCACAAGCCTTTAAACCCCTAGGTGACCGTATTGGACGAGTTATAGTCTCGTGAGGGTTTACCAGCTACGATACCCACAAACGCCCTAAGCTAATCACAAACATAGCTACACATCAAATCAAGCATAAATGCACATGCAAAGGCATAAGAGCAGCACAATAATCAGAAATCTAAAATGCAGCCGATAAGTCTACACACCACATCTCACACAGGAAACTGACATACAATGCATTGATAATCGGGACATCTCCATATCAATAAACTGCTGATATAATTCGCCTCGACTCTAGTCTCACCAGTTTTCACTCAATCACACCTTCAATTGCATACGACTGGAATTTATGAGCAAATAATTTCAAAATGCGTCGTATGCATCATTATTTAGAAAGAACGCACAGGTTTGACAAAGGATCTCATAAAAGATATCAAATGCTAAGAACAGAAAAATTCATGCATATACATGTCAAATATTACAATTGAGTTTCCTAAGGAGATCAACAGGACTTTACATGGTTGTAATAGGGCTTGGGGATATTGGCTCAAAAAGAACGGAATTCGGGCTCAACGCACTTGGAAACCTACTGAGAGACTTCATAAAAAATTCAATTTGCACCATTTCTCTCATGACCACCAAATTCATTCAACTTGCATTCCAAATCTTTTTCTCACATTTCTCCTTCAACCTCTTTTCAACCCCTTTTTTGACTTTTACTTTGTGCATTCCATTCCTTTTTTCTTAGCCAACTCTTTTTATTTTATTTTATTTTTATGTTGGCTAACTTCTTTTTCTGCATATTACCCGTATCCATATCATCTTTTCTTCTCCACTCCTTCTTCCTCACTCAACACTTACATATTTTCCTTTTAATTGTCTCTAGTTTCCAAGCGTCAAAGGTAATGTCTTACAATTTTGGCTAGGATTTTTGGACATGTAGGTCATACAATAAAAGGTTAATAAGCGAGTGTTTGGCCGTGAATGGGATAGGGAGCATGCAATTACGGATAGGATATCAAGCTATTTAGGAATTCATACACATTGCCTGGATCATATCTCCAAAATCTACCCAATTGACATTCAAAACATATACACAAGGTTTTCATAATGCAGTTCATTAACATCCAATACAAACCTATAGAGATCGATCTATCGACAATAAAGCTCAAGAAAGTGTATAAGAGTAGAAACGAAAAATTCCCTCAGAATAAAATACGCAAAAATCTCAACATCTCACTAAGGGTAGTCTCCACTATTAATCAGAGCTATTAATTGATAGCTATCACACATTACAATGCAGAGACTTCAGACCTGTATGCTTAGATGCAAAGATACTATCGGCATTATTCTAGCTAACAACTTTGCACACTCACATGAACTAAGCAAATACATATTATTATTCAATTATCTGCGAGGCATGCATATGATTCGCTATTCTACAACAATAAAAACGAAAATACGAAAAAATTCAAAAGTTGGTGTACGTGGCGTTGTTCAACCTAAGTCTTCCAAACGCAGTGCATATGAGGAAAGTCTAGGTTTCCAGCCTATATACACCAAAAAAACACTAAAGACAAACACACCCCCAAACTTAACTCAAACATTGTCTGCAATGTTTAAAAATCAAATAAAACGAAACAAAAGCGATAAGCATGAAAGAAATGTAGCAGTACAAAATCCAACTCTAAAACAATATCAGTTCAGTAAATAAAATAAACAGAAAAAAAAATAAAACACAAATGACACAAAAATAAATCATGCTGGTGGTGGTGGTGGTGGACTCGAAGCTCTCTGAAATCTGCGGATGTAGGACTGAACAGCAAAGCCTCTCCTCTGCAAGTCGGAAGAGACAGTCTGGAGGTACTGACTCATCTCATTAATAGCTGCATCCTGTCTGCCCATCCACTGGTCAACATGCTGCTGGAGTTCCGCCATCCGCTGGTCGACATGCTGCTGGAGCTCTGTCATCCGATGATCCATATGCAGCCGCATGTCCATCATCTGTCCCTGAATGTCCTCTAACGCACCCAATACCTGACCCCACTGAGAAATCTCGGCTGCTCCCTTAGATCGTCTCTGTGAACTGCCTGCTGCAGAACCTCTAGTGCCCCTGGTGGGTACTCTGGGAGTAGCCTGCTCGTCATCGCCACTGCCATGGTAGTCCTCAACCGCAGCCAATATGTCCTCCATATCATCATCTCCAGCTGCAGGCTGACGCTCCTGCTCTCCAAGTCGTGGCAGCCCCCGCCTCTTGGCCAAATCATTATAAGTTGCTCTGTTCAAATTCTGCAGAGGCGAGCGGAGGTACTGCTGCTCATCTGCAGCATATATATCTATGCCATGAGAAGCACAAATGTGCGTGATCAAGCACGAAAATGGCAGTACACCTCGCAACCGACGGCCTGCATGGCATATCTCATCCCTGATCAATACCCCAACATCTAAAGCAATGCTGCTCCGGATATAGTGCACCAACCGGGCGGTCTCCATGATAAGAGTCGTGCGATGCTGGACTAGTCGCAGTGAAAAGTCAGAGAATATCTGCCAGAAAGCAGCATCTATATGAAGCTCATGATGCTTAATAGGGGTAATGCCGTCGTGCCAAACTCTCGATCTGGACATCCGCAAACTCCCGGCTAAGTTTGAGTTATGCTTCGAGAACAATGGAAGCTCGGGGTATCCAAGACGAAGATCTGGCTGAGGAGTGGTGCTGAAGTGAGCATTAATCACTTCTGGAGTGATCCTAATCTGTACTCCTCTGACTGGAACTATGCCATAGTTATGGAAGTGCAGCGGATACATCGCAGCATAGAACTCACAGACTATACTCTCATTCGCCCAGTTGGGCATCCGAATAAAGTTACCCCAACCCTGCTGGTCAATATGGGCGGGGATTACAGATGTGGCCAACTCCTCTACAGCAATACCTCGCTCCAAGAGAAAGGTTCTCCCCTTCTGAGCTCCCAACCAACCGTCGAATTCCGGGTTCGGGTCATCCACATTCTTCGGCTTTTCTTTTTCCGGGATTTTTGCCTTTTTAGACCCTTTTTGCTTTTGTTTGCCCTTTCCCTTCGAAGAACAGGACGTAAACCGGTCGGGATACTCTTCATTAAACCGTTTCAACCTCGGCATTGCCCCACAATACACACAATTTCCACCAACTCAACAACAGTTACAAAATTACGGTAATTCAAAAAAAAAAAACTTCACAACTTCATAATCAATCCAAACAACTTCTATCACAAAAACAATACTAACAAACTTCAACAACACTACAACAACTAATTAATCCCCAACACTTCAACAATCACTACCAATCACAAAAACACCATACAAATTCAAAAATCTCAACACACCACACTTCAATCTATCCTAGGCACTAAATCCACTCAACAAAGTCCAAATTGCTTCTCTACAACTTAATTGAAATGAGAAGAATCGATTACCTTGCACCCAATGATCATGAGAGTTGAGAGGATTCGGAGTTGAAAGAGTTTGGAAAGTGAATTGTCGCGAGAACTACTTGAATGAGGGCTGTCGCGCACGCTAGGGATTTAATCCCCGATTACTCATCGCGACCACTTCACCGCGACCTCAAGTCGCGCTACGAGGTCGCGGTGGCTGATTTTTGCTCGAAACGCCACCGTTTGGATAAGTGATGGGTCAGCGCGAGGCGTCGCCTGTGACCACAGGTCGCGTTGGTCTGCTCGCGCTGACTGCTTAACTGCTCTGGCAGTGAGCACCGCGACCTAATCGCCGTGACCATAGGTCGCAACGAGAGGTCGCGTTGCTCACTGTGAAGTTTTCATTTTTTTTCTTCTTCTAAGGCAGTGAGCACCGCGACCACAGGTCGCGATGAGGTGATCGCGTTGCTCACTGTGAACCTTTGCACAATTTTTCTTCGTGAGGGGTGAGCAACGCGACTGCGTCACCGCAACCACAGGTCACGACGCAGGTCGCGGTGCTTACTGTGTTAAGCACAAACTCTCCTCCTAGCACCTGTCAAGAAAAACAATTTCAAAAATGAAAAATCACAACCAATAAACAACAAACCAAATCAAAACAAAAAAAAATCAACAAAATCAAAATTAAAAACTAAGAATCAAAATTAAAAACAATTGAATTAAAATAACTTAAACCAATTCAAAATAGTCCAAAAAGTTAAGAATAGCTTGGGTTGCCTCCCAAGAAGCGCTAGTTTATAGTCATAGCTCGACTGTATGCCCCGTCATTTGGAACTTAGCAACTCTACCGAGGTCTTGGGCGGAATGGCAACTCCCTCTATGTATAACTTGAGTCGTTGGCAATTTACTTTGAACGTTTCTCCACTCGGGTTCTTGATAACCTCAGCCCCATGTGGATATACTTTCACAATCTCGAATGGTCCGGACCATCGTGATTTCAACTTTCCTGGGAAGAGTCGCAGGCGAGAGTTAAGTAGAAGAACTTTCTGCCCCACCTCCAACTCTCTTCACACAATATGCTTGTCATGCCATCTTTTGGTGCGCTCTTTGTAGATTCGCGCGTTCTCGTAAGCATCCAATCGGAACTCCTCTAATTCATTTAGTTGCAGAAGACGTTTTTCACCTGCTAGCTGCATATCATAATTAAGCGCCTTCGTTGCCCAATAAGCCTTGTGCTGGAGCTCGACTGGCAGATGACATGATTTCCCATAAACCAACCTATAGGGAGACATCCCAATAGGGGTTTTGAAAGCTGTCCGGTAAGCCCATAGTGCATCATCTAGCCGGACCGACCAATCTTTTCTGGAGCTATTCACCGTTTTCTCCAGAATTTGTTTGATCACCCTATTCGAAATTTCCACCTGTCCGCTTGTCTGAGGATGGTACGGTGTGGTGATGCGGTGAGTCACTCCATATCTTTTGAGTAGTGCTTCAAACTGCCGGTTGCAGAAGTGCGATCCTCCATCACTGATGACTGCCCGCGGTGTTCCAAACCTGCAAAAAATATTTTTCTTAAAAAACTTCAACACTACCTTTGCATCATTTGTCGGAGTGGCTATGGCTTCCACCCATTTGGAGACATAATCAACCACAACCAGAATATATTGGTTGTTGAACGACATGAGAAATGGTCCCATGAAATCAACTCCCCACAAATCAAATAGCTCGACCTTAATGATGGGGTTTTGAGGCATTTGGTTTCGGCGGCTGATATTGCCTGTCCTCTGACACCTATCACATGAATCAATGAAGTGACGGGTGTCTTGAAATATTGAGGGCCAATAGAAGCCTGATTGAAGAACTTTTGCGGACGTCTTTAAAGCGCTGAAGTGCCCTCCACACTCCAAACTGTGATAATGCAGGAGGATATCTCTGATTTCCGTTTCTGGCACACAACGCCTGATTATGCCATCTGAACAATACTTGAACAAGTATGGTTCCTCCCACATGTAGTATTTCACGTCGGCAAAGAACTTCCTCCGCTTATGATAGGTCAAGTCTGGTGGAATGATCTCGCTCACCAAGTAGTTTACAAAGTCAGCATACCATGGGGTCATAAGAGCCTGCAAAACAAAGAGTTGTTCATCAGGAAATGAATCATCGATAGGAATACTTACCTCCTCTTCGTTGCAGCTGTGTTCTAGTCGAGAAAGATGGTCTGCCACTAGGTTTTCTGTTCCCTTCTTGTCCTTCATCTCTAGGTCAAACTCTTGCAGGAGTAAGACCCATCAAATGAGTCTAGGCTTGGCATCCTTCTTTGACATGAGATACTTGATCGCAGAATGATCAGTGTATACAATTACTTTGGCCCCCACCAAATATGACCTAAATTTTTCGAAAGCAAACACAATTGCCAATAGCTCTTTTTCTGTGGTTGCATAGTTGATTTGAGCATCTGTCAAAGTACGATTAGCATAATAGACAACATGAAGGCGTTTGTCTATTCTCTGACCCAATACTGCCCCCACAGCATAATCACTCGCATCGCACATTAATTCGAATGGTAACTCCCAATTAGGGGCAGTGATAATCGGTACGGAAGTGAGCTCCTTTTTCAGCTTCTGGAATGCACTATGGCATTTTTCTATGAACTCAAATGTTACCTCTTTTGACAATAGATTGCAGAGGGGCTTGATGATCTTGGAGAAGTCTTTAATGAACCGGCGATAGAAACCGGCGTGCCCCAGAAAACTGCGGATTCCTCTTACGAAGGTGGGCGGTGGTAATTTTTCAATGACTTCAATTTTCGCCCTGTCCACCTCAATCCCTGTTGATGAGATTCTATGACCCAAGACAATGCCTTCCTTCACCATGAAGTGACATTTCTCCCAATTTAGTACTAGATTCGTCTCTTCACATCTTTTAAACACTAAGGCCAAATTGGACAAACACACATCAAAAGACGAACCAAATACAGAAAAATCATCCATGAATATTTCAATGAAACGCTCGACCATATCGGAAAAGATAGCCATCATACATCGCTGAAAGGTCGTTGGGGCATTACAAAGGCCAAACAGCATTCTTCTGTAGGCGAAAGTACCATAAGGGCAGGTGAAGGTTGTCTTCTCTTGATCTTCAGGTGCAATAGGTATCTGATTGTATCCTGAGTAGCCATTTAGGAAACAATAGTACGCGTGCCCTGCCAGTCTCTCTAACATTTGATTAATAAAAGGAAGTGGAAAGTGATCTTTTCTTGTAGCAGTGTTTAGCTTCCTGTAATCAATGCACACTCTCCAACCTGTGACTGTTCTGGTGGGGATCAATTCATTGTTTTCATTTCTCACTACCGTGATCCCCCCTTTCTTTGGCACCACTTGCACCGGACTCACCCATGAACTATCTGAGATGGGGTATATGATTCCAGCATCTAGCAATTTAAGAATCTCTGCTATGACTACCTCTTTCATAATTGGATTCAGCCTGCGTTGATGTTCTATTGAAGTCTTGAAATTATCCTCCATCAAGATCTTGTGCATGCACATGGTAGGGCTGATTCCCTTTATGTCAGAGATAGTCCACCCCAATGCGGACTTGTGCTGCCGTAGCACTCCCAGAAGTTTCTCCTCATCTGTTTCATTTAAGGTAGCTGAAATTATTACTGGGAGGGAGTTAGATTCCCCCAAATAAGTGTACCCCAAATGCTCAGGTAATTGCTTCAATTCGAGTTGAGGAGGCATCTCGATTGAAGGTAGTATTTTTGGCTTCCCATGGCCTAAGTCTTCAAAATATCTCCTGCCCCCGTATGGCATAGGGGGTGCTGTATCAAGACGGAAAGCATACTCAGTTATGCTATCATTTTCTTCTTCTTTTGTCTCTCCATGAGCCAAACAAGCTTCCAATGGCTCTTTAGGAATGCTCTTCTCAAAGGCTTCTTCAACTAAAAAGTCTACTGCATCAACTCTAAGGCAAGTGTTTGCAGTAGTTGCAAATTTTGAACACGTTGAAGACTGCCTCTTCATCACCCACGGGCAGTGTCAACTTCCCTTGCTGCACATCTATTAGTGCTCCCCCGGTTACCAAGAATGGTCTCCCCAATATGAGAGGAATATCAACATCTTCCTCCATCTCTAGCACAATGAAATCTACAGGGAAGTAGAATTTGTCCACCTTGACTAGCACATCTTCTATCACTCCGTAGGGATATTTGACAGAACGGTCTGCCAATTGGAGTGTTACACTTGTTGGCTTTACTTTCCCCAAACCTAGTTTCCTGAAAACAGAAAAAGGCATCAAATTAATGCTAGCACCTAGATCGCACAAAGCTTTAACAAATTCAGAACTCCCAATAGTGCAAGGAATAGTAAAACTCCCTGGATCTTTTAATTTCTGAGGTAATTTGTTATGAATGATGGCACTGCATTCCTCAGTCAAGGCGACGGTTTCATGATCTTCAAGCTGTCTTTTCTTTGATAGAATTTCTTTCAAGAACTTCACATATGATGGTATCTGAGCTAAAGCCTCTGCAAAAGGAATGTTAATATGAAGTTTCTTAAAAATTTCAAGAAATTTAGTAAAATTCTTATCTTCTTTGTGCTTCTGTAGCCTTTACGGAAAAGGTATAGGTGGCACATATGCTTTGACTACTTGGACAGGCGGAAGTGGTTCATCACTCTTTTCATTGTGACGAACTGGTGGTATGGAAGGTGATTCAATGCTTGTTTCATTTTCTTCAGCTTCTTGTTGAGAGTGGTTGCTTCCTACAGTATTTTCTATTTTTTTTCCACTCCTCAAAGTGATTGCTTTACAATGCTCCTTGGGATTAACCTCCGTGTTGCTAGGTAGTGTGGCATGAGCTCTGTTTTGTGTATCCCTAGCTATCTGGCCAATCTGTACCTCAAGCTTTTGAATAGCGGCTTGATTTTGCTGCGCCACATGGTCAATCTTCCCATCCATTTTTTTCATTGCTGCATCTTGTCCATCCATCCTGGAATCAATTTTTGACATGAATTTAACCAGCATGTCTTCTAGGGCTGGTTTCCTCTCTTGCTGATTTGTTCCTTGGCTCGGATGAACATTGCCTTGATTCTGAAAACCAGGTGGTCCAGGCTTCGCATTGCTATTCTGCTGATTATCTCTCCATGAGAAATTTGGGTGATTTCTCTATCCAGGATTGTAAGTGCTTGAGTATGGGTTGTTGTATGGCTTGCTGAAGTTTTGCACATATTGTACCTGTTCAGCACCGCTGGTACCTGCAAAAGAAGAATTACCCATTGTGCACTCAGCACTACCATGTGGTCCTCCACAGTTGTCACATCCAGGAGTTGCTGACTGTATAGAATTTACATTCCATTTATTTATTTGGCTCGACAAAGAAGCAACTTGTGCTTTGAGTGATGTGATTTCGTCAACCTCATAAGCTGTAGCTAACCCAACTGCTTTCTTGTGACATGCTCTCTCATATGCCCACATATAGCTATTTGTGGACATTTCCCCGATTAACTGATAAGCTACGTCAGCTGGCTTGCTCATTAAAGCACCTTGAGCGGATGCATCTAGCATGCTTCGATTTTGTAGTGTGAGCCCATTGTAGAATGTCTGCACTACAAGCCAATCGGGTAAGCCGTGATGCGGATACTTTCTCAAAGTATCTTTGTATCTCACCGAGGCTTCATATAATGATTACATCTCCATTTGGGCGAATAGAGCGATATCGTTTCCAAGCTTTGCAGTTTTCCCTGGTGGAAAATACTTGGCAAGGAAAGCTTGAGCTAGGCCTTCCCATGTAGTGAAAGTGTTCGGTGGCAATGAATTCAACCATAATTTAGCTCTGTCCCTTAATGAAAAGGGAAATATCCGCAGCCGAATGGCATCGTCAGACACCCCATTTTGCTTGAAGGTGTCGCATATTTCCAGAAATCGCTCCAGGTGGCTATTTGGGTCATCAATTGGCATACCCCCAAATTGAACAGTATTTTGTATCATTTGGATGATTGCAGGCTTGATTTCAAAGTTGTTAGCCGCAACTGGAGGTCGTCGAATGCTCGACTGATTTCCTACCATGGTAGGAATGGCATAATCTCACAATGCCTTGGTAATTTCTGGAGGTGCTTGTTGCTGCTCATTTTGCTGCTGTTGATGGTCTTCCATTGTAGCTTGCTGTCGTGCTTGCCTCACTCTTTGAATAAGTGTTCGCTCTATTTCAGGGTCAAGGGCTTCGAGAGACTCTACACTACTACTACGTCTCGTTTGTCTCATACACAAATGAAAATTCCTGCACACAAAAAGAATCACACAAGTAAGAAAACAAATGTAAAAAGAAATTGAAGAAAATAAAGAAAAAATCCAGATTAGTACTAGACTAAGTTGGTATCAATATCAATTATGACTAAACCGTTCCCCAGCAACGGCACCAAAAACTTGACACGCCTTTTCTGCACCCGCAAGTATACGGGGTCGGCTCAAGTAATATAGATTTGTGAAGTCCGAATATCGTTCCCACGAGGACGTTTAGAAATTAAGTACTGAAATTTACCAAGCTTAATACTATCTAGATGATCAATTCAATGGTTGTGATTTGTGATTTATATTCTAAATGAATGAAAACTTGAAATTAAAATATCTTTTTATCAATGGAGATGGGAACTAGGGAATCCGATTTCACTTACTAATCCTAATGATATGAGATAATCATGTATGGATGTCCAAGTTGATGATTGATGATCATGTTAACAAATTATCCGAAGTCCTCTCTCAAGGTAAATCAAACCTATTCAACACATACTAACACCCTATCTCTCGATGAATGCTAAATATACGAGAATGCATTAAATATGGAAACATATTTAGATCAAATAACCTACACCAATATATCTCTATTTGGTTTCTAGGTCATTGTGGCAATTTATCGAACACGTGGTGGGCGTCTCCTTTCGGTACTTAATCCACCACAACAAGATATCGAATATTGGTGATCAATCAATATACAATCAATTAAACATTAAATCAACACTCAATCATATAACTCAATTCATCCAAACATTCATTAATCTCAATCAAAAGTCATAGCAAGTTCCATCATCATCCCTAGTGTAATAAATTAGTTCATCACTAGAAAATAAAAATACATAATATTATAAATCAAGAACAACATGAATAATACAAAATTAAAGGAGAGATTATGATAGAAAAACTCAATGAGGCTTGACTCTCGTCGAAACCGAATCGGTAGAGCTTTTCTGTGCACGAATCCGAATCCTAAGAGCGATTGAAGTTGTCCGGAGAATCGATCCAATGGCTAGCTTCCTAGACCCTCTTCTCTCTTCTTCTTCCTCCTTCTCTCTCTCTTTCTTGTCTTGTTCTGAAAATTCCCTAGATCCCCTTTCTCTCTCCTCACTTTCTATTTATAGAAGCACTTAGGGTTGCTGGAAATTCCTCGCCGCGATCACCATCGCGACCTGTGGTCGCGCTGGACAGATCGCGATGCTTACTGGACTGCTTGAACTGCTGCACCGCGAGCTGAGGTCACGCTGGCCAGGTCGTGCTGCTCACTGCCAAGGCCTCATCATTCAGCGCGATCCCATCACCGCGACCATGGGCTGCTCGCTATGCTCTTTGCCGCGACCACCTCATCGCGACCTATGGTCGCGGTGAGCGGTCGCGCTGCTCACTGGCAGGATCCACATTTTCCACCACGATCAGCACAGCGCGACCATAGGTCGCGATGGCTAGGTCGCGATGCTCCCTGCCAGAAAATCATGGTTTTGGACCGAGAATTCCAATCTTCGCGCGATTCCGAGATAAACACCTAAAACCTACAAACACTTAACAAACACATCAAAAGCACCGAAAATACTCAAGAATACAATTAAAAGATACGGTTTAAGGGTCATAATTATATGAAAATAAATGACCGATCAATCCCTAGTATTTTGGAGCACAATCCTCTTCACTGGCTTCAACGGTCATTACCTTCACCCTATAAATATGGACATAAGGCTTCATAAACAGGGTCACGTGCATTACACTAAATAGAGCAATCATTATACTCTGAAACAATCTAGCCTATATTCGACGTAGTCGACACCAAGGTCCAAGTACTATGCTCAACAGTCTTGACAAGCGATACCCTATGATATTGAACGCTCAACCTATCAACAATTAGTTACGCTCGACGTATTGACAATTACGCTAGACACTCTAATTATTTCAGGTAGTAATTCTCTTTGTATTTTCTCACTCTAATTCATCTCCTAACTTGGGCGTTGGAGACTATTTGGCTGGTACCCCGGTGTCCCAGAGAGTTCGACTTTGGTAATCTCATTTTGCAGGTTGCAGGTCTCATTTCAAAACCAGACCATAGGTCCCGGATCCTACCATTAGATCCTAGCATTTACAACTTGTATATACAACTTTATAGTCAATTGACACAAACCTCCCTCACCATTGGTTGAGACCAAGTCTAATCTCTATGGAAACGAGGTCGACAAAGACGAGGGTTCCATAAAGTCTAGTATCTAACAATGAATATTGTCTCTATGGAGACAATGGAGACCTCATATCCATCTGGAGGCTTGATCTTCATTAATGGAGACTAAATCTGATCTCCATACTTTTGTTTTGACCAGGTCTGGTGCCCTCGTTTTGTCGATTAGACTTGGTCTCAATCAATGATAAGGGAGGTTTGTGTCAATGACTATAAAGTTGTATATAAACGTGAAAATATAAATCTTGGACAGATTGTGTGTGAAATTTATTCAATTTTTAAAATATTTTATTTAAATTTTAAATTTTAATTATTATTAATTTTCTATCACTTGTAATTTTTAAAATTTGGCAATAATTAATTGTGATTTCATTTACGCTTTATTATTAAAAAATTTATCGTATAGACTAAATTGATATATTTATAATAATTTAATGGTTATAAAAGTTAAATATAAATATAATGACTACACTAAAATTATTAGACAAAAATTTAAAAATAAACAAAATGGGAGGGACACTTGTCGCTCCTTTATGGAGCGACTGTAGCCACAGTTGCCTAAGGTGACTGTAGCTAGCATCCCTCATAATATATTTTGTTTTTATTCGGGGAAGGAGAAATTTAAACTCGAGACATTAACTTCATTGAGATGTATGAGGCTATCCCGACGATCAAAAAATTAGGAATATACTTAAATTATGTCATAATTAATAATCTAAATGGTATATCGATATTATGAGAAAGTGCATTTCTTTCTTTTTTTCTTGTTTTATACCTTCTATAAAACAAAATCTAACAAACATTTTTGAAAATTAAATAAAGAGTCAAAAAATTAACTTCGATTTGGCACGCAAAAAAAAATGTATGATTGGAGACGTTTCTTTGCAAAAAGGGTGTGCAAAGAAAGAGCCTCTTAGAGGTAAATCCTCTTGATCAAGCCAACTGTGATAAAACTCATCAAAAGATCAAAGTTTGATCAAAACAGCTTTTAGCCTCCGCTTAACTCGCTTCATTTTTGTGTTCCGACAACATGCATGTACATGTGTATATAGTTACTTGCAAATCATTTGCAATATTGGAAAATAAAAAATATACTTTAGTGTTGATTTTGCAAGTTGAGTGTTGATTGGATTTTTGGGTGCATATTGCATATATTGCTAATATTTCTTTGATTGCTTTAGACAACATTAAACCTTGAAATTTGAAAAAGCTTTTAAAAATTGTGCACCCTTGCTCTTAGAATATATACTTGTCAATATTTCATTTTGAGCATATTTACATGGATTATTATTCTTCAATGGACCATGGTCAGTATTCATGACTCTCCTCCATTCATAGATTTTTTGAGCTCCTTCATGGAAAAGGGCTAAAGTTGCAACTTGTGCACCCACCAATATAGAAAAGGGCTGAAGTTGTAATTTGAGTGAAAGCCACCGTGAAAGTTACCCATGAAAATCAGAATACATACACATCTATGGAGTTATATGTTGAACACTATAAATACTTAAGGATGAGAAGTTATCCCCCAACCACCAATACACTGCCCTTAATGATCCCGGCACTAAAATTGGGATATAATATATTTTCTTTTGAGTATATAATGCCTACCTCCCTTGAGGTTTGTTCAGTTACAGGCGGAGTCAACTTTTGAGTTTATTGACAAAGACCTCCTCTCTCGTTAGTCAACTTTTAAGTTTATTGATAAAGACCTCCCCTCCCGTTAGTCAACTTTTGGGTTTTTTGACAAAGACCTCCCCCTTTCAACTATTATATTTTACCAATATTTACTAAGGACAGGGATGTGTTTATCAATAAACGATAAAGTTAACTCCGCTTATAGTTGGTAAAACTTTAGGGGAGGTCGATGCAATTAGCTCTTTTCTTTTTACTCGGGGGAGGAGAAATTTAAACTCGAGACATTAACTACATTGAGATGTATGAGGCAATCCTGACGATCAAAAAATTAGGAATATAATTAAATTACGTCACAATTAATAATAATCTAAATGGTATATCGATATTATGAGAAAGTGCATTTCTTTCTTTTTTTTTTCTTGTTTTATACCTTCAATCTAACAAACATTTTTGAAAATTAAATAAAGAGAAATCCAATACAATTTTAAAATCAATTTTTTTTAAGTAATAAATTGACTATTTTGTATGGTTATTTTAAAATTTTCCGAAATAGTGCTTTATGTAGACTTTTCGGCATTTCCATTATGATAAGTTGGACCCTAAAATCTTGTTGTCACACAATGTTCAAGTATGAAAATACAATATAACATCAATAAATTAATGATATTGGAATCACGTAAAATCTGTTAATTAATCAATAAATTAATATTTCTTATTTCATAAAATATTAAATGTTTATATTGGAAACATCACTGAGAATCTTCCCAGTAATGAAGTTGATGATAATATATCCACTTTGTGGCCTATTACAAGTAACAAATCACTCATCAATGACTAATTAATTTGGGTATATTCAATTCAAATTTTAAAAAATTTATAAAAGTCTGAGTATATTCAATCCAAATTATTAAATATTCTATTAAAATATAGTCTATTCAATTCAGACTTTTAAAAACTCGAAATAAATTTAGATGTATTCAAAAAGTCATTGATTTAGTAAAAATTACTTAATTGATGTAATTTGTTAGATTTTGAAATGAGATACATAAATATAAAAGCCCATAACAAATGTTACTGACTCATAGAATTTCATGGTTTTCAAACTATTACCTAATGCAAAATCAAATATAATTTTTTTCAATACAAATCATTAAAAATCCATCCAATTTGATATAACTCTGAGAAAAAAATCTAAAAACTCTATACAGAATTTTGACAAAATCTAAATGTAATCCATGGATTTAAGTAAAATCTATAACTTAAAAAAAAAAATAAAAAATTCATCAAATACCAACTGACTATAAATTGAATACACTCCCAAAAGTTTAAATGCTAAATTTGACAAACTAATTAAATTTAAATATTAAAGTACCAGAGTCGGTTTATCATGTAAAATTCAATAAAATTAAGGCTACATTAAGAAAGACGAAAGTAAAATAAAAATAAAAAGAACTGTAGTTTCTGATCTATTCAATAAACCCTTAATTTACATAATTGATAGTAAGGATCTAGCTTTCACTGGCTTCCTCTTTCTCTTCCTTCTATTGTTGTCTTTTTTGTTACCATCGTCATCAGCAACCTCATTATTCTTCTTATCCATGTGAGCAACCTCATCATTCTTCTCATCCTTATTGTTATCAACCTCATCATTCTTCTCATCCTTATTGTTATCAACCTCATCATCTATACAAATAACTTGTTTGTCATCAGAGAAGTTATTGTTCTGACCAGTAGAACCTTCCATAGTTTTGTTAGCTTCACCTCCTCCTATTTCGCCTCTATTCTTACCCCGATATGGTCCAAACCCCGTATAATAATAAAAATCATCATATGGATTAGATGCAGAGGTAGAACCTTTCTTGGCTGCCCTAGTCTGTCCATGGCGCACTGTAGCATTTTTCGATTTCCTGACAGAGAGAACATTTTTGGGTGTACTTCTGGAGTTACAGGATTGTAACAAGTGAAGGTGGTGGTTACATAAGGTGTGCCCTCGTTTTGACTCATTCTTGCATTGCCAACCTTTGCTATCACTCTTACTACAACGTAGGATTTTCTCACCTTCGTTTGACCCAACTTGATTCTCCATACCCTTTTCTGCCTCAGAATTAGTTTTTCTTTCTATCAATAAAGCGTCACTGCATTTATGAAGATTATGTAAAATTTACAGAACAATCAAGACAACTAAAATTTTATACTTACCAACCTAATTTCGAAATATAAAAGAATAACACCTTGACAAGAAAATATATGATACTAATAATTGCTTCTAAACATCTAGATTTGAGAAAGATGATTGACTTACCTCCCAACTTCATCGATTTTCTCACCTACCTTTTCATCTGGAGTAAATCTAATTTCTCGGTAGAACTGTATGAACAGAATAACAAAACAAAAAATTAAAAGCATAAATAAAAAATCAAAATGGATATATACAAACCCATAAGACAGTAGAGAAAAGTGACTCAAATCTATTCACCCAATTAGCTATTTAGAGGTATATACAATAAATTTAGGGTTTTGGGGGGAAAACTAACCCTAGAAGTTGGAAAAGAGAAGTGCAAATGAACAGAACAACAAAGAGGCTAGGGTTTCTATTAGATCTATGAAATTAATTAATTGTGATCACCTGGTTGAGAGAATTATCTGTATCGATGGACTGTTCGGAGAAGGGAATGACATCCCACGGCGACTGGTTCAGCTTGCACACATATGTCTGAAGAATCTCCCGTGAATATATTGAAGAAAGATTCGCGTACTTGCGGATTCTCATTTTGCCAATTATATATATTATTTATTACACAACAGATACAAATCTAATTGAGATTCAGAACAAATCCTCAATTTTCTTATTTCTAGATAACAGCTCTCTCCTCCCTTACTATAGTTTTCTACTGAGCTTACTCGTCTACTTCACCTTGTTATATTTCAATTTGTTTTTTCATAGACAGATTTTACCGTTGAATATTTTCTTTATTTAGAGAACCAAAATTAAGAAAAATAAAAATTTTGGACATTTACAGGTCATGATAGTTGTCCGATCTTATTAATGAGAAAAACTTCAATGCGCTTGGCTTACGGTGCAACTTTCACTCTTATCACGCAATGTGGTATGAGTAACCAATCAAATTTAATCTCATTACACATGATATGATATTATTAGAATTCGCACCATACATCAGGTACATTTGAAACATTTCTCCTTATTAACAGCCATCATACACAAATACGATAAAGTTAAACATTTGGCTTTAAACTCTAAAAACAAAACTGAGATACGAGATATTACGGCATATACACTATATAAATATGTAAATATTTTTCTAATTAAGTATCATTCTTTTATAAAGTACAAATATTTAAATCTGTTAATGTAAGAAAGCGATTTTGCAACAACACGTAAAATCGTTTCGAAATATCCTTAATATCGTTCGCAAGCAAAGGTCTTACAGAGGTGATCACCCACAAAGATAGCAACTAACCAGATTATAGGAACCTTGGAATAATCAACATAAGTGATGCAGAGGGGTTTACCTTTGAATATTGTGGTTTTACTATGATGTGATGACCTTAGGATAAACAGCGAAGGTCTTGTGAATGTGCTTACCTTTGGAGACAAGAAACTCACCAGTACGTACAGACCTTAGTGGACCTGTTTGACACCTTTTCCTGAGAGAAAACAAAGGAGCGGAGGTCAGGAGTCACTGGTGTTCCACCGGTGAAAACCCTCTGATACTTAAGTCAAAAGGGAGTTTTGAGGTGAAATATAGTAGAATAGAGGTAAGATGGGTTTAGAAAATGGTCATAGAAGACATGTATCCTAGTATTTTTAGAAGAATACCACCAGGGCCTTCCTCTACATAATAGGGCTTTCTAGACCAAAATTGGTTACCTCATATGTAACCCGATGAGCTTTATATATAGACTTCCAAACTCTAGTTCTTGGGGTTCCATGTCACTTCCTTTGGTCAATGCAACTTTCCAGATAATCTGGTCTGATTTATTGATCTTCTTCATAAAATCTTATCCCCTTAGCGACACATGTCAGGTTCCCCTTCGATGGTAGGTGATTTCATCTGACACACCCTCTAAAAGGTCTATTTTGATTTGTTCAGTGCAACCAGATTCCTATAAACCATGACCTAGGATGCAGGATCATTATCTACGCAAGGTCTGTGATCAAAGGATGTATGGTAGCTATCATCTCAGTTTTGCTGCCCAATGAGACATGGTGCAGTCTGTTTTGACCTAGGTCAGAACATGTTACGTCACCATCAATGTCAGACCTTCATAGCTGTCTTTTACTTTATGTTGTCATGGGTTACAACTCATGCCCGGTTGCTTCCAAATCTTTCTTTCCCTCACCTTAGGAGACATTTTAGCAGTTTTGGAGATGGTCGATTGAACCTAAGTTATTTCAGCACCAGGTGGGCGAAGGTGGTTTCCGGGTATGGAGAAGGATCTAGGGAACTTTGCGGGGTCCCTTTTCAACCAGCATCCTTCAAATTCCTTTTTGCCACGTGTCATTATCTCAAGGTCTACATAACTTCCTTTTTAAAATATTTTTTATTTTATTTGGGATTTACCAATTTGCCCCCAAATAAAATCTTAATTATTAGACGCATTTAATGAACGAGGGTCAATTTATTTTTATTTATGTTGGTCAAAAAAACAAAGTTGTTTTTCATAGTTATGATGATTGGACCTAATAATGTTTGTATATTCATCAAAATAAAAAAAAGGAAAACTATAATTTAACAAATGAGTGTTATCGTGTCATTAAACTGGATCCATTATGTCATCTTTTTGTATATATGTACAATACGTTTATGTAACAAACAATAGTTTTTTAAAAGTACTTTATTAAATTACTATAAGTATATATACAAAAACATTTCAATGGGAAGCTTTTACTACCCACACCCTTATGTACCTATTTTAATGGAATTTATTGAATTTTGATGTCAGCTTTTGTATGGGTGATAAAAGAATGAAATACACTAGTGGAAAAAAAAAATTTCGGTTGTAGGAACTATTTTTTAAAATTAAATATTTTAAAAAGGGAAATATTGTAAAAAATAGTTCAGGAATCCAAAAAATTTTAAAATTTTGGAAAAAGTATATTTTAATTTTCTTACAATGCATACAAAAAATCTCATTGAAAATATATTAAATTTCATGAAATTTATTATAGTGTGCTAATTGTATTAAAGTAAGGGGTGTTTAGAAATATACCCTAGAAAGCATGTAAAAGATTTAAATATTGCAAGGTCATTATTTTAGTTGGATTTAATTACATGAGTAAAATCCTTTTTGTTTGTAATTCTTAGGTAACTTAGTTAAAGCGTGAAGTGGACGTAATGAAGATCCAAAGAATTCATGCAAATGTGAGAAACTTTTTTTTGTTAGCTGTATTCCGTACCAAAATCTCATTTGCTTATAATTTATTTATGTATAGTGTCTTAGGATACTCTGCACTTTGATGCGTGATTTTATGCAACTCGTAAGTGTACGAGATCAACTCAAGTAATAAAGAGTGAGTAGAGTATCGTTCCCACGAGGACAATGAATATCAATTACCAAAATTAACTCAACCTAATTCTATTTGGAATAACAATGTTTCAGAAATTGCAAATTAATTAAAAATAATAAAAAAAAAACAACGATTCGAATTCAGGGGAATTGAAGCGTTAGGATATCCGATTTCACTTGGTTATTATTATCAAACACTCATAAGTTACTATCTAGATTTTATTACCGATGGTTGAATGCGTGCTTAAACTCGATTAACCAATAATCTCTCTCGAGTATTACCAGAATTATTCCATCACACACCAATACCCTATCTCTCGATGACTACTGAGTGCACTGAGAACACATTAAGAGTAAATAAACACAAAACAAACAACACAAACCAATTACTATATCTCTATGTAATTTAGTATGTGATAGACATTAATATGAGCACGTGGTGGGCGTCTCCTCTTGGTTCATAACCCAACCACCTATGATGATTCTAAATGATGATCAGGCACAATAGAAAGCAATAAACACAATAATATCTATTCAACACATCAATAACAAATCTAAATAGAAAAACTCAATTGTATTTAATAATTAACAAACCAAGATCCATCATCAATCCTAACTATGGAAAATTAGTTCATGCTTGAGCAAAAGAACAAAGCAATAATATTCTTAAATCCTAGCATGACTAATTACAATGGAAAAGTAAAGGAGAAGAAATCTTAGAAAACTTCATTGATTCCCAATCGATTGCCTCCCGAGGTGATGCGAAATTGATGACGAATGCGATGCAGAACGAAGATGTTGCTTCCAAACCCTAGAATTTTCGACCTTTTTTTCTTATTGATTGAGTCTCTATTTGTAGCTTTCCCAATGAAGAATTTGATAAGGATATAGCTTTCCCTATAAGAGTTTGAGAAGGAAAAGATGTCCTGAATTCGTGCATCAAAAAGTGCTACCCAAAAAGTGCTACCTGAGGTAGAGCTTCTTAGTAGCGCTTTTTGATGGAAAAAGCTACGAGTAGAAAAGTGCTAGCTGAGGGCACTACCTTAGGTAGTGCCTCTTGGTAGCGCCACCTGGTGGGCTAATTTTCCACCAAAAGGTGCTACCGAATAGCGCTACCTGAGGTAGCACCTCTTGATAGCACCTCCTAGACTTGCTCTTCAACTTGATTTTATGGTCTATTGATCCGAACTCATCCAAAACATCATCAATCATCGAATATCACCTGCACACTAAATAAACACATCAAAACGTCCAATTTTCCTTAAGAATCAAGCAAAAATGATAAATAATGTGGTCGCAAAATCATGCAAAATATGACATTATCACACTTCAAGCTTCATGCGGATTCGAGCATTGCACAATCTTCGGAGGTTCTGTGTGTTAATGGCAAGCATTAGTTTAGCTTTATCTCTTGGAAGATTAGGCGCACACATATACGGTTAATATACATGTGTCTCTACATTATGGTTCACTTTAGTGGCATACAAAATAGGTTCATCATAATCCATACTTGTATGTTTGCATGTTATTCTGTTCAATTCGCTTCCTACCTTATTTTGAAAACGTTTGTGCTCGAGTCTCTGGATTCGTTGTGCTTGTAAGCATGATGTTTGCAGTCACCTGTGAGAACTTCTTGGTTTCTTAATCACAACCATGATGTTATGCTCACGGTGATTAGTCGCGTTCTCATTCCAGTGTTCACTAGTTGTGACTCGCATCCATGGATCACAATAATGTGATTGTGGTCTAGTCTCAAGGTCCCTTATTGGGGGTGACTCACGACCATGCATAGCGACACTTTGGTTGCCGCGTGGTCTCGGCGTTTGCTCAGTAGTAATGACTTGCGACCTATGCACCGCCACCTTCTGGTCGCAGTGTGGTCTCATAGTCACTTACTAGTGGTGACTCGTGACCATGCATTGCGACCCTGTGGTCGTATTTTTTTTCTACCAGTTACTCTCCGTTTATAACTCGCTAACTAGCTCGCAAATGTGGCATAATGGTTTAAGATAGCGGTTGGCTATTAGGACTCACTTATTGAGCTTCCTGTAAACGTCTCTCTTTCTCAGTTCTCTCATAACTCTCGAAAATATTTTGAAGAACAAAAAAGAGAGAAAACCCTAGAGAGAGAGTATACATCTTCCAGCCCTAGAGAGTTCCTAATTGATTTCTGATCATCTCCAAGCGAAATCCAACTCTTCTTGCGCACTAACTTCATTCTTAGGTGAAGTTTGCTTCTTGGTTTAAGTAGCTTTTCATTTTGGCTTCTCTTAGACATAGAAACCATATATTGCTTTGTGTGATATTAGTATCCACATCTTGTTAAAGGGGGTGAATAGGTTATGTCCGATTTTCGTGTTAAGTTTGTAAATTGCGGAATATAAATTCAAAGTTTATCTCAAGCATACATAAAGCAGTAAGAGGTTGTTGGGATTTATGCCCTAAAGCTTGTAAAAGTAAATATAAACGAGACATAAATAAAGTAATAGTTGTTTATTTGAATAAAAGTGTATTTATTTATATTCGTACGTCTATATTATGTGCGCGTAGCATTCAAGATTGCAAGATGTAATCTCAAAGTGAATATATGAATGTCATATATAGAAGGATTCAGTTTGAGACATGCAACTTAAAGAGTCCGTAGAGAGCAATTGAAATTGGGTACTTTGTTTGTGGTTGATTTACTATTGTGGTCCATTCTATAGTGTACGGTGGTCTTATCCTAGACTGCTCATGTAGTGACATGAGAATGGAGGCACCTTATATGATAAGATCATATAGGACAGGGCCACGATTTATAAAAATCTCTCATCAAGATCCGTTAGTTGATGAGATTCATATATATGGACAAATGATGGTTGTATATAGGTGATCTTAATCCTGAGTGTCTTATTGACTCCTTTAGGTTAGATCGTGGCTTTTGATATACCATGAGTAATGTCGATGTAGTATTCTCTATCAATACCTCTATATCTTGGAGTTGCGGTTTAGCTTTGTAAGGTCATTATTTTGTAATGAAGATTCTAAGAAATCATGCGAAGATGGAAAGCTTCTGAGAAGTCTTAAGAAAGTTCTTTAAGGTAAGTTTCGAAAAAATGATACTCTTAATACTTGAGATCAGATAAGATTCACACACACACACTCTCTTACTTTTATAACATGTTCATGCATTTTTATTTGAGTGCTAACATGTTGGTTTTAATGTTTTATAAGTGTTGAGTCTTATTTGTTTTGTTTTGTCTAGTTTTGGAATTTAATTCCAAACATTTTGTGTTTTTGAAAAACTGACCTTTGGATGCTTGAGCGGGCATAACGTTTTATCTATACATCTAAATAGTGTTTTGTTTTTTGGAAATAAAACTATACATTCATATCTTTCCAAAGGTATAATGAACGAAAAAGTCCAAGACCATTTGGTTAGAGTTCGTTTAACTCAAAATGGAGTCAAGTGCAGCTAGAAAATCTTAAACAGGGGAACTTGGTAGCAACCTCACGCCTCAGGCATAGGTGCATGCCTATGGCGTGGCTGCCTAGCAGCAATCTCAAGCATTAGGCATGCGTAGGGCTGCCAAGGCCGAACCCAAAAAGGGCTAGGTCATGGTTTAAGTGTTTTATGGTTCCCTAAAATCTTTCAATATGTGTTTAATGTTTCCTTGTGAAGAGATTTTTAGAAAAGCTTTTGATTATTGTATAACATGCGGAATTGGGTTTCAAAATTTTTTCTTATATTGAAAACCTTTTTCAATTAGGAACGAGTTCATGTATATACGCAGAAAAAGATTTTATGAACTACATACCTTTTTCTTGATTTTCCTTTTACTGATTCCTCGATCTGCCACCAGATCTTCCGAGCTATGACCCGCGGTCTGACAACGTGTGTGTGGGCACGTCATGGCAAGAGATGGAGGTTATGTGAAAAGAACGCTGGTCAAATCCTACAAAAGAGGGGAGAGTCAGAAAAAAACGTTTTTTTCTTTTCTCTCTTTTGTGGTCGAACTCTCTTTCTTTTTCACTTGTGTGCTAGGGTAGATTTTTTCCTAACTATATAACACTTATATAGTAGTCCTTTAGGGTTTTAGTGTGACCAATTCAAAATAGGATTCTAAATCCTATTGATTTTTAGTCTCCCTAAAGACTTGAACCTGTGACCTTTTGGACTATTAAAATAATCTAATTATTTTAATTCTTTTGTCCTAGTCATTATTTAATCACATGACCTCATATTTAATAAATAGAATTAATAATTCATATTATTAATTTCTATTATTTTACTAAATATTTAATTAATTAAATAATCACATTATGTAATTATTCTCTTTTATTTAAATCGCATTACTTTCGTAACACTATTAATTGGACCATCCAATTAATCTACAATGATCCTCGTTACCAACAACCATAAGGGATAGCAAGGGGACCTAATGGACCCACAGTTTTGAGCTCCAATAATACTTAGTAATATTAATTAAAACTCTTTAATTAATATTTCACGATTATTAATCTCGGAGTTATTCCACTAAAAACCCGAGGCTGCACTCTCCAAACTGTAGACGTGTTTATACAATCTGAAGTCTCAGTGTCCATTGATATAGCTAATTGCATATAGTGTGATCCTCCACAAATAGTTCATAACTAGAGCTGGGTCATAAAGTCCGTTATACCCCTCTAGAAATATTTTTTCCTTTAAGTACCATTGATTTTCTAATGAACAATTAAATTATGTCTTCCTCACGGAAGAAGGAGAGTGCTCATAATCGTTCAAGCCCCGAATCAACCCTTAAGGGAACTACTCATCTACTTCAATCAAGAAGGAGTGGATTCCACTATTGTGTACAAAACTTCCCAGCCACAAGCCAAACCGCAGCTCTAAGATGCGGAGGTATTGGTCGAGATTCTCATCAACCTCACTCATGGTAAATCAAAAGCCACGATCTAACCTGAAGGAGTCGATAAGACACTCAGGATTAAGATCACCTATAAATAGCTATCGTTTATCGATTATATATGAATCTCATCTACTAACAGATTTTGGTGAGAGATTCATATAAATCGTAGGCCCAGTCCTATATGATCTCAGCATATAAGGTACCTCCATTCTCATGTCAACTACATGAGCGGTCTAGGATAAGACCACCGAACTTTACATAATGGACCGCAGTAGTAGATCAATCACAAACAAAGTACCCAACTTTGTTTGCTCTCTACGGACTCTTTAGATTGCACGTCTCAAAATGAATCCTCTCTGTATATGACCATCATATACTCATTATGATATTACATCTTGCAATCTAGGATGTTCTTGCACAATACGAATGTATTACTGAATATAAAACATTTTATGAACTTGAATGATAATCTGAATAATTCTTATTATTTTCTTTAACCATTTACAATTACAAGTTTTAGGACATAAATCCCAACACCTTGTCCATTAAGGATGTTTTTATTGAGTTAGAAAGCAAGAGAATCACCTAAGTAATAAGTTCATTATTTTTAGGATTGATAATCCCTTTTTCATAGGAAAGTATTAATTACATTCCTTATTTAATTAGAAAACATATTTGGTCTTTATTTCTGATGCGACTTTTTGTACCCGCAAGTATACGGGGTCGGCACAAGTAATAAAATGATGAGTAAAATTATCGTCTCCACAAGGATATTTAGGCGTTGAGTACTAAAATTAACCAAGCCTATTTCTATTTGGATAATCGAAAGGTTTAAAAGGATAAAAATATAAAAACATGAAAATAAAGCAATCAACCAATATGAGAGATTAGTTAGGGTATTTGAATTCACCTAATCCATCCGATTGAATTTCATGAGAGCACATTGTTGAGGTTTAACTATGCATGATGATGACCGTGTTCATCTAATTTATCCAAAGTCCCCTCTCGAGGTAAATCGGACCTATTCCGCACACACTAATATCCTATCTCTCGATGGTATATCCAAGTGCCTGGAAATGCATTAGTTACAATAAACACCCTATGTGATCACACAAGCAAATTAGTATATCTCTATCCAATTCTACTTGGGGTGGACATTATATCGAGCACGTGGTGGGCGTCTCCTCTCGGTACATAACACACCACCAATTTATCATCCAAATGTAGGCCTTCACATTCAAAGCATTAAGTACAATAAAACCACTCAACAACACAATAATCAACCGCAACAAATTAAACAATCAATTCATTCAATCATCATAGAATAGGATCCATCAAAACCCCAACTCACAAGTTTAGCCCATAATCATTGGTTTTCAATAATTAAGCTAAATTAAATTAACTAAAACAATTAATATAAATCGAGACGGATTCAATGGAGGATAATGCGAGGTGGTCACATGGTTCCAATCACGGAAATGGAAAATATATTGATTATTATTAAGCACATAATATCATGAGATAAATCACATAAAATATATTCATAAACAATAAAAATCCAAATCCGTTTACGGTTCCGAAAATCACCTAACAATAGTTCTAACAACTCATAATCATAAATGAACAATCAAGGAAGATTAATGAGATGAAATACAACCCATTGAAGCTCTCAAGACTCGAAGATCCGCTTTGGTCCAGCTTGAACTTCTCCGCTTTTGATCTTCGTCTTCTTCAATGAACACCCACGATCTAGAGATGTTGTGATGATTTGTGATGCTTGGGATGTGTTTGGGAGGAGCAAAGGAGGATGGAGGTCACCCTTGGAGCAGCTTGAAGGCTGCCTGGACTGCTGCCACTGAGCTCTCCCTCTCTCGAGTTTCTGCATTTTTCATTTTATAGCAGCCCGTTAGGGCTGCATTTTTTCACTCGCCGCGACCACCACCGCGACCTGTGGTCGCGGTGGCTTGGTCACGGCCTTCACTGGGCTGCTGGAAGCGGCTGGAACGCGAGCAGCACCGCGAGGAGCACAGGTCGCGGTCTTCCTCGCCACCTTCACTAGATGCATGAAGTTTCAGCACCGCGAGCTCCCCACGCGAGCACTGGTCGCGCTCGGTCCTCGCCTTGCCCACTAGTCACTTCTTCTTCTGCACCGCGAGGAGGGGCTGGTTGCGGTCGAGCTCGCGCTGCTCACTGGTTGGGCGCGGGTTCGTCTTCAACGCGAGTGAGCTGGTCGCGCGAGGGAGGGCTGTGCATGGCGCTGTCTGGGTTTTTCATTTTTTTGTTTTCTTCTTTAGCCAAAACGACGTCGTTTTGGACCAAAGCTTTGGTCCAAAAAGGCGTCGTTCAACTTAAGACCCAAAACCTTTGGTGCAAAACGCACCGTTTCACTTAAGTTTGATTGAACTTTCTGAAATTGCAGTTTTACCCCAGAACTTTGCTATTCTTTCATAGATGCCCTTCCATAATGTTACTGAAATTACATATTTTCCCCACAAATATATAAAATCATCACTTAGGTCCCTAAACCTGCACACTCAAGGAAAACACATGAAAAGCACCAAAAATACTCAAGAATACAATTAAAAGATACGGTTTAAGGGTCGTAAATATATGAAAATAAATGACCGATCAATTTCCTACTACAATTGGGATTAGGGTTTCTAATGATTGTAATAAATAGTGAGCCTATTGTTCTTCAATGTTTAGCCGTTTATGTCTCTCGGATAGGCTAATTACACTCTCTTTTGTTCTTCAAGTTCTTATTCTAATCCCGTCACATGTCTTTGATGTTTTGATGTTTTTGTTTATGTGAGAGAAGAGAGAGTTTGTGTACATAGACTAATCATTATTTGATTTTGCGCTTAATTGCTTAGTCTATTCGTAATATGTTTTGATCTTGCATATTATTATTTTGTTCATGATTTATGGAGCACGTAGATCTGATCTCATAAATTAGGGGTTATTATTTCTTTGGCCATACAAAAGGAACACTAAGACTTGGAGCGCGTGGAGTCTTTAAGCACACATTGCAAGGTTTGCTAGTAAAAAGCTTGCGGGGAGGTTGTATTGGGTTATAGTAAGAGTCGTTTGATTGAGTGGTCAATCAACGTGAGTTATAAATGATATACCAACTAGTGAAATCTGTGTTGATGTATTAAGTAGCCTACGAGTTGGTCCCAGTGGTTTTTTACCTATTGAGGTTTTCCACATACAAATCTTTGTGTTCATTGATAATTAGGTTTACATGTTTTAAATAATGCAAGAATTTTTGTTAAACCTACCCCCCCACCCCTCGCGGTTATTCCATAGACATTTATCATATTTTCAAACTTATAGCTATGGAGGTTAGCTTTATCTCTCGAAAGATTAGGTGCACACATATATGGTCAATGTAAATGTGTCTTTACATTATGGTTCACTTCAGTAACATGCAAAAAAGGTTCGTCATAATCCTATACTTCTATGTTTGCATGTTGTTGTGATCAATCGTTTCCTACCTTGTTTTCGAAATGTTTGGCCTCGAGTCTCTGGATTCACTGTGTTTGTAAGCATGATGTTTACAGTCACTTATGAGAACTTCTCTAGTTTTTTAGTCGCGACCGCGATGCTGTGCTCGAGGTGACTAGTCGCAGTATCAGTCCAATACTCACTGGTTATGACTCACATGAATGGAGTTTTAGAAAAGATTTTGATTATCGTATAACATGTGGAATTGAGTTTCAAAATTTTTTCTTATATTGAAAACCGTTTTCAATCAGGAACTGAGTTCCTGTATATACGCAGAAAAAGACTTTACAAACTACATACCTTTTTCTTGATTTTTTTTTTCTGATTCCTCAATTTACCACCAGATTTTCCGAGCTATGACCCGTGGTCTAACAACGTATTTGTGGGCACGTCACGGCAAGAGATGGAGGTCACGTGAAAAGAACGTCGGCTGAATCCTGCAAAAGAGGGGAGAGTCAAAAAAACTTTTTTTTTTCTTCTCTCTTTGGTGGCCTAATTCTCTTTCTTTTTCACTTGTGGGTTAGGTTCGGTTTTTTCCTAACTATATAACACTTATATAGTAGTCCTTTAGGGTTTTTTCTTCTCTCTTCGGTGGCCGAATTCTCCCTAAACACTTGAACCTGTGACCTTTTGGACTATTAAAATAATCTAATTATTTTAATTCTTTTGTCCTAATCATTATTTAATCACATGACCTCATATTTAATAAATAGAATTAATAATTAATAATTATTAATTTCTATTATTTTATTAAATATTGAATTAATTAAATAATCACATTATTTAATTATTCTCTTTTATTTAAATCGCATTACTTTCGTAACACTATTAATTGGACCATCCAATTAATCTACCGTGATCCTCCTTACCAACAACCATAAAGTCTAGTAAGGGGACCTAATGGACCTACAATTTTGAGCTCCAATAATACTTAGTAATATTAATTAAAACTCTTTAATTAATATTTCACGATTATTAACCTCGGAATTATTCCACTAAAAACCCGAGGCTGCACTCTCAGAACTGTAGATGTGTTTATACAATCTGAAGTCTCAGTGTCCTATTGATATAGCTAATTGCATATAGTGTGATCCTCCACAAATAGTTCATAACTAGAGCTGGGTCATAAAGTCCGTTATACCCCTCTAGAAATATCTTTTCCTTTAAGTACCATTGATTCTCTAATGAATAATTAAATCCTGTCTTCCTCACGGAAGAAGGAGAGCACTCATAATCGTTCAAGCCTCGAATCAACCCTTCAGGGAACTACTTATCTACTTCAATTAAGAAGGAGTGGATTCTACTATTGTGTTCAAACCTTCCCAGCCACAAGCCAAACCACAGCTCCAAGATACGGAGGTATTGGTCGAGATTCTCATCAACCTCACTCATGGTAAATCAAAATCCACGATCTAACCTGAAGGAGTCGATAAGACACTCAGGATTAAGATCACCTATAAATAGCCATTGTTTATCAATTATAAGTGAATCTCATCTACTAACGGATTTTGGTAAGAGATTCATATAAATCGTGGCCCAGTCCTATATGATCTCATCATATAAGGTGCCTCCATTCTCATGTCAACTACATGAGCGGTCTAGGATAAGACCACTGTACTTTACAGAATGGACTGCAGCAGTAGATCAATCACAAACAAAGTACCCAGCTTTGTTCGCTCTCTACGGACTCTTTAGATTGCACGTCTTACAATGAATCCTCTCTGTATATGACCCTCATATATTCATTATGAGATTACATCTTGCAATCAAGAACTTTCGGAGCCAAATAGCCTCCTTAGCAGTTTCATAAGCTGCTGCATACTCGGCTTTCATGGTGGAATCAGCAATGCAAGATTGCATGATACTCCTCCAAATTATGGCTCTACCACCAAGGGTGAATACTGACCCAGACTGTGGATTTTCTTGAATCCTTGTCTGACTGAAAGTTAGAATCTGTATATCCCAATGGAATCAAATTCGGATGGGAATATACAAGCATATAGTTTCTCAGTTCTCCTGAAGATACTTGAGAATATGCTTAACAGCAACCCAATGATCCAACCCTGGGTTGGACTGATATCTACTGGCTACTCCCAATGCGAATCAGATGTCGGGATCTTGTGCATAGTATAGCATACATAAGACTGCCTACTGTAGACGCATAAGGAATTCGTCTCATATCCTCAATTTCTTGAGATGTCTTAGGACACTGTTACTTAAACAAGTGAACTCCATGTCTTGAAGGTAAACTACCTTTCTTAGAGTTCTGCATAGAGAATCGCACAAGTATCTTGTCGATATACGATGCTTGAGACAATGCTAACAGTTTGTTCTTACGATCCCTTATCAATTCGATCCCAAGAACATAACTTGCATCTCCCAAATCTTTCATTTGGAATTGGTTAGCAAGCCATCCCTTTACCTCTGACAATGTTCCTACGTCATTCCCACTGGGTAAGATGTCATCTACGTAAAGGACCAGGAAAACTACTTTCTTGTCAATGATGCGCTTATATACACAAGGCTTCTCAACGTTCTGCTCAAAACCATAGGTCTTGATCGCAGTATCAAACCTAATAATCCAAGATCTAGATGCCTGCTTAAGTCCATAAATAGACCTTTGCAGTTTGCAAACCTTTTGCTCTTGATCTTGGAATACGATTCGCTCTGGTTGCATCATATAGATGCTCTCGTCTAGATTGCCATTCAAGAATGTAGTCTTGACGTTCATTTGCCAGATTTCGTAATCAAAATAGGTAGCTATGGATAAGAGTATCCTAACAGACTTAAACATAGCTACTGGCGAGAAGGTTTCATCATAATTAATGCCTTCCTTTTGGGTGTAACCCTTAGCCACTAGCCTTGCCTTGAAGGTCTCTACCTTCCCGTCTACTCCTCTCTTACGCTTGTAGATCCACTTACATCCTATAGGTTTTATCCCATCTGGTAAGTCTACAAGTTCCCAAACTGAGTTAGAGTACATGGACTCCATCTCGAGATTAATGGCTTTAAGCCATTCCTATTTGTCAGAATCTTCCATTGCATGTCTAGATGTCCATGGATCATCCACACTATCATTAGAAACGATACCCTGTGCCTCTCCAATGCCTAAGTAGCAATCAGGTTGTCGAACAACCCTTCCACTACGCTTCGGTGGTAGTGTATCCTGACTAGGAATTATCTGACTATCAGATGTTTGTAGAATTATAACATCGTCTACAACTCTTGTTGATTGAGCACTGGTCGTACCAGGTTCTAGTTCCTTTAACACAATCTTACTACAAGATTTATGATTACTCATATAATCATCCTCAAGAAACGTTGCATTTGTCGATACAAACACTTTGTTTTCTTGTGGATTATAAAAGAATCCACCTCGTGTTTCCATTGGGTACCCTACAAATAAACATACTTGTGAACGAGGTTCCAGCTTTCCACTCCTATTCTTCAGCTTTCCACAACTCTAGGGGAGTCTTAGGAACAGATTCAGATGGAACTACATTCTGTATGTAAGTCGCTGTTTGTAGTGCATATCCCCAAAAAGAATATGGTAATAATGTGAACTAATCATAGATCTCACCATTTCCATCAAGGTCCTATTTCTCCTCTCCACAACACCATTCTATTGTGGTGTACCTGGAGCTGTAAGTTGGGACACTATCCCATGCTCAACCATGTAGTCTTCAAACTCTTGGTCGAGATACTCACCCCTACGATCCGATCGTAGTGATTTGATTGTTTTGCCTAATTGATTTTCAATTTCAGCTCAGAATTTTTGAACCTTCCAAAAGTTTTCGACTTACATTGCATTAGGTAAACATACGCGTATCTAGAGTAGTCGTCAATAAATGTGACATAATACTCATAACCACCTCTAGCTCTAACATACATTGGTCCGCAGACGTCTGAATGTATAAGCTCAAGCGGTTGCGTGGCTCTAATCCCTTTTCTTATAAAAGGTCTCTTGGTCATCTTACCCTCCAGACAAGATTTATAGACAGGTAAGATACCGATCTCTCACTAACTTAGAGATCCGCTTTTTACTAGTCTGTTTATCCTATCATGGTTTATGTGTCCAAGTCTTAGATGCCACAGATACGTGTCATCAACTAGAGAAATCTTTTGTCGCTTTGTTTTAGGTTTTTCAAGTTTAAACAATTTAGTATTAAGCAGTGATGTATGAATTAACGGTCTTAAAATATACAAATTATTTTCTATCATACCAGAACAAATATTCATTCCATTTCTTAAAATGATAACTGATTTATCATTAAAAGAAACCTTATGAAACTATTTCAAGTAATTTGAATATAGAAATCAAATTCCTTATAAATCCAATAATGAAATTGACATTGTTCAATGATAGAAAACAATTATTAAACTATAGTCTAACAACTCCCACTGCTTGTACTGAAACGACATCCCCTGTTCCAACGTGCATAGTAAAGGACCACTCCTCCAGCTTTTGCCAATAATTATTCCAATGTAAAGAAGAACAAAATTAGTTAGTGCCCCTGAATCTACTATTCAAGGTGAAGAATCATCTTCCACTAAACAAAATTTAATGATAAGTATATCTGATTTACTTTTCACTTTCTTCTTATTGGAGAGAACCTCGAGGTATTGAAGACAATTCCTATTCGAATGACCAACCTCTATGCAATGGAAACATTTTTCCTTTTGTTTAGTCAGTCGTGGTGCTCTTTATCATTGGGCTTAGCCTTTACTTTACCAAAAGAAAATGGCTTAGCAACATTTGCTTTGCCGGTCTTACCCTTGGTAATTGGTCATGCGTTGGTTACAGGCTCTGGAGGACATTCCTCCATAAGCACAGATTTAAGGTTTTTGCAGACTATGATTGCATTCATGTTGGTTCCATTTAACAAAGTTATCCCGGTTATTGTTTCGTTTGCGAGGAAATAATAATGCAGAAGATAACGCTGATATTTAAAGACATAAATCTAATTAATATCATTCATTTCATACATTCATATCAAATGCTATAGTTCGGCATAAAATTAAATATGATGCATGAGTATATTTTTAATGAACTAAAAAACCCTAAAATTTGTTACTATGCCGCGATAATCCAACATACCACAAGTAAGTGCCTAAGTAGGCTAGGTCAAATCCTTGCATGTTAGATCGAGACATTCTCAATCGGATAATACACCATAATAACTCTTTATTATTATATTATCCAACCATCGCTTTGATTTAGTCAGGATAATAAATTAATAACTTAATTAAGTCCTTTATGAGTGTGACCCATCGTTTCAGAATTCATGAACTTAACTTGAGAGTGCCTAGGTAGGCTAGGTCAGTCCCAAAATACATTCCGAAAACCTATCCGTTAGGAAGTCAACCTTGGTATTGACTCTTGTGGACACCCTCCGTAGGGAGGACGAAAGCAAAGCCGTCACGAGGCGCCACTCAAGTCTCACGGTGTTGAACTAACAATGGAGACTGCGGGATATAATGTCATATTTCCCTCTCCCACTCACTATTTGTAATTTATGATTTTCTTTAAACTAAGAGTTTCTAAAACTCTATGTTTCTAGTCTTTACTTAGATTCTACGGGTAATATAAAATCTAAGTTTACTAGTTATAATAAATTATTCAATTTTAACTCTTAAAATATAATTTATTATTTCAATTTCTAATTTACATAAACTATTTAAATAAACTAGAAATTAAATGTGAAATTACCAAGTTTTAACTATTAATGAGACTTACCAAGTCTTTACTCCTAAAAACTAATTTCATTATTTGATTCTTTTTAATCAAGTAATTAATCTAATTAATCTTAATTAATACAAAGAATCTAACTAATCACTTTAATTAAACACTTTAATATAGATTAGTTATTAATGAGATTTACCAAGTTTTTACTCCTAAAAACTAATCTCATTATTTGGTTGTTTTTAATTAACTAATTAATTCAATTAATCTTAATTAATGATAAGAACCAAACTAATCAATTTAAATAAACTCTTTAATTGGTTGATTAGTCATTAATGAGATTTACCAAGTTTTTACTCCTAAAAACTAATCTCATTATTCGATTCTTTTTAATCAAGTAATTAATCTAACAAATCTTAATTAATACAACGAATCTAACTAATCACTTTAATTAAACATTTTAATATAGATTAGTTATTAATGAGATTTACCAAGTTTTTACTCCTAAAAACTAATCTCATTATTTGGTTCTTTTTAATTAACTAATTAATCCAATTAATCTTAATTAATGATAAGAACCTAACTAATCTTTTTAATTAAACTCTTTAATTTGTTGATTAGTTAATTAATGGATATTACCAAGTTTTTACTTCTAAAAACTAAATCCATTATTTAATTGTCATTTATGAAATTGTTTCCTATTTTAATCACATTAAAATAAAATAATATAACATGACAATTATGCATGACATATTATTATGTATGTGTAGGCACACCTAATCAAGATGACATTCATATGTATGACAATGTTTTAACATCCATATAATCATCACATGAAAATAAATAAAGCATACGTAATTAACCGAGTAACATGGGTTATCTAACTTAAACAACTCTAATTACAATTGTATTCCCAAGGCATTCCTTGGTCTTTAAGAGTTCTTATTCGAGTTGAATTCTTCTTGTCTTCGTTTTCCTAATCAAGTCAAACTTGATTTTTGTTAAAAGTCAACATCTTTTTCAGAAGTCCACGTGTTACCTTAACACGCACCCTAGGTCAAGACGAAACCCTAAACAACCCTAACACATGGGAAAGTGCGGCTGCCAGCAGCGTAGCCGCATGCATGCAAGGTGCGTGCAGCCCTCGCGCTAGCGTTGCTTTCGCGCGCGTTCGTGGGTCGTTTTGCCCATGATTTTTCGCTTCGATTTTCTGCCACTTTTCTGGGTTAATATTCACCAATATTTTCCAAAAAATACACAACAAAATTGCTTGCAAAAAATCCACAAGAAAAGCCCCAAAACCTGCCATGACAGTCCCTTGCGCACAAGTGCACTGCCCTGTTTTGGGTCTGCCGCATAGCCGACTTGCGGCGGAAGGTGAGTGGGCGTCTGAGATTTTTTTTCGATGCCCTTTGCGCGGTTGTCTTCATCCGGATCTCTTCTTTCCACCGATTTTTGAATCGCCTTAATCGGACACCATTTGCTATGGTTTCGTATCAGTTAATTACAAGATATACGAAATAGCCAATAACAGTTTCGGCTTTAACAAAAAAAAACGAAAAAAGAAACCTAGAACCCATGACACCATATAATTAACGATCAATTACGCTTTTATAATCATACAATCAAATCAAATAACAATAAATCAAATCATACATGTTAGATTTGTGCCTACACAATAATATATCAATAGATCAAGAATCAATAAGAAAAATAAAAAAAACAGGAAAGATGTAGTTTTTTTTCTTTTTCTTTTGCGTATATACATGAACTTAGAACCAAAGTCTCAGATGCCAATTGAAGGGAGTTTTAGAAAAGATTTTCATTATCATATAACATACAGAATTAGTTTCAAAAATTTTTCTTATATTGAAAATCTTTTTCAATCAGGAGCGAGTTCCTGTATATATGCAGAAAATTTTTTCTTATATTGAAAATCTTTTTCTTGATTTTCTTTTTTTTTTGATTCCTTGATCTACCACCAGATCTTCCAAGCTATTACCCGCGGTCTAACAACATGTGTGTGGGCACGTCACAGCAAGAGATGGAGGTCACGTGAAAAGAACGTCGGCCGAATCCTGCAAAAGAGGGGAGAGTCAGAAAAAAACTTTTTTTTTTTCTTCTCTCTTTGGTGGCCGAATTCTCTTTATTTTTCACTTGTGTGTTAGGTTCGGTTTTTTTCCTAATTATATAACACTTATATAGTAGTCCTTTAGGGTTTTAGTTTGACCAAGTCAAAATAGGATTCTAAATTCTATTTATTTTTAGTCTCCCTAAAGACTTGAACCTGTGACATTTTGGACTATTAAAATAATCTAATTATTTTAATTCTTTTGTCCTAGCCATTATTTAATCACATGACCTCATATTTAATAAATAGAATTAATAATTTATAATTATTAATTTCTATTATTTTATTAAATATTCAATTAATTAAATAATCACATTATTTAATTATTTTCTTTTATTTAAATCGCATTACTTTCGTAACACTATTAATTGGACCATCCAATTAAACTACCGTAATCCTCGTTACCAACAAACATAAGGGCTAGCAAGGGGACCTAATGGACCCACAATTTTGAGCTCCAATAATACTTAGTAATATTAATTAAAACTCTTTAATTAATATTTTACGATTATTAACCTCGGAGTTATTTCACTAAAAACCCGAGAATGCACTCTCAGAACTGTAGATGTGTTTATACAATCTGAAGTCTCAGTGTCCATTGATATAGCTAATTGCATATAGTGTGATCCTCCAAAAATAGTTCATAACTAGAGCTGGGTCATAAAGTCCGTTATAACCCTCTAGAAATATCTTTTCCTTTAAGTACCATTGATTCTCTAATAAACAATTAAATCCTGTCTTCCTCATGGAAGAAGGAGAGCGCTCATAATCGTTCAAGCTCCAAATCAACCTTTAAGAGAACTACTTATCTACTTCAATCAAGAAGGAGTGGATTCCACTATTGTGTTCAAACCTTCCCAACCACAAGCCAAACTGCAGCTCTAAGATACAGAGGTATTGGTCGAGATTCTCATTAACCTCACTCATGGTAAATCAAAAGCCATTATCTAACCTGAAGGAGTCGATAAGACACTCAGGATTAAGATCACCTATAAATAGCCATCGTTTATCGATTATATATGAATCTCATCTACTAACGGATCTTGGTCAGAGATTCATATAAATCGTGGCCCAGTCCTATATGATCTCATCATATAAGGTGCCTCCATTCTCATGTCAATTACATGAGCAGTCTAGGATAAGACCACCGTACTTTACAGAATCGACCGCAGCAGTAGATCAATCACGAACAAAATACCCAGTTTTGTTCTCTCTCTACGGACTCTTTAGATTGCACGTCTCAAAATGAATCCTCTCTGTATATGACCATCATATACACATTATGAGATTACATCTTGTAATCTAGGATATTCTTGCACAATACGAATGTATTACTGAATATAAAACATTTTATGAACTTGAATGATAATCTGAATAATTCTTATTATTGTCTTTAACCATTTACAATTATAAGCTTTAAGGCATAAGTCCCAACATCACATCCATGGATCACAATAATGTGATTGCAGTCTAGTCTCACGGTCCCTTACCGAGGGTGACTCATGATCATGCATAGCGACACTCTGATCGTGATGTGGTCTCGTAGTCACTTAGTGTTAATGACTTGCGACCATGCATTGCAACCTGTTAGTCGTGGTGTGGTCTCATAATCACTCACTGGTTGTGACTCGCGACCATACATTACAACCTTGTGGTCGCATTTTGTTTCCTACTAGTCACTCTCCGTTTGTGACTCGCAAACTAGCTTGCAAATGTGGCACAATGGTTTGAGGTAGTGGTTGGCTATTGGATTCACTTACTGAGATTCCTATAACTCTCGAAAATATTTTGAAGAACAAAAAGAGAGAGAAAACACTAGAGAGAGAAAGTACATCTTCCAACCCTAAAGAGTTCCTAATTGATTTTCAGTTATCTCCAGGCGGAATCCAACTCTTCTTGTTCACTATCTTCATTCATGGTAAGGTTTGCTTCTTGCTTTGAGTAGCTTTCAATTTTAGCTTCTCTAAGACCTAGAAACCATAGATTGCTTTGTGTGAGATTAATATCTACATCTTGTAAAAGGGGGTGAATAGGTTATGTTCGATTTTCGTGTTAAGTTTGTAAATTGCAGAATATAAATTCAAACTTTATCTCAAGCATATATAAAGCAGTAGGGGGTAGGGATATAGAGATGAGAAAATATAGCGTGGAATCCTAACAACGTAAAAACCAGAGGACCAATTCCTTGACTACTTAAGTCACAAGATCCACTAGTTGAATTATAGTTACTCCCTCAAATATTTCCAAGTTGACCACTCTTAACTCCCTCAGGCCGATCTTTAGCTTATCACTCTCGGCTCCTTCAAGTTGGTACGCATGCCACATTACTTTTGGTATCTCGAACTAGGCTTACTACTCGCACCACTCTTGGTATCTCATGGTCAACTTTCTAATCCCACTATGTGGGGCTGTACCCCATTAACTCTCTCTCATGCACCATTTATTAGTGATCCCTGACCCAATAGGCTTGCTCGATTCGGCACCTCTGAATAGCAAGATTTTATCTCAAACAAAGTTGGTCTAAGTTCTCAATACATGAACAAACAAATAGATTAGACAACCAAAATACTTTATAAGAACTAGGTGTGTTAAATTCAAACACAAATAACCCTAGTTCTTGAAATACCTAAAATCTAGGTCAACTGATATGCAATCACAATTTCTAAGAACTCAATAGTTCAACTATGCTAACAATATCTAGCTTAAGTATATACAGAGCTCATAGACAGAAATCATATACTTCTACATCTAAGAGAAGCTGAACATGAAGCAACTCTAAAAACAAGCAAACCTTACCACCAAGGATGTAGATGAGTTGTAGAGAGATGAATTTCGAATGAAAACGAACAAAAATCACAGACAAGCTCTCTTGGGTTGAATAATGACTGACCTCTTCTGTCTAAGGGTTTCCTCCTTTTATTTTCATGATAGCAAGAGATGTAAGGAAATGGGACAAAAGGGGTATTTATATGGCGCTCATTTAATAAGACCCGGCAGTCAAACTGCGGTCAAGATGCACTGGCAAGGGCTCACGAGCTGGGTCGTAAAGCACCAAAAAGCAAACCCACGATCAAGAGTTACTGGCCAGGGATCGTGAGTTCAAGTTGCAAATTTGTTCCAAAGAGAATTCGACTAGACATACCTACGACCTCAAGGTCGCAAGATAGGATTGTGAGTTTCTTCCAGAGACACTGGAAAGAAACCGCTATGGCCAAATTTCTAGATAAGAGCACCATCATAAAGATAGTGAGATTCAACTAGGATGAAGGAAGAATCTGCGAGGCCAAACCTGCGAGCAACCACAGGCAGAAGAAGTCGCGAAATGAAACCAAAGAGCTGCGAACAGAATCTGTAAACATATGATCACGAGATAAGGTTGCAAAAAACATGTGACTCAAAACCGCGAGCACAAGCTCAAGCTATACCGTCGTGAGATTCAATCAGTGTGCCTGAACTAAACAACAACCTGCCACTGCAAGCACAGAATGAATCCATGGACTTGAATAAAGGAAATCTTAGAGATTCTCATTCATGGCTAAAGGCAACATGCTTCTAAGAGAAGTTATAGATAACAACCAAAAACGACAACAACTACTACATTCATATAACAAGATGTGAACTCTAAAGATATGTTTGGTGTGTGGAATTGGATTGAACTATTCTTATGAGATTGGATTGGATAGGAGTGAATTGGATATGACTAGATTGGACTAATTAGTAATGTCATGTGTCTCGTACAATACAAATTGAACTAAAAATAATATTGCCTCTTATTTGGTGTAGTATGGGGTTAGACCAAAAAAAATTTTTCATTGTATTTTATGTTTTATATAATGTGAGATTAGTTAAGTTAAAATTAGATTAAATTAATTTTAAAGTAAAATAAAATTATTTTAAATTAATAATAAAAATAAATTAGATTACAAAAATAAAGTATTTATACTATTTTTTAAAATAAATGAGACTATTAATAATTAATTTTAAAACATAACATTTATATTTTTATTAATATTAAAAAAATAGAACTTTTTAACGTTTTAATATAATGTTAAATAAAAAAATAAAATGCTTTGGACAATTCGTCCCAAGCTATGAAGCGGGACAAAATTCTTGTCCCGCCACACCAGAATTAAACAGCATTAAAAAAGTTTGATGGGATTGGATCATAGGATTGGACTGGGAATAGTCCAATCGTAGTCCAATCCCATTATCCAAACAAACAATAAAGATCTTAAAACTTAGAATGCATGAAGGTAAAGTGTACAACAAGGCAGTGACATAAATACGAAGTGTATGTGTGCATGACAAGTTGTACAACGATGCAGGGACTTAAATATGCAAATTTTGTGTGCGCGCTTAAGAACTTCCAAGAGCTAAAAGCCATGACACCGCTTAACATAAATGCAAGAGCTCTTTAAGGAAGGAAGAAACTTAAACCCACCGAACGCTGAAGCACAAAGCATCCTAAGATACTAAATAATATGGATTACAAGATAATGAGATTTTGATACAAGACCCCCTCTATATGTATGATTCATGCATTGGGGTACTTAGACCAAAACCTTCCGGTTTGAGTTAAAGACTTGCTATTCAAATGTGCCGAATTGAGCAAGCAAGTTGAAGTCAAGAGTCACTAGTCAAAGGCCTATGGGTAGAATTGGTTGAGTACAAGCCCAAGAGTAGTGAGATTAGGAAGTCTAGTATGAGATACCAATAGTGGGGTGATTAGTAACTTGAGTCTAAGATACCAAGAATCAGTGTGGTAGATGTTTCAACCTGAGGGAGCCAAGAGTGATAGGCGTGAATGCAAAATTTCATTGGAAGAAAACATATGAGACCTTGAAGAAAGCAAGCAAGGTGTCCTCAACCAAATAGAAAGGTTTAAAGAAATGATTGGAGATCTTAAAGAGGAAAAGACTATGCATCTCTCAAGAGTCAAATCCTAACATATGTATATATGCTGTTTAAGTTACCCATATGATAATTTTAAACCACTTTTCCTTTTAAAACCTTTTATCTCTCTCTCTTTCTCTAGCTCTATCTCTCTATCTCTCTCTCTAACCCTAGAAGTTGACAAAAAAGTGCAAATGAACAGAACAACAGAGAGGCTAGGGTTTTTAGTAGATCTACGAAATTAATTTATTGTGATCGTCTGGTTGCGAGAATTATCTGTATTGATAGACTGTTCGGATAAGGGAATGACATTGCAAGATGACTGGTTCAGCTTGCTGAGGTTAATAATTATGAAATATTAACTAAAAAGTTTAATTAATATTTCTAATCATTATTGAAGCTCAAAATTGTTGGTCCATTAGGTCCTGTTGCTAGCCCATTTGGTTATTGGTAATAGGGGTCACGGTTAATTAATTGGATAGTCCAATTAATTGTGAAAGTGACACGAATAAATTTAGGGAATTAATTAAATAATATGATTATCTTAATGGTTAAAGTTTTTAAAGCTCACTTAGAGGGACTACGAGACTTGGGGAGTGACATGCAGCGTGAGCCACATGTCACGATATTTGTAATATCCTCTTCTGACCAGTATGTACCGCGATTTGGGACGCAACATGCAGCGCGAACCACAAGTTGCAGCAATTGCAATATTCAAATTTGGCCAGAGACTTCCGCGACTTGGGGCACAACTCACAGTGCGACCCACAAGTTGCGGCGGAGCATCAAGTGCCCTAATTCCAGCTCGTTATAAAAAGAAAAAGGAGAAAAACAAAATAGGGGGATTCAGCTGATAGAAAAGACAGAGAACAAAGAAGAGAGAATAGAAGAAAAAGAGAAGAGGCGCTGCTAGGAGACTAGACCCTCGATTGATTCTTCATTCGTCTACACCAAGCAAGGAATCCGGATTGTTGAAGGAGGAGTTCACCCAAAACGGAATCATACGAGAATCATTCCGTCGAGAGTTCTTTTTCTTCCATTCTTCAGTTCCTTATGATTGTGTTCTTGTTCATGTCTTCATTAACTAATATCATGTGTTATTTTAACTCCCTAGTTATGAACTAATTTGTATACGAGGGATGATGATGGATCTTTGTATGAAGTTTTGATTGATTTTATATATGTTTGGATGATCGATTATTTACATGGTTGAGTGGTTATTGTATGCTTAGATGAATGTTAAGTGATTGATCACCCCTTAGCATTATTTGTTGTTGTGAGTTATGAACCAAGAGGAGACGCTCACAACGTGTTCGATAAAATGCCCATTACAGTTTAGGAGTTAATTTGATATATATTAACTTACTCTGTATGATCTTTGATAGTGTTATTGTGATTTAATGCATTCACATAAATTGGGATATTCATTAAGAGATAAAATATTAGTGTATGTGGGAATAGGTTCAATTTATCTCGAGAGAGAATCTTGAATAATTTAGTTAGTACGATCATTAACTGGTAATAATTCAATCTCGTTACATAGTAATTTCTTTCACAAGGACATACTTAATGAAATCAGAATCCCTAGTTCTCTCTTACATTGGTAGAAACCCTTTTTGTTATTTAGTTTCATAAGTTTATTAGTCTTTAATTAATCAATTTTTACATAACTCATTCAATTGTTCAAATAGAAGTAGGTTTGGTTAATTTTAGTAATCAGTACCTAAAATATCCTCGTGGGAACGATACTTGTACTGTCATTATATTACTTGTGCCGACTCCATATATTTGCGGGTTACGAAAAAGCGTAACAAGTTTTTGGCACCGTTGCCGAGGACTATTTTAGTTTGTATTGATATTAATACCAACTCAATCTATAGCTAATTTGAATTTTTTTTTTTTAATTTCGCTTTTCTTTTATTTCTTTGTCAATTTTTATTTTACTTGTTTGCTCACTCTTCTTTGCAGGTAGCTTGCTCCTTGTATGAGAAGTACAAGGTGTGTCAAATCAGCACCCTTTTAAGAACTTGTTATAGAGATCGAGTGAACTTTGAGACAGAGAAGAGGACAAGCAAGAGAACATCTCGCAATGGATCCACCATAAGACCTCCACAACAAGATCTAGAAAATGTCAGGGCTCTGCGCGACTTTGCTAGTCCCACCATGGAGGGAAATCAGTCCAGTAGCCGATGACCACAGTTGCATCAAACAATTTTTAGATCAAGTCGGCGATTATTCAGATGATCCAGAACCATGTTCCATTTGGAGGATTGCCGAATGACGATCCAAACACTCACTTGGAGAACCGGACGATGCAATTCGGTTGCGAATTTTCCCTTTTTCCTTAAGGGATCGAACAATGCTGTGGTTGCACTCTCTACCGCCGAACACATTCACCACTTGGGATGCACTTGCTCAAACATTCCTCGCTAAGTATTTCCCTCCAGAAAAGACAACCAAGATCAAAAACCACATTACGTAGTTTATGCAGTTTAAGATAAAGATGTTATATGAAGTCTGGGAGAGTTATAAGGATTCTGATGAGGAAATGCCCACATCATGACTTATTGAAATGGCTAGTTATGCAAACGTTTTACAATAGCCTCACACAGCCGAACCAAAGTATGATAGATGCAGCTTCTGGTAGTGCCCTTATGAGCAAATCGATTGACATTGCATATGAACCCGTTTCCCGTGGGCCTAACGAACAGTTCGTGTTGCATTGGCTGCAGGCTCTAGAGGAAATTCCTCTGTAAGCACAAATTTTAGGCTCTATACAGACCAAGATTGCATTAATGTTGTTTTTCCATTTTGTGAAGCTTTCCCCTGGTTAGTTTTTCATTTGTGATGATTTGTAATAATGCAGACGACATCGCTGATATAAACATAAATAAAAAATTGCATTCATTCCATACATTCAGCTCATATGTAAAGGTTCGGCATAATATTAAACATGATGCATGAACATGTTTAATGAATAAGAAAAATTCCTAAAAAATGTTGCTATGCCACTGACAATCCAACATATTACGGAAGAAGGAGAGCGCTCTTAATTGTTCAAGTCCTAAATCAACCCTTAAGGGAATGACTCTTCTACTTCTCGCATTACCAACCTTTGCTATCACTCTTACTACAACGTAGGATTTTCTCTCCTTCCTTTGACCCAACTTAATTCTCCATACCCTTTTCTGCCTTAGAATTAGTTTTTCTTTCTATCAATAAAGCGCTACTGTATGTATGATAATTATGTAAAATTTACAAAACAATCAAGACAACTAAAAATTTACACTTATCAACCATCGTACATTTTCAATAATATTCGAAATATAAAAGAATAACACCACCAGTTTGACAAGAAAAAATATTATACAAATTGCTTCTAAACATCCAAATTTGAGAAAGATGATTGACTTACCTCCCACCGTTCATCGATTTTCTCACCTACCCTTTCATCCGGAGTACATCTAATTTCTTGGTAGAACTATGTGAATAGAATAACAAAACAAAAAATTAAAAACATAAATAAAAAATCAAAATGGATATAAACAAACCCATAGACAGCAGAAAAAAGTGACTCAAATCCATTCACCCAATTAGCTATTTAGAATTACATACAATAAAGTTTAGGGTTTTGGGTGGAAAGCTAACCTTAGAAGTTGGAAAAAGAAATGCAAATGAACAGAAACAAAAGAGTCTAGGATTTCGGGTAGATCTAAAATTAATTAATTATGATCACCTAGTTGAGAGAATTATCTATATCGCTAGAGTGTTCGAAGAAGGGAATGACATTCCACGGTGACTGGTTCAGCTTGCACATGTATGTCTAAAGAATCTCTCGTGAATATATTGAAGAAAGACTCACGATCTTGCAGATTCTCATTTTGCCAATTATATATATTATTTAGGGATAAATTGCAATGAAATACCCTGACGTTTATTCATATTCGTATTTTTTCTTAAACTACAACAAATACCTCGAATAATTACAACTTGGTCCTTAATGTATTTAAAAATATTAGTTTTTGATCTATTTTTTACTTTTTTAACTTACAAGATCCCCACTTTTTTCAAAATATATTAATTTAGTCTCTATAACCAAAATTTCGATGGTCAAACCTAACATAAAATATAAATTAGCCTATCTTATCCTTTTTAATTAAATTATTAAATTATAATGACGCTTTTACCCTTTAATTTTTTAACAACTTTACCTATCTAGGTGCAAAATGTTACTAACTCTAGGTGCAAAGAAAGTTAACGAAGTGATCAAGCTTGGGAATATGTACAATGATAAGAGAGGAACTGGATTTAACAATGCTTCAACGACCTCCACAAGCAAGACAGTTTTTGTTAAGGCAAAGTGTTAAGACTACTACTTCTGCTGAGGCCAGCTGATTCCAAGAGTTGCACATGTGTGTTCCACTGTCAAAGGAATTGTAGCAATTCATAGTCTATGCAATTGCCTTACAGCAGCTCAGGCTATGAAATTGCATATACCAAAGCAATTGCATATCTTTAACAACAAGGCAAGAAATTCCTCTCATCATACTGCTCCACCTTTGCCTAGTCAGCTTTGCCAAATCAGCAGCTGAGAACTGCTCTAGCTGTGCCAACTCAGCAGCAGTCTCAGCCAATCATGTTGCTAAGCTTGTAATAGAATTCCTAAAATTCAGGAATATGTTACAACTATCTTTCCCACCAATTGAAATAGATTTTCTACAACTTGTATCACACCTTTTTTATGATTCTTGAAATGTATATATATATATATATATATATATAGCAAGTTGTTCTCTGTAAATGGAGAGAATGATGAAATGTAAAAGTCTCTCAATTCCTGCACTTCACTTTCTTTTATTTTCTTCTTAGCTTTCAATTTCTGTAGCTAGCTTGTTCTCTTTGTTTTTCATGGTATCAGAGCCATTAGACTGACTGTCATGGCTTCTCCAAGCAACTTCATTGCAGAAGCATCAGCAGCTACTACAAACTCCACAGACCTCTTAAAATCGCTGGTTTCTCTACTCTCTTCAAACCTGAATTTCAACCTTCCTATTAAGCTAGATCATATGAACTACAACTGAAAAACATGGATTTGTAACTATGACAAACCTAGTGGAGGCGAATTGGTTTAATAACAAATATTGCGAAATTAAAAAAATAAACCTACATAAAAAATCAACACAAAGATTTTTATGTGAAAAACCTCAACAGGTTAAAAACCACGGGACCAACTCGTAGGCCACTTAACATATTACACACAGATTTCAACTAGTTGGTATATCATTTATAACTAACGTTGATTGACCACTCAATCACATGACTCCTGCTATAACACAAGACTATCCCCGCAGGCCTTTTACTAGCAAACCTTGTAAATGCTGGTCAGAGACTCTACGAGCTCCAAGACTTCGTGTTCCTTTTGTCAGGTCAAATAAACAATAGCCCTCAAGTGTATTGAGATCAAATATAGTGCTCATTAATGAATGAACAATCAAATAATATGTATAATCAAAACATGTTATGAATAGACTAGAATAATGAAGCACAATATCAAAGTATAATCTAGACTAGAAACTCTTGTAAATCTACCTATACCCTATGGTTTTTATCCCATCAAATAAGTCTACAAGTTCTCAGACTTAGTTGAAGTACATGAACTGTAACACCTCCCGACCCGAATTCGCTCGAACCGAATTAGGGAGCGCTACCGGATACAGACATATGCGGATACGGAAAATTGAAAACACTAGCGGAAGCACCTTCTTATACAGTTAACATTAAAATTATACTATCGAAAACTTAAAATCATATACTTAAACATAAATCGAAATCAATAGTCTAAAATAGTTTCTGAAATTTCGCCAGAATTTCCTCTGTTTTCCGACTTTCCAAAAACCTGTTTTCAACAATTTCGTAAACATAATTCTTATAAAAAAAAAACATTTATATCCATGCATGCCGATATAATACATATAAAACATCAAATACGTAGTAGGCTACCAAAAATAGCAGGAGTGATGTGACTCAGGACTCAATCACTGCAGACTCAACTCTTTCCAGCCTTATCTTCTTCCTGAACTCTCTTACCTGCTGTGTGAGAAACTCAACACGCTAAGCATAACGCTTAGTGGGTGTACCCAAAATTCAATTGTATAAACATAAATAATATCTCAATAACGCAAATAACATATAAAACCAACATATTGGGGCACAATTGAATCAAATATTTCAATATATATATATATATCCCTTGGAAAAACGATAACAAATATTATATCAAAGCAATTATCAACAACATCTTCCGAAATTGGAATAAAATATCATATCAAACTTATTAATACCAAATCAAATAATATAACAAATTATATTTCATTTCTATATCCATTTTAGGCTCCTGATATACTAAACATACGTTTCGTAGTACTACTCAGAGAACCCAATTGACATGTCAATCTCCTATATCCATATCTATGTTTACATATATCATAGCCAAATCAATTTTCGAAAATCATATAATTCATTCCGAACAGAATTGTTAATTTAAATTCTGAAATCATATTCAAATCAGTATACACATTTCCGGAATTCGAATCGCATCAATATACATATACAAGCAAATTATAAAATCGTTTCCAAAAATATTTTTGAATCCAGAAATCGCTTCAAATCACATGCAATTATATATCATAAATCCATAGTAAATCCAAATGCCACGAATCACTTTTCGAAACAAATCGCAAAACAATATATACGAAATTGCTTTTAATAATATTCTTCGTAATATTACTATAATCAAAACATATCGAAAATCAATTCAGAATATTTTTCGTAAACAATATTACGGATCCAAATTATATTTCAAATAAACGTAATCCAAATCATTAACAATATATATATATATATACATATACATATATATTCAAAATAAATTTATTACAACAATATATATATATCTATTGAAAATCATCAAAAACAATATATATATATATATATATATATTCAAAATCAATTTATTACAAACAATATATACCAAATGATCCCAAAATCAATTTCAAACAACATATCGTAATCTATATAGCTCAAATAACTAAAAACAATATAATATAACGATTCCGAAATATTTTGGAAAATCTGAAAAATAGGAAAACGGTATCACCAAACCTGAAATGCTATTCTCTTCACAAACTTCTTCTTTTCCAACTCCACTTTCCTTCTCATTCTTCTTCTTCTTCTAGCACTTTCTCTCTCTAAAATCTCTCACTCTCTCTCTCTCTCTCACGGTTTCTCTCTCACTCTTACACTCAAACTTTTCATTTCACTCTTTGACCAAGTCCTCTCTAATTCTCTCTATCATGCTTAGGTATTGCATCACACTTGCCAAGTTTCAAATTGCTATTGTTTTTGTGTCTAAGTGCCCTCTTTTGTTTTTTTTTTTATAAGATGCTTCTTGATTGACTTGCTTTCTTTATATTTTGTGTGAGTGGATCCTCCACTAACACATATATATTATATTTGATATATATATATATCTTAATTGCAACATGCCCCCTCAACATTCCAAAATCCTAAAATGGAAACCAATTTACAATTAATCACATCCCATCTCGATAATTATTCCAAAAATATTCCACACTTATCCAATTACCAAATTGACTTCACCAATATTCAATTGGACCCATTATCATCCAAATGCACCATGAAAATAATATCGTTAATGGGATTTAACTCGGTTAAAATCAATATTCATTTTCAACCATATACCGAATATATATATATATATATATATATATACTTTCCACCAATATAAATCACATACTTAACTGTTGCATGCTTAATAATAATTAATAATAATACTGTTCATAATTATGGAAAATTAGGGGCGTTACAATTCTTCCCCCCTTAAGAAATTTCGTCCGTGAAATTTTACCTCATTCAAATAGTTGTGGATATTGCTATCGCATCACTTCTTCGCTCTCCCATGTAGCTTCTTCTACATTATGGTTCCTCCAGAGTATCCTCACTAGCGGTATTTTCTTATTCCGGTGTTCTTTCATCTCTCTGTCTAGAATCTCCACTGGTTCTTCCTCATATGTCAGATCAGGGTTGGATCTCAATGGCTTCAGTCTGAACTCTATGCGATGGATCAGATCTGTATCGTCTCAACATGGATACATGAAATACATCATGGATCTTTTCCAGTTCCAAAGGTAAAGCCAGTTGATAAGCTTCTGGTCCCACACGTTCAATGATCTCGTATGGACCAATAAACATCGTACTCAACTTCCCTTTATTTCCGAATCTCAATATCTTCTTCCATGGCGATACTTTCAAAAATACCTTGTCTCCGACTACATACTCAATGTCTCTTCGTTTCAGATCCGCATACGATTTCTGACGATTGGAAGCAGCTTTCAATCTGTCTTTTATAATCTTAACTTTCTCTTCCGTCTGTCTAATCACATCAGGTCCAACCAACTTGTTTTCACCCAACTCTGTCCAGCATAAGGGTGTCCTGCATTTCCTGCCATACAATGCCTCGTATGGTGCCATAGCTATGCTCGTCTGAAAACTGTTATTGTATGCAAATTCAATTAATGGAAGATGATCAACCCAACTCCCTTCAAAATTGATTATACAGCTCCTGAGCATATCTTCAAGCACCTGAATGACTCGCTCTGATTGCCCATTTGTCTGTGGATGGAAAGCTGTACTGAAGTTCAATCGTGTACCTAAAGCTTCCTAAAATTTCTTCCAGAATCTAGATGTAAACATCGGATCTCTATCAGAAATGATCGAAGCTGGTACACCATGTAATCGAACGATCTCTCTGAATATACAGCTCTGCTAACTTGTCCAGAGAATAATTCGTTTTGACTAGGTAGGAAGTGCACTGATTTCGTTAGTCGATCCACGATTACCCAAATCGAATCTTGCTTGCTTCGCGTAAGGGGTAATCCGATAACGAAATCCATGGTAATGTGGTCCCATTTCATTCAGGTATGGATATTGGCTGTAGCAAACCTGATGGAACCTGGTGTTCCGCTTTTACCCGCTGACATGTCATACATCTGTTCACAAATTCAATCACATCTCTTTTCAAACCTGACCACCAATACTGAGTCCTCAGATCTCGATACATTTACGTACTACCAGGGTGCATCGAATACTGACTACTGTGTGCCTCTGTTAGAATGGTCTTTCTCAACTCATCATCATTTGGAACACAAACTCTGTCCTTGAAGTACAGAATACCATCATCCTTGATTACAAAGTCAGTCTGCTTCCGCTCTTGGACTTAATCACGGATGGCTAAAAGTTTCTAATCCTGTTGTTGCTGATCCTGTATTTGCTGAATCAAATTTGGCTTGAGTTTCAACTCAGCCAGGATAGCATCATCTGATGTCAGTCTCAATTGAGCATTTATAGCTCTTAGTGCATACAGAGATTTCCTGTTGAGAGCATCAGCGACAACATTCGCTTTCCTTGGATGGTAGTCAATCACACAATCATAATCTTTAATCAACTCCATCCATCACCTTTGCCTCAAATTAAGTTCTTTCTGGGTAGGCAGATACTTAAGACTCTTGTGATCAGTGTAAATATAGCATTTCTCTCCATACAGATAATGCCACCATATTTTCATAACAAACACTATGGCTGCAAGTTCCAGATCATACGTCGGATAATTCTGTTCATGCATTTTCAGCTGTCTGAAAGCATATGCAACTACCTTCCCATCCTGCATCAATACACATCCCAGGCCATTGTGTGAAGCATCGCTATAAACCACAAAGTCTTTTCCTGATACTGGCTGTACAAGAATTGGTGCTTCAACCAACATCGCTTTCAATTTCTCAAAAGACGCCCGACATTTCTCATTCCATTCGAACCTAACATTCTTGTGCAGCAGTTTAGTCAAAGGAGTAGCTATGGATGAAAACTCCTTTACAAACCGTCTATAGTATCCAGCCAAACCCAGAAAACTCCAGATCTCAGAAACATTTCTAGGAGGCTTCCACTCCATAACTACTTCAATTTTATTGGGATCTACTTTAATATCATCTGCCGATATTACATGTCCTAGAAAAGCAATTTCATTCCAGAATTCACATTTGCTGAGCTTGGCAAACAACATCTTTTCTCTCAGAATCTGTAACACTATTCAGAGATGCTGATCATGTTCTGCTGTAGTCTGAGAGTATATCAGAATATCATCGATGAATACTACAACACACAGATCCAGATACGGACGGAAGATACGGTTCATCAGATCCATAAAGGCTATTGGTGCATTAGTCAACCCAAATGGCATCACCACAAATTCATAGTGTCCGTATAGTGTCCGGAAAGCTATTTTCTGAATATCAGAATCTTTCACCCTTAACTGGTGATATCCTAATCTGAGATTAATCTTTGAGAAGACAGTGGCTCTTCTCAACTGATCAAACAAGTCATCGATCCTAGGCAACGGATATTTATTCTTGATTGTGAGCTTATTCAGTTGCATGTAATCGATACACAATCTCATCGACCCATCTTTCTTCTTCATAAATAGTACCGGTGCTCCCCACGGGGAAACACTAGGTCGAATGAATCCCTTATCTAACAACTCTTGCAACTGCAACTTCAGCTCTTTTAATTCTGCAGGTGCCATTCTGTACGGAGCAATTGATACTAGTGCAGTTCCCAGTATCACATCAATTACAAATTCCACCTCTCTCACCAATGGTAGATCAGGAAGTTCTTCTGGAAATACATCTGAAAAATCACATACGGTAGGTATATTCTGTAGACTGAAATCAACCTTCCGTGAATCAACCACATGTGCTAAATAGGCTTCACACCCCTTTCTGATCAATTTCAGAGCAGTAATGGTCGAAATAACATTAGAGAGATAATCTCTTCTATCACCCACCATTAATACCTCTGCACCATTTGCTGCCCTAAGCGTCACTTGCTTTAAACTACAGTCAATTATAACCCGGTGTCTGGATAACCAATCCATGCCCAAAATTACATCGAAGTCATGGAATGGCAACTCCATCAAATCACCTGGAAATTCATACTCATGTATTCTGATAGGACAATCTCTAGAAACCCTATTCACGATCATACTGTGACCTAAGGGACTACTCACTATCACATCAAACCCAGTAGACCCAGTTTTCAGATTTCTATCTCTAATCATGGCACCACATATATATATATGAATGTGTAGATCCTGGATATATCAATGCAACTACAATAAGGTCAAAAATAGAAACCATACCAGTAATCACATCTGGTGCATCCCTGTCCTCTTGAGCCCTAATAACATAGGCTCGAGCTGGTGTCCGACTCTTCTGACGCCTTGAAGACTCTGTTGCCCCTCCGGGCCTACTGACCTCCGTCCTTGCCTGACTAGGTCTCCTCCCCCTAGGAACAGTGTGAGCTGACCTCACTGATGGCATCTCAGACGTAGCTTGAGCCCTTGGACAGTCTCTTAGGAAATGGTCACGGGAACCGTATAGGAAACAGGCTCCGATAACTCTCCTGCACTCACCCGGATGACTCTTTCCACAATGATCACAGAGAGCCAAGGCTGGTCCCCTAGCTGTACTACTAGGAGCACTAGCCACAGATGCTGTAGACTGACCTGGTCTGGCGGATGTTGGAGGTCTCTGGGATTGCCTCGGGCCACTACTCTGTGGTCCCTTGTACAACTGTCCCTGCCCTCTCCGCTGCTGACTTCAGCTCTTCCTGGCCTGTTTATCTGTTTGTACCCTTTCAACACTAACGGCTGCAGATACAAGCCTAGTAAAATCAACTATCTCCAATGCAGCAACCTGAAGATGGATATAATTATTCAGACCGTCCTCAAATCTCCTGCACCTGCTCTCTTCTGTCAACACCATGTCACTGGCGTACTTACTCAATCGGTTAAACTCCTGTTCGTACTCAGTAACGGACATCTGTCTCTGTTTCAGATTCACAAAATCTCTCTTCATGTTCTCTATATAAATGCGACCCACATACTTTTTTCGGAACTCCCTTTGGAAAAACTCCCAAGTTCGTTCCGCTGGCCGCACTGTCTGGGTAATGGCTGTCCACTACTGATACGCATCCTCCTGCAATAAGGATACAGTACACTTTAGACTCTCCTCTGGGGTACAGTGCATCTGTTGTAATATGCGCTATATCCGCTCAAACCAGTATTCAGCGGCTGTAGCATCATCATCAAACTTACCCCTGAAATCCGTAGGTCAGTATTTAGCCAACCTTTCGACCGCTGATCTCTGTGGCGGAGCTCTAGTCACAGTCCGCAGAATCTCAGTCATCTGCTAAACATTTACAGGCTGATTCTGAGCCTCTAGTCCAGGCACTCTTGGACCTACTGACTCGCCAGATGCTTCCCAGCTACACTAGCGGGGCTACCAGACCTATCATGTCCTTCCATAATCCTATATAAGACAGAAGAGGAATACTGCAGATTAGAGTCACATTCTCCTATTTTCTTTTCTAAAATGCATGCATGTACAAAACATTTTGCATTTACAAAACATTTCGCTCTGGTCTAGGAATGCCTAAACCATTGGCTCTGATACCAAAAACTGTAACACCTCCCGAACCGAATCCGCTCAGACCGAATCAGGGAACGCTACCAGATACAGACATATACGGATACGGAAAATTGAAAACACTAGCGGAAACACCTTCTTATACAGTTAGCATTAAAATTATACTATCGAAAACTTAAAATCATATACTTAAAAATAAATCGAAATCAATAGTCCAAAATAGTTTCTGAAATTTTCGCCAGAGTTTCCTCTGTTTTTCGACTTTCCAAAAACCTGTTTTCAACAATTTCGTAAACATAATTCTTATAAAATATTTATAAATATTCAACTTCAAAAGCATTAAAATCCATGGCTCAATTATCACAAATATTTACAAATATATATAAAACTAAATATTCATTGCATATATTTACAAAGAAAAAAATTTATATACATGCATGCCGATATAATACATATAAAACATCAAATACGTAGTGGGCTACCAAAAATACAGGAGTGATGTGACTCAGGACTCAATCACTGCAGACTCAACTCTTTCCAGCCTTATCTTCTTCCTGAACTCTCTTACCTGCGTATGAAAAACTCAACACGATAAGTATAATGCCTAGTGGGTGTACCCAAAATCCAATTGTATAAACACAATATAATATCTCAATAACGCAAATAACACATAAAACCAACATATGGGGCACAATTAAATCAAATATTTTATATATATATCCCTTAGAAAATCGATAACAAATATTATATCAAAGCAATTATCAACAACATCTTCCGAAATCGGAATAAAATATCGTATCAAACTTATTAATACCAAATCAAATCATATAACAAATTATATTTTATTTCTATATCCATTTTAGGCTCCTGATATACTAAACATACTTTTCGAACTGGATTACGGGCTATACAGAACAGAGATGGATACCAACGGAGGGCCCGCTACATATCCCAGATATATCAGAACAGAGTTGGATACTAACGGAGGACCCGCTGCATATCCCAAATCAGATTTCCCAACCCGCAAAGGGTGGTACCTTAAACATAACATATAGGCGTAGTACTATTCAGAGAACCCAATTGACATGTCAATTTCCTATATCCATATCTATGTTTACATATATCAAAGCCAAAGTACTTTTCGAAAATCATATAATTCATTCCGAACAGAATCGTCAATTTAAATTCTGAAATCATATCCAAATCAGTATACACATTTCCGGAATTCGAATCGCATCAATATACATATACAAGCAAATTATAAAATCGTTTCCGAAAATATTTCTAAATCCAGAAATCGCTTCAAATCACATTTAAAATTACATGCAATTATATATCATAAATCCATAGTAAATCCAAATGCCCGGAATCACTTTTCGAAACAAATCACAAAACAATATATACGAAATTGCTTTTAATAATATTCTCCGTAATATTACTATAATCAAAACATATCGAAAATCAATTCAGAATATTTTTCGTAAACAATATTACGGATCCAAATTATATTTCAAATAAACGTAATCCAAATCATTAACAATATATATATATACATATATATTAAAATCAATTTATTACGACAATATATATATATATATATATATATATATTCAAAATCAATTTATTACAAACAATATATATCAAATGATCCCAAAATCAATTTCAAACAACATATCATAATCAATATAGCTCAAATAACTAAAAACAACATAATATAACGATTCCGAAATATTTTGGAAAATCTGAAAAATAGGAAAACGGTATCACCAAACTTGAAATGCTATTCTCTTCACAAAGTTCTTCTTTTCCAACTCCACTTTCCTTCTCCTTCTTCTTCTTCTTCTAGCACTTTCTCTCTCTAAAATCTCTCACTCACTCTCTCTATCTCACGGTTTCTCTCTCATTCTCACACTCAAACTTTTCATTTCACTCTTTGACCAAGTCCTCTCTAATTCTCTCTATCATGCTTAGGTGTTGCATCACACTTGCCAAGTTTCAAATTGCTTTTGTTTTTGTGTCAACGTGCCCTCTTTTGTTTTTTTTTTATAAGATGCTTCTTGTTTGACTTGCTTTCTTTGTATTTTGTGTGAGTGGATCCTCCACTCACACACACACACATATATATATATTATATTATATTATATATATATATATATATATCTTAATTGCAACATGCCCCCTCAACATTCCAAAATCCTAAAATGAAAACCAATTTACAATTAATCACATCCCATCTCGATAATTATTCCAAAAATATTCAACACTTATCCAATTGCCAAATTGACTTCACCAATATTCAATTGGACCCATTATCATCCAAATGCACCATGAAAATAATATCGCTAATGGGATTTAACTCGGTTAAAATTACTATTCGTTTTCAACCATATACCAAATATATATATATATATATATGTATACTTTCCACCAATATAAATCACATACTTAACTGTTGCATGCTTAATAATAATTATTAATAATACTGTTCATAATTATGGAAAATTAGGGGCGTTACATGAACTCTATCTCGAGATTCATGACTTTTAGCCATTCATCTTTGTCAAAATCTTCCATTACATGTCTGAATGACAATGGGTCATCCACACTATCATTAGAAATGACACCCTGTGCCTCTCCAATACCTAAATAGCATTCAGGTTGTCGTACAACCCTCCCACTACGTCTAGGTGGCAATGTATCCTGACTAGGAATTATCTGACTATTAGACGTTGATGGAACAATAATCTTGTCAACAACTTTTAATGATTGAGCACTGGTCGAACCAGGTTCTAGCTTTTTTAATACGATCTTTGATCGAGGTTTATGATCACTCATATAATCATCTTCAAGAAACGTTGTGTTTGTCGATACACACACTATATTTTCTTGAGGATTTTAAAAGAATCCACCTCTACTTTCCTTTGGGTATCCTATAAACATGCATAGTTCTAGTTTTCCACTACTGTTCTTCATTACATGTACTGTTAGGATTATGCTCAATAGCAAGAGTGTAATGATGCGGATTTTATGCAACTCGCAAGTGTACGAGATCAACACAAGTAATAAAGAGTGAATAGAGTATCGTTCCCACGAGGACAATGAATATCAATTACCAAAATTAACTCAACCTAATTCTATTTGGAATAACAATATTTTAGAAATTGCAAATTAACTAAAAACAATTAAAAACTACGATTCGAATTCAAGGGAATTGAGGCGTTAGGATATCCGATTTCACTTGGTTATTATTATCAAACACTCATGAGTTACTATCTAGATTTTATTACCGATAGTTGAATGCGTGCTTAAACTAGATTAACCAATAATCTCTCTCGAGTATTACCAGAATTATTCCATCGCACACCAATACCCTATCTCTCGATGACTACTGAGTGCGCGATAACACATTAAGAATAAATAAACACAAAACAAGCAACACAAACCAATTACTATATCTCTATGTAATCTAGTATGTGATAAACATTAATACGAGCACGTAGGTGGGCGTCTCCTCTCGGTTCATAACCCAACCACCTATGATGATTCTAAGTAATGATCAGACACAATAGAAAGCAATAAACTCAATAATATCTATCAACACATCAATAACAAATCTAAATAGAAAACCTCAATTGTATTCAATAATTAATATACCAAGATCCATCATCAATCCTAACTATGAAAATTAGTTCATGCTTGAGTAAAAGAACAAAGCAATAATATTCTTAAATCCTAGCATGATTAATTACAACGAAAAAGTAAAGGAGAATAAATTTTAGAAAAACTTCGTTGATTCCCCATCGATTGCTTTCCGAGGTGATGCGAAATTGATGACGAATGCGATGCGGAATGAAGATGTTGCTTCCAAACCCTAGAATTTTCTACCTCCCCTTCTAATTGATTGAGTCTCTATTTATAGCTTTCCCTAATGAAGAATTTGAAAACGAAACGATCACATAAATTCGTGCCAAAAAGCACTACCTAAAAAGGTAGTGCTGCTTGGTAGCGTAACCTGATGGACAAAACTAGGAGAAGAAAAGAACTACCTAAGAGCGCTACCTGAGGTAGCGCCTCTTAGGTAGCGCCACCTGATGAGCGAATTCTCAACCAAAAGGTGCTACCTAAGAGCGCTACCTGAGGTAGCGCCTCTTGGAAGCGCCACCTGATGGGCGAATTCTTCAACTTGATTTCACGGATCTATTGATCCGAAATCATCCAAAACATCATCGATCATCGAATATCACCTGCACACTAAATAAACACATCAAAACGTCCAATTTTTCCTTAAGAATCGAGCAAAAACGATAAATAATTGGGTCGCAAAATTATGCAAAATATGACATTATCATGTAATAGTGTAATTGACAATCTTTTCATATGAATAAAGTGATTTCTGATATAACGAATATTATAGCAATTATATTAATTGTCAAAAGTAAATAATCATAAGGTTAAGAAAATATGAGAAAAAAAAGAATTGTTCGTATATCTGGATATATATGAGATAGACACAATTCTTTAGTTAGTCTCGAATATGCATTCACAACTTAAAATATAAGGTTGGGGGCCTTTATCTTGTTAAAGTTGTAGATTCTTCTGTTAGCATTTGAGCGGGATCAAATGTGATATGATGAGTCTAAAATCATCGAAGTATCTTTGGACAAAAGAATCTAGTGCAATGGGTGCATTGAATAGGATCACTGTAAAAAACTTTATCCGCAACCGTCAGTGGATAAAAGTATTCAACTGAGACAACCGGAGAGTCAATCTGAATCCTGAGATAAATGATGGACTTATGGTGGCACGCGTTATCATTTGAGCTGTCAATGAGTACGATTATATCGCATAGTCTATCCTCAATAGTTTGGTGGTATTTACGTGTATATCGATAATGGACATCATTTATAGAAATGGACATCGTGATTACATTTAGCAAATGTTAGTAGAATACCATCATATTGATGTTATGAGGTATTGGATATTTAAATCTTTACCTAAAGTTTTCAATAGTGGTTATTGAAACATGACTTCTAGATAAGTCAAAATATCCAAGTTCGAAAACATGGTCATATGAGTAAATATGGTAACTTACAGAGCTATAGACGGTTTATGAGCTCTTGGCGATTACTGGTATTTTTCACGAGGATACATTTTCTCCATTTAGGTAGTCTAGGGTATGAATTAGTATGCTCACTTATTCTATCTTTATTTAAGAGTTCAATTTTAGTTCTTTAGTGGAATGAACTAAAATTAATGGATCGGACCTAAGTGAATCATTTATTGATTGTGATTAAGTTATATCTATTAGAGCTTAAATTTAGATAGCCCGCCAAGATCCCCAATCCACACGAACTTGAATGGATCACTAGTTATATACTACCGGATAATTTATTTGATCCATCTTATAGAATTGTTTTTGGAATTCTTTCCAAAAGCTTTGAGAGGTGCGTTCTTGTATTCGATCAAGACACGCGGTAACTCGTCAAATTACATGGAATGAGCGGCCCTAAGGGATGTTTTTAACATCCCGTAAATATATTGATAATATAATTGGCACATTTATTTAAATGGGGTTGTTAAATTATATTAAATATATTTATTTAAGGGCATGTGGACTTGTTTCTTTTTGTAAGAATGGGTCTAGTTCACATGTGGACTTTTTGTGGAGGTCCAATGAGATTAATAAAATAGAAAACAAAGTTTGGTCCATAACCAAATGGGGTGGGCGGCGTTAGGTATTAGGACATAGCTAATTTCTTTGTTTTATTTTATTAGTTAATTAAATGGTAATTAATTAATTATCTAAATTAATTAATTGCTTAATTAAAAATAAAATTACTTTTCTACTAAGGAATTGGATTCCTATTTTCATACTATTAATGATAGTATGATAAGAATCAAAAACCTTATTTGATAAGTGATAGAAAATTGGAATTGTTTATCAAATCAAACTAGAAAAGGTTTTTGATATTTATCAAAACTCTAAAAGTTGACTTTTAAGTCACTTTTAGGAAAGTTTTGATAAGTCACTAATTCTCAATTATCCTTTAATAATTATTAGATAATGCACTTTAAAGTTGGGATATGATTGAACTCTTGGATTGATAGGTTTTTGGGTGAAACACAAACCCTCTAAGAAGGAGGATTCGGCCACCCTATATATACTATCAAAGGGGAGTTCGGCCAAGGAAGATTATAATGCAACTTTGGTGAATTTTGTGAGCTTTTGGAAGCTAAGAAAAATAGCCAAAAATCCTAGCAAAGTGTGAGAATTCTCCCGAGAGAAAAAAGAGAAAGAACGATGGAGTTCTAGTTCCTCTAAGTTTCTCAAGAGGGTTTTGAGTGACTAAAGAAAAAAAAATTTTGTTTCTCATCTTCAAGTACACAATTCGAAGAAAGGGAGCCCAAACTCCAAGGTGATCCACATTCGTGAAGGATTGGAAGATCTTGCGGTTCATAATTGACGTAACATCAAGCCTCACGTAATTCAAAAGGTATGTTACCTTTTGTTATATATCTAATTAAATATGGGTTAAAATCTCTTTTGGAAAAAAATTTTAAAACGTACCAATACAAAATGTTTTTTTTTTTTTTGCGCCTTCCACTGCGCCGTACTCGCCATTTTTCCTACAATTGGTATCAGAGACAAGGTGTACCTATAGTTAATTAAACGTACATACGTGGATTTTTCTTTTAATTGTGTATGGATTTTTCTTTTAAGCCTCAATTATCCTTCCAAAGGGCTATGCGCGCATACGGCCCACCCAAGGAAGGGCAAGGCACGCACAGCCTTCCGAAGGCAATGCGAGCCCGCGGCCCGGCAAGGACTGTGAGCGCGCACCGCTAAGGAATGCTGGGCGCTCGTACCCGTCCCAGGGGCAGCTACGCGCGCCTCTCCGTGGGCCACAATGCCTTGTTGCGATCTTGCATAGACTACCGCAAGAAGACTTGTTCGACAAGTTAGAGTTAGGGTTTAAGATTATCCAAATAATGTAATTTACTTGTTTTTCTAGGTTGGACCAAAATTGTGGCTATTTACTTTTTCCGTAAATATTACAATGTTTATTCATTGTCTGATAACATGTCATTTAGAATAGGAGTGCCACTCATATATCGCTTTTGGTATGAATATGCATTGAATGATTTAGGTATCTAAATTGGCATCTAGATAACTTGGTAATCATTCTTTGGAATTCCATCACACGCCTTAAACGATTGAGTGGGAAAAGGTGTTTAGAACACCTATGGCCTCCCGGGTTAGTTGAGCTTTATGTTTTATGTGATAACCCCCCAAGGGGTATCCATAAATGGAATTTAGAAAGATACTTCCTTACAAGGATAGACTAGACAATTGACTCAAGCGATATCTACTCTCAAATGAGGGATTTTTCGTTCGGGAATATATTAAAGGTCAAAACCTTGGTGACACACTCAATGTGATTCTATTGATATTCTCCCAAGAGTTCTTGTCAATAATAATCGCAAGGCTAAAATTGAAAATGCTGGTTGTTATGTTAACAATTAGGTGGGACCTAGTCCAACTAGTAAATGTTGTGAACTCCTAAATGAGGTGTCGCGTTTATGAGTGTTGGATCACCGTTGAATTTTACGATTGAATTATTAATAGTTAATTCAAGATAAATATTCGAAAGTGCTAAATGATAGTTTACTTAATATAATTTTTGTTAAATAAAGAAATCATGATCCCATCCCTAATCAACTCCTAAAAGACAATACTTAAACTGGAGATAACTATGCCATATGGAAAAAGGAAAATTGGGCTATTGCATGCAAGCTGAAAAACATAGATTCATTATGTCTATTCCTAAACCACTTGTTCCTAATTATGAATCTAATGAGGTGCAAAGAGATGAGTATAAGCAGTGAGAGTCCTCTAATGAGGACTGCTGCAAATATTATGATGTCTTTAGAGGAGATGATTTGCTATGAGGTGTAAGATGACTAAGAGAAAGGCGTTGACTATTTTTATGAATCTTAGGATGAAGTCTAGACAAGCTATAGCACATCTCAACATTGCTGAATTCAATGGTGCTAAGATAGATAGTGAGACTAAAATTGACTTAATTGTCAATTCACTATCAGATTCCTTTTGTGAGTTCAAGTTGGACTACACCTTGAACGAAAAGAAATATACCTTGCAGGACATGATGCAAGTTGTTCTAAAGCACTGAGCAGATCCTTGTCAAAGACAAGTGTCAAGAGATTCACTTGGTTGGAAAGTTTGCTACTGTGAAACTTGTAAAAAGGTTACAGAACAACAAAAGAAAAAGCAACTTGGACCTACCAAGACAGGAGACCAAGTAAGTAATCAGGGTCAAAGGGAAGTGCTTCCTTTGTGGTGAAAAAGGGTTTTAAGGAAAGAAAAGACTAAATGAAAATGAGTTCAATTTGTGCTTAGACAACAGAGCGTTAGTATCCACCGATGCAGTAGGAGATATTAGAATTAGTTTAGATTCTAGTAGGTATTTGGATTTGATAGAGGTTTGTTATGTACCTCATTTCAAGAGGAATTTAATTTCAGTTTCTTGTTAAATAAACTTGGCTATTCGGTTACTTTTAATAAAGGTTTTATTATTAGTAAGAATAACAAATTTATTTACAAAGGTACATTGGAAAACGACTTGTTCCATTTACATAAAAATATCTCTCATATATTAGATATTGAATCAACTGAATCTAATCATAAAAGAGTAAAACTATCAAAAGATGAAACCTACCTATGGCATTTTGACAAGACTTTTTGTACCCGCAAGTATACGGGGTTGGCATAAGTAATAAAATGATGAGTAAATTATCGTCTCCACAGGGATATTTAGGCATTGAGTACTAAAATTAACCAAGCCTATTTCTATTTGGATAATCGAAAGATATTAAAGATAAAAATATAAAAACATAAAAATAAAGCAAACAACCAATATGAGAGATTAGTTAGGGTATTTGAATTCACCTAATCTATCCAATTGAGTTCCATGAAAGCACATTGTTGAGGTTTAATTATTCATGAAGATGACCGTATTTATCTAATTTATCCAAAGTCCCCTCTCGAGGTAAATCGGACCTTATTCCGCATACACTAATATCCTATCTCTCGATGGTATATCTAAGTGCATGAGAATGCATTAGTCTTTATAAACACCCTATGTGATCACACAAGCAAATTAGTATATCTCTATCTAATTCTACTTGTGGTGGACATTACATCGAGCACATTGTGGGCGTCTCCTCTCGGTACATAACACACAACCAATTTATCATCTAAACGTAGGCCTTCACATCCAAAAGCATTAAGCACAATAATACCACTCAACAACACAATAATCAACCACAACAAATTAAACAATCAATTCATTCAATCATCATAGAATAAGATTCATCAAAACCCCAACTTACAAGTTTAGCTCATAATCATGGTTTACAATTAATTAAACTAAATTAAATTAACTAAAACAATTAATATAAATCGAGACGGATTAAAGGATATGCGAGGTGGTCACAGGGTCCCAATCACGGAAATGGAAAACATATTGGTTATTATTAAGCACATAATATCATGAAATAAATCACATAAAATATATTCACAAACAATAAAATCCAAATCCGTTCATAGTTCCGAAAATCACCTAACAATAGTTCTAACAACTCATAATCATAAATGAACAATCAAAGGAAGATTAATGAGATGAAATACAACCCATCGAAGCTCTCAAGAGTCAAAATCCTGCTTTGGTCCGGCTTGAACTTCTCCGCTTTCGATCTTCGTCTTCTTCGATGAACACTCACGAACTAGAGATTGTTTTGGTGATTTGTGATGATAGGATGTGTTTGAGAGGAGCAAGAAGGATGAAAATCACCCTTGGAGCTACTTGGGAGCTGCTTGGACTGCCTCTACACGAGCTCTCTCTCCTCCCTGCCCAGCTGCATCGCTTTCTTCTTATAGCAGCAAGTTAGGGCGCTGTTTTTCCTTCTCCGCGACCACCACCGCGACCTATGGTCACGCTGGCTTGGTCGTGGTGCCCACTGGACCGCTTGGCGATACTGCACCGTGAGGAGGGATGGCCGCGCTCGAGCTCGCCACGCTCACTGGTCACCTTTCTTCTCCATCGCAAGCTGGACCGCGAGCTGCTATGGTCGCGCTGCTCCTCGCGCTGCATACTGCTGGGCTGGTTCATCATTACCGCGAGCTGAAGGATGCGAGCACAGGTCGCGGTCTTCCTCGCGTTACTCACTGGTTGGGCTTGGACATCTTCATCGCGAGAAGAGGCGCGAAGGGGGGCTGGTCGCCATGCATGCAGCTTCTGGTTTTTATTTTTGTTTTCTTCTTTAACCAAAACGGTATCGTTTTGGACCAACTCTTTGGTGCCAAAACGGCGTAGTTCCACTTAAACCCAGCTGCCTTAGGTGCAAAACGCACCGTTTCACTAATGGCTGGGGTTTACTTTCTAAATTTACGGTTTGACCCCAGCACTTTAACATTCTTTCATCGATGCCCTTCCACAAAGTTACTGAAATTATACTTTTTTCCCAAAAATATATAAAATCATCAGTTAGGTCCCTAAACCTGCACACTTAAGGAAAACACATCAAAAGCACCAAAAATACTCAAGAATACAATTAAAAGATACGGTTTAAGGGTCGTAATTATATGAAAATAAATGACCGATCAAATACCCCCAAACTTATCTTTTGCTTGTCCTCAAGCAAATCGGAATACACCACGACTAAAAGCAAAGACAAAAATAACTAAAACTAATCAACAAAAACGAACTAAGCTATATCCATTTTCATAGGATGCAACGATGGCACTTAGCACGTGCCACAAGCTTTTAAACCACTAGGTAGGCCCTAGTGGACGAGTTATAGTCTCGTGAGGGTTTACCAGCTACAATACCCACAAACATCTTAAGCTAACCACATACATAACTAAACATCAAATTAAATATATACACAAATGCAAAGGTATAAGAATAGCATAAAATCAGAAATTCAAAATGCTGTCAATAAGTCTAATACACCATATATCATACAAGGACACTTGACATGCAATGCATTTATAATCGTGACACCTTCCATATCAATAAATCGCTGATATAATTCGCCTCGACTCTAGTCTCGCCAGTTTTCACTCAATGACACTCAGAACCTAGGCAATCACACTTTCAAGTGCATATGACTGGAATTTATGAGCAAAAAAATTTCAAAATGTGTCGTATGTATCAATAATTAGAAAGAACGCACAAATTTAACAAAGGATCTCATGAAAGATATCAAATGCTAAGAACAGAAAAGTTCGTGTATATACATGTCAAATATTACAATTGAGTTTCCTAAGGAGATCAATAGGTCTTTTTCAGGTTGTAATGGGGCTTTGGGCAACTGGCTCAAAAAGAACGGAAATCGGGTTCAACTCACTTGGAAACCTATTGAGAGACTTCATAAAATTTTCTTCCCTTCATAAAATTCGTGCAACTTCTCTCACGACTACCAAATTTGCTCAACTTTTCTTCCCTTCCTCTTCTACACATTTCTCCGTTCAACCTCTTTTTCAACCTTTTCTCAATTTTTATTTTGTGCATTTCACTCCTTTTTCTCATTTTAGCCAACTCTTTTTATTTTATTTAATTCTTTTATTGGCTATTCTCTTTTTCTGCACATTACCCATATCCATATCATCTTTTCTACTCCACTCTTTCTTCCTCACTCAACACTTACACATTTTTCTTTTAATTGCCTCTAGTTTCCAAGCGTCAAAGGTAACGTCTTACAATTTCGGCTAGGATTTTTGGACATGTAGGTCATACAATAAAAGGGTAATATGCAAGTGTTTGGCCGCGAATGGGATAGGGAGCACTGCAATTACGGATAGGAAATCAAGCTATTTAGGAATTCACACACAATGCCTGAATCATATCTCTAAAATCTACTCAATTGAACATTTAGCACAAACATACAAGATTCTTATTATGCAGTTCATTAGCATCCAATGCAAACCTATAGAGATCAATTTAATGACAATAAAGCTCAAGAAAGTGTTTAAGAGTAGAAACAAGAATTCCCTCATAATAAATACGCAATAATCTCAAAATCTCATTAAGGGTAGTCTCCACTATTAATCAGAGCTATTGATTGAAAGTTGTCACATATTACAATGCAAAGACGTCCGACCTATATGTTTAGATGCAAAAACACTACCGGCATTATTCCAAATAACAACTTTGTACACTCAAATGACCTAAGTATTTACATATTATTACTCAATTATCTGTAAAGCATGCATATGGTTTCGCTATCCTAACACAAACACAACAAAACACGAAAAATACAATAAAAGACTCGACAACTGGTGTACGTGGCATTGTTATGCCTAAGTCTTCCAAACGCATTGTGTATGAGGAAAGTCTAGGTTTCCAGCCTATATACACCAACAAGACACAACAACTCACAAATACCAAAACACCCTCAAACTTAAGATAAACATTGTCCTCAATGTTTTACACCTTACGTACGAGGAAAAAGGGGCTTATAAAGAAATAAAAACTATAAACTATAAATTAAAACTAAAAACAATCAAACTAGACCAAAAACAAAAACACACAAAACATTAACACAGAACAACAGTCCTAGTATCCACTAACTAACAATCCTAAATATCCACAACTATCACATCTAAATAGACACACAAATACAAACAAAAACAAAATCAAAGGAATCAAACACTTTAATAATATGTACATCCAACCAAACTTCCCTCGAACTTCAAAATTTTCAACATAAGGTACAACACTTCAAAAGGTTCATGGGAAAGAGTTACAAAATACTAGAAAATAATTAAATTAAAAAAATCAAAATAAAATAGAAGAAAATAATGTACAGATTTTACCTCATCGCTTGAGCTTTCGCCCACCTGCCCCTATGATTGGTATCTCCTCATCAGCTTACCGCACCATCCTAACCAAATGACTGGAAGAGAATGAAACTCTCCCAGCACTGCATACCGCGAGTGTGAAGGTATCTCTTTACTGCCCAAGTGCGGGTTCTGCTCAAAAGGCGGAGGCTGTTTGGGCTTCCCTTCTCCGAGGTCTACAGAAACATATGTATCTTGATGGCTTTCTTCTTTCGCAGTGGTGCTATGGACTAGACATAACTTAAGTGGTTCTGGAAGGGTAGATGCCTCATCTCCATAAAATAAGTTCTTGCTCCCTTCCGTCTCTACTTGATCAACCCAAATCTGGTGCTCAATTTGCTCTTCGATTTCCACGGCCGTTTCATTGCATTGCACCATAGGATATGGTTCATGCTCTTGCCATTGGATCTTTGTAGCTAATTGACTGATTTGAATCTCCAAGCTTTGGGTAGCTGCTTGAGTATGTTGAGCAACTTGATCAAGTTTAGCTTCCAGCTTCTTCAGGGCCTCATCTTGGGAATCCATTCTTTCATCCAGCTTTATCATGAATTTAATAATCATGTCTTCCAAAGCTGCATCTTTTTCCTACTGTTCCTAGATTTCCATCTTTGTCACGTAATCGACAAGCATGTCTTCCAGTCTTGACCCATTTTCTTGTTGGTTGCTCCATGAATAGCTAGCATGATTGCTCGACCCAGGATTGTACGAACTCATGCAAGGGTTGTTCTACTGATAATGTACATAGCCCTCGTACTGCATTAGCTCAGAACGAGTCTCAAAAAACGGATTGCCCACCTGACAATCAGTACTCATATGTGGCCCCCTACATAAGAAACAACCTACAGGTGCTTCGTAGTCACTAGTCGCCACTTCCTCGGTAAGCTCAAGTGCCTCATACCAAGATTACATTTCCTGTACAGAAAAAGAAAAAGAAAAAGAAAACTAATAAAAATAAAATATATACAAATCCAAATTAGCTATAGACCTAATCGGTATTAATATCAACACAACTAAAATATCCCCGGCAACGGCGTCAAAAACTTGATACGACTTTTTGTACCCGTAAGTATACGGGGTCGGCACAAGTAATAAAATGATGAGTAAATTATCGTCTCCACAAGGATATTTAGGCGTTGAGTACTAAAATTAACCGAGTCTATTTCTATTTGGATAATCGAAAGAAATTAAAGATAAAAATATAAAGACATAAAAATAAAGCAAACAACCAATATGAGAGATTAGTTAGGGTATTTGAATTCACCTAATCCATCCAATTGAGTTCCATGAAAGCACATTATTGAGGTTTAATTATTCATGAAGATGACCGTGTTTATCTAATTTATCCAAAGTCCCCTCTCGAGGTAAATCAGACCTATTCCGCATACACTAATATCCTATCTCTCGATGGTATATCCAAGTGCATGAGAATGCATTAGTCACTATAAACACCCTATGTGATCACACAAGCAAATTAGTATATCTCCTCTCGGTACATAACACACAACCAATTTATCATCTAAACGTAGGCCTTCATATCCAAAAGTATTAAGCACAATAATACCACTCAACAACACAATAATCAACCACAACAAATTAAACAATCAATTCATTCAATCATCATAGAATAAGATTCATCAAAACCCCAACTTACAAGTTTAGCTCAGAATCATGGTTTACAATTAATTAAACTAAATTAAATTAACTAAAACAATTAATATAAAGCGAGACGGATTAAATGGAGGATATGCGAGGCGATCACACGGTCCCAATCACGGAAATGAAAAACATATTGATTATTATTAAGCACAAAATATCATGAAATAAATCACATAAAATATATTTATAAACAATAAAATCCAAATCGGTTCATAATTCTGAAAATCACCTAACAATAGGTCTAACAACTCATAATCATAAATGAACAATCAAAGGAAAATTAATGAGATGAAATACAACCCATCGAAGCTCTCAGGAGTCGAAATCCCGCTTTGGTCCGGCTTGAACTTCTCCGCTTTCGATCTTCGTCTTCTTCGATGAACACTCACGAACTAGAGATTGTTTTGGTGATTTGTGATGATAGGATGTGTTTAAGAGGAGTAAGAAGGATGAAAATCACCCTTGGAGCAGCTTGGGAGCTGCTTGGACTGCCTCTGCACGAGCTCTCTCTCCTCCCTGCCCAGCTGCGTTGCTTTCTTCTTATAGCAGCAAGTTAAGGCGCTGTTTTTCCTTTGCTGCGACCACCACCGCGATCTGTGGTCACGCTGGCTTGGTCGCGGTGCCCACTGGACCGCTTGGAGATACTGCACCGCGAGGAGGGATGGCCGCGCTCGAGCTCGCCATGCTCACTGGTCACCTTTCTTCTCCATCATGAGCTAGACCGCGAGCTGCTATGGTCGCGCTGCTCATCGCGCTACACACTGTTAGGCTGGTTCATCATTGCCGCGAGCTAGAGGACGCGAGCACAGGTCGCAGTCTTGCTCGCATTGCTCACTGGTTGGGCTTGGACATCTTCATCGCGAGAAGAGGCGCGAGGGGGGGCTGGTCGCCATGTATGCAGCTTTTGGTTTTTATTTTTGTTTTCTTCTTTAACCAAAACGGCGTTGTTTTGGACCAACTCTTTGGTGCCAAAACGGCGTTGTTTTGGACCAACTCTTTGGTGCCAAAACGGCGCCGTTCCACTTAAACCCAGCTGCCTTAGGTGCAAAATGCAACGTTTCACTAATGGCTGGGGTCAACTTTCTAAATTTACGATTTGACCCCAGCACTTTAACATTCTTTCATCGATGCCCTTCCACAAAGTTACTGAAATTATACTTTTTTCCCCAAAAATATATAAAATCATCACTCAGGTCTCTAAACCTGCACACTCAAGGAAAACACGTGAAAAGCACCAAAAGTACTCAAGAATACAATTAAAAGATACGGTTTAAGGGTCGTAATTATATGAAAATAAATGACCGATCACATTTATGCCTAGGTCATATTAATCTTGATAGGATTAAAAGATTGGTAAGTGACAGACCTTTGAGTGACTTAAAGGTCGATGATATACCAACTTGTGAATTTTGTTTGGAAGAAAAAATGACCAAGAGGCCGTTCACTGCCAAAGGTGCACGAGCCACTGAATGTTTAGGAATGATACACACTGATGTATGTGGTCCTATGAGCATTCAAGCTAGAGGTGGATAATAGTACTTCATTACTTTCACGGATGATTACTCGAGATTTGAAATTATATGATTAACAATTACAAGAAAATATTTAATTTTCAAAATGTTTCCTTTTTACTTTAAATACTGTTCATAAATCATACATCACACATATATGGATCCTAGAAATATTAATAAACTAATTAGAATGAGAGATATATAATGAGGTTATTGGAAAGTCTAGTCATGGTAAAATTCTTGGGTTAGGTACTAGGGCCTAAAACCTAGTGATATATTTGATTTCTCTACTAGTATAAGTTGCCATAACCATACTTGGTTAGAGCAGTCATAATGAAGTGAAAACCATGTATAAATAAATTCACATTTTGTCAAATTATATATGTCACATTATTATAAGATATGATTAAACTATTACATTTAAAAATGGGACTCACTTGCAGATCCAACCCGGTAAACCGGCCCAAACCATCATGGGCTTTTTACCATCATCAGACCCTTTGAAATGAAAAACAGGGAAATAAAAAGGGTGACGTAAGTATAAAAAGGAGAAGCAGAAACCCAGAAGCACTCCTTCAACATCAATAAACCCTACTTGTCTCATGTCTCAGCGGTGACATCGAATCAAAACAGCAGCGGGAGAGGATCTAGTATGGACAAGAGCATGTTAGGAGGACTTGAGGGGCTTCCCCAGCAAGACCATGCTCGAATGGCCTCCATGATCGAGCACCTTCAATTACGCGAGAGGTTTTTTTTTTTTTTTTTCCTGTTTTCTTGTTTCATATTCACTTGCCCATTACTTGATTTGTTGTGGTGAAATTTTGGATTATACAGATGCTTAATTGAATCAGATATATACTAATTTGTATCAAGTTGTAACTTCTATTATTATTATTTTATGTTTTGAAGATTGAAAAGGAGGTGATCTTGCTTTTTTTCATTTGAAGTTATATATTTTTAAATGAGCTCAATGTGGGTTTTGTTTTGATATGATTTTTTATTTAAGTTTTATGGCTTCGCATAGTGAATTGATAGAATTCAAGTTGCAACTGATCATGTGGTTTGGTTGATTATTTGTGAAGCTAAAGTAAAAAAAACATGTCTCCTTAAAAACCAATGCAGCATCAAGTGCATTTTTAAAAACCAATAAAATCCATGATTGGTTTTTTTACCTCAATTGTCCAAAATTTAACTCTATATTATGGCGAATATAAACCAAATTCTTAAATTCAGACTCTTAAACAGTTTGTATATGGCAGAAAAAAGAGCTTATGAAAATTTATGCTTTAATGATTGTATTGACAAACATGGATATCACATGAAATATATGATATTTGATTGCATAATTTAAAATGTAAGAAAATCTGCCTGTGTTGAAAATTTTATTATAATGATTGGTGTTGCATATGTTGCTTTGATGATTTTGAGAACTAATTGAAGCTCTGATGATCAATTTTTTATTATTTTCATTTTAAAGGTAAACTGGAGAGCCTTTGATTCAATGTAAAGATGATACTACTGCTGTTCTAAAGTCAAGACTGGAGGCTTTTCTCAGGCAAATTGAACCGGTATGCTTCCTATTTCTTTTTCATTTGCTTTTGGTAGTCTTTTCCACATTTTCTTCTAGTGTAAATTCTTACGTTGTAGTTGGCATTGAATTTTAAATCAAACTTATTGATCTGGATATCAATCATACTGGGACCTGCTAGTCTGTAACTATCAAATTCATTTCATTTCTATACTAGTTGAGTGCAGTTACGGTCTTACAGATATCAAATTTAGTTCACTAAAAATCATGAGTTGATGCAGTTGTCCAATTATTTGCATTAAAATGGATTTTATTGGTTTTTAAAAATCACGAATAAGTATAACCTTGATGCTGCATTGGTTTTTAAGGAAAACACGTGTTCTCCAATGCAGTTGTCTAACATATTTTTTACCTTATTTGTATCCATATTTCTTTCAAGTGTTTGAGCTGACTTAAAATGCTATACAGAACATCTTAATTAGTTCACCTATTTTGCTGCAAATGATGTTTTTGAAGTATCCTAACTGTTTGTTTTCTTGAATGGACATGTAGTCTGAGGATCTATAATTCACTTGTGGAGAGATGCTTCACCGACTATGTTGACAACTTTACACGCAAAACCTTACAGAAGCAAGAGGAGACCTGCGTCATTGTGTTGTGCTGAGAAGCTTCTGAAGCATTCTATGCGTGTTGGGATTTGGTTTGTAGAGCTCAATTCACAAGCAGCTACACCATAGTAGAATTCGTAGACAACTACAGCTGCTAGAAAGAAATTATTTTGTTTATTCTTGTAGAATTTCCTTTTTGATTACGATAGAGATTCTTGTAACTGTTATTTTTCTGCCTTTACATCCAATGGGAATCTGAAGTTTGTGGGAGGATTCTTGATCACTATTGTCCTCGATAATACATTATTTCCAACTGTAATGCATCTTGGTAATAGCATAGTGTTTCTCAATAATATATTTTTTCCAACGAAGCTCGTCGATAGACAATATTTTCAACTGCAAATCTCTTCGATAATACAATATTTTCCACCATAATTTTTGTCGGTGATATATTATTTCCAACTATAAAGCTCTTCTGCAAAACAATATTTTCGACTATAAATCTCATCAACAATAAATTATTTTCGGCTTTAATGCTTCTTGGTGATACATTATTTTCGACGATCATTTTTTTTTTAATTTTACTTTATTTTTTACTGTAAAGCTCCTTGGTAATATAATATTTCTGATTGAGAATCTTGTCGATAATATATTATTTCTGACTCTGATCCTCATTGGTAATATTTTATTTCCAATCGCAATATCTCTCGGTAATATATTATTTTTGACAGTGAAGCTCCTTGGAAATACAAGTTTTTGTAACCATAATAGTTGTCGGTAATATATATTATTTCCAACCAAAAAGTTCCTTAGTAATGGCTGAACTATTTCCAACGATAAATACGGTCAAAAATATTCTTTTAACAATTGGTTGCCATAACTTATTGTCATCATTTCTGACCACTATTTGTCCTCGGAAAAAGCTATATTTCTGACGGTTTGTCAAAAAAATATTATTTCCAACCATACCCTTTCTAACGAAGACTGACGAACTTTTTTCATCGGAAATGTGTATTTCCAATGGATTCTTAGTCATTACCGACAACTTTCAATTATCAGAAAAACCATATTTCTTGTAGTGTCATTTGAGCTGTCAATGAGTACGATTATGTCACATAGTCTATCCTCGATGGTTTGGTGGTATTCATGTGTATATCAATAGAGGACATCATTTATAGAAACAGACATCGTGGCTGCATTTAGCAAATATTAGTATAATAACATCATATGGATGTTTTGAGGTATTGGATATTTAAATCTTTACGTAAAGTTTTCAATAGTGGTTATTGAAACATGACTTCTGGACAAGTCAAAAATTCCAAGTTCGAAAACATGGTCATATGAGTAAATATGGTAACTTGGAGAGCTATAGACGGCCTATGAGCTTTTGGCGATTACTAGTATTTTTCACAAGGATACATTTTCTCCATTTAGGTTGTCTAGGGTACGAATTAGTATTCTCACTTATTCTATTTTTATTTAAGAGTTCAATTTTAGTTATTTAGTGGAATGAACTAAAATTAATGGATTGGACCTAAGTGAATCATTTGTTGATTGTGATTATGTTGTGTCTATTGGAGCTTAAATTTAAATAGCCCGCCAAGATCTCCAATCCACACGAACTTGAATGGATCACTAATTATATACTACCGGATCATTTATTTGATCCATCTTATAGAATTGTTTTTGGAATTCTTTCCAAAAGTTTTGAGAGGTGCGTTCTTGTGTTCGATCAAGACACGCGGTAACTCGTCAAAATACCTAGGATGGGCGGGACAAGGGTGTGTGATCCCTTGGGTGGCCCTAAGGGATATTTTTAATATCCCGTAAATATATTTATAATATAATTAGCATATTTAATAAAAATGGGGCTGTTAAATTGTATATTTATTTAAAGGCATGTGGACTTATTTCTTTTTGTAAGAATGGGTCTAGTTCACATGTAGACTTTTTGTGGAGGTCCAATGAGATTAATAAAATGGAAAAATAAATTTTGGCTCATGCCAAAAGGGGTGGGCGGAAATGGCTAGATAAATTAGCCAATTATTTTGTTTTGTTTTATTATTTAATTAAATGGTAATTAGTTAATTATTTATTTAATTAATTAATTGTTTAATTAAAAGTCAAATTACTTTTTTACTTAGGAATTGGATTCATAGTTTCATACTATTTGGTAATAGTATGATAAGTATCAAAAACCTTATTTAATAAGGAGATAAATAAAAGGAATTATTTATCAAATCAAATTAGGAAGTTTTTTCATATTTATCAAACCCTAAAGTTGACTATTAGTCACTTTTAGGAAGTTTTGATAAGTCACCAATTCTCAATTATCCTTAGAGAAAATTATTGGATAAGTTTTTCAAGAGATGGGATAGGATTGAACTCTTAGATTGATGGTTTTTAGGTGAAACACAAATCCTCCTTAAGGGAGGATTTGGCCACCCTATATATACCACTATGCAGGGTTCGGCCAACATAAGTTCCAGAGGGGGCAAGTTTGAGTTTTTTGTGAGCTTTGAGAAGTCTAAAAAACTCACCATCTCTAGAAAAAGGTGTGAGAATTTGCCCGAGAGAAAAGAGAGAAAGAACAACGAAAAATAAAGTTTTTTGTTTCTCATCCTCAGGTACACAATTCAAAAAATGGGAGGCCACACTCCAAGGTGATCCACAATCGTGAAGGATTGGAAGATTTTGTGGTTCATAATCGACGCAACATCAAGCCTTATGTAATTCAAAAGGTATGTTACTTTTTGTTATATATATTTAATTAACTATGGGTTAAGATCTCTTTTGGAAAAAATTTTAAAACGTACCAATGCAAAAATATTTGTTTTTTGCGCCTTCCACTGCGCCATATTCAGCCGTTTTTCCTACAGTAACACCCCTTCCTGAAAACCAAGAGTCCCAAGTAACTCTTGCCACCAACCGCGATAAGACCTTCATAGCTAGCATAAATAAGTAAGGGGACATAGGATCCCCCTGCCTCAAACCTCGGCCACTAGTAAAGAAACCATTCAACTCGCCATTGATAGAAGTTTTTTTTTTTTTTTTATGTAAAAACTATTGTAATTCGTTCGAGATTCGAAGACACGAAGGATTGAAGAATTCGAAGCAGAAAAACAAAACGACGGAAACCCAAAAGCACCCGCGAGCGCAAGACAGCAAGCGCGCACTAGGCGTGCAGGCACTGCGCGCGGCCCTTCCAAAGGGCTGTGGGCGCGCACGGCCCTAAGAGCAGTGTGCGCGCGTGGCCTAACCAAGGAAGAGCAAGGCGCGCACGGCCCAGCAAGGGTTATGCGCGCACGCCGCCTAAGGAACGCTAGGGTGCTCGCGCACGCCCTAAGGGCAGCCTGCGTACGCCTCTCACGAGGCTAGTGGGCACGGGGGTACCGAAGGGCTGTGCGCACTCCCGTGGGCTACAACACCTTGTCACGATCTTGGATGGACGGCCAAAAGAAGACTTGTTCGACTAAGTTAGGGCTAGGGTTTAAGGTTATCCAAATAATATAATTTACTTGCTTTTCTAGGATTGACCAAAATTGTGGCTATTTACTTTTTGCGTAAATATTACAATGTTTATTCATTATTTGATAGTCATATACAATAGGAGTGCCACTCATATATCTCTTTTGGTATGAACATGCATTGAATGATTTAAGTATCTAAATTGGCATCTAGATAACTTAGTAATCATTCTTTGGAATTCTATCACACGCCTTAAACAATTGAGTGGGAGAATGTGTTTAGAACACCTATGGCCTCCAGGATTAGTTGAGCTTTATGTTTTGTGTAATAACCCCCCAAGGGGTATCCATAAATGGAATTTAGCAAGATACTTCCTTACAAGGATAGACTAGACAATTGACTCAAGCGATATCTACTCTCAGAAGAGGGATTTTTCGTTCGGGAATATATTAAAGGTCAAAACCTTTGTCACACACTCAATGCGATTTTATTGATATCCTCCCAAGAATTCTTGTCAATAATAAATTGCAAGGCTAAAATTGAAAACGCTGATTGTTATGTTAACAATTAGGTGGGACCTAGTCCAACTAGTAAATGTTGCGAACTCCTAAAGGAGGCGTGGCGTTTATGGGTGTTGGATCACCGTTGAATTTTACGATTGAATTATTAATAGTTATTTCAAGATAAATATTCGAAAGTGCTAAATGATAGTTTACTTAATATAATTTTTGTTTTATTCAGAAATCATGACCCCATCCCTAATCAACATCCTTAAAGATAATACTTTGACTGAAGATAACTATGTTACGTGGAAAAGGAAAATTGAGTTGTTGTTGCAAGATGAAAAACATAGATTTGTTCTGTCAACTCCTAAACCACCTGCTCCTACTGATGAATCCACTGAGGAGCAAAGATTCGAGCATGAGCAGTGGGAGACCTCAGATGAGATGGCCAAATGTTATATTATCACCACCATATCCGATGTGTTGCAACAGCAACATGAAGGAATGAGGACTGCCGCTAAGATAATGCTATCTCTGGAGGAGATGTTTGCTATAAGATCCAGGACGACTAAGAGAAATGCAGTGACTACTTTTATGAATCTTAGGATGAAACCTGTACAGGCCTGTGAAAGATCACATGATGAAAGTCATAGCACATCTCAACATTGCTGAACTCAATGGTGCTGAGATAGATGGTGAAACGAAAATTAACATGATTGTCAACTCACTATCAGATTCCTTTGACCAGTTCAAGTTGGACTACACCTTGAACAATAAGGAATACACCTTGCAGGGCCTGATGCAAGATGTTCAAAGTGTTGAGAAGATCCTTGTCAAAAGCAAGGGTCAAGAGATTCATATGGTTGGTAAAGTTGCTACTGTAAATACCCGTAAGAAGGTCAAGAAGTAACAGAAGAAAAAGCATCTTGGACCTACTAAGAAGGAGACCAAGAAAGTAACCAAGATCAAAGGAAAATGCTTCCTTTGTGGTAAAAAAGGACATTGGAAAAGAAATTGCCCAAAATCCCAAAAAAAGAATGAAAAAGGTAATTTTTATTATCTAGAAATATGTTTTCTAGCGGATTCTACAGATTCTTGGATCTTAGACTCTGGAGCCACTAATCATGTTTGTTATTCCTTACAGGGGTTTCAGCAAAGGACAAAATTGAATAAAGATGAATTCAACTAGCGATTAGGCAACAGAGCATTGGTATCCGCCGATGCAGTGGGAGATATTAGAATTAGTTTAGATTCTAGTAGGTATTTGGATTTGATGGACATTTGTTATGTACCTCATTTCCACAGAAATTTAATTTCAAGTTTCTTGTTTAAATAAATTTGGCTATTCGGTTACTTTTAATAAAGGCTTTATTATTAGTAAAAATAACAAGTTTATTTACAAAGGTACATTAGGAAAACGGCTTGTTCCTTTTATATAAAAACATCTCTTATATATTGGATACTAAATCAACTGAATCAAATCATAAAAGAGTAAAACTATCAAAAGATGAAACCTACCTATGGCATTTACGCCTGGGTCATATTAATCTTGATAGGATTAAAAGATTGGTAAGTGACGGACCTTTGAGTGACTTAAAGGTCGATGATATACCAACTTGTGAATCTTGTCTAGAAGAAAAAATAACCAAGAGCTCGTTCACTGCCAAAGGTGCACGAGCCACTGAATGTTTAGGAATGATACACACTGATGTATGTGGTCCTATGAGCATTCAAGCTAGAGGTGGATAATAGTACTTCATTACTTTCACGAATGATTACTCGAGATTTGGCTATGTGTATCTCATGAGACATAAGTTTGATGCTTTTGACATGTTCAAAGCATTTAAAGCTAAAGTAGACAATTAGCTTAAGAAACACATAAAAATCTTAAGATCTGATCGTGGTGGAGAATATCTATCAGGAGAGTTTCAGCAATATCTTACTGATAGTGGAATAATTTCTCAGTTTTCTGCACCAGGAACGCCTCAATAGAATGGGGTGACAGAAAGGAGAAATATGACTCTTTTAGATATGGTTAGATCGATGTTAAGTTATTCAACGCTTCCTAATTCTTTTTGGAGATATGCTCTACAAACTGCAATGTAAACGATGTACCATCTAAGTTAGTTCCTAAAACACCACATGAGTTGTGGACTGGGCGAAAACCGAGTTCACAACACTTAAGGATATTTGGATGTCCTGCACACGTATTGAAAGGTAAGACAGAAAAGATGGAGTCCCATTCAGAAACATGCATATTCGTGGGGTATCCAAAAGGAACAAAAGAATATTACTTCTATAGTCTTACAGATCTTAAGGTATTCGTTTCGACGAACGCTAAATTTTTGAAAAAGGACTATATGAATAATTTTGTCCTGAATGAGCTTTAAGGAGATATAATTCTACATGAGGTTACACAACCAAGCCCAATTGTAAATTTCGAACAATCACAAAATCAACAACCTATCATTCCTCGTCGCAGTGGGAGGGTTATTAGACAACCCGATAGATACATCAGTCTTGGAGAATCTATCGATAATCTCCCGGACGACGATGATCCCTACACGTACAAGAAAGCTATGGAGGATGTTGATTGTCATCAACAGCAAAAGGCAATGCAATCCGAAATTGAATCTATGTTCACAAACAAAGTCTGGAGTCTTGTAGACTTGCCAAAATGGATAAATCCCATAGGGTGAAAGTGCGTATAAAAGAAGAAAAGAGGTAAGGATGGCAAGGTGGAAACCTTTAAAGCTAGATTGGTAGCTAAAGGTTATACACAGAAGGTATCGATTACGAAGAAACCTTCTCTCCTGTAGCCATTCTTAAATCCATTAGAATACTTTTATCCATTGCAGTATCTCTAGACTTAGAGATTTGGCAAATGGACGTCAAGACAACTTTTTTTAACGGAAGTCTTGATGAAAGCATTTATATGATGCAACTAGAAGGATTCATTGAAAAAGGCCAAGAACAAAGGATATGCAAGTTGCAACGGTCCATTTATAGATTAAAGTAAGCATCCAGATCCTAGAACATAAGGTTCGATCAAGCTATAAAAGGTTTTGGATTTATTCAGAACCTTGATGAATCTTGTGTATACAAGAGGATTAAAGGCAATAAGTTGGTTTTCCTAGTTCTTTACGTTGATGATACACTGCTCATCGGAAACGATGTAGGTGTATTGACATTAGTTAAAGACTGGTTAGCATAACAATTTTATATTCTTGGCATCCAAGTTATTAGGGATAGAAAGAATAGAACGATTGCATTATCCCAAGCTTCATACATAGATAAAATCTTGTTTAGGTTTTCCATGCAGGATTCTGAGAAAGGTATGTTACCTTTCAGGCATGGAATCAAGCTTTCTAAGGAGCAAGCTCCTAAGAACGCGTAGGAAGAGCAATTCATGAGTAGGATTCCATATGCCTCCGCAGTTGGAATTCTCATGTATGCAATGCTCTGCACTAAACCAGATATCTGTTTTGCTGTTGGCATAGTTAGTGGGTTTTACTCTGGAAGGGATTTAATTCTCGTTGGGTATACAAATTCCATTTTTCAATCAGATTCTGACTCTAGGAGATCCACATCAAGGTCCATGTTTACCCTAGGAAGAGGAGCAGTCATATGAAGGAGCATCAAGCAATCTTGTATTGCTGATTCCACTATGGAAGCTGAGTATGTTGCCGCATGCGAAGCTGCTAAAGAGGCTGTATGGCTCCGTCAATTCTTGATTGACTTGGAAGTGGTTCCCAATGCGAATAAGCAGATCACCATCTACTGTGACAATAGTGGTGTAGTGGCTAATTCGAAAGAACCAAGGAGTCATAAGAGAGGCAAATACATTGAAAGAAAGTATCATCTACTAAAGGAAATTATGCATAGGGGAGACGTGACGGTTGCCAAGATAGCATCAGCCGAAAATCTAGCGGATCCCTTCACAAAGGCTCTACCAGAAAAGAGTTTTGATGGGCACCTAAAGAACATGGGAATGTGAGATATGACACACTTGCTATAGCGCAAGTGGGAGATTGTTAGGATTATGCTCAATAGCAACAGTGTAATAGTGTAATTGATAATCTTTTCATATGAATAAAGTGATTTCTGATATAAAAAATATTATAGCAATAATATTAATTGTCAAAAGTAAATAATCATAAGGTCAAGAGACTATGAGAAACAAAAGAATTGTTCGTACATCTAGATATGTATGAGGTAGACACAATTCTTTAGTTAGTCTCGAATACGCATTCACAACTTAAGATAAAAGGTTAGGCGCCTTTATCTTGTTAAAATTGTAGATTCTTTTGTTAGCATTTGAGCGGGATCAAATATGATATGATGAGTCTAAAATCAACGAAGTGTCTTTGGACAAAAGAATCTAATGCATTAGGTCCATTGAATAGGATCACTATAGAAAACTTTATCCGCAACCGTCAGTGGATAAAAGTATTCAACTGAGACAACCGGAGAGTCTATTTGAATTCTGAGATAAATGATGGACTTATGGTTGCACGCGTTATCATTTGAGCTGTCACTGAGTACGATTATATCGCATAGTCTATCCTCAATGGTTTGTTGGTATTCATATATATATCGATAGAGGACATCATTTATAGAAATGGACATCGTGACTGCATTTAGCAAATGTTAGTAGAATACCATCATATGGATGTTTTGAGGTATTGGATATTTAAATCTTTAAGTAAAGTTTTCAATAGTAGATATTGAAACATGACTTCTTGACAAGTTAAAATATCCAAGTTGAAAAATATGGTCATATGAGTAAACATGATAGCTTGGAGAGCTATAGACGGTCTATGAGCTCTTAGCGATTACTGGTATTTTTCACGATGACACATTTTCTCCATTTAGGTTGTCTAGGATACGAATTAGTATGCTCACTTATTCTATCTTTATTTAAGAGTTCAATTTTAGTTCTTTAGTGGAATGAACTAAAATTAATGGATCGGACCTAACTGAATCATTTGTTGATTGTGATTAGGTTGTATCTATTGAAGCTTAAATTTAGATAGCCGCCAAGATCCCCAATCCACACGAACTTGAATGGATCACTAGTTATATACTACCAGATCATTTATTTGATCCATCTTATAGAATTATTTTTGGAATTCTTTCCAAAGTTTTGAGAAAAGCGTTCTTGTGTTCGATCAAGACACGCGGTAACTCATCAAAATACCTAGGATGGGCGGCCAAGGGTGTGTGATCCTTTGGGCGGCCCTAAGGGATGATTTTAACATCCCGTAAATATATTGATAATATAATTAGCACATTTATGTAAATGGGGCTGTTAAATTATATTAAATATATTTATTTAAAGGCATGTGGACTTGTTTCTTTTTGTAAGAATAGGTCTAGTTCACATGTGGACTTTTTGTGAAGATCCAATGAGATTTATAAAATAGAAAATAAAGTTTGGTCCATAACCAAATGGGGTGGGCGGCATTAGCTATTAGGATATAGCTAATTACTTTGTTTTATTTTATTAGTTAATTAAATGGTAATTAATTAATTATCTAAATTAATTAATTGTTTAATTAAAAATAAAAATTACTATTGTACTAAGGAATTGGATTGCTATTTTCATACTATTGATGATAGTATGATAAGAATCAAAAACCTTATTTGATAAGTGACAGACAATTGGAATTGTTTATTAAATCAAATTAGGAAAGGTTTTTTATATTTATCAAAACTTTAAAGTTGACTTTTAAGTCACTTTTAGAAAAGTTTTGATAAGTCACTAATTCTCATTTATCCTTTAATAATTATTGGATAATACACTTCAAAGTTGGGATATGATTGAACTCTTGGATTGATAGGTTTATGGGTGAAACACAAACCCTCTAAGAAGGAGGATTCGGCCACCATATATATACTATCAAAGGGGAGTTCGGCTAAGAGAGAAAAAATAATGCAATTATGGTGAATTTTGTGAGCTTTTGGAAGCCAAGAAAAATAGCCAAAAATCCAAGCAAAGTGTGAGAATTCGCCCGAGAGAAAAAAGAGAAAGAACGACAGAGTTCTAGTTGCTCTAAGTTTCTCATGAGGGTTTTGAGTGACTAACGAAAAAGAAAAGTTTTTTTTTTCTCATCCTTAGGTACACAATTCGAAGAAAGGGAACCCACACTCCAATATGATCCACATTCGTGAAGGATTGGAAGATCTTCCGGTTCATAATCGACGCAACATCAAGCCTTACGTAATTCAAAAGGTATGTTACTTTTTGTTATATATTTAACTAACTATGGGTTAAGATCTCTTTTGGAAAAAAAATTTATAACGTACCAATGCAAAAATATTTAGTTTTTGCGCCTTCCGCTGCGCCGTAGTCGTCGTTTTTCTTACATGTACTGGACATCCTCAAATGCATAAATATCGTAAACTGACTTTACGACCATTCCACAACTCTTGAAGAGTCTTGGGAACAGACTTGGATGGAACTAAGTTCAAGATGTATGCTGTTGTTTGCAGTGCATATCCTCAGAAGGAATATGGTAATGATGAGAAGCTAATCATAGATCTCACCATTTCCATCAGGGTCCTGTTTGTCCTCTCTGCAACACCATTCTGCTATAACGTTCCTAGAAATATGAGTTTGGATAATATCTCATGCTCAACCATGTAGTCTTCAAACTCTTGGTATAGATACTCACCTCCACATTCTAATCGTAGAGCCTTGATTGTTTTGCCTAATTGATTTTCAACTTCAACTTGGAATTCTTTGAACATTTCAAATGTTTCTGACTTACGTTGCATTAGGTAAACATATATGTATCTTAAGTAATCGTCAATAATTGTGACGTAGTATTCATTACCACCTCTAACTCTATCACTCATTGGTCCACAAACGTCTGAGTGTATAAGCTCTAGTAGTTGTATGGCCCTAATCCCTTTTCTAGTAAAAAAGTCTCTTGGTCATTTTACCTTCTAGACAAAATTCACAGACAAGTAAAGTGCTGATCTTTAAGTCGCTTAAAGATCCGCACCTTTTACTAGTCTGTCTATTCTGTCAAGTTTAATATGGCCAAGTCTTAGATGCCATAGATACATTTCATTTTCATGAGAAACCTTTAGTCATTTCATTTTAAGTTTTTCAACTTTAAAAATTTCAATGTTAAGCAGTGTTGTGTGAAGTCTGACTTCTCCCACTGCTCTTGCTAAAAACGACATCCCCTATTCCAATGCGTATAGTGCTGGACCCCTCATTCAACTCTATCCAAGAATTAGTCCAATGTAAAGAAGAACAAACATGGTTAGTGGTATCTGAATCTACTATTCAAGGTGAAGAATCATCTTCCATTAAACATGATTCAATGGCAAGTAAATCTGATTCACTTTTCACTTTCTTCTTATTGAGAAACTCTTCGAGGTATTATGGACAGTTCCTCTCTCAATAACCAACCTCTTTGTAATGGAAACATTTTTCCTTTTGTTTTGTTAATCACGGTGCTCTTTATCTTGGGCTTAGCCTTTGCTTTACCAGTAGACCTCTTCCTCTTCTTGAAACTAGATGAGGATGGCTCAGCAACATTTTACTTACTGGTCTTACCTTTGATAACTTGTGCCGTGTTGGCAGCAGGCTCTGGAGGACATTCCTCCGTAAGCTCAAATTTAAGGTCTTTACAAACCATGATCGCATTCATATTGTCTTTCCACTTAGTATAGTTATCACCAGTTAATTTCTCATTAGCGAAGATTTGTAATAAAGCAGAAGACATTGCTGATCTAAACATAAATAAAATTAATAAATATTCATATCATACATTCATACTTTGTACTTGAATTCGGCATAAATTAAACATGATGTATGCTTAATGAACTAGAAAATTTCCCTAAAAATAGTTACTATGCCACAACAATCCAACATCCGACAAGTAAGTGCCTAGATAGGCTAGGTCAAATCCTTGCATGTTAGATCAAGACATTCTCAATCAAATGATACACCAGAATAACTCTTTATTCTTATGTCATTCAATCCTCGTTATGTTTTAGTCGGGATTTTAATTAACTTGTTTAATTTAAATCCATGTGAGTGTGATCTATCATTTCAGATTTCACGAACCTAACTTGAGAGTTGCCTAGATAGGCTAGGTCAATCCTAAAATGTATTCAGAAACCCTATCCATTAGGAAGTCTACCGTGATATTGACTGTCGTGAACACCTTCTTTAGGGACGACGAAAGCAAAGCCGTCTCAAGGCATCACTCTAGTATCACGGTGTTGAACTAACAATGGAAACTGCGGAATATAATATCATATATCCCTCTCCCACTCAAATTGTTATTTAGGGTTTCCTAAATGACGTCGAGTTTCTAACTCTATGTCTCTAGTATTTAATTTAGATTTAATGGCTAATGTAAAATATGACATTTACTAGATCATTTGTTATTAGAATCCTATTAACAATTAATAAATTACCAATCTTTAACTATTAAAGACTAATTTATTTTTATTTCTAATCTATTATAAACATTCTATGATATTAGAATTAAATATGAGTTTACCAAGTTTTAACCTATTAAAACTTACTCATATTATTCGGTCCAATTTATTATTGAGACTTAAATCTAATTAAACCTAATAAGTTATTGGGCCTAACTAATCTAATTAATTAAACGTTTTAATTAAATCGATTAGTTCATTAATGAGAATTACCAAGTTTTTATTCCTAAAATCTAATCGCATTATTTGGTTTAATTATGATTAGGGCTTTAATCAAATTAATCCTAATAAATCATTGGGCCTAACTAATCTAATTAATCAAACTATTTAAAAAAATGATTAGTATTTTAATGAGCGTTACCAAGTTTTTACTCCTAAAACGTAACTCATTATTGATTGCCAGTTATTTGAGTGTTTATCTTTTTAATTCACAGCTAAAATTAAACATATAATTTATGACAGTCATGCATGACATGTTATAATGTATGTGTAGGCACACCTAATATAAATGGCATTTAAATGTATGAACATACTTAATCATTCATCACATAAATAAAAAGCATACATGGATGACCGAGTGAATTGGGCTATCTAACTTAAACAAATCTAATTACAAAATATATCCAAGGCATTCCTTGGTCTTATTTGTAAGTCTTCATCTTCAAGTCTTCCATCTTTCGTTTTGATCTTCTATCAAGTTCAACTTGATTTAAATTTTTAAATGACCCATCTCATGGATTAGGCCCTCAGGCCTATCACTTAAAACCCGCAAGGTATGGCTGCCCATGAAGCCCATCAGATTACCCACCTACATATCTCAAGTCCGCAAACACGGAAAAATTAAGTGAAGCTAACTTAGACTAATTAGGGCCATCTGTATTACTTCTATGGACTGCCAACTTTTGTGCCAAGGCCCACACGTTACCCTAACATGTGTCTGAGGCCCAAAACAAACCCTAACTTGTGCAAGAATATGGTTGCCAGCAGCGACAGCCGCGCACACACATGGTGCTCGCAGCCTTCACGTGCAGCCGTGTAAGGCATGATTTGTGCAATTTTTCAAGCAATTTTTGGCTTCAATTTTCTGCCATGTTTCTAGGATAATATTCACCAATATTTTCCAAAAAATACACAGCAACATTGCCCCCAAAAAATTCACAAGAATAGCACTAGAACTTGCCATAACAGTCCCTTACGCATAGTGCACTGCTCTGTTTTGGGTCTGCAACACTGCCTGCTTGCGGTGGCGCATTAGGGCACGTTCAGTGCCTATTTCCAATGCTGTTTATACTGTTGTCTTTGTCTAGATTGCTGCTTTCCACCAGTTTTTGAATCGCCTCAATCGGACACCGTTTGTTATGGTTTCGTATCAGTTAATAGATTTGGCTTTGACAAAAACAATTAAATCTAAACCCAATTCACTATTAAAAAAATTACGACCATCTATGTTTATATATTTGTAATTAAATATATAACACATACAACCTTTAGATTGTGCCTCCATACGAAACAACAAATCAAAATAATCATATTTATAACAAACATATATATATATATATATATATATATGAAAAACATGAAACAATAATCATATTCTTTTTCGTATACATACAAAATAAGAACCAGATACTCTGATACCAATTGTAGGAAAAAAAAATAGTGCAGCGGAGGTTTAGGCGAGGTTTTAAAATTTTTCTTTTTGTCTTTTTGAAAACTCTTTTCAAAACTATCGATTTTGTACATATACTACTTCACAAAGATACAAGATTACCTTTGTGTGTTTCTTGAATGATATAATCCCTTTTGATACCGCTAGATCTTTCGAGCTATGACCCGCAGTTTGATGATACGTATGGGCACATCAGGGATGTAAAGATGTGGGAAATATCACAAGCGAAAGGAAGAAAGACAACTTATTTCCTCCATGGTTGGCCGCACGTTGCAAAAGAGGGAGGGGAGAAAAAAACTTTTTATTTTTCTTTCCTTTCTTCAATTCGGCCGAACCCTAGTGTGCCTAGGGTTTTCTTTTTCTTTTCTTGCTTGAAAAGTATGATATCTTGCTTGTGAATTAAAAGAATATAACACTTATATATTCATTTAATCTCTAGGGTTTGACCAAGTTAAAATAGAATTCTCAATTCTATTTTTATTTAATCATGATCTACCATAATTCAAATGGCATTACTAACAATTAATTATATCACTATAAATTTATGACAACTTCTAAATAAAATATAAATTATATACATGAGAGTTATCCTCCATTAGCATTCGTAATCAAATTGTTGATCCAATGTTGTCAAAGTTACACAATATTTAAGTTCGATACAGCATACAACATTTAGTTCAATAAATCATACAACAATTAAGTTCAATAAACATTAAATTCAAATATAAAGTTTAAATACCAAATAACCTAAATGATATAAAATTCATCAACTTCTTAAAAAATTAGCAATATATAAAATCCAAAACTATATATAGAAGATTCAATTTAAAAATCCATCTAACATCTTTGATATTTACAACTTAAGCATGGTTTGTTTTAAATACGAACCTGTAGTGTAACACCCAAATTTGGATGAACCTAATATGTGCCTCTAAGCATTTAAATTTTAATAACACACTTTTATATGTTTATTTTAACTAGCAGGAGTTAAATTTTGATTGGCTAAGTAATTAAAATTGATTTAAACTCCTTATATTTTAAAAGAATATATCAGACTTTATGTAAATATAGGTTTTTAAACCCTTTTAGGATTCCTATATTTTTACAGAACGTCGAAATACTTTTATTAAAGGAACCCTATTACTTTATTTTTCTTGTATACGGTCAAAGAACGCCACAAAGAAAAAAAGCTCCCATCTTTTGAAGTTTACCAAAATCTCAAGAAGAAGGTGATTTCTATCAAGAAGGAAAAGGGATTTTCAAGGTTTGTAATTAATATTTTTCTAAATTTTTCATACTTATATGCTTAAGTGATTCAATATTAGGGATTTCATTTGGTAGAAATCCTAAAAGCATAGTAGTTGACATTTTAGTTTTAATTTTCTAAAATTAGGTATAGTGTGACTAACCAGTGCTTATTTCGGGAATTGTAATTTGAATATGAATTTGGTATTTGTAAATTAGTTTTACATTCTAGAAACTAGACATCTAAGTGGTTCTATAGAAATTTGTTTCACCTAAAAATCTTTAGTATTGAATTTGTTATGAATTTTCGATTCTTTAAGAGAGTTGTTGAAAATTTTTATTTTTAGAACGTAATTTCTGTTGGAACCAATGTTTTATCAGGTTATACTGCTCACAAAATTATGAAATTGTGTAATATGTTGATATTATTTTGGGGAAGTGTCATAATTTTTAGAGTCTTCATAAAAAAGATATGAATTGTTAAATTAGGGTACTGGAATCTATCCAGCAACAAACAGAGTGCAGAAACTCAAAAGTAAAAATACTTTGAAAATACGTATATATTATTTTGCTTTGAAACTTTCATTTTGAAATTATATATATATGTTCTTTACGTCACTGTAAAATTTTGTACTAATTGGAATTTTTTAAAAATTTTAAACAATTCGATATTGTATAGTGTTCCGAACTGTCCATTGTCGGCCAGATCAGAATACTCCAATAAATAAATTATTTTAAGGTATCTTCCAAATTTATAAACTTTTAAAAAAATTTATATGAGGAGCTATATTCTTTTACAAGACTTCCAACATGTGAGAAATTTATTAAAAATCCTACATTGAACATTGTTCTGTTTATTAAAACAGCATTGAGTTTTCGATTTCGAGAACATTTTAATAGCCCTATTTTGGTCCTGAGACATTATTTTCAGTCTGATATGAGTATGACTATGTGATGTAGGTAAGGTTTGGACGATTAACTTAGAGGAGGATTTGTTTTGTTTGGATTTTTGAAAAGGTAAGTATATTTAACCTTTTATTTTTAAAATTGGAATCACAATGTTATATGCATAAGAAATGTATTTATATTTGCTTTTGAAATGTGCTTATATGATTGTTGTGTTTTGAAAATATGTATTTTGAAAATATGTGAAACTATGGTACTATAAAATATGTTTTAACTGGGATTACCTTTATTTATATCTGTTAGTAGGCACTCTAATGATTTTTGTGTTGAGCCCTATGTGGTATGTGATGTTTTATGTGTGTGGTGTATGGGAAGTGACTCCATGGCACCATGGGAACTAAATGAGTCTTCGCATTCGTGTGTAGACATATTGGTACATGTGGGAGGTGTAATGCCCTCAAAATTTGTGTTTTAATTATCGTTTGATAAATTACATATTAGTATTAATATTATTATAATTAAGAGTCCAACTTATATCGGTTAGAAATGGGAGGTAGATTATATTATTATTATTGTTATTAAACGATAGCCTAATGGGGGTTAATTAAACAAATCCATATTAGGGCCATTGTGATATAATTAAATGAGCTTGGAATGATGTTCATAATGGGTATTAAAGGATATACGAAATGTTCGGAACAATTTCGAATGGTTAGTAAGGCTCCGTAAAGCTATACAAAATCCAAATTATAAGTTTCGGAAGACCTAGAAAGAATTTTCCATAAATTCGGAGTATTAGTGATATTTTTGGAAGTCAAATAATAAACATGAGATGGTGTAATTTAAATTGGTGTTTCAAATGAGGTGGTGTAATTTGATTGGTTGATGGAAATGTAAATTAGGTGGATTAAAATAAGGTGTACAAGTGGACCAATCAAAGTAAACCATATGGAAAAATTAGGTTAAAAGTGAGTGGATTTTTATGGAATGATATGAGTTATTATATGGAAAAATTTTCCCTAAAGAAGCTCAATCCATGTGAAATAAAAATGAACCAATCATGAAATGCCAAGTAAAGACATTAGTGGATGGAATAATTAATGGGATGAAATGTGATTGGTGGACTAGTTTGATAATTAAAAGGTTTGTGGTCAATTTCATGTGATTAAATTTTAAATTGTGGTCACTTTATGATTTTAAAAAGGCCAAGGGGCAAGTAGCAATTATCAAAGGGTATATAATAATGTATTAGTGTGATATTCATTTAGAAAACAAAAACAAAAGAGGGAGAAGTGGCCGGCCAACCAAGAGAAGAAAGAAAAGAAGAAGAAGAAGAAGAAGAAAAAAGAAAGAGAAGAGCAAGTTTCGGCCAAGGAAGGGAAGAGAAGAAGGAGAAGTGATCAAGGCTAATTCAAGCCCTAACCAAGTGAGTTAAGTGGAGAAGAGATCAAGCAAGAACAAGAATTGGAGAAATTGGTAAGTATATTCACTAGTAAGCTTGAATTCAAGGAATTATATTGGGTTTTAGTTTTATTTTTGGATTGACTTGAATTTTGGCTTGAATTCAAGTAGATTTGTCTTTAATTATGAGTTAAATTTCAAGGGAGTATCAAGAAGTAAAAACCCAAGGAAATTAGTAAGTAAAAGTTAGGGTTTGAAGTTGAATTTGGTGTAGAGATTCCAATTAAAGTATGATAAGATATTAGAATTAGTGTATGTATGTTTGTGATGTTAATTGGTACTTAGAAATTATAGAAATCATGTTGATTATGGATGCTTGAAATTCAGTCAAGAAGAGGAATTGAATGATTGATATGTGTTTAATTAAATTGACATGGTTTATAGTAAATTAAATGTAATTGGTTGTGTTGTATAAGAAGAAATTGAGAAAGAAAGTGTAGAATGTGTTTTTATGAGTTTGACTTGTGAAGGTCATGTTGCTTTAGTATGCTTATGGTTGGATTTAAATGCTTTATGATTAATGGGCAAGAATGTGTGATTGGAGAATGAAGAACATATATGTTGTAGTCCTCAAAAATCACTCGGGGACACGGGGCGCTACAACCTGCAAAGATAGAACGCACGTGACCCGCAGGACGTCTGGGACACCGGGGTGGTGCAGGCCAAAGTCACTCCGACGGTCAAGTTAGCGAGTGCTAATAAATGTGTATGCTCGTAAATAGAGATGAGTGAAGGATGCTTCCTGTTATCTTGGTGATCAAGGTCTCCTTGATCAGAGGAGATGCAAGGTCGAAGGGTAATTGGATAAGATGAACAATGGCCGGAGGGTGTGGTTTTAGTATTGGTAGCCTCTTAGATCTCAGTTTCTCCGTCCTCTCCAATGAAAGATTATCCTTCTTTTTATAGGGGAATGATGCTTCTGCCTTTTAAGGGGTTTCATCATTACCCCTCCTTGATGTCCTCCACCAAGAAAGCATGTGGATGCTTCTTTTGATCTAGCCGTTATCGAGTGTCATTATGGTTTTGTAGGACCTGTTTTAAAGTAGATCATGATTTGGTCCCCCAAGGAACAAAAGAGATTTTATGTCGTGCGACATGTAGGTTTGTCAATTTGGACAATCATGATTACGTGTTGTATGATGTGCTAATTGGATGTCGACATGAGGTGACTATGTCGTGCTACATAGGAGTTCTTCCAAGCATGAATACTGAGTTATCTTCGCTTGATGCTACTTGGATGTGTGGGATATGGAGTGCATGTCGTACTATATGAGGTCTTACACAGATGTCTCATGTCGTACTACATGGATGCTTCATGTCGAGCGAATGTCGTACTACACGGGTGCTTCATGTCGAGCAGTATGTCGTACTACATGGACGTCTCATGTTGAACGTATGTCGTACTACTTGGACGTCTCATGTCTAGTGTATGTCGTACTACATAGATGTCTTATGTCGTACTACATGGATGTCTCATGTCGTACTACATGGATGTCTAATGTCGTACTAAATGGATGCCTTCCCACTTTTGGCTCTAGGCCTGGTCTTTGAGATATACTTTGGGCCTCGGGGTTGGATCCTTACTTATATTTTGGGCCTGACATATTTTGGCTACTACAGTTTGCCCCCAAACGCCTTGGATTTAAAAGTCAAGGGGTTTGCGTCGTACGACATGTAGACAAGGTTTTGCTTTGTAGATTCTACTGATGGTTTCATAATGCCGCACGACTGTCTCCTTTTGAAAGAAGGCTCTAGGTTTCAAGAGAATATCACAATCCATGGGTTTAGCTACTGTCGTGCGACAATGTCGTGTAAAGGCAGTGTGATTGGTCTCCCAACGACTCTTCGATAGTAGTGTCAAAATAAATGTGTTTTTATGGGAAATGCGCACAGCCTGATTAATGATGATGGTTATAGGGGTGCGTGTCCAATAAGAAGCTGACACGTCAGTTTATGCTTTCTTTTTATTGCCGCCATTTCTCTTTCTATTTCATTTTCAACTTTTGCTTTCTCTCTCTTTTTCTTTCTCTCTCTAGAAACCAGTCGCCTGCGCAAGCTTCTCCGGCAGTCGTTCGTTGCTCGTCTTTTGCTATTTTCACGCGTATTGCGGTGAAGCAGTGGTTACTTTGCTCTATCTGGTAAGTCTTCCCTGTTTTTGTAAATATTTTGGCTTTATTTTTGCATTTTTGGTTTCTGGTTTTCTTTTGTTTGTTTTCGTGTTCTTCGAATGGTTTTTGAGAAGAATTTGAAAATTTTTGTTTTAGATCTAAAAACCAACTTAGGTTTATATATAACCTATTTGTAGTGTCTAGGTCGCACGACAGTAGCCAAGACATATAGGTCGCACGACCTTCTTAACAGTCTTGGGAACTGATATTAAGTCGTGCAAGGTCTTTGGTTTAGGTTCTAACTACTAACCGTCGCTACTGTCGTTCGACTTGTAGGGTTCGATGTCGAGTCGAGGTGATGAGAGTCCCCCAAGTACCTCTGGGCGAGGATACGACGATACTATAGATCCGACGTACGACTCATGGGGAGAGTCGGAGGCAGCAAGTGCTGGTGTGACAGTGGCGTCCTCGTCGTACGACACTGTGACTGTCTCTAGTCTCGCGGGTACATCGCGCGTAATGGAAGACATTCCCATGGGGATTCCCCTCGTCGAGCTACCAGGCGACGCGGCTGGCCCTTGTCCCATGGGACCTAGTAGGCCGCTAGGCTTGCTTTTGAATAATCCAGCCAGTGTGCTGAAGAAGGACGACATTATGCGCATAAGGTTTAGCTATGGCATACCCGATGGTGTCACATTGAGGGCGCCTGCACAAGGAGGAGAGGCCAGACTGGGATATCCTAGGATGGACCTGCTTCTATGAATTCCCGTTTCAGCTGGTTGGATTCAGGTTACCAGTAGTCGGACTACTGAGAAAGGTGCTCGATCATTTCGAGCTTGCCCTAGGGCAGCTGATGCCCAACAGTTGGAGGATCTTGCTGGGGCTAGAGTTATTGTGTACAATGGAGGGAATAGTCTTCGAGTTACCTGACCTATTCTACACATACTCAGTGCAAGGAGCACGACACAGAGAAGGGTCGCTACAATTTGAACCTCCGGCCCAACAGAACACACCTTATCACGGAGCTGACAACAAACGATAGGTTGTGGAAGGATAGGTATTTCTTCGCGAGGGGTCTACTTGTAGATTAGCCTCTTGGGGATACGGTTGTTCGTATGACCTGGTCCAAGGCTGGTGGGTCTTTAATTTCGTCGTGTCGTTCGATGTTTCTATTTTTTCATTTTACTTTACTAATTTTTGCTATCTTGTATTGCAGTGAACACAGGAGCCCCTCAAGCTGTTGTTGGCTTACCGTGTGTAACTCGTATAGCGAAGGTACTGTCGTACGACGTCAAGGAGAAGAGTTGGAGGAATATTCTGACCGAAGAAAACCTGCGGCCCAGTCATCTCTGGAAGTTCTCAGTTATCAACGAGCCAAGTACTCCCTACCCTGCATTCAAAAACTTAGTGGAGTTTGTCAGGGTCAGGCATTGTGTCGAGCGACTGTACAGGCACAAGGTTTCTGACTCCAATCTCATACGTCGAGCGACACTTTGCAGTTGACATCATGGCTGGAGAGATTGCCGCTCCTGGTGCTGATGATGTTATGAGGAGGCTCAGGGAGAAAAGGAAGGGGAAGAAGAAGGCTCAGTCGAGCGACCAAGTAGAGTCCACTCCTCCACCACCTCTATCGAATCGAGTCAAGGCCGCCCTTGATATTGCTTCAACAGGGAAACAGTGAAGGAGGGAGGATTCAGCTTCAGGGGCTGAGGCGTCAGTCGACCTTATCTTCCTTCAAGATGCCTCTGCATATTCTGACGTCGGGTCGATCCTTCCCCAGGTCGATCGACTGCTTCTGCCCGAGGATAAGAATCGCTTGAAGGAGATGGGCCTCTCTTAAGCTGCTGATTGGGGTCTTGGCCACCTTTTCCAGGTATAGTCGTACGACCGATATGTTCTTTTTTGTGTATTTTGAATTTTTCTAAGTGTTTAGTTTCGGTTTTTTTTTTTTTTTTTTTTTTTTGCAGGCTCTTCAGTCCCACGTCCATTTGAAGGAAGATCTTAGCTTTGCTTTTAAGAAGGTGAGGGAGCTGAAGTCGAGCAATCAGAGTCTGAAGCTTGACAACGACAAGTTGAAAGCTTCAAACGTGGAGGCCAAGAAGACAGTTCTTAAAGCGTCGAGTCATGCGGTTGAGGCGACTCTTGAATTGAACAAACTGAAGTCGAGCGTCGACTTATTTGAAGCCAAGCTGAAGGCTAAGGAGGCGGACTCGACTCTCTGTACGACAAAGCAGAGGACAATGTCCTTAACGCGGTTATCAAGACCCGTGCAGACCTGATGAGGGAGTACAGAGACGGTCATGCGATCGAGTGGAAGGTCGACAGTTAGATCGCTGACCATGAGGAGCTGTCTTGTTCTGATGATGAAGATGAAGCCAATGCCGACGCGAAAGATGTGGAGGACAAAGCTAGTGGTGAAGAGTCTGTCCTTCCTCCTCGAGAAGGCTTGGCTGTCGTGGCTCTGGCTGCTTAGCCAACTGGAGAGCTTGATGACCTTGCCCCATAAGGGGTTGTAATTTTATAACTAGCGGATTTTTATTTTTTTGCACCTATGAAGGCTTTTTTATATTTTGTCGAACGATGTTCCTTTGCTTAATATATGATGCATTTCGCTTTTCTTTATTGTCGTACGCCTAGTATTTGCAGAATAAAGGTGTTTTAGGTTGATTTTACCTTGAATGTAGATCGTTCTTTACGGTATTGTAAGTGAGTCGTGCGACCATTCTTTTTATATAGGCGACCTTAGAGCACAGGTCGTTGTCTATGACCTTGAATGCGAGTCATGTGACTGTCGATTGTTTTTGCGACCTTGAGTGCAGGTCGTGGTCCATTACCTTGAATGCTGGTCGCGCGACTACTGGGGATGGCGACCTTGAGTGTAGGTCGTGGTCCTTGACCTTGAATGCAGGTCGTGGTCCTTGACCTTGAATGCTGGTTGTACGACCACTGGAGATGGTGACCTTGAATGCAGGTCGTGGTCCTTGACCTTGAATACGGGTCATGCGACCACTGGAGATGGTGACCTTGAATGTAGGTCGAGGTCGTTGACCTTGAATGCGGGTCGTACGACCACTGGAGACGGTGACCTTGCTTTTTATGATATTGAATTGCCCCTGTTGGAGTGTGTAACTTTATAGTTTCATACTTCAACTCTTATTAATGGTGTCGTGCGATGGAATATCTCGAGAGTAGGTTGTGTGCATGAAAAAACATACTTTCATTGCGGGTTTGTCCAGCGATGTTGACCTGTATAAAAAAATTAGGGTTGGCCGTTGGGTTTTACCAATGGCCCTCCGAAGCCTAAGTGAGTCCCATGTCGTAGGGTGGTAGAATTGAAAAAATATAAAGTTCAGACTTTAGAAATGATACTGTTTTAGATGGCATGCATTCCAGCTATTGCTGATCTCCATGCCATCTATACATCGTAGTTTGTAGGCTCCATGTCCAACTACTTTGGTGATTTGGTATGGTCCCTCCCACGTTGGACTGAGTTTACCTGCTCCTTTTTCCTTTGTATTTTGGAAGACGCGGCGAAGGACCCAATCTCCAATATGGAATGATTTGAGACGAATATTTTTGTTATAATGGCGGGCGACTCTTTATTGGTACACGGCCAATCTGATTGCGGCCTTGTCGCGACGCTCGTCGATTGTGTCGAGTTCGTTCAGCAACTCTCTGTTGTTTGTTTCTTCTGTCGCGTGTCCGTATCCTATAAGAAGGGTAGTCAGTCTCTGTTGCTATGACGGCCTCCGAGCCGTAAGATAGGGAGAATGGCGTCTCCCCTGTTGATGTTCTGACCATCGTATGGTAAAACCACAGCACACCTTGTAGCTCGTCGGCCCATTTTCCTTTGTATTGGTCGAGTCGCTTCTTGAGGGTGGACATGATTGTTTTGTTGGTGGATTCTACTTGTCCATTAGCTTGAGGATATCTTGGGCTCGAAAAGCTTAGTTTGATGTTCCACTTGTCGCAAAAGTCTTGGAAGTCGTATGATATGAATTATGAGCCATTGTCAGTGACTATCTCTTTTGGAACTCCGTAGCGGCATATGACATTTTTCCAAATAAAGCTTTTTAGTTCGGAGTCTTTGATTCTCACATATGACTCAGCTTCAACCCATTTTGTGAAGTAATCTGTCACGGCTAGCATGTAGACCTTACCTCCGGTAGCGACTGGCATTTTTCCTACTATGTCCATTCCATACTTCATGAAGGGCCATGGTGCTGAGATGGGGTGGAGTCCTTCCGAGTGTTGATGTGAAACGTGGGCGAAGCGCTGACACGGGTCACATCTTTTGACGAGGTCGTGCGACTCGGACCGCATTGTGGGCCAGTAATACCCAGCTGTGATTGCTCTGTTGGCTAGGCTTCTCCCGGCCGAGTGGTTCCCACATTGCCCCTCGTGCAAGTCCTTGAGTACCTGCTGAGCTTCGATTGGGTAGGATCGCTTGTAAAGTTGACCCTCTATTATGGAAAATCGGGCAACCTTGATCTTGATTCTTCGTGCTTCTACCTTGTCAGATGGGAAGGTGTCGTCCCTCAGGTAGGCGTAGATCGGGTGATCCAGTGGCTCGTCGAAATTGGCTCGACTTCAAGCTTTGTTGGCCTCCACACAGCTGGCCATTGGATAAATACTATAGGGATGGTCCGTTCAATGGTGGTATCTAGTGCGGAACCGAGATTGGCGAGCGCGTCAGCATGCGTGTTTTCTGATCTTGGTACTTGTTCGATGTCGAATGACTCGAAAGAAGCTTGTAGCTCTTTTACCAAGGTTAAGTAAGCCGACATTTTCAAGTCCCGAGCTTGGTAGGACCCTTGCAATTGTCTCACAATTAATTGGGAGTCACTACGTACCTTCATTCGTTCGACGCGTAAGTCCTTTGCCAAGGTGAGCCCAGCTATGAGGGCCTCGTACTCGGCTTCGTTGTTGGTAGTCCTGAATCCGTATCGGATGGACCTCTCGATGACGTGTCCCTCGGGTGAGGCAAGTACTATCCCTAGCCCACTGCCCTTAGCATTACTTGATCCGTCAACTGCCAAACTCCATTCCTCCTTTGGTGTGTCGTACGACATGGTACAAAGTTCTTCCTCCGCTCGTTGTAGAATCCCGGGTGTGAAGTCTGCTATGAAGTCCACCAACACTTGTGACTTGATCGCCGTGCGAGGTTGGTAGTTGACGTCGTACTCGCTTAGCTCCACGGCCCACTTCACTAGTCAGCAGAATAGTTCGGGCTAATGTAGGATGTTCTTAAAGGGGAAGGCAGTGAGTACACTGATGGTGTGGCATTGGAAATACGGCCTCAATTTTCCTTGCGGCCGTAACTAGTGCGAGGGCCAATTTCTCAAGTTGAGTGTACCTTGTTTCTGCGTCGAGTAGGGTCTTGCTGATGTAGTATACGGGGAGTTGTTTGCCATCCTCTTTCCTTACTAGTACCGAGCTAACGGCCGTCTCGGATACAGCGAGGTAGAGTAGGAGGGTCTCTCATTCCTTAGGTTTGGATAGGAGAGGAGGGTCTGCTAGGTACCGCTTTATGTTTTGGAATGCGTCCTTGCTTGTTTGGTTCTAATCAAATGATTTACTCTTCCTTAGAGCGTCGAAGAAAGGCTTACATTTTTTGGATGACTTTGAGATGAATCGGTTGAGGGCCGCGAGCCGACCGGTCAGCTTTTGTACGTCTTTGATGCTTTTGGGGGACCTCTGATCCATGACGGATCGGAGTTAATCCGAGTTGGCCTCGACGCCTCTCTTGGTTACTAAATAGCCAAGGAACTTTCCTGATGAAACTCCAAAGGAACATTTGGTTGGATTAAGCTTCATCCCCTACTTGTCGATGATGTCGAACGACTACCGGAGGTGGTCGAGGTATTGATTTGCTACTAATGATTTCACTAGCATGTCGTCGATGTAGACCTCCATGGTCTGTCCGAGCATGCTTGTGAACATTTTGTTGACTAATCTTTGGTAGGTTGCCCCAGCGTTTTTGAGGCCGAAGGGCATCACCTTGTAGCAAAAAATGCCGCGCTCTGTGATGAAAGAAGTTTTTTCCTGGTCGTCCGGATGCATGAGGATTTGGTTGTATCCGAAGAATGCATCCATGAAGCTCAATAGTTAGTGGACCTGCTGTAGCGTCCACCATCATGTCGATGTGTGGGAGAATGAAGGAATCCTTCGGACAAGCCTTGTTGAGGTCTAGTGAAGTCGATGCAAACTCGCCACTTCCCATTCTTTTTCTTCACTACTACTACGTTTGCGAGCCAGTCCGAGTAATTTACTTCTCTCACTGAGCCAATGTCAATTAGCTTTTGGATTTCTTCATTGATAACTTTGTTACACTCGAGCGCGAACTTCCTTCTTTTTTGCTTCACAGGTGGATGATTTGGGTCGACTTGTAACCTATGCACTAGGACTTCTGGGTTAATGCCGGTCATGTCTATATGTGACCATGCGAAGCTGTCGTGCCTAGCCGTCAAGAAGCTGAGTAGCTTTGCTCGGATATTTTGTAGAAGGCGGGATCCGATACTAACTTTGTGGTCTGGGAAACTTGGATGTATGGACACTGCATCTAATTCCTCCATATCCGGTTCGTCTTTGTTGGTGGTGGCGCTCGCGCTCTATAATTACTATAAGTCGGACGGCCTACTTTTCAGAGTGTTCTGGTAGCAGTCACGTGAGGTCTTTTATTGCCCTCGGATCTCGTGGACTCCCCATCTGGTAGGAAAACGGATGACCTGATGATATGTCGAGGGGACTGCTCTCATCTCATGAATCCATGGGCGACCCATGATTATGTTGTAGGACGACGGACAGTCCAGGATGAGGAAGCGAGTGTTCAAGTTGATACCTTCCGCGTAGACAGGAAGGACGATTTCTCCTATGGTGTTCTTGTGTTCTCCACTAAATCCTACAAGGATTGTGGAGCGACGTACGATGTTACACGCATCAATATGCATTTCTTTTAGCGCGCCGAGGAAGAGTACGTTTGTTGAGCTTCCATTGTCCACTAGGATTCGCCTGATCAAACAATTGGCTACTGTCAGTGAGATGACTAGCGCGTCATGGTGGGGATTGAACAAGTCCGTATGCTCATCGATGCTAAAATTGATTGGATAGTTATAAGTCGGGTCCGCCGTATGGGTTTGTCGGACGTCCGTACGACCGACTTGCCGTGAGTGGCGCTTCGCCTCCGAGTAGGTGACTCCATTTACTTCTGATCCTCCAGAGATGACATTCACAGTTCTCTCGTGTTTGGGAGGTTCTGGTGGTGGGATTGAAACAATGTCGCGCGACCTATCCTTGTTCAGAAAAGTCTGCTTACCTTTGTCAGTCACGAATTCTTTAAGTTGACCCTTCTTGAGTAGTTCTGCCACTTCTAGTCGTAGCGCCACACAATGTTCAGTTCGATGGCCGTGGTTTCCATGAAATTCGCACCACTTGGAGTTGTCTCTTTGATCCGGCGGGCTCATCATCTTGTCTGGCCACCGAACTGATCTACCCATTCCTTTGAGGACGGCGACTACCTCTGCTGGTCTGATATTCAAATTATATTCTGACGTTATGTTCTTTGGCCGGACGAACGGCCTTGGCGGTCTATCGTCGCGCCGGCGCTCGTACCTTATATGGCCGTCCCTTCGGGGTATCGTTAGGTATGGCCCGCTACGTCGATTGTTAATTCGTTGTTCGATCATCCTACCCGACTTGTCTTTCTTGCAGTTTGCTCTACTAGGTTTATAGTTTACTTCGTCTTCTTCCCACTTTATCTGTGCCCATGCCTTGGCTAGGACGTCTTCTATGGTTTTACAAGGGTACTTGGTAAGCTCCTTGTATAGGTCGGAATCATAGAGTAGACCCTTGCGGAAGGCTGATATGGCTGTCGCCTGGTTGCAATGAGGGATGGAAACCTTTTCATGGTTGAACCGGCCAACAAAGTCACGTAGGTTTTCACCCCTCCTTTAGCTGATTGTGTAGAGGTCGTCGGATTGCTTTTCTAACTTCCAGCTACTAGTGAACTGCTTTACGAAGGTGTCCGTAAGTTGAGCAAAAGAGTTAATGAAAACATTGGGAAGGTTGGTGTACCATTATAAGGCAGGTCCTACGAGACTCGAACCGAAACCTTTGCACATGCATGCTTCCCTAAAGTGGTGCGGGATGGCGGCAGTGAACATCCGTTGTCGATACTGCGCAATGTGGTCGTCGGGGTCTGTCGTACCGTCGTACTGCTTCATACCGGGAAAGTTGAACTTCCTTGGCATCTCCACTAATGCTACTGTGTCGACGAAGGGAGAGTCGGAAAAGCTATTGGCCGCGCTTTTCTTTATAGGAGCGGGCATTTTCGGAATACATTGGATGAGTGCTTCCATCTCTGCGAACCTTCGTGCCAAGTCACTGTTAGCCAAGGTTGGTTCGATACTTACCCGGTTCGGGTTCGACGGCGCCGAATGCGAAGGGCCAGATGGCGTTCCTTGTAGCGGGATGGTTGGTTGGGTTGAACCAACATTGCCATTGGAGGTGGATATAGGCTACACCCCTTGTGTAGCTCTTGCCATGTCATCTGATCGATGTCCTCCTGTCCCGTTCGGTGTGTTATTCGCCGTATGTCGTGCGACGATGTGCGGTCCGTCCAAGACTCGAATGTTAGGCTTCGAGCCTACGTGGGTTGGATCGAGGTCTCTTGCCGTGGTACCTTATTCGTCTGGGCGGACTGGCGCGTAGTAAGTAGTGTAGGCGGCTTGCTCGAATGGCAAGGGCTGGGACGTTGATGCATCTCCAAACGGTCGTACGATAGTGAGCGAATTGATCCTATTTTGTAATTCTTGGTTCTCCGTCAACACTCGTTGGTTCTCTTATTCGAGCGCTTGGAGCCTTTGGGTATTCTCTTGCATCTGGAATATGAGGAGTTGTACCCCTAACCTCCATCGCATCGTGATGAAAATCGTCTGATGACATAGTCGGAGTTGCCACGTTCTACCTTTGCTTGCTTAGAGATTGTCGTGCCCCACGGTGGGCGCCAAATTGTAGTCCTCAAAAATCTCTCGGGGACACGAGGCACTACAACCTGCAAAGATAGAACGCACGTGACCCGCAGGACGTCTGGGACACCGGGGTGGTGCCGGCCAAAGTCACTCCGACGGTCAAGTTAGCGAGTGTTAATAAATGTGTATGCTCGTAAATAGAGATGAGTGAAGGATGCTTCCTGTTATCTTGGTGATCAAGGTCTCCTTGATCAGAGGAGATGCAAGGTCGGAGGGTAATCGAAGAAGATGAACAATGGACGGAGGGTGTGGTTTTAGTATTGGTAGCCTCTTGGATCTCAGTTTCTTCGTCCTCTCCAATGAAAGATTATCCTTCTTTTTATAGGGGAATGATGCTTCTGCCTTTTGAGGGGTTTCATCATTACCCCTCCTTGACTGTCCTCTACCAAGAAAGCATGTGGATGCTTCTTTTGATCTGGACCGTTATCAAGTGTCATTATGGTTTTGTAGGACCTGTTTTAAAGTAGATCATGATTTGGTCCCCCAAGGAACAAAAGAGATTTTATGTCGTGCGACATGTAGGTTTGTCAATTTGGACAATCATGATTACGTGTCGTATGATGTGCTAATTGGATGTCGACATGAGGTGACTATGTCGTGCTACATAGGAGTTCTTCCAAGCGTGAATACTGAGTTATCTTTGCTTGATGCTACTTGGATGTGTGGGATATGGAGTGCATGTCGTACTACATGGAGGTCTTTGATCAGTCATTTATTGTTATATATTTACAACCCTTGGATCGTTTATTTTGATTGTATTTTTTAGTATTCTTGGTACGTTTAATGTGTTTTGTGAGTATGTGCAGCTATTAGATGAGCTCTGTGAATTAGTATGAATACACGATGAGTTGAGACAAAATCGGGCAATTCGGGATATGTATTCTTGGTATGAGGTGCAGGAGCTTACCAAGGAAGCTTTGGTGGACTAAATTGAAGATTTGGCCCCGCCTGTGAATAGTATCCGTACACGTGAATAGTGTATAATGAACAGTACATTGCACATGAACAGTACCGTCTCGTCAACAGTACCGTATGCGTCAGCAGTGATGTCAACAGGGCCGTACGTAAGCAGCGACGTATATGTGAACAGTGGAATGTCGGCGCCAACAGTACCGTATACGTCAGCAGTGACGTATACGTGAACAGTGCATAATGAACAGTACTCGAAGATTTTCTTATAAATACCTCCTTTCCTTCATTTAAAAAGAATCCAGAATTTTTATAAAACAGACCACTAGAGGCATATCAAACATAGAGTGTTCGTTCCAGCAGTCACTTTCAAGGGTTCCAGTGCTCAATCTTCATCAATACTTGCTTGTCCTTGGGTGGCATCATAATGGGTTTTATCAATCTTCTCTCTCTTCTTGTTGTAGTATTTATTATTATGTTGAACTAATTTCCTAGTTATGTGGTCAATGGACCAAGATTGAGATTTAATGGTGTAATTGACTGAACATTTCTATATATATATATATATATATTTCGAGATTTGTTGCTAGATGATTTAATCTATTAGTACATTAATCTTATTGTTTGCATTACGAAAGTGTCTGCATGAATTTTGGTTTATGATTAATATGGAAATTATTATCTCTGTGAGAAATCATTAGGGTATGAATGAGTTTAGTGATAGTCTAGCAATAATAGTTAAGTTGATTGAGCCACGAAAGTGTTAATTGACCTAAAGAAGTGCAACTATATTGGGTGTTTGATTGCATCACTTAATGGCCATTGGGTGAAGTTATTGAATTCGAATCATCAATGCATGACCATAATTTGATGAGCCAATGTTAGGAAATACTTCTATCTTAAATATATATTAAGCTTCAATAAGTTGATTACACCAGTGACTCTCATGAATGTTTCTATTCGACCACGTAACACTTCCTCACATTTGAATACATTCCTTCGTTACTCATAGCCTTGTTGAATTTAATTTCACCAACATCATTCTAAAAATCATTGATTTGAATTTCTGAACTTTTATAACATCTTTAGTTTGGTATTGGTAACCACCTCTTCCTTGTGGATTCGACCCCGTACTCACGGGAATATTATTACTTCGACACATCCTGTACTTGGGATTTATTCCCACGCGTTTGAGCGTGTCAGTCTTACACAGATGTCTCATGTCATACTACATAGATGCTTCATGTCGAGCGAATGTCGTACTACACGGGTGCTTCATGTCGAGCGTATGTCGTACTACATGGACGTCTCATGTTAAACGTATGTCGTCCTACTTGGACGTCTCATGTCTAGTGTATGTCGTACTACATAGATGTCTTATGTCGTACTACATGGATGTCTCATGTCGTACTACATGGATGTCTTCCCACTTTTGGCTCTGGGCCTGGTCTTTGAGATATACTTTAGGCCTCGGGGTTGGATCTTTACTTATATTTTGTGCCTGACATATTTTGGCTACTACATATGTTAGTGCATTAGTTTGCCTATAATTGAGAAAATAGAAAATCAAGAAGAGTAAGTGAGTTTAGGGGGTTATCTAGCTGGAAATCAACTTTCGATTCATGGGTCAAAGCTGCATTTTTTTTTTTTTAAATTTCAGTATATACATGGTAGATTAGGTTTATTTTTCACACTTTTGATGGATTCATGGTGTCTAGGGACTGTGGAAAATCATGAGCAAGCTTGAGGGAGAGATTTCCAAGCTTGGAGAGTGATTTTGATGCAATTTTGGTTAGTGCTCTACTAACACTTGAAATTTAATTTTGTATGTGTTATTGGATGTTTAATTGTGAGTTTTGATGTGTTAGAAAGTAGAAATAAAAATTTATTAATTGCATAACAAGTGTTTGATGTGTGAAAATAATGTGCAATTTGATGAAGATTAAATGTCTATATATGTAATTGAAATTGAAATTGAAATTAGAATGATGCTAATATGTTAAATGTTTGAAAGCAAATTCTTGTTGAAAATGATGGTTGGGATTGAAGTACCAAATGGTACACATGCTGCCCAAGATTTTATAATATCATATCGGTAAGTCGAAAACGAATTGATATCGATTTTTGTGAGTCAAGATCGAACAAAGTGTTCATGAGTTGATTGTTTTGAATTATAGTAATTAAATTTGTTTATGGAATTGAGTATTAATGAAAGAATTGTTATGAATTGAATTTAAACTTTATATGCTTAAATGCCTTAGTTAAATTCGTACACCGCATTGTTTGAGAGATTGGATAGGTTGGCATGCCAATAGGGAATTTAACAGTACTGCGACCGTTATTATGTATAATCATTGGACTTTGAGAGGCTTGAGTGCCCGGTCCTTGGATTTGATGATGATTTTTCGGACTTTGAGAGGCTTTGGGTGCCCAGTTCGCGACATTATTGTAATTAAATAACCAATCAGTAGCCTCCGTTGAGAACAGTATTGGTTTATCCCATTATCCATTCAATCGAAAATGGGTTAGAATTGGCTAAGGGCAATTAAATACTTAATTCATAATTGTGTAATTGAACAAATCAATTGAGAAAATTAATATTGGTGTGACATTTATAGAATGTATGCATATTACATGATTGTTTGAATCAATTGTTTCATGATAGAGTATTATGAAATGTATTAAATATTTTTTCCCATGAAATGTATCATGTTAGTATGTTGTGTAATATTGGTAGGAACTATGTAATGTTTATCCTTGATTGAGTTACTTTTGATTTATATGCATGATAAAACTTTTAGTTAAACTTGTGTTAAGTAAAGCACCACTAAGCGTTATGCTTAGCGCGTTGGTTTTCCGCGCTCAGGGAATAGACAGTGATCAGACTGGATCTATAGGGTATCAGAGTCATACAAATTTTTGGAATTCTTCTTGTAATAAACCTTTTGTTAATATCCATGTGGTGAATCCTTTTGATATATGTATATATTATATGTTAGTATAGTATGTAAAGAACCAAAGAGATTGTAATAATACTTTCCTGACTAGTTTGTCATGTTAATATTCATGAAATTTCATATATGAATGTATATATATATATATATATATATTTTTTTTTTTTTTAATTACGAAAATGGTTTCTTCTGAAATGTTTATACTATGTAATGAATTGATTTGAGACGGACCTAAGGTCTAATTGGAAGTGATGAAGAAAAATGCATAAATTTTGAAGTGTTCATAAAGAGATTTACATGTGTTTGTAAAGAAATTGGTAATAACGCAAAACAGCCGTTGTGCTGCCGAAATTTTTGGATAACTCAGAAATGGTTTTTTGTAGATATAATAAATTGGATTTGATATTTGAATTTCGAATCCGATCGTAGTATCCCCGAACTGGTTCGTCCGTGAATCGGATAGTGGTATTATAGGAGGACTCATTGATGATCACAACGAGGGTCTGGCTCTTACTGAGTGTTTTGTGTTTTTAAAAAAGAAAACAGTCCTACTTGCACTTTCTTTGTATACATTAGTTGTCGATGGATAACTTTGGCTCCAATATGTACTATGTATTATGTGCAACTCCTACTATGTAGTGAAGAATAAAGGGAACCTAGTATTATTTTGATATGTGATAAGTATATGATTGTTATACTTCGATAAGTGATTTCTAAATATGGTAATTCTTGTTATTTATGTTCCGTATGTTATTTGGATTTGATAAAAGAAAATTAATATTTAGTATGTTTACTGAGTATCCAACTCACTTAATCCATTGTGATTCTAGTTGTTTGAAATTTCGGTTCGCGCATAGTATGGCAATGTATTTCGACGTGGATTAGTTCTTGGTTCCTAGGCTTTAGGAGGTTATTTATTTTTTTTTTTTAGACTGCTATTTATATTATTTAAATATTTGTTGGAGAATGTATTTGTTTTTAGACTTATTTTGAGATTTATTGCAAGTGGTTTGACAATAAATAAGATCATGTCTTGACTTTCTGGTTGGGGTGTAACAGTTGTTATATCAGAGAGCGGTTATGTGATTCAAAATACTTATAGCTAGAAATTAGTTATGAGAACCAAGTGAAATGCCAATTCTTTAGGGTCAATAAGTTATTTGATACTTATAGATATACTTATTTGTAATAATTTTGCCTGGCAAGTGAATAATTTGCATTTTTGTTTATTCTTATGTAGTTGAATAGTATGGATACGCCTCATAGAGTTGGTTGGAGAGGTGTCGCCAGGGCTGCTAGAGGATAATCACTGGTGTTAATAGTGGTGCTAGTGCCGTTAGAGGTGATGGTGTAGGTCAAGAGGGTGAAGCAGGTAACTTCCAAAATATATTGCATGCTATGACCACTGCATTTTAGGGAAGGCAACAGAACTCAGTTGCAAGTGGTGGAACAGTTTAAAAGGCTTCATCCTTCATCTTTTGAGGGAACAACAGTCTAATCCCCCCTTTCGGAATCTACTCGAACTGAAGCTTGGTAAACTTTTGTTAAGTTAAAGCTAAAACAAGATATAGAATAGAATCTCACGGTTCTAGAACAGCAGCGGCTTACCAGCTGCTTCTCATTCAGGATTGGACTGCCTCATCTTGATTTTGAACATGGAATTTCCTTTTCTGAGGTAGTAGAAAGGCGAGAAATACTAATCTTTCTCATTTTCCCAGGATCTCTGAGCCCGAGGCCAACCAGATGAGAGGGACCAATAATTCCTAAACCCTAGGGTTTAGGCTTTAGGGTTCGGGGTTCGTCAGGGTTCGGTGTTCGTCAGGGTTCGGGGTTCGTCGGGGTTCTAGGTTTGAGGTTCAGGGTTCAAGGTTTAGGGTTTAAGGTTTCAGGGTTCAGGATTCACGGTTCAGGGTTTCTGTTTTCGAGTATGGGGTTCAGGGTTTGCGGTTTGGGGGTTTGCAATTTGGGGGTTTGGGGTTACAGGGTTTCAAGGTTGGAGGTTTGGGGTTCGCATCTCGGGGTTCGGGGTTCGGGGTCTAGAGTCTAGGGTAGGGTTTGGAGTTTAGGGTTTGGGGTTTGGGGTTTGGGGTTTAGAATTTCGGATTTCGGGTTTAGGGTTTAGGGTTTAGGGTTGGGGGTTGAGGGTTGAGGGTTGGGGATTGAGGGTTGAGGGTTGGGGGTTGAGGGTTGGAGGTTGCGAGTTTCGTGTTTCGGGTTTCAGGTTCTGGGTTCTGGGTTTAGGGTTCAGGGTTTGAAGTTTCGGGTTTCGGGTTTAGGGTTTAAGATTTTCGGGTTTAGGGTTTGAACCCATTCGATGCAGAGGAGTGGCACTGGGAGTTAGAGAAGGTGTTCAGTTTCATGAACTGCACCAATGATTAGAAGGTAGCTTGTGCAGTATTCATGCTCAAGGGTGATGCTAGTAATTGGTGGGAAATGACTAGCGGAGCTTAGAATGTTCCTGACAACCCAATAACTTAGGTTAAGTTTAAAGAGCTATTCAATCAGAAGTATTTCCCCGATGATTTGAGGAATGAAAAGGAGTCAGAGTTCATCTAGTTGACTTAGGGAAGAAAGCGTTTGGTAGGGTATGAGAGAAAGTTTGAACAGCTAGCACAATTTGCTCTAGATTTGATTGAAACCCAGCAGCGCAAGATTGATCGTTTTGTAGGGGGTTTAAAATCGGATATCAAGAAGCATGTGCGCATTTTTGGATTGAGAACTTATGCTCAAGTGTTGCAAAAAGCTCATATTCTGGCAAAGGAAGATAAGATAACAAGCTATGCAAATTCGAAGGAGAAATCTCATGGTCCTTCATAGAAGAAGCCATGGAACAAGAACTTTCAAAGTAAGCATGATAACAAGAATCGAGGGCAGAAAAGCCAGAGAGATGAGGATACTAATAAGGAGTATCCATTATTTGATACTTGTGGCAAGAAACATGGTAGAGTTTGCTTCAGGAAGATTGGAGCCTATTTAAGTGTAGAAAATCTGGTCATTTTATTCAGAATTTCCCAGAGTTAAAGAAAGGGCAAGGAGCACCAAAGAAAGACCATGAAACTCAAGGTAAGGTTTATGCTTTCGCTAGACAGAAAGCAGAAGCCTCGCCATCAGTGGTGTCCGGTCTTGTCCTTTTATCTAGACATCTTGCTTTTTGTATTATTTGACTTTGGTTCTACACATTCATTTCTATTATGCACTTTTGCTAGAAGATTTTATTGTGCACCTGAAATTTTGGAGTTTGAGTTATTTCTTGCTACCCCTTCAGTGGAATCTTTATGTGCTAAAGAGTTGTTGAGATTATGTATAGTTCAGATAGAGGACAAGGTGTTAGCGGGAGACTTAATTATTTTGGACATACGTGATTTTGACATTATTTTTGGTATATATCTGCTTACCATGCTAATGTCAAGTCCTTTGAGAAGGAGGTTGTGTTTAATCCTCCTGGTGAGCATGAATTTAGTTTTGTTGGTACCAGCTTATGTTCACTTTTGTCAATGATCTCAGGAGTACAAGTTCAAAGATACCTCATAAAAGGTTGTATGAGATTTATGGCAAGTGTCATGGATACTGATAAGAGTAAAGTGAAACTCCAAGATGTCCGGGTAGACAATGAGTTTCTAGATGTGTTTCCAGATGATCTACCTAGTGTTCCTCTAAATAGAGAGATCGAGTTTCACATTGAAATTTCGTTAGGTACTTCTCTTATATTTAAAATGCCTTATTAAATGGCACCCACTAAACTTAAGAAGCTTGGGCAACAATTACAAAGAGTTACTTGACAAGGCTTTATTCGTCCTAGTGTTTCACCATAGGGCGCGCCAGGTACTTTTTGTTAAGAAGAAGGATAACAGTATGAGGTTATATATCGATTATTGGGAGTTGAATCATCTAACTATGAATAACAGGTATCCTCTTCCTAAAATTGAAGACTTGTTTGATCAGTTTCAGGGCAAGAGTGTGTTTTCAAAAATTGATCTTCGATTTGGTTATCATCAGTTGAAGATCAAGAAAGAAGATGTCCCTAAAACTACTTTTCAAACTAGGTATGTGCATTACAAATTTTTAGTGATGTCATTTGGGTTGATAAATGCACTTGCTGCTTTTATTAATCTTATTAATCGAGTGTTTAAGGACTACTTGGATAAATTTATGATTGTTTTTATTGATGAAATTTTTTATTTATTCTAGAAGTCAGGAAGAGCATGAAGAGCATTTGAGGCAAGTTGCATATACTTATAGAGAAGTGTTTATTTGCGAAGTTTTCTAATTGCGAGGTTTGGCTGGATCAAATTGAATTTTTGGGGCATATAGTGTCATCAGAAGGAATTTCTATAGACCCAGGCAAGATATTGGCTGTGGTGAATTGGCTTAGACCAACCAATGCAAAGGAAGTTCGAAGCTTTCTGGGATCGGCCGGGTACTATAGATGGTTTGTTAAAGGATTTTCTAAGTTAGTTATACCCTTAATCAAGCTAACGAGGAAGAATGTTAAGTTCTTATGGACTAATAATTGTGAAACAAGTTTTCAGGAGCTCAAACAATGGTCAGTCACTTCTCTAGTACTAACTATTCCTTTAGGAACTGGTGGATACGTGATTTATAGTGATGTTTCTCATAAAGGACTTGGTTGTATTTTGATACAAAATGGTAAGGTAATGGCTTATATTTCTCGTCAGTTCAAGCCTTCTGAGTTAAACTACCCTACCCATGATCTAAAGTTAGCATTTGTGGTGTTTGCTCTTAAGATTTAGAAACATTATCTGTATGGTGAGAAGTGTGAGATCTATACAGATCAAAGAGCCTTAAATATTTCTTTGTCCAGAAAGACTTAAACATGAGACAGAGGCGATGGCTTGAGTTAGTGAAGGATAATGACTATGTGATTAATTATCATCCGGCCAAGGCAAATGTGTTAGTTGGAGCCCTAAGTAGGAAATCTACAGGTGGCATGGTTGCTTTAATAGCTACCCAAAAGGAAATTATATGAGATTTAGAGAACTTTAGCATTGAAGTGGTGAATGTTGATAGCGATGGTTTTGTGGGCATGATGTGGTGCAACCTACGTTGATTAATAGAATTAAGCAAGAGCAGGCTAGTGATGTACAATTAATGAAGATCATGGAAGATCTTGCTTTTGGAAAGAGAATTGGTTTAGTGTTTCAAAAATGATGGATTGTTACAGTATGAAGAAAGACTTTGTATGCCTAACAATGTTGATTTAAAAAAATGAGATTTTGATTGAAATTCATAAATCCTTGTACTCAGTGGATCTTGGTAGTACAAAAATGTATCACGATTTATGGGCTCATTATTGGTAGAACAATATGAAGAGTGATGTAGCAAAGTTTGTGGAACAATGTTTAACCTATTAGCAGGTAAAGGCTGAGTATCAGAGATCGTCAAATTTGTTAAAACCTTTGCTTGTGCCTGAGTGGAAATGGTTAAATATAGCCATGGATTTTATGGTGGGGTAGTCGCGAACACATAAAGGCTATACTGCTATTTGGGTGATTGTTGACATATTGACAAATTATGTGCACTTCATGCCGATACTTAAATGTTCTCCAGTTAAGGTATATGCACAAATATACTTTGATGAGATAGTGAGACTTCATGGAGTACCTAAGTCTATTGTTTCGAATAGAGACCAGAAATTCACCTCTACATTTTTGAAGAGCTTGAACAAGACTTTAGATACTCATTTGAACTTCAGCACCTTAGACGGATGGACAGTCTAAAAGGACTACCCAGATTTTGCTAGCTTGTATAATGGACTTTGGAGGCAGTTGGGAGAAATATGTGTCTTTAGTGGAATTCTCCTACAATAATAGCTATCAATATATATTTGTATGGCTCCTCATGAAGCCCTTTATGGAAAAAATTGGATCTGCAGTTTATTGGGATGAGATTGGTAAAAGAAAATTTTTAGGTCCTCAGATTGTTCAGCAAACTTGTGAAGTTATTGAGAAAATCAGAGAGAGAAACATTTAGGGTTTGTTGTCGGTGATAATGTAATCCTGAAGGTTACAGTAATCCTGAAGTTATTGAGAAAATCCGCTTTGGTCCAGCTTGAACTTCTCCGCTTTCGATCTTCGTCTTCTTCGATGAACACTTACGAACTAGAGATTGTTGTGATGATTTGGGATGCTTGGGATGTGTTTGAGAGGAGCAAGGAGGGTGGAAAATCACCCTTGGAGCAACTTGAAGGCTGCTTAGACTGCACTGCCACGAGCTCTCTCTCCTTGCCCTCTGCTACAACTTTTCTTCTTATAGTCATGGCATTAGGGCACGTTTTCTCCTTCACCGCGACCTGTGGTCGCGTTGGCTTGGTCGCGGCCTTCACTGGACCGCTAGGAGCTGCAGGATCGCGAGCTGCACCGTGAGGAGCACAGGTCGCAGTCTTCCTCGCCACGCTCACTGGTTCTCTTTTCTTCTCCATCGCGAGCTGCACCGCGAGAAGCACAGGTCGCGCTGCCCCTCGCGTTGTACACTGCTGGGCTGGGTCATCATCGCCGGGAGGTGGAGGACGCGAGCACAGGTTGCGGTCGAGCTCACGTTGCTCACTGGTTGGGCACGGGCGTCTTCATCGCGAGGAGAGGTACGAGGGGCTGGTGGCCGCCATGCATGCAGATTCTGGGCTTTAATTTTTTTGTTTTCTTTCTTAACCAAAACGGCACCATTCCACTAACTCAAATTCCTTAGGTGCAAAACACACCGTTTCACTTAAATTGGTGGAACTTTCTGAATTTACAGTTTTGCCCCAGAACTTTAACATCCTTTCATCGATGCCCTTCCCCAAAGTTACTGAATTTACACTTTTTCCCTAAAAATATACAAAATCATCACTTAGGTCCCTAAACCTGTACACTCAAGGAAAACACGTCAAAAGCACCAAAAATACTTAAGAATACAATTAAAAGATACGGTTTAGGGGTCGTAAATATATGAAAATAAATGACCGATCAAATACCCCCAAACTTATCTTTTGCTTGTCCTCAAGCAAATCGAAATACACCACGATTAAAAACAAAGACAAAAATAACTAAAACTAAAATCAAAAACGAACTAAGCTATATCCATTTTCGTAGGATGCAACGATGGCACTTAGCACGTGCCACAAGCCTTTAAACCCCTAGGTGGCCCTAGTGGACGAGTTATAGTCTCGTAAGGGTTTACCAGCTACGATACCCACAAACGTCCTAAGCTAACCACATACATAGCTCAACATCAAATTAAGTACATACACAAATGCAAAGGCATAAGAATAGCACAAAATCAGAAATCCAAAATGCTGTCAATAAGTCTAATACATCCTATATCATACGGGACACTGACATACAATGCATTTATAATCGTGACACCTTCCATGCTAATAACCTCTGATGTAATTCGCATCGACTCTAGTCTCACAAGTTTTCACTCAATGACACTCAGAACCTAAGCTATCACACTTTCAACTGCATACGACTGGAATTAACGAGCAAAGAATTTCAAAATATGTCGTATGCATTAATAATTAGAAAGAACGCACAGATTAAGCAAAGGATCTCATGAAAGATATCAAATGCTAAGAACAGAAAAATTCGTGTATATACATGTCAAATGTTACAATTGAGTTTCCTAAGGAGATCAACAGGTCTTTATATGGTTGTAATGGGGCTTAGGGTGATTGGCTCAAAAAGAACGGAAATCGGGTTCAACTCACTTGGAAACCTATTGAGAGACTTCATAAAATTTTCAATTCATGCAACTTCTCTCACGACTACCAAATTTGCTCAACTTTTCTTCCCTTCCTCTTCTACACCTTTCTCCTTCAACCTCATTTTCAACCTTTTCTTAATTTTTAATTTGTGCATTTCACTCTTTTTTCTCATTTTAGCCAACTCTTTTTATTTTATTTATTCTTTTATTGGCTATTCTCTTTTTCTGCACATTACCCATATCCATATCATCTTTTCTACTCCACTCCTTTTTCCTCACTCAACACTTACACATTTTTCTTTTAATTGCCTCTAGTTTCCAAGCGTCAAAGGTAACGTCTTACAATTTCGGCTAGGATTTTTGGACATGTAGGTCATACAATAAAAGGCTAATATGCGAGTGTTTGGCCGCGAATGGGATAAGGAGCATGCAATTACGGATAGGAAATCAAGCTATTTAGGAATTCACACATAATGCCTGAATCATATCTCCAAAATCTACTCAATTGAACATTCAGCATAAACATACAAGATTCTCATTATGCAGTTCATTAACATCCAATGCAAACCTATAGAGATCAATCTAATGACAATAAAGCTCAAGAAAGTGTTTAAAAGTAGAAACAAGAATTCCCTCAGAATAAATACGCAATAATCTCAAAATTTCACTAAGGGTAGTCTCCACTATTAATCAGAGCTATTAATTGAAAGTTGTCACATATTACAATGCAAAAACGTCAGACCTATATGTTTAGATGCAAAAACACTACCGGCATTATTCCAAATAACAACTTTGTACACTCAAATAACCTAAGTATTTACATATTATTACTCAATTATCTGTAAAGCATGCATATGGTTTCGCTTATCCTAACACAAACACAACAAAACAAGAAAAATACAATAAAAGACTCGACAACTAGTGTATGTGGCATTGTTATGCCTAAGTCTTCCAAACGCATTACGTATGAGGAAAGTATAGGTTTCCAGCCTATATACACCAACAAGACACTACAACACACAAATAGCAAAACACCCCCAAACTTAAGATAAACACTGTCCTCAATGTTTTAACACCTTACGTACGAGGAAAAGAGGTTTATAAAGAACTAAAAACTAAAACAATCAACTAGACACAAAAACAAAAACGCATAAAACATGAACACAGAACAACAGTCCTAGTATCCACCACTAACAATCCTAAATATCCACAACTATCAATCCTAAATAAACACACAAATACAAACAAAAACAAAAACAAAGGAAACAAACACTTCAATAATATGTACATCTAACCAAACTTCCCCCGAACTTCAAAATTTTCAACACAAGGCACAACACTTCAAAAGGTTCATGGGAAATAGTTACTAAACAATAGAAAAATTTAAACAAAAAAAATCAAAATAAAATAAAAGAAAAATAATGTACAAATTTTACCTCATCGCTTGAGCTTTCGCCCACCTGCCCCATAATTGGTATCTCCTCATTAGCTTACCGCACCATCCTAACCAAATAACTGGAAGAGAAGACGACTCTCCCAGCACTGGATACCTCGAATGCGAAGGTATCTCTTTATGGCCCAAGTGCGGGTTCTGCTCAAAGGGCGGAGGCGGTTTGGGCTTCCCTTCTCCGAGGTCTACAGAAACATATGTATCTTGGTGGCTTTCTTCTTTCGCAGTGGCGCTGTGGACTAGACATAACTCAAGTGGATCTAGAAGGATAGATGCCTCATCTCCATAAAACACGTTCTTGCTCTCTTCCGTCTCTACTTGATCAACCCAAATCTGGTGCTCAATTTGCTCTTCGATTTCCACGGCCGTTTCATTGCGTTACACCATAGGATATGGTTCGTGCTCTTGCCATTGGATCTCTGTAGCTAATTGGCCGATTTGAATCTCCAAGCGTTGGGTAGCTGCTTGAGTATGTTGAGCAACTTGATCAAGTTTAGCTTCCAGCTTCTTCAGGGCATTATCTTGGAAATCCAATCTTTCATCCATCTTAGACATGAATTTTAAAATCATGTCTTCCAATGCTGGATCAATTTCCTGATGTTCCTGCTGGTTGCCCCAATTAGATTCGGGATGATAGCTCCACTCGGGATTATATGAGCTCAGGCAGGGGTTATTCTGATCATAGTCTACATATTCGTCACAGTGCATTTGGTCAGAACTGCCTACATCGAACGGATTGCCAAGTGGACAATTGGTACTCTAATGTGGCCCCCTACAAAAGTAACACTTCGAATGTGCTCCATAGTCACTAGTCGCCACTTCCTCGGTAAGCTCCTGCGCCTCATACCAAGAATACATGTCCTCCATAGAAAACAAAAAAAAAAATTAATAAGAATAAAAATAATACAAATCCAAATTAGCTATAGACTTAATCGGTATTAATATCAGCACAACTAAAATATCCCCGGCAACGGCGCCAAAAACTTGACACGCCTTTTTGTACCCGCAAGTATACGGGGTCGGTATAAGTAATAAAATGATGAGTAAATTATCGTCTCCACAGGGATATTTAGGCGTTGAGTACTAAAATTAACCAAGCCTATTTCTATTTGGATAATCGAAAGGTTTTAAAGATAAAAATATAAAGACATAAAAAATAAAGCAAACAACCAATATGAAAGATTAGTTAGGGTATTTGAATTCACCTAATCCATCCAATTGAGTTCCATGAAAGCACATTGTTGAGGTTTAATTATTCATGAAGATGACCGTGTTTATCTAATTTATCCAAAGTCCCCTCTCGAGGTAAATCGGACCTATTTCGCATACACTAATATCCTATCTCTCAATGGTATATCCAAGTGCATGGAAATGCATTAGTCACAATAAACACCCTATGTGATCACACAAGCAAATTAGTATATCTCTATTCAATTCTACTTGTGGTAGACATTATATCGAGCACGTGGTGGGCATCTCCTCTCGGTACATAACACACAACCAATTTATCATTTAATGTAGGCCTTCACATTCAAAGCATTAAGCACAATAAAACCACTCAACAATGCAATAATCAACCGCAACAAATTAAACAATCATTTCATTCAATCATCAAAGAATAAGATCTATCAAAACCCCAACTTACAAGTTTAGCCCATAATCATGGTTTTCAATAATTAAACTAAATTAAATTAACTAAAATAATTAATATAAAGCGAGACGGATTCAATGGAGGATATGCGAGATGGTCACACGGTTCCAATCACGGAAATGGAAAACATATTAATTATTATTAAGCACATAATATCATGAAATAAATCACATAATATATTCATAAACAATAAAATCCAAATCCGTTCACGGTTCCAAAAATCACCTAACAATAGTTCTAACAACTCATAATCATAAATGAACAATCAACAGAAGATTAATGAGATGAAATACAACCCATCGAAGCTCTCAAGATTCGAAGTCCCGCTTTGGTCCGGCTTGAACTTCTCCGCTTTCGATCTTCGTCTTCTTCGATGAACACTTACGAACTAGAGATTGTTGTGATGATTTGGGATGCTTGGGATGTGTTTGAGAGGAGCAAGGAGGGTGGAAAATCACCCTTGGAGCAGCTTGAAGGCTGCTTGGACTGCACTGCCACGAGCTCTCTCTCCTTGCCCTCTGCTGCAACTTTTCTTCTTATATTCATGGCAATAGGGCACGTTTTCTCCTTCACCGCGACCTGTGGTCACGATGGCTTGGTCGCGGCCTTCACTGGACCGCTAGGAGCTGCAGGATCGCAAGCTGCACCGCAAGGAGCAAAGGTTGCGGTCTTCCTCACCACGCTCACTGGTTCTCTTTTCTTCTCCATCGCGAGCTGCACCGCGAGAAGCACAGGTCGCGCTGCCCCTCGCGTTGTACACTGCTGGGCTGGGTCATCATCGCCGCGAGGTGGAGGACTCGAGCACAGGTCACGGTCGAGCTCGCGTTGCTCACTGGTTGGGCACAGGCGTCTTCATCGCGAGGAGAGACGCGAGGGGCTGGTGGTCGCCATGCATGCAGATTCTGGGCTTTAATTTTTTTGTTTTCTTTCTTAACCAAAACGACGTCGTTTTAGACCAATGCTTTGGTCCAAAACGGCGCCGTTCCACTAACTCAAATTCCTTAGGTGCAAAACGCACCGTTTCACTTAAATTGGTGGAACTTTCTGAATTTGCAGTTTTGCCCCAGAACTTTAACATCCTTTCATCGATGCCCTTCCCCAAAGTTACTGAATTTACACTTTTTCCCTAAAAATATACAAAATCATTACTTAGGTCCCTAAACCTGCACACTCAAGGAAAACACGTCAAAAGCACCAAAAATACTTAAGAATACAATTAAAAGATACGGTTTAAGGGTCGTAAATATATGAAAATAAATGACCGATCAGTTATGAGATTTGGTAGGAAGGGTAAGCTAAGCCTAATATATGTAGGCGCATTTGAGATTTTTACGAGGATCGAAGCTTTGGCTTATAGGTTGGCACTTCCGCCAACTTAGCTAGAGTCCATAATGTGTTTTATGTGTCTATGCTTCGAAAGTGCATTCCAATTTCTTCTTATGTGATCATTTATGAACTGGTTCAATTAAAGGGATAACCTAACCTTTGAGGAAGTACCTATTTGGTTCTTGGATCGCAAGGTTCAAGAATTGCAGACCAAGAAGATAACCTTGGTAAAGGTTTTATGGAGAAATTATTCTGTTGAGGAAGCAACATGGGAGCTTGAGAATGAGATACAAATCAAGTATCCACAACTATTTGATTGACAAGGTATGTCTAATTTTGAGGATGAAATTCTTTTAAAAGGGGTAGATGTTCTAACACCCAAATTTGAATGAACCTTGTATATGTCTCTAAGAATTTAAATTTTATTTCAACTAATGGGAGTTAAATTTTAAAATAAATTTTGATTGGCTTAAAATTGATTTAAACTCCTCATATTTTTAAAGAATATATCAGACTTTATGTAAATATAGGATTTTGAACCCATTCAGGATTCCTATATTTTTAAAGAACGTTGAAATATTTTAATAAAAGAAACCTATTATTTTATTTTTCTTGTATACGGTTCAAAAACGGCGTAAAGAAAAAAAAAACTCCCATTTTTTGAAGTTTACCAAAATCTCAAGAAAAAGGTAATTTTCTATCAAGAAGGAAATCAGATTTTCAAGGTGTGTAATTAAGATTTCTGTATTTTTCCTACTAACATGCTTAAAGATTCAATATTAGGGTTTTGATTGGGTAGAAATCCTGAAAGCATACTTGTTGAGATTTTAGTTTAATTTTCTGAAATTAGGTATCGCCTGACTGATCAATGCTTATTTCGGAATTTGTAATTTGAATATGTGTTTGGTTTTGGTAAATTGTCTTTATATTCTGTAAATTAGACATCTAAATGGTTCTATAAAAATTTGTTTCGCCTAAAAATCTTTAGTATAGAATTTGTTATGAATTTTTGATTCTTTAAGTGAGTTGCTGTAAAGTTTTATTTTTAGAACGTAGTTTCTGTTCGAACCATTGTTTTATCATATTATGCTGCTTACAAAATTATAAAATTTTATACACAGGTTTTAAATATGTTCATATTATTTCGGGAAAGTTTGATGATTTCTTAGAGTCTTACTACCAAAGATGTGAATTTTTAAAATAGGGTACTGCAATCTGTCCCAGCAGCAGACAAAGTACATAAACTCAGAAGTCAAAATACTTTAAAAATATGTATATGTATTATTTTTCTTTGAAACTTTTATTTTGAATATATATATATATTACATTATTGTAAAATTATATGTCAACTGGAATTTTATAGCAATTTTAAAAAATTGGTATTGTATAGTGTTTTGGATTGCTCACTATCAAGCAACTCATAATACTCCAATAAATAAATTATTTTAAGCCGTCTTCCAAATTTATAGAATTCTGAAAATGTTTATATGAGGAGCATGGTTTTGTATAAGCGTTCGACAAAGTTTTAGAACTTTCCAGCGTGTGAGAAATGTATTAAAAATATTACGTTGAACACTATTCCGTTTCTAAAACAATACTGGTTAGTTATAGTATTGAGTTTTCGGTTTGGGGAACGTTTTGCTAGTGCTATTTCGGTCCTGAGCCATTATTTTGAGTCTGATATTAGTATGATTATGTGATCTAGACTAAGGTTTGGAGGGTCAACTTCGTGGAGGATTTGTTTTGTTGGGATTGCTGAAAGGTAAGGATGCTAAACCTTTTGTTTCTAAAACTGGAATAACAATGTTATATGTATAAGAAATGTATTGATATTTGCTTTAAAAATATGTTTACATGGTTATTGTGTTTTGAAAATATGTGAAAATATGGTACCATAAAATACGTTTTGGCTAGGTTTACCTTTATTTATTACTGTTACTAGGCACTTTTATGATTTTTGTGTGAAGCTCTATGTGATCTGTGATTTATTACGTGTGTGCTATATGAGAAGTGACTCCAAGGCACCCTGGAATAAGTCTTTGCATTCCTGTGTAGACTTATTGGTGCATATAGGAGGACTTGTTGATGAGTATAATGAGAGTCTGGCTCTTACCTTCGGGCATGAGTGTGATGTGTTTTTAACAAGAAAAAAAATCACCACTTGCACTTTTCTTGTATACATTAATTGCCAACGGGTAATTTTGGCTCCAATATGTGATATGAGTTATATGTAAGTCCTAATATACAGTAATAAATAAAGGAAACCTAGTATTATTTTGATATATGATAAATATATGATTATTATATTTCGATTTATGATAAGATTGTGTTCCGTATGTTATTTTGATTTGATAAAAGAAAATTAATATTTAGTATGTTTACTGAGTATCCGACTCATTTAGTCCATTATGATTCCAAATATTTGAGCTTTCGGTTCGCGCATAGCATGGATTGGTATTTTAACGAGATCAATTCTTGCTTCCCTAAGCTTTTGAAGGTTATTTATTTTTTTTAGGCTGCTATTTATGTTATTTGAATATTTGTTGGAATATGTATTTATTTTTAGACTTATTTTAAGATTTATTGCAAGTAGTTTGATAATAAATAAGATCATGTCTTGACTTTCGGGTTGGAGTGTGACATGTAGCAACAAAGCAAAATTAAATTCTAAATGGATTAATTAACATGAAAAATTTAAGTACAAAAATTAGATAAAGAGATGAGAGATAAGAGTTTTATATTTTTAATATTTTAAAAAATAATTATATAAATGCCTGGAACCGAACATGATCCTATACAAATCGGGTCAAAAATGTTTGACCCGGACCCTGACTCGAGCCCTATTTTCAGTGCTTCATACCTATTCCAAATGGATCGGAGCCCTAACTCTTTGGAGCGAATTGGAAATTTTTCTCATCCTTAAAGTAGATATTAGGAGATCTTCAGAATTTAATATTATATCCAAGTGAAAACAAAAATGAGGCCTTAATTTTTATAGGTATTAGGCAACCGCCTATTGGTTGAGCCGCCTCTGTGCCTAAGAGGCATGTCTAGTCGCCAAATATGTTTAAAAGGTCTTTTATTGTAACTAACGACCGCCTAAGGTTGAAAACCACGACGGTTGATTTTTGAAAAAATTACAGTATGCTCCCAGGATTGATAACCTTCAACGTGAAAAAAGTCAATTACTCTCCCTGGCTTTCAATTTAGAAAGTCACGATTCCCTTATCATATCCCTCCTTTAATTAATATAATATGTATAATATTAAAATATTAAAGAGAAAAATAAGAAAATTTAAAAGAAAAATAAATACCTCCTTTGATAGTAGCTCCTTCTCGCCAGGTGTATTATCATCCTAATTATGGGAGAAGATTGCTCACCGCATGTGGAGGAGAGCTAAAGCCAGAGAAGGCCCGGTGAGGTCTCCCTCGAACCTTCACCGGAAATGAAGCCACTTACTTTTTTTTTATAATTTTTGAAATAAAATTTACTTTAGTTGTTAATTTAATTTTTTGTTTCAAATGAATTTTAAAATACATTGAGGATAGTGACATGGTGGGAATTGATTGGCCATTTCAATTTTAAAATACTTTATTTATTAGCACAAAAATAAAAACCACATTAGCCTATTAAAGTTACTCGATCAGTCAAAATGTTAATCAATACAATCCATATAATATTTGGATAATTAATAAATTAATTGGTGAAAATTATTAATAATAGTCTTAAAAATATGTAAAAAATTATTTTTAACCACTTTTAAAAAAATAATTATCAATAGTCATTTTAGTAATTTAATATCATAAATAAATCTCAATATATTTAAAAATCAATCCTGATTGAATAATTATAAAAAAAATCCAAAAAATAGTAAAATTATAAAATAATCCATCATAAATTACATTAATACTCTTAATTTCATTAAAGCTACCGTCAATTAAATAATTAATAAACTTTTTTTATCTTTCCTCAAACCCTAATTAAAAACTCATCCTTATTCTTTAATTCTTTTTTTTTATATTTTCCTTATTATTGTTTTATGGAATATATAATTTTTTATTTAAATTGATTTTTTATGTTGTTATTTTGTCCAATATGTTTGATTGATTTGAGTTGTATAAGATTTTGATTTGTGGTTAAAAGGATATTGGGTGATATTGTTAGTGAAATGTTTGTTATTCAAATCAGTGAAATGTTAGTCAATGAAATTTTTTTCAGTGAAATGTATTGCAATGAAATGTTTTCTAGTGAAATGTTAGTTAGTGAAATGTATTGTAATGAAATGTCTTCCAGTGAAATGTTTGTTAGTGAAATATTTGCCAGTGAAATGTTAATTAGTGAAATATTTTCAATGAAATGTTGTAGTGAAATGTTTGTTAGTAAAATATTTGTTAGTAGAATAAGTTGTCAGTGAAATGTTAGTTAGTGAAATGTTAGTTAGTGAAATGTTGTAGTGAAATGTTTGTTAATAAAATATTTGTTAGTGAAATATTATTTAGTGAAATGTTGATTAGTGAAATGTTTTTCAGTAAAATATTTGTTAGTAAAATATTATTTAGTGAAATATTGTTAAGTGAAATGTTGGTTACTGAAATATTTTTCAGTATAATCTTGTTAGTGAAATATTTGTAGTGTAACCTTATTAGTGAAATTCTTTTTTTATAGAGTGAAATGTTATTAGAATCTAAACATTTGTCACTTATTTTAGGAAATGAATAACAATAGGTTTATACTCAATTATAATGGACAATGGGATGAGCTAGATTATGTTGGTGATTCACCAGTTGGGGCACTGATTTCTAAAGAGTTCACACTTACACTTAGAATGTTGGTTGAGTTGATATATCTGAAGGTTAAGATTGATAATGCACAGTATGACATACTTATCAGTACGGTCGCTTATAGTACAAATCACACGAGAAAGTTATCAATCATGGGCGACATGATGTTACATTTTTATTTCTTGATAAACTACATATTCTGGAAGTATATATAGATATTATGGAAAAGGTGGACAACAATTTTGGAGATCCTACTCAGCTATAATAATTTTGAAATGAAGCAAACAACATTCTTTTTTACAGAGGATGACAGAAAGAAATAAAAACATCATCAAATTATATATAAAATAACACAAAAATCCAACCTTCACTTTTATATTAACAAAAAATTTGTGGTTTACAATAGAGCTTTTCATACATTTTTGTAGCAGAAAAAATAAAGTCAATATTTTTAGCTAAGTTTAACTGACCCTAGTGTTCCAAATCCAAATAAAAACAAAGATTTTTTTTTTATCTAGATTTGGAAAGATGGATTCAAGAAAGGTGAAACACGCTAATACATGTCGTGAAACGCGCTAATATTTTATATGAAATGTGCTACATGCTGTGAAACTCGCTGATACTTACAGCGAAACACGTTGTTACATGCCATGAAACATGCTGATGCATGTTGTGTAACACACTGATGCATACTGTGAAACACGCTGATAAATACCGTAAAACACACTGATATTTGACGTGAAACTATGCTGATAGTTATCGTGAAACTATGCTGATACTCGACAATTTACGTAAAATTAAACAATTGAATGTAAAAACTAAAAACACGAGATAAACCTGGTAACATTTCCTGTTATTGTTAAAGTAAAAAATAGATACTCATGTTATGAATCATCTTGTAATATATATATACAATCCAAAATAATGTAATAAAAATACACATCATTAACTGGTTTACTATGTGTAAAATTATCTCTTGCTATTTCCTTCCATATATGCGTTTTATCCTTCTGTTCAAAGTCTCATTTGTGGTCTTTGTACCTGATTATGTTTTTCATGAACTTTATAACGAAAACCACGCAACCCTGACAATGAGTTAAAATTTCAAAAAAATTTGTTAATCCAACCAAAATAATTTGCTTGTATGTATGAGACCTTTGAAAGATGGAACCAAATAATTTGCTGGACAAATTACAATAGAGTACCCTGATGATTGGTTATATAACAATGAAATCACACTTTTACTTAAACTACAACTAAGTACCTCATATAATTATCAATTTGGTCCCTAATGTCTTTAAAATATCACTTTTTGATCTAATTTTACTTTATTAACTCATATGGTCCCTAATGTTTTCAAAATATATCAATTTAGTCCCTATGACCAAAATTTTGACAGTGAAACCTGACATAAGGTATAAATTGACCATCTTACCCTTTTTTATTAAATTAAAGACGATTTTACTATCCAACTTTTTACATTTTAACTATTTTACCTATTTGGATAGTCCAATAAAAAATTTATATGTGTTATAAAAATTAAAATTATTTTTTAAAACACACTTAAAAATAATTAAATAAAAAATAAATATTAAAAATTCATTAAAAATGTAAAATAATTATAACAATTTAAAAAATTTAAAAATAACATCATTTATTAAAAATAAAAATAAAATTCAAGGTTGAATATTTATAAAACTCAAAATTGAGTTAATAAAAGGGCTAATTGCAATAAATTACCCTGACGTTTGGCTATATTGCAATGAAATCGTGAGTTTAGCCTTAATTGTATGTTAGTACTCTACCGTCAGTTGACTAGTTAAATATAATGGTTTGACTTTGACTTTTGTGTAAAATGACATAATTGCCCCTAGTTAAAAAAATAAATTAAATAAAAATTGAAAAAATAAATAAATAAAAATTTTTAAAAATGGATCTCCACCGTCCATCAAGATCACCATCCATCAATCTTGATGGACGGTGGAGATACATTTTAAAAAAAAATTTTAAAATCATATAATTAAAAAGAGTTAAAAAAAATATTTTATATTAAAAAAAATTTGGTGTTCTTGGTGAAGATCCATATTGGATCTCTACCAAGAACTCCAAGAACAAAACAACTAAAAAAAAAAATTTCAGAAACCAGATCTGCTCCATCAACGGGAGCAGATCTGCTCCCGTTGATGGAGCAATTGTTCCGTCGCCAATGGAGCAGCGACGGAGTGCAGCTCTCTCGGTGATAGATGGAGCAGCTCCATCGCAGATGGAGCTTCGGCTCCATCTGTGATGGAGTCCATCGCACTCTGCGATGGACTCCATCTCTCTTGACCTTATGATTATTTACTTTTGACAATCAATATAATTGTTATAATATTCGTTATATCAAAAATCACTTTATTCATATGAAAATATTGTCAGTTTTACTATTACACTCTTGCAATTGAATATAATCCTAACACGGCAGTTGATCAAAACTACTCACCAACGACAATACCTAATAAGCCTAAAAAACATACACAACATTCACTCAACTTAATCAGCCAAAAAAAAAATCTCTAGAAAAACAATACTCGATCCTTCCTTCCAATAATCAAATTCGATAAAAATATCTAATTCAATCAAATATATCAAGCAAAAGCGCACAACATGTAATCAAACTTCAACACACAAACATTTCGATAATCCGAGTTAAAAATTCTCATCCGAAATGTACGGATCTTCAAAGAATCTCGAAAATGAAACTACGAAATACAAAACGAATGAAACAAACGAATTGATTTCGGAAGAAAAAATAAAAAGGAAACTGGTAGAGGCTTACAAGATAGACGAGAGCTCTTAAGCTGAAGCGAACGAACTCGTCTCCGTTAAAATCTGTACCACACCGTCTCTATCTTTCTTCAGCAACAACAGATGTCCAACGAATCTAAAGAGACTAACCGAACGTCCAACGAAGCCGAAGCAACCAGTCCGACATCGAACAAAGACGAACCGACCAACCGCACGTTGTCTGACTTCGACGGCATCTTCGATCACCTTCCCTGACCTCTAGCCTTCTCTTTTATCTCTTAAGGTTTCATTTTCTCTCTCTAAAGAGAAATCTCAGCCGAAACAACAAATGAATTCTGTTTTTTTTTTTTAAAAGCAACAACAAATGAAGATCCTTAGTTTTTAGATTTTAGGTCATTGAGTTACTGAAATTTTTCCATTGGCAAGAGAGGGTGAGGGCAATGTGCAGCGAAGGAGAGAGAGGGAGAAAAAGATTTTAGATTTTAGGTCACTGAGTTACTAAAATTTTTAGCTTTCCAAATTTTAAAAAAAATCTAGAAATAAAATGTTGGATTGAACTGAAATTTTAACTAGCTATATATATCAGGATTAAAAAATAATTTGTCAATTTCAAAATGAATAAGAACAATTATTTTTTCATTTCAAATTAAAAATAATTATTTCCATAATTTTTTAGCCACTTTTAATTTTGTCCCAATTAATTGCTGCGAGTACAAGTTCACCTCAAGTTAGGGGTATAATTGCAATTTTTCGGTAATTTTTTTTCTAGAAATGGTGCGTACCTTAAATGTCAAGATGGATTTCAATGTTATCTAGTTATATTTTAATAAGGTAATTAAGAAAAAACGTTTGTCATTGCTGGATATCAATAAAAAGGAACTTGGTCTTAAACTTATATTGGGTCTTGATTAATTAAGTTAATGATATGAGTTTTCAATTAAGTTTGGTTAATGTCTTCATTGGACAATACTATTGAATATAATCAGAAACAAACCCATGAAAACAAATACTGGAAATTACATAGTAATAGAATCACAAAAACTTTACCATAATTGAAGAAATTGAACTAATTGTAAAATGGAAGAACTCAAAAAGACAAGATCGAAATGCTTGTCTTACCCAAGAATGTCTGGGTGTTTTTGGAATTTGATCATGTCCTCCTTGGGCAATGTCACCCATGCTTCTATTCCATCACCATCGCATGTGTCTAAAAGGATAGCACCCTTGTCAAATCTCATGGTAGTCGTCAGCAAAATCGGCTTTCCCCAACCAAAATCAGCTTTGTAAAACGGAAGTCTACACCAGCTAGTGATGAAAAACGGCTTCAATTTTATATCCTTCTCCAAAAAATTTCCAATGCAACTAAATATGCTGTCACTTGCATTACCCTTTCTTACATATTCGTCATTTATCATGTTTACTGATTCGTGAAGTTTTCTCGCTAAACTGCTATAGTTAATTGTCTCCTCCATTGGCCAATCTGTTGTTTTCCACGTGTGGATGTTCCCGATACATTGTTCTGGTATTGGTGGATTCATTTTCTTTCGTAGATTCACAGTAATTAGTGCTTCAAATTGTGTAGTAGTAGTAGTAGTAGTAAATCCATCTTCTTCTTCTTCTCTTTGTGCATCCCTGACAGCAGTACCCCACAAAAGCGCAGACACAGCCTCAAAACGAGTTGGTCGATTGCCAATCTTGTCTTGCAGAGCAGCTATCTTAGAGCCATCAAAGATAAACCTTTTCGTTGTAGTTTCGATTGATATTGGTTTAGGCATTTCCTTAGTAGTACTGGATGAGCCCAAACAGTCTATTGGAGGGAGAATAGAGGTGGAATCAAATATCAAATCATGATCTTTATTAATGTCATTGCCTGTGCCACCACAAGCAACTGCAGCCCAGTTTTTCACAAAGTGTGCTGCTGCTGTTCCATCGGCAACAGAATGTTTAAAGACAAGTGAGATTGCAACACCACCACATTCAAAGTAGTTGACCTGGATGCAGGGCCGGCCCTGACCTTTTGGAGGCCCAGGGTGTACTGTAGCAATATACTGTTAGATTCACTGTAGCAATATACTATTATATTCACTGTAGCAAATATTATATTTTGATGGGCCCAATTTACACAGATTTCATAGTAGAAAATAGTTTAAATTTTTTTTATGAGTTTAATAAAATTAGTGATGGGCCTAATATGTGGTGGCTTGGTGGAATAATAAATATAAAAACAAAAATAATTGTCTCCATGCAGAGTTGAACCATGAATCTTAAATTTAGAAGACTGACGCTCAACCACTGAACTAGAGGGGCTATTGTTGAAAAAAATTAGTATGAGCCAAATATAATAACAATGTTTTATTTTTATATGTATAACAATATATAAGATATTGGGCCCTCCCTGGGCTTGGGGCCCTGGGCGGTCGCCCCTTGCGCCCCGGCCCAGGGCCGGCCCTGCCTGGATGGCCAGGTTGACTTGATTAGTAACCATTTCTTCAGACTGGCATGGCAATAGCTTCTCCAGTAGATCTAGTTGTGGTTGTTGGTGAAGGACCTCAGACATTTTGGTGGCAACATGGGCTTCAATGAAGGACACACCATAGTCATTACATTCAATGAAAGAATGATCCTTGACTTGTCCTGCAAATGTGTAATAGTGTGTTAATATTTGGGAGAGTGATTTCTTAAGGTGATCAGAATTTTTGCAGGGTCCAGAGTAAAACAGAAGGATGGGTAGGTAACTGTAGGAAGCCATTTGATCCATAAGAGATAGCTTATGGATTTTAAGATGGTTTGGGGTTGAAGAAGATGGTTTGATGATTTCTCTCGAAATAATACGAACCGCCATTTCAGGGTCTTTGGCTATGGTAAGGTAATTAACAAAAATCAGACTGGTTTTGATTGGTTCATCCATGGGCTCCTGTGGTGTGAAATTTATATAAAATTAATGTATAAAATAATCTGTGGTACCAATCCACGCATAACACATGGCTAATTTTGATATGAGATTGCACCAACTTCTAGAAAGCATGAAATTGGCTTCCAGAGTTGCATGGGTCCGGCTATAATGTTTGGGTCTTATGCACCCTTCAAATTGGATCTGAACAATTTTTTTATTTTTTTTATTTTAGATTTGTCTATTTTAAATCTGGACCTTCCATATAATCTGATGGACGGTCCATATTATATCTAAATATTTTATTTTTGATTTAGCTTTTTTGTGTTTTCCGTTATTGACACTAGATACGTTTACGCTACCAAATGTACCCAATACTTCTTTGTATTTTTTGAGAATTTTCAAATAATTACTATAAATTCATAAAATATCACTTTATTTTTTTTCTTTTTTCTTTCAAAATAAATCAAAATAGTTCATAATATTTTAAGCTGGTGCCAAAATAGTCCCTAAATTTTAAAAAATGGACAAAATCAAATTATCAAAAAATTATGGAAATAATTATTTTTAGCCTCAAATAAAAAAAATAATCGTTTTTAGCCATTTAAAAAAAATAACATAAATACCCTTCAACCACCCACTGATTGGACAATTATAAAAAGATCCTAAAAATTAAAAATTATAAATAAAAAACCCATTAAAAATTACTGAAAAACACATTTTACATATTAAAACAAAAATATTTTTTTCTTCTTTCCTTGCGCCGACTTTAACTCTTTTTTTCTTTATTTTTTTTTCTTTCTTTGCAACAACTCTTTCTTTTTGTTTTGTCACTTCTTTTTTTTTTTTGTCTTTTTCATTAAAACTGGTTATACACCTTTATTTTTCAGATACCAATCATCTTGTCTTTACCAACTCAATTATATCAACAAAATCAAAATTTAGAGGTAATTTTATTAAATTTTTTGTATTTTATTTAGAATGTATTTTATGAATTTTTTAAGTTTTTTATTTTATTTGTATATTATATTTGATTTGTGGTTGAAAGAATTTGAGTGATATTAGAGCTTATTTTTGTGAAATTTTAATAGTTATGACATATATTAGTATAAAGTTAGTCAGTGAAACGTTAGTTAGTGAAAGATTTGTTAGTGAAATGTAGGTTAATGAAACGTTTGGTAATAATATTGGTTAGTGAAATGTTTGTTAGTGAAATGTTAGTTAGTCAAATATATGTTAGTGAAATGTATATTAGTGAAAGATTGAGAATTCAATCTTTAAGTGACCGTACTGATGTCTATGTCATATTGTGTACTGTCAATGTTAAACTTTCGATATATCAATTCAACCAACCCTGTATGTTTCAACCTTTTAGAAACTAGTACCCCAACCTGGTGAACCACCAACATAATCTAGATCATCCCATTATCAATTTGAGTAGAAGTCTATGGGTATTAATTTCCTGAAATAAGAGACAAATATTTAGAAGATGTAACATTTCACAAAAATATTAATAAAAGTGAATTTCACTAATAATGTTTCACTCAAAACATTTCAGTAATAACATTTTACTGAAAACAATTACACCTCAAATATTTTACGAATATATATTTCACTAGTCTACATTTTACTAATCAACATTTCACTAAACAACATTTCACTAACTAATATTACACTAATCTATATTTCACTAACATACATTTCACTAACCAACATTTCACTAACAAACATTTCACTAACCAACATTTCATTAACCAATATTATTACCAAACATTTCACTAACCTACATTTCACTAACTAACTTTTCACTAACATATTTTATAACCATTAAAATTTCACAAAACTAAACCCTAATATCACCCAAATTCTTTCAACCATAAATCAAATACAATATACAAATAAAATAAAAAAAACTTAAAAAATACATAAAATACATTCTAAATAAAATATAAAAAATTCTATAAAATTACCTCTAAGTTTTGATTTTGTTGATATAACAAAGTTGGTAAAGACAAGATGATGGGTGTCTGAAAAATAAAGGCGTAATTTTAATGAAAAGGACAAAAAAAAAAGTAACAAATAAAAAGAAATAGCTACTGCAATAGAAGGAAAAAAAAATAAAAAAAAATATAAAAAAGGATTAAAGTCGGCATAAGGAAGAATAAAAAAATATTTTTATTTTAATATATAAATTGAGTTTTTTTAGTAATTTTTAATGGATTTTTTTTATAATTTTTACTATTTTAGGGTCTTTTTATAATTATCCAATCAGTGATTAGTTGACGGTATTTATATTATTTTCTTTTCAAATTGACTATAAATAATTATTTTTTTATATATCATTAAATATAATTTTATCAATAACTTCTAGACTATTTTTAATAATTTTTACTTTAAAAAATCACAAAAAGCGAGGAATCTTGACCGCTTGTATATGTTATCAAAACATTAGTTTGACTGAATTTGGCTTTCGAAAGAGAAAGAATACCATTTTATAAATAATAAAAAACATAACAGCAGTTAAAAACAACAGAAAATGGTGTAGAGCACATCCAACATATTTGGAAAATAATCTATCATTTCTTCACCAAAAAATCCTGTCATCGCGCTTGCCTTTCTTACGGGTAGGAGCAACGGTTGTTTCTTTCTCAATCTCTTATCTCCTCCACTCTAAGGAGATTGACATTATCAATCTCTGATCTCCAACGATATCTATAAATGTTTTTATATTTTATTTTTATTTTTTGGTATTTAAATATTTATTAACTAGTGATTTATTATTTATTAAAGATATTTAATATATTATGTCTAAATTTTAATTGAATTAATTTTATTTTTATAAATATAAAAGATCATCATATCCTTTGACCACTTATTTTTTATCTAAAGAAGTTAGAATAATCGAGTTTTAAGGATAAGATAAATAATTTGAGGGAGAGAGAGAGAGAGAGAGTTGAGAGGAATTATATACCTCAGCTAGAAAGCTTGAGCTCTAACAGAATATCATGTACATGGGTCTGACTATAATGACAGGACAAAAAGTGTTGAGTATCATACCCACCACTTTTTATGTGCAATCGGTTACTGCAACCTTTTTTTAATTTTTTTTATTAATAAATTTAGTAATTTAATAATAAAAAATATAAATATAAATACTACAATACATAAAAATTGAATAAATAAGAGAAATATTCTTTTTTGCAAATGATTTAATTAGTTCGTGGGAAAAAGTTTGACGTTTGGCGTAACGTTAAAGTTCCTCCCGAGAAGAAGTTAACGTGGTAAGAACTTTGACGATGGTGGGAAGAACTTCAACGTTCCCACCAACTTCAAAATTCCTTCGGGAAGAATTTAATGTTAACATTGGTAGAAGTTTGACTTTCGGGAATAACTTTGACGTTTGGCGTAACAATAAAGTTCTTCTCGAGAAGAAGTTAACGTGGCAAGAACTTTGACGTTGGTGGGAAGAACTTCAACGTTCCCACCAACGTCAAAGTTCTTTCAGAAAGAACTTAACGTTAAAGTTACTCCCGGGAAGAAGTTAATGTGGTAAGAACTTTGACGTTGGTGGGAAGAATTTTAACGTTCCCACCAACGTCAAAGTTCCTTCGGAAAGTACTTAACGTTAACGTTCGAAGAAGTTTGACTTTCGGGAATAACTTTGATGTTTGGCGTAACGTTAAAGTTCCTCCCAGTAAGAAGTTAACGTGGCAAGAACTTTGACGTTGGTGGGAAAAACTTCAACGTTCCCACCAACGTCAAAGTTCCTTCGGGAATAACTTAACGTTAACGATGGAAGAAGTTTGAATTTCGAGAACAACTTTGACGTTTGGCCTAACGTTAAAGTTCCTCTAAGGGAAGAAGTTAACGTGGCAAGAACTTTGATGTTGGTGGAAAGAACTTCAACGTTCCCACCTACGTCAAAGTTCCTTCGGAAAGAACTTAACGTCAACGTTGGAAGAAGTTTAAATTTTGGGAATAACTTTGATGTTTGGTGTAATGTTAAAGTTTCTCCCAGGAAGAAGTTAACGTGGCAAGAACTTTGACGTTGGTGGGAAGAACTTCAACGTTCCCACCAACGTCAAAGTTCCTTCGGAATAACTTAACGTTAACGATGGAAGAAGTTTGAATTTTGGGAACAACTTTAACGTTTGGCCTAAGTTTAAAGTTTCTCTAGGGAAGAAGTTAACGTGGTAAGAACTTTAACGTTGGTTGGAAGAGCTTCAATGTTCTCACCAACGTCAAAGTTCCTTCGGGAAGAACTTAATGTTAATATTGGAAGAAATTTGACTTTCAAGAATAACTTTAATATTTGGCCTAACTGTTAAAGTTTTTCTCAAAAAATAATACTTTATTTTTTTCTCAAAATAGCAGTTAATGTCGGGAACTAATCAGCTTAAAAGAGGTAACCTCTTACAAACTAATCAGTTCAAAATATTAAATGCTCTCACGAACTCATTTGTTCGTAAAAGGTATTTTTTAGGAACTAATCAGTTGGTCAGAGAGTACCAGCGAAACACTCATTGTGGATTCGTTTTAGCATAAGCAAGACAAAAAGCTCTAATCGGTGTCCCATCGCATTGAACAAGCTGGCACAAGTGTTATGTCAAAGGAACATGGGTCGAGAATAATACGAACCGCCATTTCAGGGTCTTTGGCTCTGTAACGTAATTAACAAAAATCAGACTAGTTTTGATTGGTTCATACATGGGCACCTGTGGTGTGAAATTTATATAAAATTAATGTATAAATAATCTGTGGTACCCATCCACGCATAACACATGGCTAATTTTTATTAGAGAGTGCACCCACTTTCTAGGAAGCATGAAATTGGCTCACCGAGTTGCACGGGTCTGGCAATAATATTCAGGTACGATGGACGGCTTAAATTAGACCTGTGGTGTGAAATTTATATAAAATTAATGTATAAAATAATCTGTGGTACCCATCCACGCATAACACATGGCTAATTTTTATTTGAGAGTGCACCCACTTTCTAGGAAGCATGAAATTGGCTCACCGAGTTGCACGGGTCTGGCAATAATGTTCAGGTATGATGGATGGTTCAATTTTAATATATTTTTTCTTTTTTTGTTAAGCTTTTTAATGTTTTCAGTTATTCCATTGAATTTGATGGACGGTCCATATTAAATCTAAATATTTTCTTTATTATTATTATTTTTTTGTTAAGCTTCTTTATGTTTTCAGTTATCAATAACAAACATGTTTTTAAATTTAAAAAATAGAAACCAAAAATATTATTTTTATTTTTATTTTTATTTTTAAAAAATAATAAATAAAAAATGCTACCAAATGTACCCTAGTACTTCTTTGTATTTTTCGAGAAATTTCAAATAATTACTATAAATTCATAAAATATCACTTTATTTTTTTTCATTATTTTTTTTCAAAATAAATCAAAATAGTTCATACTATTTTAAACTGGTGCCAAAATAGTCCCTAAATTTTAAAATATAACAAAAAGCGTGGGAGCTTGAGTTGACCGCTTGTATATGTTATCAAAACATTAGTTTGACTGAATTTGGCTTGCAACAGAGAAAGAATACCATTTTCATGTCAATAAAATATATAAAATGAAATACAAATAATAAAAAACATAAAAGCAATTAAAAAAACAACAGAAAATGGTGTAGAGCACATCCAACAGATTTGGAAAATAATCTATCATTTCTTCACCAAAAATTCTTGCCATCACCCTTGCCTTTCCTGCGGGTAGGAGCAACGGTTGTTTCTTTCTCAATCTCTTATCTCCTCCACTCTAAGGAGATAGAAGAATATCAATCTCCGATCTCCACTGTCGATCTCTTAATAGACGATATTATGTGCCTAATTTCATTAAGCCCAACAGATCTAAAAATATTAATAAAGCCCAACAAGCGTGAGGAAGTCAACGAGACCCAACAGGCTGGAAAAGCTGATAAAGCCCAATGCAATGGATAAATCCGCCCCAATAACGTGAAGTGAAGAAAAAAACCTGAAACTCTATGCAAGCTACAACATCCTAGCGACTAGGAAAACCTTATCACATCACCTCTTGTCACCAATTTGGCTACAGCTTGTTGTGTGTCCAGCTCGAAGCGCATCTTTCAGATAAAGAAGAATCCCATAAATATAAGGATCTGATCTTGTCAATTAGCGGAGTTTGAATTTGTATTAAATTCCTTATTTTCAGTGATTGTATTCTAATTAAAGTGTAATTTCTAGGGATTTGATTTCATCCCAGATTTCCAGTAATTAGATTCTATATAAATCAAAATGACTACATCCCTTCACACTATAAAATCGAGAAGTCATCACTGGTACAAGGGTTACGAAAATTGAGATAAAATACTTAGTGCGAGCTTAATAATAATACAAGAACAGTAGATGTAGGCATTGTCATTAGTCCGAACCACTTTAAAAATCTTTCTTCGTGATCTATTTTTACACGTTCTTTGTTTATAATTACTATTAACTATATTGACTAAATTCACACGTCAATATTTTGGCGCTAGAGGAAGGAGCCGTTTAAGGATTCAAACCTTTGATTTTCAACAAAAGACAATTTTGCTTTATTTTTCAGGAAAATTCTCCAAAGCAATGGCAAGAGGCGTAGAAACCCGTTTCAGGATAACAAGAAGCAGGGACCACCACTGGCCTCAAATATGGTCCTCGTTCTCCCTACGATCCACCACTTGCTTCAAATCCACCAGCAGGTCTTCCCCCCCAGATAGATCCATAAGGAAATGACAAGGCTGGTCCTATCCAGGCTGCCAGATTTCAATAAATGGATGGAAAGACTGACCGAGATAGAGAGAATGATAGTAGAAATGGCGTGTGGCTATCAATTATGGATGCAAAACTAGCCCGCACATGAGTAGGTCATGGACAACACCTCACCCCTACCTCAAGTGCGGGAAAATCCAATCCACACTACCCGCCATTCCACTACGCAATATCCCCCTCGGCGTGACACTTAACGGGGTAGAGTTTTTATTCATTCAACCAATGCAGCAAGGAGAGCTGCGGAAGAGCCTGGAGAGCGGCGTGAAGAGCCTTATTACGGCGAACCGATGATATATATAAACGCCAATGGTGAAAGGTACGTGGAGCTTAGTAGAGATTGTCGCGGTGCCTTCAGCTCAAAGCTTGACCTAATGACTCAGGTCGCCTCGTCTGCCAAATGAAATCCATGACCAGCAACCTAGTAGGGGCAACAATGGAGATGACTGCTATACAATGCCAACCATCGAAATTCCTCAAAATTTGGCCGCTGTAGGCTCGCCAGACAGAAACTGTTGAAGGTAGCTCAATCCATAAAATCCGCCCCAAGGCAGCAAGGCAAATAGCAGGAGAGATAACGCCATCTCCAGCACGTCAATGGCAGCCCTTCCAATTCCTGAATATTAGGCATTGTCGCGAAGGCTAGAACAATTAGAGCAACGAGGTGGAAGAGCAGGTGCTACTAAAACGTATGTAGCCGCTACCAGATTGCTTCAAAATGCCTAGTATCCCCCTCTACCAGGCGACTAGGGATCCTCTCGACCACCTGGATGCTTATAATGTGTAGATGAGTCTGCTCACAATAAGCAACAGGGTCAAATACCGGTGCTTTCCAGCGACCCTTGGTGAAATCCCAAGAAAATAGTTGAAAGGGCTCCCAGCTGGAAACATGTCATGAACTCTTTATAAACCAGTACCAGGCCCTAAGGAAGCAATTCGTTCCTTCCTGTTACTTGGCAACCATCTTTCAGAAGTCAAACGAGCCCCTGAAAGATTATATAGCTCGTTTCCAGAGAGAGGTAAGCTGCGAGGACAACCTAACAGATGAGAGTGTGCTGACAGTAATCACTGCTGGGCTACAAAAAGACAGTGAGCTCTACAGGAGCATATACAGCAAACCATTCAGAACCTCAGAGACTTCTAGAAGCGGTTTAACACCCACATCTGCATGGAGGAAGATTTCGGGCCCAAGAAAAACAACTCTAATAACAAGAAAGATGGAGGTGGGAGCCCGCAAGATAAAAACAAATGGAAGAACTATGGGGGGAACAACAGTAACAACAACCGAACCGGTATGGCGGCTTGTAGAGAGATGAAACCCTAGCAAATCAGGTAGCCAAGAAGGCTAGGAATGATGAGGGCGTGAGAAGGAATGGAGGTCAGTACTATACCTATGCACAACTGTCTGATTTTCAGGACATAATCTTCGCTACGGAGAGGAACAGGGAAGAAGTTGGTGGGTCACCTCCTTTGAGGATGCCTATGCGAGCTAGAAACCCCAACAAGTTCTACGAGTATAATAATGAGGCGGGCCTTCCTTCTAGCTGAAAGATGCAATCGAGGATCTCATCAAATGGAATCTCTGTCGTCCATCTAGTAAGATAGACAGTGGAGATTGTATTAGGATCTCCACCTTGATCTCCATCGATAAAGATTGTCAGACGATGGAGACCTCGTCTCCATCTGGACCATCCATCAGATCTGATGGCGGGTCAACTTGGATCTGAACATTTTATTTATTTATTTATTATTTTTTTAGATTTGTCCATATCTAATCAGAACTGTCCATCATATCTGATAGACGATCTATATTGGATATGAACATTTTATTTATTTTTTTCTTCTTTTCTTGTTTAGTTTTTGATTATCGGTACTAGACGCGTTTTCCACAGTTTTTAATTTCATAATACTGTTGCCAGCTCATGCTATCAGACACATTTTCAAATTTAAAAAAGGGAAATTAAAACACTTTTTTCATTTTCATTTTATTTTTTTCAATCACAGCAAATGAAAAACGCTATCAAACAGCAAATTAAACCCATAGATCTCTTAAGCATCTCTCTTGGAAAGGGTTACAGTTACAAGTTATGCAGCCACCTAATGTAGGAAAAGGCTACGCTTGTAATATTGAGTGAAAGTCGTCTAGAGAGTTACATAATGAAAAAGAGCATAAAAAACAAAATAAAAAACATGCACAATGAACATGAGAATAAGGTGTTGAGAAAAAGAACAATAAAAGAAAACATGTCAATGCATGATGCTAAAATACATGGAGAAGTTATGGAGAGTGAAAATCGAAAAATCTATTTTTGAGAAGTACACTTGCACACACCATTGCTTGTGTTAGTATATATATATATATATATATATATATTTTTTTATATAAATGACATCAAGGATGATAGTCGGATTGAATTCAAGTAGAAAGCTTCTAGCAAAATTACATTATAGTGTTGTTTATGATTAAGAAGCAACCATTATATGTTGAGATTTATGCCATAAATCTTATAATTGTAAATGTTATTAGATATAAATAAGAGTTAAACATTTATCATTATAATGAAAGTGTTTTTATTTATTCATACATTTATATATTGTGCGTCTAACATCCAGGATCAAAAGATGTAGTCTCGAAATGAGTATATGAATATCATATACAAAATGACTCATTTTGAGACATGCAATCTAAAGAGTCCGTAGAGAGCAAACAAAGCTGGGTACATTGTTTCTGGTTGATCTACTGCTACGGTCTATTCTGTAATGTACAGTGGTTTTATCCTAGACTGCTTATGTAGTTGACATGAGAATGGAGGCACCTTATATGATGAGATCATATAGGACCGGGTCACGATTTATATGAATCTCACACCAAGATCCGTTAGTAGATGAGATTCATAAATATCGACAAACGATGACTGTATATAGGTGATCTTAATCCTGATTCTTATCGACTCCTTCAGGTTGGATCGTGGCTTTTGACATACTTTGAGTGAGGTCGATGTTATATTCTCGATCAATACCTCTGTATCTTAAAGTTGCGGTTTGGCTTGTGGTTGAGAAGGTTTGAACACAATAGTGGAATCCACTGCTTCTTGAATGTAATAGATGAGTAGTTCCCTTAAGGGTTGATTCGGGGTTTGAACAATTACTAGCGCTCTCCTTTTCCCGTAAAGGAAGAAAGGAATTAATTGTTCATTAAAGAATCAACGGTACTTAAAGGAAAAGATATAACTAGAGGAGTATAACATACATTATGATCTAACTCTAGGTATGAACTACTTGTGGAGGATCATATTATATGTAATAGCTATATCAGTGGACACTGAGACTTCAGATTGTATGAAACGTTTACAGTTATGAGAGTTCAGCCTCAAGTTTTTAGTGGAATAACTCTAAGGTTAATAATCATGGAATATTAATTAAAGAGTTTAATTAATATTACTAAGTATTATTGGAGTTCAAAACTGTAAGTCTATTAGGTCTCCTTGCTAACCCTTATGGTTAATGATAACGAGGGTCACGGTAAATTAATTGGATGGTCCAATTAATAGTATTATGAAAGTGACACAATTTAATTAAAGAAAATTAATATATTATTTAATTAATGATTTAATAATTAAATAAAAATTATTAATTTAGAATGATTAATTATTTTAATTATTAAATAAGAGGTTGCAAGTTCAAACTATGACTTGGACAAGAAGAGTTAAGTAATATGATTATTAATAATCGTAGAAGTCAAAGGTTCAAACTTTAGGGAGGAGCTAAATAAAATAGGATTTAGATCCCTACTTTGACTTATCAAATAAAATCCTAGAGACCTAGTATATATATAATATGATATTAGGAAAATAAACTAATGAATTAACATAGCAAAAAGAGAGGTGCGACAATCCAAAGCAAGAAGAAAGTTTTTTCTGACTCTTTTCTGTGCAGGTGCGGCCAGCCTAGAGAGAGGGATAAGGTGTTATCTTCTCCTCTTTTCTACAATCTCCATCTCTTGATCCGTGACGTGCCCACACACGCATTGTCAGATTGCGGATCATAACTTGCAAGGATTGGTGGAGGATCGAGAAGTCAAAGATTCAATTCGCATATGTACATAAACTTGATCTTTGTGAAAATTGTTTTCAAGAAAAGAAAAAATGTTAAACCTATTTCCGCTGCATTTATTCGATAAATCAAAATTTTCTCCCTTCATTATATATATATATATATCTCGTTTAAACAATGTGAGACATATACTTTAGTAAAGGTTTAGTGAATTTAGTAACATCTTTAGACAATACATTTATTCGTGAAAATTTGATGATATATCTTGACTTGAATGTGGTATGAATTTGAAGAAAAGATTTGAGTTAGTCATAAAATCGCTATGCTTGAAAATATTTTTATACAGCTTTAGAGAAGCTCGATTTTGCGCGAATAATTGAAATATTCAATTCATATACTTTTGAGAAGCACACTTGTTGATTCAAACATGCTCATATCTTTTTTAAAAGTTTTTGTTGAAACTATTTTATTCAGTGCATTATTGAACAAGTTAATTTCAAAGTAATACAATTAAAATTTTTGCAAGAATTTTTCGATTGTGGTCTTTGGATGTTGATTTTCATTGTGACTCATTTAATCTTGTTTAGAGATGTTTCTTGGTTGTTGATTGAGTTTTAGGCGTAAAAACTCATTGATAAAGCATCGAGGATGAACGAGGAGTCGAAGACGTGAAGCAGTATGAGAAATGGAGTTTTCGAAGCAAGCGCCCAAGGCGTGCGTGCTTAATGGCTTGCCTATACTTGCCTCCTCATTAAGGGTAAAATTGGTATTTTAGCTCTTAATATTTGTTTTTTATCCCATGTACATTTCTCCTTCTATTTAAAGGGAACTCAACCCTAATGGCTCATACCTTTCATATTTTTCTAGGAGCCACACTTTAAAGAGCCACCTTTTATCTCTTGAAACTATTTTATCTCTATACACTTGTGTTTTTAATCTCTTTGATTTTTGATTTTTTGTGTGATATTATTATTTGGTCTTGCTACTTCTTCAACAAAAGGCAACCATGGGTTCTTATCAAACTTTGAAGATGTCTAGTAAAGGGAAGCAAGTAGATTCCTAACGAAAGCTATAAGACGAGAATCTTCTCAACTTTCTAAGTTTCTCAACTAAGAATCTGAGGATAGGTATAATCAAAACATCTCTAGAACTATTATTTATGAGAAAAGTGTTGATTTTAGATCTATTAGAATCATTGATGCTTATAATCTCATGCTAGAGAGATGTTGGAAGAAGTTTGTTGAGAAATCCCATGATGTTTGTGAAAACTTAGTCAGGGAGTTTTATGCCAATTTCGATAGTTATGAATTTTTGGATAAGATGTTCTAGTTAGAGGAATTATGATTTTATTGAGTTGTGAAATTATCAACTCATTTTTTGGATTATCTCATGGAGATTGTTGCTTAGATTCTATCCAAGTTACTAGGCATGAAATTACTCTTACTTTGACTAGGGGTAAATTCCAATGGAGTGAAGGCATTAATTTTGTTCCTCATGCCAAATGTACTCAATTTTATCGCTTTTTGAACAAGTTTTTTCAAAATGTTCACTAGTGTCCAACATCTCTGAAGTTAATTTTTGCCATCGGAAAATTGCAATGTTATTGCTGTAGGGAAAAAATAGGCTTGATTGCGAAAAGCGCAGCAGAAGATTTGGGGTTTCAAAATTTTTTCCTTTTTGAAAACTTTCTTTTCGAGACCGGATTATATATATATATTATAACTTAACGTTTATCTAATTGTTTTCTTAAGACTGTGATTCTGATTTCACCACCAAGTCTTCCGAGCTATAACTTGTAGTATGATAACGTGTGTGTGGGCACGTCACAAATATGATCGGGTATATTCGGATATCACACAAGTTAAGAACACAACTCCTTGTGTTCTTTCTTGGTTCGGTCGCACCTGCAAAAAAAAAAAAAAAAAAAACTTTTTCTTTTCTTTTGCTTTGGCTGCACCACTCTAGTGATTTTTTAGGTTTCTTTGTTCATCTTGTTTCCTAATTTCAATTTCTATTCATATCAGAATCCTAGGGTTTTAGTTGACCAGTCAAAATAGGATTCAAAATTCTATTTTAGGTCACCATTAGGACTTGAACCAGTGAACTCTAGGATTAAAATAATCTTCATTATCTTTTAATCATTTTGTACCAATCATGGTTCGAACCTGTGACCTCCTATTAATAATTAAATAATTAATAAGGGACAAAATGAAAAGTGGCCTAAAAATTATTGAAAAAAATTATTTTTAGCTTCAAATAAAAAAATAATTATTTTTAGCCATTTCTGGAATGACAAATTATTTTTTAATCCTTATATAAATAGGTAGGTAAAATTTGAGTTGAACCCACCATTATATTTCCACATTTGATTTTCCTCTTTTAATAAATTAGATTTTTCTCTCTCTAAAAAAAACCTAGAATCTGAAAAAAAAAATTTCTCCCTGCCCTCCCATGCCACCGTTGACCCTCGCCATCCCTCACCGTCGTTTTCTGTCGACTTTCAAGCTCCCTCCCAGCCATTCAATCTCGTCTCCGTCGCCGGCGCCGAAACCCTAAGAATCCCACACATGATTTCTCCCTCGCCTTCCCTCACCATCGTTTCCCTTGCCCTCCCTCCCTCGACGCTGTTTTCCTTCGCCTTCCCTCGCCGTCATTTTTCCTCGCTCTCCCTCGGCGCTGTTTTCCCTCGCCTTCCCTTGCAAACATTTTCCCTCGCCCTCTCTCGCCGTCATTTTCAACTGTAAGTTTATTTCATTTGCAATCTATTTCTTAGATAATCAACTTGTGGCATCAACTAAACAAGAGCATATTTTTTGGGTTATTTATTTGTATCTTCCTTATCAGAAAATTTATTTGTGTCTTTCTGATAAAAAAAACTCTCTCTGTCTATCGGTTTTGTTGTACGTTTGCGCGATTTCGATTCAGTTTCGAAAAGAGAAAAAAAAAAGACCAAGGGAACTCGATATATTTAGAAGCTCTTAGTATTTTGTACTTATAAGTCCACGATAGTCATCTGTCCAAGGAGACTGGTTCGAAGACAAATAAGGTCATCGCGACACAATGAGGCGGGGACTGCCGGAGTTTCAATGTGGGAGACGAATCTCGCCGAGCAGCGAACAATGGTCAGTTGTGAAATTTGTAAAATTTGTGAAATATTTGAACTGGTGTTGTGAAATATTTGGTTTGTGAAATGATTGGTTTATGAAATATTTAGTTTGTGAAATGTTTGGTTTGTGAAATGTTTGGATAGTGAAATGTTTGATTAGTGAAATGTTTGGTTAGTGAAATGTTTGGTTAGTGAAATATAGGTTAGTGAAAGTTGGTTAGTAAATTGTTTGTTAGTAAAATCTTGGATAGTGAAATGTATGTTAGTGAAGTGTTTTTTTTTTCCTTTTGTAATTTTTTTTCAATGTTTGTTGTCTATATATTTATATTATATTTTTTTTATTCCTTTCTGTGTACACGTGTTATTTTTCCACGCAGCTGACCGATGCGGAGGGTGGACTTGAGAAATGGTCTTACAAGTGGGCTCCCGAAAAATGGTTAGCTGCACGTGTTAACATGTATTGTTGTATCGGAGAATTAAAAACCTTGCAGGATGTTCTCAGCAGAGATAATATGCTCGATAGATGGACACATAGTGTATTTGGTAGGTTATCGGGATACGAGATGACCAATTGTTTAGTGGAAAGCTATGCCACTCATTATTATGTCGCGAGATCTATTACCTAGGAGCAAGAGAGGATGAGATATAGTTTGCTGTCGGTGGGCATGCTATAAGGTTTGGGAAGGAGGAGTTCTTGCTATGCACCGGTATTAAGTTTGGAACTCTCCCAGGTGCAATTGTTTATGAAAACAAGATAGTGAACAATAATGTTCACGTTAGAATATTTCATGGGTTGCCGACCCTTATACAGACTATTTTGGAAAGGTTGAATAAACCGGGTGAAGGGGGGGTTTCACAACCAACGATGATGCCATTAAGTTGGCTTATGTATTCTTCGTTTCCCATATTTTGCTTGGACATGAGAAGAGCTGGATTGTTTCACATTGGTTGTGGGGTTTGGTGGATAACCTTATAGCTTTTAAGGCTTTTCCTTGGGGAACATATTTATACAGTTTCACGCTGTACTCGCTGGGTAAAGCTCTTTCTTCTTGAAGTTCTAGTAAGAAAAAAAAAGAGAAGAAAAAGAAGAATATGAATGTTGTCAAATCACAACTCTTTCGGTACAATGTCTACAGATTTGCTTAGGCGCTTCAAATTTGTAATTCATGCAATATAAAATAACAACTTTTAAATTTTAACATTACACTTCACTAATTTGAATAATAATTTTTTTTTATGTACTATATTCACAGATGTGGGCATTGAAGGCTATACCTTGCTTGACGGGGGTTGTTGGGATATCTGTTGGTGACAGATTACCCCGTTGTAGAAGGTGGTTTAGCAGGAAGGAACCGACAAGTTTGGATGATGTTTTGAACTGTGAAGTACATTTACAGATTTAACTTTTTTAATTCAGTATTATATTAACAAGCTAATTATGTTTTGATTATCATTTGTTAATTTCAATTCAGACTAGTCCTCTACGGACCTTGACCGCATCGGATGCGGAGAAGGCTACAGATTATTACTCATCCTTTGATCCTAATCAAGTAGTGGGACCTAAACTTCATATGGAAGGGGGTTTATGCAGCCACTTCGACAATGACGAGGAACACGTTGACAATGTTAGTGAAAAGGAGTCATTTGAGGACATCCTTCAGCGGGAGAACTTGTTAAAGGCAACACACGATTGACCGGATAAGCCCAATGATAGGGTTCATGGTAAAAAGCATACACGGCGTACAATGGATAATGAACATGTATAATTTGGCAGTCTTATGTTTAAAATTAGGTCGTTAAAATGTTTAACAACTTCTGTTTCTTTGAAATTAGGTTCGATCGGAGGATAGTACTAGGTTGTCTGTTGCACATATGGTTAAGGAACTACATGATGAATTACGGGCTTCTGAAGCCTGGACTCGTAGGTTTATATACGACCTCATGGATGACATTCATGCTTTATTTCCTACTGTCCCTCCAGCACCTAGTACCCGTACAGGATCTGTTGAATCGACTTGGTCTGATATCCGTTCTCCTGCATTGTACACACAATATAATTTTCTATTGTTGACCAATTTCATGTTCTATTCATTTTGTGTACTGTCTTGGTGCATAAATAATACATTTTAATACAGGAGTCCAAGAAGGAGACACCCGTATCAAGGGAAAAGGTGGTTGATGGCCCGGTCATACCACCTGGCAGAGCAATATTTAAAGATCGTGCTAGTGATGTATATACTTATTATTACGTTACAGGGAAGTTAATGTTATTGAATGAAATGCTATTAATGTTACTAACTTTTTTACTGCTATATATAGGTTCCCCTGGTCGACCCTAGGGTTGAAAATGATCCGCAGTTACCTATGGTATCCTCTCCAACTCTTAACATCGAAACAGTGGATTGTGATAAAAATGTTAAGGTGTTGGAGAAGCATCAGTTTATGAGGGAAGGTCACAAGCGCAAGCCTGCAGCAGTTCTTAGGACTCCTTACACACCAACATGTGTAAAGAAAATGCATGGCTTACGTAAAAGAAAGTTAGGGGACTATTTTACATAGCCTATTGATTATTTAAATTACATGGCAGTGAAAAGAATGCTCTATTAAGTTCACTAATTAAAATTTGGTACTTGTTTGATTCTTAGTATATGTAACATATATAATTTTGACTATCGTTTTTATGGATTTAGTCGATCAGTGGGTTGGACCTAACATTTTACCTAAAAGCATTTGAGGTAGATTACTGATCCGAATGAAAACATACAGGATGTGGTATGTTATCTTTAGGCTAATAATTTATTTTCTTTACTATTTGTACATTTGAATTACCTTATATTTGACAAGCATGTATTTGTATCACACATTACAGCATATTGACACGTACTTGACAGTACTTCAAGAAAAGCAAAATGCATGCCCTACGAATTATAATTCTCTCATCATATATCATGGAACTAGCTTATTTGTAAGTGTTGTTGACATTAGTAATGTGCTATAACTAATTATATAAGGAACTTCTATTTTCTTAAATTCATAATTTTTTAAATTCAAACTTTGCAGGGTTAATTAAGCCATTATTGAAAACGGGATTTCGTGATACCTGGGCAGGTAGAAAATTTTAAATCAGATTCATATGTTTGTCCAGATTCATGGTTAATGTACATGAGAGGGGAGAAATATAGAACTCGGCCATTGTGGCAAATTGATGAGGTTAGTTTTATAGTTATGCACTATATTGTAGTTAGAACTTTGACTGAATATAAAGTGTGAAGATAGTTGCAAACCATAAAGGCAAATGAACCATTTGATTTGTGAAATTTGGAAAAGTAAAATTGAGTCAATAATGATTTATGAAATGGATTGAACTTTGATGGGTTGATTTGGGTCGTTTAACTTGATATGTTATTTGTGTTCTGGTCTTATAGTCTGGTGACAACATTGCAAAGCACAAGGAGGCAAAGAGCATGCTTAACTTCATTTTTTTCTTGTTTTAAAAAATCTTCCCTTTAAATCAAGGCAAATCTACTAAAGTGGAAGCTCCATCGTATGTTAGTTGACTCGAATACTTATCTGCACCTGGAAAAACCTACTGAGATTGGACACCATCAACTGTAAGATGATAATGAGGAGCTGTTGTTGCGGAAGGCCAGTCTACAGATGCACTCTCTGGATAACCACCTACACCTGCTCCAACTAGTTGACTGTCTGTTTTGTCCATGCCTCCGCCATACTTATTAGAAAAATGATCTATATTATTAGTAGTGGTGGGTGATAATGATATCCCATCATCATCGGATAAATCAGAATGATTACCATCTTCAGGTTTTTAATTCTCATCCATAATCACCGGTGTAAACTCGTGATCTCTATCTGATAACGGGATATATGCAACATGTCTGATATTTTAAAATGCAGGAGGAATTGATTCTAAATGTCGGCTACATCCGCCATCAGCTGAAAACTGGGTTCCAAATGGAGGAGGACATACTGGAGGGGATGCTAGTAGTATCGGTCCAAGTGCCATAGTAGGATCTCTAACATTGTTGTCCACCTTTTTTACAAGATCTATATATACCTCCGGAATATATAGTGCATTAAGCAACAAAAATGTAATATCATCGTTGCCCATAATTTGTAATTTTCTCGAGTGATGATTCCAAGTGACCGTACTGATGTCTATTTCATACCGTGTACTGTTAATGTTAAACTTCTAATATATTAACTCAACCAACCCTGTAAGTTTCAACCTTTTAGAAACCAATACCCCAACCAATCAACCACCAACATAATTTAGACCATTCCATTGTCCATTATAGTTGAGTATAAATCTACGGGTATTTATTTTCTGAAATAAGAGATAAATATTTAGAAGATGCAACATTTCAAAAAAACATTAATAAAAATTTCACCAATAATGTTTCACTCCAAACATTTCAGTAGCAACATTTCACTGAAAATAATTACACCTTAAACATTTCACTAACATACATTTCACTAACATACATTTCACTAACCAACATTTCACTGATCAACATTTCACTAACAAAGATTTCACTAACCTAAATTTCACTAACCTGCAATTTCACTAACCAATATTTCATTGACCAACATTTCACTGACCTACATTTTACTAATCAATATTTCACTAACTAATATTATTACCAAACGTTTCACTAACTTACATTTTACTAACTAACGTTTCACTAACCAACTTTTTACTAACATATTCCATAGCCATTAAAATTTCACAAAAACAAACCCCAATATTACCCAAATTTTTTCAACCACAAATCAAACACATTATACAAATAAAATAAAAAAAATAAAAAACTTAAAAAATCCTAAAATACATTCTAAATAAAATACAAAAAATTCTATAAAATTACCTCCAAGTTTTGATTTTGTTGATATAATAGAGTTGATAAAGATAAGATGATCAGTATTTGAAAAATAAAGGAGCGTAACTAGCTTTCCTGAAAAAGACAAAAAAAGAAAGAAAATGACAAGAAAGAGACATTAGAGTGCCGCTGCCATAGAAGGAAAAAAAAAAAATTAAAAAAAGGGTTGATGTCGGCCGAAAAAAAAAGTGTTTTTGTTTTAACTAGGTTAAAGTGCAAAATGGGTTTTTAGTAATTTTTAATGGTTTTTTTTTTTGTAATTTCCAGTCAGAGGATGGTTGAGGAGATTAATGTTATTTTTTTTATCAAAGTGGTTACAAACGATTATTTTTTTATGTGGCTAAAAATAATTTTTTCAATAATTTTTAGGCCATTTTTAATAATTTTTACAATTTTATTTTTAATAATTCTCAATTATTAATTTATTAATCAAATAATTATTTTATTTAATTAATTTCCTGAATTTATTCGTGTCACTTTTATAACATAATTAATTGGACTATCCAATTAATTAACCATGACCCTTGTTACCAATAACCATAAAGGCTAGCAAGGGAACCTAATGGACCAACAGTTTCGAGCTCCAATAATATTTAGAAATATTAATTAAACTCTTTAATTAATATTCTATGATTATTAACCTCGGAGTTACTTCACAAAAAACCCGAGGCTATACTCTCGAAACTGTAGATGTATTATACAATCTGAAATATAAGTGTCCATCGATATAGCTATTACATATGGTATAATCCTCGAGTAGTTCATAATTAGAGCTAGATCGTAAAGTCCGTTATACCTCTCTAATTTATCTGTTTCCTTTAAGTGTCATTGATTCTCTAATGAACAATTATACCCTATCTACCATTACGGAAGAAGGCGAACGCTCTTAATTGTTCAAGTCCCGAATCAACCCTTAAAGAAACTACTCCTCTACTTCTCGTAAGAAAGAGCGAATTCCTTATTGTGTGCAAGCCTTCCCAGCCATAAGCTAAATTGTGACCCTAAGATACGGATTTATTGATCGGGAATACTACTCTGATCTCACTCATAGTATGTCAAAAGTCACAGTTCAACCTGAAGGTTCAATAAGATACTCAAGATTAAGATCACCCACATAATCATTTATCGATATATATATGAATCTCTTCATTTAACAGATTTTGGTGAGAGATTTATATAGATCGTGGCTAGTCCTATATGATTTCATCATATAAGGTTCCTTTATTCCCATGTCACTATATGAGTAGTCTAGGATAAGACCACCGTACATTGCAGAATGGACCGCAGCTGTAGATTAACCATAAACAAAGTACCCAGCTTTGTTTGCTCTTACGGACTCTTTAGATTGCACGTTTTAAACTGAATCCTTCTATATATGACACTGATATACTCAGTTTAAGATTACATCCAGCAATCTTAAATTTTTTCAACATATGATATAAGCATACGAATGTAAATAAATCAATATTTATAAAATGAAAAACAACTTCTTTTTTCATATTTTTATAACATTTACATATTATAAGCTTTAGGGCATAAATCCCAATAATCTCCCACTTGCATTAAATGGATCAGCCAGGTTGTCCTGCAACGCGATCTTTATCACAGTCACGTCTCCTCTCTATACTATCTCCTGATGAGATGATATTTTCTCTCTATATGCTTCCCATCACCATTATTATCACAATAAAATGTGATGGGCTTATCCATATCAAGAACAACTTCCAAATCACTCAAGAACTTAGAGAGCCATACAAACTCCTTAGCTACTTCATCAGCCGCTACATATTCGGCCTCCATGGTGGAATCAACAATACAAGATTACTTGATACTTCTCCAAGGGTGAATACTGACCTAGACACGAATGTCCTAGAATCCCTGTCTGACTGAAAGTCAGAGTATAGATATCCTAACTGGATCAAATCATGTCCTGAATATACAAGCATTTAGTTTCTCCTTGTTTAAAGATACCTGAGCATAACCTTCATAGCAACCCAATTATCCAATCATAGGTTGGACTAGAATCTGCTGGCTACTCCCACTGCGAAGCAGATGTTAGGTCTCATGCATAACATAACATACATGAGACTGCCTACTGCTGATGTATTGGGAACTCGTTTCATATCCTTAATTTCTTGAGGTGTCTTAGGAAACAGTTCGTTAGACAAATGAACTCCATGTCTGAAAGGTAGATTACCTTTTTTGGAGTTCTACATCAAAAATTGCATAAGTATCTAGTCGATATATCATGCTTGAGACAATGCTAACAGTTTGTTCTTGTGATCCCTTAATAATTGAATCCCTAGAACATGACTTGCCTCTCCCAAATCTTTCATTTGGAATTGATTAGCAAGCCAGCCCTTTAATTCCGATAATATTCCTACGTCATTCCCAATGACCAAAATAATGAGATTATTTTTTAGGAGTAAAAACTTTGGTAATTCTCATTATTGGACTAATATAATAATTAAATTGTTTAATTGGATTAGTTAGGTCCATTAATTAGTTAGGATTAATATGATTAAGACCTAAATAATAGTTGGACCAAATAATGTGATTTAGTTTTAATAGTTAAAACTTAGTAATTTCACATTTAATTTCTAGTTTATTTAAATAGTGTATGTAAATTAGAAATTGAATAATAAATTAGATTTTTAAGTGTTAAAGATCAAATAATTTATTATATATAGTAAACTTAGATTTAATTAGCCGTAGAATCTAAATAAAGACTAGAAACATAGAGTTTTAGAAACTCTTAGTTATTAGAAAACTCTAAGCTACAAATGGTGAGTGGGAGAGGGATATATGACATTATATCCCGCAGTCTCCATTGTTAGTTCAACTCCGTGAGATTCAAGTGGCACCTCGTGACGGCTTTGCTTTCGTCCTCCCTTCCATAAGAGTCAATACTAAGGTTGACTTCCTAATAGACTTGTTTTTAGAATGTATTTTGGGATTGACCTAGCCTACCTAGGTAACTCTCAAGTTAAGTTCTTGGATTCTGAAATGATGGGTCACAGTAACAAAGGATTTAATTAAGTTGTTAATTTAATGTCCTGACTGAAATAAAGCGATGGTTGAATGATATAAGAATAACGAGTTATTATGGTGTATCATTCGATTGAGAATGTCTCGATTTAACATGTAAGGATTTGACCTAGCCTACCTAGGCACTTACTTGTGGTATATTGGATTGTCGTGACATAGTAACTAATTTTAGGGATTTTAGTTCGTTATAACATGTTTCATGCATCATGTTTAATTTTATGATAAATATAAAGCATGTGATCTGAATGTATGAAATGAATTATTTTAATTTATATTTATGCTTTAAAGATCAACAATGCCTTTTGTTTTATTTCAATCCTTGCAAATGAAAAATTAACCGGGGATAATTATACTAAATGGAAAGGATTAATTATACTAAATGGAAACACAACATGAACGCAATTATAGGCTGTAAAGACCTTAAATTTGTGCTTACGGAGGAATGTCCTTCGGAGCCTGTAACCAACATAGGACGAGCTATCAAAAGTAAGATCAGCAAAACAAATGTTGTTTAGCCATCTTCTTCTAGTTTCAAGAAAACGAATAGGTCTACTGGTAAAGTAAAGGCTAAGTCTAAGATAAAGAACACCACAACTGACAAAGCAAAGGGAAAGAGGTTGGTCATTGGAAGATGAACTGTCCACAGTACCTCGAGGAGCTCTCCAATAAGAAGAAAGTGAAAAGTAAATCAGATTTACTTATCATTGAATCTTATTTAATGGAAGACGATTATTCACTTTAGATAGTAGATTTAAGGGCCACTAACTAGTTTTGCTCTTCTTTACATTGGAATGACTCTTGGATAGAACTAAAGGAGGGGTCCTTCATAATATGCGTTGGAACAGGGGATGTCGTTTCAACACGAGCAGTGAGAGTAGTTAGACTACATTTTAATAGCTGTTTTCTTTTTTTATACAATGTTTATTACATTCCTGAACTTACAAGAAATTTTATTTCTGTATCCAAATTGCTTGAACAATTTTATTCAGTTTTTTTTAATTATAAGTTATTTATTGTTTCAAGAAATGGTTTGAATATTTATTCTGGTACGATTGAAAACAATTTGTATTGTATGTTTTAAGACCGTTAATTCATACATCACTGCTTAATACTGAATTGTTTAAAGTTGAAAAATCTAAAACAAAATGACAGAAAGTTTCTCCAGATAATTAAACGTATCTATGGCATCTAAGACTTGGACATATTAACCTTGACAGTATAGATAGACTTGTAAAAAGCGGACCTTTATGTTAGTCAAAGATCGACACCTTACCGGTTTGTGAAACCTGTCTAGAAGGTAAAATGATCAAGAGACCTTTTAAAGGAAAAGGGCTTAGAGCTTATACACTCAGACGTCTGCGGACCTATGAGTGTTAGAGATAGAGGTGGTTATAAGTATTATGTCACATTTATTGACAACTACTCAAGATACATATATGTTTACCTAATGCAACGTAAGTCGGAAACCTTTGAAAAGTTTAAAGAATTACGAGCTGAAGCTGAAGTTGAAGTTGAAAACCAATTTGGCAAAACAATCAAATCTCTATGATCGGATCGTGGAGGTGAGTATCTCGACTAAGAGTTTAAACAATACATGGTTGAGTATGAGATAATATCCCAACTCACTGCTCCAGGAACACTACAGCAGAATGGTGTTGTGGAGAAGAGAAACAAGACCCTTGATGGAAATAGTGAGATCTATGATTAGTTTCTCATAATTACCAAATTCCTTTTGGGGATATGCACTACAAACGGTGACTCATATACTGAATGTAGTTCCATTCAAATCTATTCCTAAGACTCCTTTAGAGTTGTGGAATGATCGTAAAGTTAGTTTACGATATTTTCGTATATGGGGGTGTTCAATATATGTACTAAAGAACGGATATGGAAAGTTGGAACCTCGTTCGTAGGTATGACTATCTGTAGGATATCTAAAGGGAACTCGAGGAGGATTCTTTTATAGTCCTCGAGACAACAAAAAACGCAACGTTTCTTGAAGAAGGCTATATGAGCAATCATAAGCCTCGAAGTAAGATTGTGTTAAAAGAGCTAGAACCCGGTATGACCAGTGCTCAGTGAACAAAAGTTATAGACAAAGTTGCTGCTCCATAGACATCTGACAGTCAGATGATTCCTAGTTAGGATACACTACCACCTAAACGTATTGGGAGGGTTGTACGACAACCTGATCGCTATTTAGGTATTGGAGAGGCACATGGTTTCATTTATGATGATAGTGTGGATGATCAATTGATATTTAAACTTGCAATGGAAGATTCTCACAAAAAGAAATGGCTTAAAGCCATGAATATCGAGATGGAGTCAATGTACTCCAACTCAGTCTGTGAACTTGTAGACTTATCGGATGGGATAAAACCTATAGGGTGTAAGTGGATCTACAAGAGAAAGAGATGAGTAGACGAGAAGGTAGAGTTCTTCAAAGCAAGGCTAGTGGCGAAGGGTTTGACCCAGATAGAACGTATCGATTACGATGAGACCTTCTCACCAGTAGCTATGTTTAAGTCTATTAGGATACTCTTATCCATAGCTACCTATTTCGATTATGAAATTTGGCAAATGAACATCAAGACTGTATTCTTGAATGGCAATCTTAACGAGAGCATTTACATGATTCAACCAGAGGGATTCATATCCCAAGGTCAAGAACAAAAGGGTTGCAAGTTGCAAATGTCCATTTGTAGACTTAAGTAAGCGTCTAGATCTTGGAACATTAGGTTTGATACTGCTATCAAGACCTATGGCTTTGAGCAAAATGTTGACGAGCCTTGTGTGTTCAAGCACATCACTGATAAGAAAGTAGTATTCCTAGTCCTTTACGTAAATGACATCCTACTCATTGGGAATAACGAAGAGACGTAATCATAAGTAAAGGGTTGGCTTGCTAACCAATTCCAAATGAAAGATTTGGGAGAGGCAAGTTATGTTCTAGGGATCCAATTAATAAGGGATCGTAAGAACAAACTATTGGCATTGTCTCAAGCATCGTATATCGACAAAATACTTGTGCGATTCTTAATACAGAACTCTAAGAAAAATAGTTTACCTTTAGGCACAGAGTTCATATGTATAAGGAACAATGTCCTAAGACACCTCAAAAAATTAAGGATATGAGATGAATTCCCTATGCGTCGGCCGTAGGTAGTTTTATGTAGCTATGCTATGCACGAGACCAGATATCTGCTTTACAGTGGGAGTAGCCAGCAGATATCAGTCCAACACAGGATTCGATCATTGGGTTGCTGTTAAGCATATTCTCAAGTATCTTCGAAGAATGAGAAACTATATGCTAGTATATTCCCAACCGGATTTGATCCTGTTAGGATATACGGATTCTGACTTTTCAGTCAGAAAAGGATTCTAGAAAATCCTCGTCTGGGTCAGTATTCACCCTTGGTGGAGGAGGTATAGTATGAAGGAGCATTAAGCAATCTTGCATTACTAATTCCATCATGGAAGCCGAGTATGTAGCGGCTTGTGAAGCTGCTAAGGGGGCTATATGGCTTCGGAAATTCTTGAGTAATCTGGAAGTTGTTCTAGATGTGGATAAGCCCATGACACTTTATTATTATAATAGTAGATCTGTGGCTAATTCCAAGAACCAAGAAGCCACAAGAGAGGGAAGCATATAGAGAGAAAATATCATTTCATCAGAGAGATAGTGCAGAGAGGATATGTGACCGTGATGAAGATCACGTCACATGACAACCTGACTTATTCATTTACGAAGACCTTAACGACTAAAATGTTTGAAGGTCACCTAGAAGGGTCTAAGATTACTAGACATGTCCTATATGCTTCAGTGCAAGTGAGAGATTGTTAGGATTTATGCCCTAAATCTTGTAATTATAAATTTTATTAGACATAACTAAGAATTAAACGTTTATCATTCAAATGAAAGTGTTTTATATTTGTTCATACATTTATATATTTCACGAGTAACATCCAATATTGCAAGATGTAATCTCAAAATGAGTATGTGAAGTCATATATAGTAAGGATTCATCTTGAGACATACAATCTAAAGAGTTCGTATAGAGCAAACAAAGCTGCGTACTTTGTTTGTGGTTGATCTATTGTTGCAGTCCATTCTGTAATGTATGGTGGTCTTATCCTAGACTGCTCATATATTCATCTTGAGACATACAATCTAAAGAGTTCGTAGAGAACAAACAAAGCTGGGTACTTTGTTTGTGGTTGATATACTGCTGCGGTCCATTATGTAATGTACGGTGGTCTTATCCTAGATTGCTCATATAGTTGACGTGAGAATGAAAACACCTTATATGATGAGATCATATAGAACTGGGTCACAATTTATATGAATCTCTCACCAAGATCCATTAGTAGATAAGATTCGTATATATCAACAAACGATGGCTGTTTATAGGTGATCTTAATCCTGAGTGTCTTACCGAATCCTTCAGGTTAGATCGTGGCTTTTGACTTACCAAGAGTAAGGTTGATGTAGTATTCTCGACCAATACCTCTGTATCTTAGAGTTGTGGTTTGGCTTGTGGCTGGGAAGACATGAATACAATAGTGAAATCCATTCCTTTTTGATTGAAGTAGGTGAGTAGTTCCCTTAAGGGTTGATTTAAGGCTTGGACAATTATGAGACCTCTCATTCTTCCGTAAGGAAGACATGATTTAATTGTTCATTATAGAATCAACGGTGCTTAAAGGAAAAGATATAACTAGAGGGGTATAACGGACATTATGACCCAACTCTAGCTATGAACTACTTGTGGAGGATAACACTATATGTAAATAGTTATATCAATGGACACTGAGACTTCAGATTGTATAAACACATCTACAGTTCTGAGAGTGTAGCTTCGGGTTTTTAGTGCAATAACTCCGAGGTTAATAATCATGAAATATTAATTAAAGAGTTTAATTAATATTACTAAGTATTATTAGAGCTCAAAACTGTGGGTCTATTAGGTCTCCTTGCTAGCCCTTATGATTGTTGGTAACGAGGGTAACGGTAAATTAATTCGATGGTCCAATTAATAGTATTACGAAAGTGACACAATTTAATTAACGAGAATTATTTGAATGTAATGATTATTTAATTAATAATTTAATAATTACATAAAAATTAATAATTATGAATTATGAATTATTTTAATTATTAAATAGGAGGTTGAAGGTTCAAACCATGACAAGGACAAAAGGAATTGTATAATGTGATTATTTAATAGTCCTATTGGTCACAGGTTCAAACTTTAGGCAGACTAAAAATAAAAGGATTTAGAATCCTATTTTCACTTGGTCGAGTTAAAACCCTAGAGCCCTAGTATATATATGATATGTTACTAAGAAAATTAACAAAATGCAATTACCTAGCAAAAAGAACTGAGCGGCTACATGTTACGCCTTTTTTTACCTACAAGTATACGGAGTCAACACAAGTAATACAGAATGAGTAAATTATCATCTCCACAGGGATATTCTAGGCATTGAGCATTAAAATCAACTAAGCCTATATCTATTTGGAAAATCGAAATGTTTGTAAGAAGAAAATTAAAGATGAAAATATAGAAACATAAAAACAATGCAAACGACCAATTTGAGAGATTAGCTAGGGTATTTGAATTCACCTAATCCATCCATTTGAGTTTCATGAAAGCACATTATTGCGATTTAATTATCAATATTGATGATCATGTTTATTTAAGTTATCCAAAATTCTCTCTCGAGATAAATCGTACCTATTACCACATACACTAATATCCTGTAACATCCCTAATTTCGAAAATTTAATTTTGAACATGTGAATATAAATTTTGTGATTTGAGGGGTGTAACGGTCCAGAAATGATGAATGAAGAAAAAGGAGTGAAAAACTAGGACAGTGAGACCCCTCACCGCGACCACAGATCTCGATGAGCTGCTCGCGGCGAAAAATGGCATTTTTGGGCAGTGAGTATCGCGATCTGGTCACCGCGACCACAGATCGCGTTGACTGCCTCGCGATGAAAAAGTGAAAATCCTGGCAGTGAGCATCACGACCACCAGCACGACCAGGGTACCGCGATGGGTGATCGCGATGAAAGGGGTGAAGTTGCTCCAGTGAGCAACGCGACCTGGTGGCGCGACCACAGGTCGCGACGACCGAAATTTTATAAAAAAAATAAGAGACGTGCGAAGTCTCTAGAAAAATAGAAAGGGGAGAAACCGAGAGAGGAAGAGAGACTGAAAGAGAAAGAAGAAGAAGAAGAAGAAGAAGAATAAGAAGAGGAAGAGAAGAAGAAGAAGAAGAAAAAGAAGAAAAAGAGGAAGAGAAGAAGAAGAAGAAGAAGAAGAAGAAGAAGAAGAAGAAGAAGAAGAAGAAGAGAAGAGAAAGAAGAAGAAAAGAAGAAAGAAAAAGAAAAGAGAAAAAGGAGAGAGAAAGGAAAAAGAAAATCCAGAAGAAAAACTGTGCAAAAAACGAAACCAGGTTGGTGTACACTGCTATTTTGAGTTTAGTTTTCAGATTCAAATGGATTTGATTGAATTTAAATTTCAGGAATTTGATTATATTAATTTTAATGATTTTGATGATTTTGATTTATGACATATAGTATTATTACGTTCTGTTTTCTGATATTGAGATGTTTTTGAATATTTTGTTTTACAATTGTTGATAAGTATTGATTCTTGAATAATTGAGAGGATTTCTGTTTGATAAAATATATGCAATTATGATTTGGATTTGTTGAGATTGTTACTTGATGAAAATTGATTTGTATTGAGTTGAAAATGATTTTGGTAACAATAACTGTGAATAACGGTATTATATATGTGTTGATATGATTTTAATTTTCAGAACATTCTAATAGAATCGAATGTCATTTATAAAGTGAGTTTTTGAATTAATTATTGTATGAACAATGTTTTGAAAATGATGCTGAATTAGTATGAAAAGAAAAGAAAACAAATTGAAGAGAGGATAGGATGAAAACGGCCCTAGGATACTTGGACATAGGAAATGGATATAGGAAGTTGGTATACCAGCTGGGTTATTACTGTCATACTACACCGTTATTACTTGTGACTGTTGTAGCGGGGCAATCCCGGACGTTACATTGAGATTAGTGACTGTTGTAGCGGGACAATCCCGGACATCACATTGAGATCAGTGACTGTTGTAGCGGGGCAATCCCGGACGTCACATTGATACCAGTGATTGTTGTTGCGGGGCAATCTCGGACAATCACATCGAATACCAGTGATTGTTGTAGCGGGGCAATCTCGGACAATCACACCGATACTAGTGACTGTTGTTGCGGGGCAACCCCGGACGTCACACTGATATTACAGAGATTAGACCCATATTCCAGTCCAGAAAGTATGTTGAGTATTCTAGAGGGCCTGAATTGAGAATGACTTGCAAAGAAATGATTATAAAAGAATTGATGATTTGGTTTTGTATGAATTATTAATTGTATTGAGTGGTTTATATCGAATTGATTTCATCAGTTTTATTTATGTAAATGATTTATATTTGATAATATGGTGATATTTGATTATGCAAAAATTATTTATGATTTTGACAATTGAGTTTAGTGTACACCCACTAAGCTATATGCTTAGCGCGTTGATTTTATCACGCGTAGGTATCAGAGACACAGGGGGAAACAAAGAATAGAGAGGAAGTAGCAGCAGATTGAAGGTCCAGATTCACAATTCTTTTGAGTAGTTACAATTGAATTTTACTTGTATATTGTATTTCATGAAGCATGCATATACAGAAAACTGTAATTTGACATGTATAGATATGTTTTGTAATAAGTGTTTTATGATTTATATTCTGTTCAAATGTTTGTAAAAATTAATTATATATGTTTTATTTGAAACTGTTTGGAAGTCGCACTAAATGGCAGAGTGCGCATTGATTTGAAAATTTGGATATAGAAGTGTTGGAATTATATTGTATTATATTGTTTTATTGAAAACAAGTTTTGGGAAATCAGAAAAATAGAGGAAACTCTGCCGAAATTTTTGAAAATAAGTTTGATGGGCTCACTAGAAAAATATTTTTAAATTACAAATCGATATGATTTTCAATAGTTTGAAATATATAAAGTAAATTTAGAAAGTTTTGAAAACAGGTAGCGCTCCCTGGGTCGATCCAGTCGGGTCGGGTCAGGGGGTGTTACATATCCTATCTCTCGATGGATAACCAAGTGCATGAAAATGCATTAATCACAATAAATATCTTATATGATCACACAAGTAAATTAGCAAATCTCTATCTAATTCTACTTATGGTGGACATTACATCGAGCACGTTGTGCGCGTCACCTCTCGGTCCATAACACACAACTATAAAATCAATTAAATGCAGGCCATTACTGTAACATCCCTAATTTCGAATGCATATGAAAAGTATGATTGAATTCATTTTGAATATGTGAATATGATTTTTATGATTTGAGGGGTGGAAATTGTAATTAAATGTATGTATATTTTTAGGTTTCATAATGGACCAATTTGAACGGTCGAAAACAATGCAGGAAGGCTAGGATAGTCGTGCCCCAGGTAGAGCCTATATGGTTAGGGCTCAAGAAAATAGGGATGCACCAGATGTGATCACTGGTACGATTTCTATCTTTGATATTACTGCTATTGCATTGATAGATCCAGGATCTACACATTCATACATCTGTGATGCCATGTTGAGAAATAGAAATTTGAAAACTGAATCTACTGATTATGAGATAGTGGTGAGTAATCCTTTAGGGCACAGTGTGATTGTAAACCAGGTATGTAGAAATTGTCCTATCGGAATTCAGGGGTATGAATTTCTGGGTGATTTGATGGAATTACCATTTCATGAGTTTGATGTAATATTGGGCATGAATTGGTTAACCAGACACCAGGTTATAATTGATTGTCGTTTGAAGCGAGTAATGCTTAGATTAGTATATGGTACAGAGGTGATAATGGTGGGTGATAGGAGGGATTATCTCTCTAATGTTATTTCAGCCACTACTGCTCAGACGTTGATCAGAAAAGGTTGTGAAGCATATCTAGCACATGTGGTTGATTTACAGAGGGTTGACTAGTTTGCAGAATATACCCACTATATGTGATTTTCTGAATGTGTTTCCATAAGAACTCCTTGAATTACCACTGGAGAGAGAGGTGGAATTTGTGATTGATGTGATACCAGGTACCATTCCAGTATCGATTCCTCCGTACAGGATGACACCTGCAGAATTGAAAGAATTGAAAATACAATTACAAGAATTGTTAGAGAAGGGATTCATTCGACCTAGTGTATCCCCATGGGGAGCACCAGTATTGTTTGTGAAGAAGAAAGATGGGTCGATGAGATTGTGTATTGATTACAGGCAACTGAATAAGCTTACCATTAAGAATAAATACCCGTTGCCTAGAATTGATGAGTTGTTTGATCAGTTGAGATGAGCCAGTTTCTTCTCAAAAATTGATCTCAGATTGGGATATCATCAGTTAAGGGTGAAAGATTCTGATGTTCAGAAAACAGCTTTCCTAACACGATATGGACACTATGAATTCGTCGTAATGCCATTTGGGTTGACTAATGCACCAGCAGCCTTTATGGATTTGATGAATCGTACTTTTCGTCCGTATCTGGATCAATTTGTGGTGGTATTCATAGATGATATTCTGATATATTCTCAGAGTCCAGAAGAACATGATCGACATCTCCGAATAGTGCTACAGACTCTGAGTGAAAAGAAGTTATATGCCAAGTTCAGTAAATGTGAATTCTGGCTGAACGAAATTGCTTTTCTGGGACATGTAGTATCAGTTAAAGGTATTACAGCCGATCCCAAAAAGATTGAAGCAGTTATGGAATGGAAGCCTCCTAAGAATGTTACTGAGATCAGAAGTTTTCTAGGCTTAGCTGGATATTATAGACGATTTGTAAAAGGATTTTCATCTATTGCCACTCCTTTGACTAAATTACTACACAAGAATGTCAAATTTGAGTGGAATAAGAAATGCCAGATAGCTTTTGAGAAATTGAAAGCAATGTTGGTTGAAGCACCAATTCTAGTACAGCCAGTATCCGGTAAAGACTATGTGATTTATAGTGATGCTTCATACAATGGCTTAGGTTGTGTGTTAATGCAGGAAGGAAAAGTGGTTGCTTATGCTTCCTAGACAGTTGAAGACTCATGAACAGAATTATCCAACACATGATCTGGAACTTGCAGCCATAGTAGTTTGCTTTGAGAATATGGAGGCATTATTTTTATGGAGAGAAATGCTATATTTATACTGATCACAAGAGTCTAAAGTATTTGTCTACCCAGAAGGAACTCAACTTAAAGCAGAGAAGATGGATGGAAATTAATTAAAGATTATGATTGTGTTATTGATTACCATCCAGGAAAGACGAATGTTGTTGCTGATGCATTGAGCAGGAAGTCTATAGTTGCATTGAAAGCTATGAATGCTCATTTGACATTAACCTCAGATGATGCTATTTTAGCTGAACTGACACTCAAGCCGAATCTGATCCAACAGATACAGGAAAAGCGACAACAGGATGAGAAACTTGTGACTATTAGTGGACAAGTCCAGGAGGGAAAAGATATTGAGTTTGCGATCAGGGATGATGGTACTTTGTGCTTCAAAAATAGAATCTGCATTCCAGATGATGAGGAGTTGAGAAGGGCAATTCTGACAGAGGCACACAGTAGTGCATATTCGATGCACCCTAGGTAGCACGAAAATGTATAGTGATCTGAGAACTCAATATTGGTGGTCAGGTATGAAGAGGGATGTGGTGGACTTTGTAAATAGATGTATGACATGCCAACAGGTAAAAGCAGAACACCAAGTTCCATCAGGTTTGCTACAGTTAATACCCATACCTGAATGGAAATGGGATCGCATTACCATGGATTTTGTCATAGGATTACCCTTTACACGGAGTCAACATGATGCGATTTGGGTAATAGTAGATAGACTGACCAAGTCAGCACATTTCCTACCTGTCAGAATAGATTATTCATTGGACAGATTAGCAGAGCTATATATTAAAGAAATAGTTCTATTACATGGAGTGTCAGCTTCTATTATGTCGGACAGAGATCCGAAGTTTACGTCCAGATTCTGGAAGAAATTTCAGGAAGCTCTGGGTACTCGATTAAGCTTCAGTACAGCTTTCCATCCACAGACAGATGGACAGTCGGAACGAGTAATTCAAGTGCTAGAAGATATGCTCCGGAGTTGTATTATTAATTTTAAGGGAAGTTGGGATGACCATCTTCCATTGGTTGAATTTGCTTATAACAATAGTTATCAGACGAGCATAGATATGACACCATATGAAGCATTATATGGAAGGAAATGCAGGACACCTTTGTGCTGGATAGAATTAGGAGAAGACAGGTTGGTTGGATCTGATTTAATTAGACAGACTGAAGAAAAGGCTGAAGATCATAAAGGAAAGACTGAAAGTCGCTTCCGATCGTCAGAAGTCATATGCAGATTTGAAAAGAAGAGACATTGCATATGAAGTCGGTGATAAAGTATTTCTGAAAGTATCTCCATGGAAGAAAGTAATAAGATTCGGACAGAAAGGAAAGTTAAGTCCTAGGTTTATTGGTCTGTACGAAATTCTTGAACGTGTGGGACCGGTAGCCTATAGACTAGCTTTACCCTTGGAATTAGAAAAGATACATAATGTATTTCATGTATCTATGCTGAGGAGATACATATCTGATCCATCTCATAGAGTTCAGACTGAATCTATTGAGATACAACCTGACTTGACATATGAAGAAGAACCTGTGGAGATTTTGGACAGAGAGCTTAAGGAACTCCGGAATAAGACAGTACCATTAGTAAAGATTCTCTGGAGAAACCATAATGTAGAAGAAGCTACATGGGAAAGTGAAGAGATCATGAGACAACAATATCCATAATTATTCGAATAAGGTAAATTTCGAGGACAAAATTTCTTAAGAGGGGAAGAATTGTAACATCCCTAATTTCGAATACATATGAAAAGTATGATTGAATTCATTTTGAATATGTGAATATGATTTTTATGATTTGAGGGGTGGAAATTGTAATTAAATGTATGTATATTTTTAGGTTTCATAATGGACCAATTTGAACGGTCGAAAACAATGCACGAAGAAAAGGGTGAAAATCTGGACAGTAGGCATCGCGACCACTCACCGCGACCAGGGATCGCGATGAGCAGCTCGCGGTGAAAAGGAAGATTTGGGGCAGTGAGTATTGCGACCAGTCACCGCGACCACAGATCGCGATGATCAGCTCGCGGTGAAAGTGGCACATTTCGACCAGTGAGCAACGCGACCGAAACGACCCGACCACCGTTCATGGTACCCGTCGCGATGGCTCAAAAATTTTCAAAAAAAAATATAGCACCGCGTGATGAAGCGGTGAAGCTTCATAAACCAAAATTGAAGCAAAACAACACAGAAACAGAAACATCACAGAACCAGAACGAGAGAGAAAGAAGAGAAGAGAGGAGAGAGAAAGAAGAAAAAGAAGAAGAGAAAGAAGGAGAGAAGAAGAAAAAGAAGAAAAGAGGAAGAGAAGAAGGAGGAAGCTTTCAGGTTTGGTGTACACGCATTTTTTCTGAGTTATTTGAATTATATGGATTATAGATTATAGTTTAGATTTGATATATACGTGTTTTGGAATTTTTTCAGTTTTCAAAATATTTCAGATTGATTGAAATTGATTAAATTTGCATTATTTAAATTATATTGATTATCGAATATAGTTCAGGTTTGATGTATACGAGTTTTCGAATTTTTCCAGTTTTCCAGAAATTTTCGGAATTATGGAAGTTTATAGTTGATCGGTCATTTATTTTCATATATTTACGACCCTTAAACCGTATCTTTTAATTGTATTCTTGAGTATTTTTGGTGCTTTTGACGTGTTTTCCTTGAGTGTGCAGGTTTAGGGACTTAAGTGATGATTTTATATATTTTTGGGGCAAATGTGTAATTTCAGTAACATTGTGGAAGGGCATCTATGAAAGAATAGCAAAGTGCTGGGGCAAAAATACAATTTCAGAAAGTTCCACCAATTTAAGTGAAACGGTGCGTTTTGCACCAAAGGAATTGAGAGTAAGTGGAACGGCGCCGTTTTGGACCCTAAGAGTTGGTCCAAAACGACGCCGTTTTGGCTAAAGAAGAAACAAAAAAATAAAAGATAAAAACGCAGCGCCATGCACAGCTCCCTCGCGTCCACCTCCTCGCGATGAAGACACCCATGCCAAACCAGTGAGCTGCGCGAGCTCGACCGCGACCTGTGCTCGCGTCCTCCACCTCGCGGCGATGATGAACCAGCCCAGCAGTGAGCAGCGCGAGGACAGCCGCGACCACAGCAGCTCGCGATGGAGAAGAAAAGGTGGCAGTGGGCAAGGCGAGCTCGAGCGCGGTGTGTCCTCCTCGCGGTGCAGCTCGCGATCTAGCCTCTCCAAACAGCCCAGTGAAGGCCGCGACCACAAGTCGCGGTGGTGGTCGCGGTGAAGAAAAAAACGCGACCTAATGCCATGCTATAAGAAGAAAATGGCGCAGCTGGGCAGAAAAGAGAGAGAGCTCGTGGCAGTGCAGTCCAGCAGCTTCCAAGCTGCTCCAAGGGTGATCTCCACCCTCCTTGCTCCTCCCAAACATATCCCAAGCATCACAAATCATCACAATATCTCTAGATCGTGAGTGTTCATCGAAGAAGACGAAGATCGAAAGCGGAGAAGTTCAAGCCGGACCAAGGCGGGACTTCGAGTTTTGAGAGCTTCGATGGGTTGCATTTCATCTTATTAATCTTCCTTTGATTGTTCATTTATGATTTTGAGTTGTTAGAACTATTGTTAGGTGATTTTCGGAACCGTGAACGGATTTGGATTTTATTGTTTATGAATATATTTTATGTGATTTATCTCATGATATTATGTGCTTAATAATAATCAATATGTTTTCCATTTCCGTGATTGGAACCGTGTGACCACCTCGCATTATCCTCCATTGAATCCTTCTCGCTTTATATTAATTGTTTTAGTTAATTTAATTTAGTTTAATTATTGAAAACCATGATTATGAGCTAAACTAGTAAGTTGGGGTTTTGATGGATCTTATTCTATGTTGATTGAATGAAATGAATGTTTAATTTGTTGTGGTTGATTATTGTGTTGTTGAGTGGTTTTATTGTGCTTAATGCTTTGAATGTGAAGGCCTACATTTAAATGATAAATTGGTTGTGTGTTATGTACCGAGAGGAGACGCCCACCACGTGCTCGATCTAATGTCCACCACAAGTAGAATTGGATAGAGATATACTAATTTGCTTGTGTGATCACATAGAGTGTTTATAGTGACTAATGCATTCTCATGCACTTGGATATACCATCGAGAGATAGGATATTAGTGTATGCGGAATAGGTCCGATTTACCTCGAGAGGGGACTTTGGATAAATTAGATAAATACGGTCATCTTCATGCATAATTAAACCTCAACAATGTGCTTTCATGGAACTCAATTGGATGGAATAGGTGAATTCAAATACTCTAACTAATCTCTCATATTGGTTGCTTGCTTTACTTTTATGTTTTTATATTGTTATCTTTTAATTCATTCTTTAAAACCTTTCGATTATCCAAATAGAAATAGGCTTGGTTAATTTTAGTACTCAACGCCTAAATATCCCTGTGGAGACGATAATTTACTCATCATTTTATTACTTGTGCCGACCCCGTATACTTGCGGGTAACAAAAAGGCGTATCAATAGTTTTTGAATTATTTGAATTCTATTGAGTAGAATGGAGAGTTTGAAACTGATTTTGGAATGATTTGAATACGATTTGGTTCTAATAGTTTTATGGAAATATATTGTTAAGGAAATATATTGTTGAAAGTGACTTAAATTATATTATATTGTGAAATGTATCGGAAAATGATTTTGGGGCAATTTGATTCGAAACGGAATTCTGAAATACGTTTGACTATATTTTGGATTGATTTAATATGATTATTGATTTATAAATATATTCGTATATTTCTGTTATATTATATTTGATGAAATTTGAATTTGCAAAAATATAAAGATATTGATATATATTGAAATTGAATTCGATTATTCGGAAAGAAATAAAATATGTTGACATTGGATTGGAGGAAATATTTTGGCTCTGATATGTATGAACATAGATAAGGATATAGGAGGTTGACATGTCAATTAGGTTTCTGTCTGAACAGTACTGTACCGATTATACCACCCTTTGGATAGTGCAGGCCCCAAGTGCCGGTCCTAGGGTTCTGAAATTTGTCATGGGACATTTACAGCAGGTGATTCCGTTGGTGTTCCATTCTGATCTGATGTTCGGTGAGTGGCTCCGTTTGCGTCCAATGCCGAACAACCCGTAATCCAGTCTGATAATTTATGTTTTGTATGTCAGGAGCCCAATCTGAAAATTAATTTGTCATATGGAAACGTTTGAGAAATTATGAAAAATTTGTTTGGATATGTGATTTGATATGAGCCCCATATATATTGTTATATATTTGTTATTTATAGTTTTAATTGATATCAACTATTTGTATATACAATTTTGTGTACATCCACTAAGCAATATGCTTAGCGTGTTGAGTTTTCTCGCACGCAGGTAACAAAGGTTCCAAAGGCAAACAAGATAACGAAGAGTAGAGGTTGTAGAACCAGAGTCAGGATCACATCTTTCCTGTATACATTTTGGTAGTTTGTTTGTATTAAGTTTATATATTTTGATACCGTATGCATAGACAGAAACTGTTTGTAAATATTTAACGAGCTTCCGCTATGTAAATATTTTATGATATGTTTATGTTATGTGAATCTTTATAAATTATATTGTGATATATTGGTCGGTAAGTCGCACTATATTTGGAAGGGATGCGTAAAATTGATTTGAGAATTTTATCTGTAAACAGGTTTTGGAAAGTCAGAAAAACAGAGGAAACTCTGGTAAGGTTTTCGAAAATTCTTTGGACCATTTTCAAATGTTTTTAATATAAATATAAAATATGTTTATCTACAGTAAAAGTTAGCTTTTAGTATATAGTAGCGCTCCCTGATTTGGTCCGAGCGGATTTGGGTCAGGGGGTGTTACAATTACATTCAAAAGCATTAAGATTAATAACATCACTCAACAAATAATAATCAATCACAATAAATTAAATAATCAATTCATTTAACTATCAAGAAAAATGATCCATCAAAACCCTAACTTCCAAGTTTAAGTCATAATTAAGAAATTACAACTAAACATGGTTACCAATTCTAAAAGAGAGATACAAGAATGAAAATCAAAGAAGGAAAGGGATAGAAAAACTCCTGGAATGTATGAACTCTCGTCATCTTCCAATTGTGACTTCTTCTAGGTTTCATATTCTCTAAAATCCAAGCTTGGCTGTTGAAAAGATGACTAAAGGATCGAATCCGCACCCTCTTGTCTCCAAGATGATTTTCTTCTCCCCCTTTGCCTCTCATTTTCTCTCTTGTTCTCCTTTTGGTCAAGTTCTCTAAGTCCCAGCTGAACTCCTTTTTGTTTTCTCTTTTTTTTTTTTCCTTTTTATAGCGAGCAAAATAGAGCAATTTTTCATCAGTCGCGACTTACACAAGTAGCGGGTGCCACTGTCAAGTTTTAGAAATATAATAGCAACTTGCGCAAGTGGAGGCTCAAGTAGCTGGCCAAGTAGCGGGCACCATCGTCAGGTTTTGAAAACATAATTATATTGCCCCTACTTGTACAAGTCGTGGTTCAAGTCGCTGCCCAAGTCACAGAACTACTCACTGATGCGAAAACGGATATAACTTTCTCTAGAACACTCGGAATCACGACCCATAAAATTTGCCAGAGAGTAGACATCTAGCCTATTTTAGAAATATAATGCTCATAACCCAGTTCATCTTGTGGAATTTAGGGCGGCCTTCGAAACATGACAGGTCTGCACTAATAAATCTTCAAATCTTCAATTTAATCCACCAAAGCTCTTCAATTAAGCCCAAAAGCCTTATTACATGCACACTAGATAAAAGACATTAAAAACAACTGATAATTACTCGGTAATGGAACAAACTAGGTAAAGATAGGTAAAAATGAAGGCCCATTTTTTATCAAGAAATGGAGCCAATACTACATCAAAGAGAGAAAAGAAAAAAAAAACATTTTTTCTGACTCCTCCTATTTTGCAGGGTACGGCCGGCCAAGGGAAGAAGATTGTCTTATCTACTTTTCTGCTACCTCTATCTCTCCATCCGTGACATGCCCACACACGCATTATCAGTCTGCAGGTCATAGCTCGGAAGGCTTGGTGGTGAATCAAGAAGTTAGAGAGTCAATACGTAACAAAAGGTAATTGTAGTTACAAATTAATATTTGCATATATACAAAAACTCGTTTCTAATTGAAAAAAGTTTTCAATTTAAAAGAAAATGTTTTTGAAACCCATTCTGCTACGTTTATAAGATAAAACATATTTTTCTTCCCTTCATTTAAAATATTGGGGACAATATTTATCTTAGGTTTGGGGGTAAGGGTGTTGTTTTTGTTATGTTGTTTGACTGTATTTTTTTTTATTTCTTTTTGTTTTGTGTGTGTTTAGAACTTTTTAAGTGTTTTATTTTTGTGGTTTTGTGTTTTTAGTGTTGGAAATTCTGAACTTTAACTTTATTTCTGTCTTATGTGCGCTTTCTGTTTAGAATCTAATTGCTAGCTTTTTCAGTAAGGGTTGAATTGTTTGGGACTACTCTATTTTTTTTTTTTTTTGCATTATGTTTGCACCGCATATTGTTGCACTCTGTTTTTTCTTTCTGTAAAAGCATGCCATGTTCGATCAACTAGGATGAACAGTGGAGACTACCCAGTGAGTTTTTGAGCCTGAACGTCTTTTATTTAGAAGGTTTTCTTGTTTCTATTCCTCACACACTTGTCTTCAATTTGATTGTTAGATTGATCTCATTTAGATTTTGCATCAAGCATTTTTGAATTCATTTATGATATCATTGTGTTAACTTTGTGTTTTAGTTGGTTCTTCCCTTTAGAAGTAATGTAGGCTATGCATGTTGAGCCACTAAACAGCCAAAAATTCTTCCTACCCTTGTGTGTGCTCCAATAACCACTTTGAAGCCAAACATGTTGGAAACTTTCCTTTCATCGCCTATATAGAAAACGTTAACCAAGCTTAGAAATAAAATGGCCTTGCCCTTTTAAAGCTTGAATCAATTTTTGAAGGTGAAAAGAAATGGAGTGAAATGCATGGATGAGTTTATACATAAAATATGCAAGTTGTTGTCGTTATGGTGATGTTTATGAAAAAAAAATGAATGAAATAAAAGGAAGGGAAAATGCAAAGTCTTTGTGCATTAGAAATGAAAACAAAGAGAATTCATGCGTTGAAAATAATGTAATCTCTTAATTTGATCAAGCTATTTGTTTTCCTTTCCCTTTTATTGTTTAACCCATCACCTATTAGCCCCATTACAATCTTTTCTAAGACTTGCTGATCTTTTGGGGAGTCCAACTTTAACGTATAGGTTTTCATTTTGATATCATGTCCATAATATTTGATTCCTTCAATGAGATGCTTTGTGATATATTAGAGTTTTTCAAATTGATTTTCACATGCGATGCATATTCGTAATTCTTTGAGCATAAACTCCTTCGCATGTGCTTGATGAGTGTGATACTTAGGATCTGAGTGACTTTCAAGAGTATTAACTTGAAAGGTTTAGAGTCGAGGCGAATTCTATCCTAATTAGTTGATCATAATTGCTTTCTCTAAAAGATTCCTATAGTGTTCGGCATGTGCATGGCAAGTGATGCAAAAATTTGTGAGTGGATGCTTTCATTCTTTACTTATTGGTTTTGCAAGTTTTTGATCTGAATAGATTGCGTTGCACTTGGCAAGATTCTTATTCTTTGATGTTCAGAAATGTATTTGTGGGTATTGCAGGTGGTAAACCCTTACGAGACTAAAACTCGTCCACTAGGGACACCGAGGGGTGTAAAGGCTTGTTATCTACGCCCTAATTAGCTCGAGTATAAAAGAAAAAACGTGAAAAAATAGAGGGAGAGTTCAGCTTTGGCAACATGGACTGGGATAGAGAATAAAAGAGGGAAGAAGAAGAGAGAATGAGTGCTAGGAGACTAAACGCCCAATCAATTTGTCGTCTACCTTGATCAATCGAGGAATCCGGATTATTGAATAAGGAGTCCACCCGAGATGGAATCAGATGAGAATCTTTCCGTCTAGAGCTCTTTCTCTTTTATCATCCTTTCCTTTATTGTACCCTTTTTTTTATTTATGTCTTCATATTCGAACACCAAGTATTATTTTGATTATTTAGTTATGAACTAATTTTTATAACTAGGGATTATGATGGAACTTTGTATGGATTGTGATTGATTTTATATACATGTTTGAATGATTTATGAATTATTGATTGAGTGACTTTTTATGCTTATTTGAATGTTGATTGATTGATCACTTATTAGCATGATGTTATGGGTTATGTACCGAAAGAGACGCCCACAACGTGTTCGATAAAATGTCCACCATAGTCTAGAAGTTAAATAGAGATATGTTAACTTTTTCTGTGTAATCCTTAATATGATGTTGTGTGTTACTGCATTTGCATGCATTTGAATGTCCATCGAGAGATAGGATATTAGTGTATGTGAGAATAGTTTCAAATTACCTCGAGAGAGGATTTTAGATAATAAAGTTAGCATGATCATCAACCCGGTAATAATTAGACATCCATACATAGTAATTTCAGTCATTAGGAAATACTTAATGAAATCAGATTCCCTAGTTCTGTCTTTTATTGGTTAAACCTCTTTTGTTAGTTAATTTCTTAGTTCATTTAGTTATTAATTAATCAATTTTTATCATTATTCATTCGATCATTCAAATAGAGATAGACTTAGTTAATTTTAGTATTCAATACCTAGAATATCATCGTGGGAATGATACTTATACTCTCACTTTATTACTTGTGCCGACCCCGTACACTTGCAGGTAACTAAAAGGCATAACATCACTTAACACATAATCACTGAATTATAATTAAAATATTTTATTCCATAATTACAATATATTTTTTTTCTATAATTATCATTTTTATATTAATATATTTTTAAATTTATCTTTATTCAGATATTTCAGTATTAAAAAAAAATAAACAATCAATACTTTTATCTAGTAGTTAGAAAGAAAAAACAAACATGTCATTCAGGCTTCAAGTTTCAATCATTGTTCAGTTATTAGAAAAATTTGGACTATTCAATATTCAGATAAAATAAATAAATAAATAAACGACCCCTTAATCTAAAAGTCAACTGATTTATTTTATTGCAGTAATTATTATCATCTTTAAGTTTTTCTCAAAAATATTTTATTTATTTTTCACTTCAATATTTTTATTTTGGGGAGAAGCTAATTTAGTCTGATAATATAACCACATTATATATATATTGGGATGGATCTGGGAGACACAAGTTTTAATACAATATTTAACATGATTTTATAACCATTGAATATTAAATATTTGAATGGCTAGAATTTAATGAATTTATTTCTTATTTTCTTTCTCCCTCCAATCTTTTTTATTAATTTATTTTATTCATCTCTCCAGTTATAATAATTTTCTTTTCCAAATAATATATTAATATTTTATTTAACTATTATTGTTTTTTTCTTTTACATTTTTATCTTTTCCGCATATACATTATCATTTTATTTGTTACTTGACTCTTTTTTTTATTCCATGTTTATTCGGACAAATACGATCCCCCTCCTAATTTTTCTTATATATTTCTTTTAACTTTTAATTATCTTTTATTTATTAAAAGATTAATTATTATTATTATTTAAAACAAAGACAATTAGTATTTTTATATGTGTCTTCTCTTTTTATTTAATTATACAATATATTAAAATACTATATTTAAATTTCTTACATTATATTTAATATAATTCTTTAATGTGACGTGTATTTAACATGTTAGTCATTATTTAAGGGTTAATAAAATTAATTTTTATAAAATCTAACAGGAGATATACATTTATTCTTAAAATTAATAATGGTAAAAATAAAATAATATTTTTGAATGAATAAATTGTTATAGAGAGAAAAGAAAATATAACAAAGTAAGCGAGAGAAAAAATAGAAGAATGTTGCTGTTAAATAGCTCAAAGATTTATATAATATATATATATATATATATTTTTAAATAAAAAAAAAAAAGGCAAAGATGAAAAATATCGGAGTCCTGGTATGATAATAAAGAAGAGTAAAGAAAAGTAGAAATTAGAAATTGAGGAAACTGGCCTGCAACATTAGAGAAAAGCAATTGACGAGAATGGTATGGTAAAGAAAAGCCCCACAGGGGCGACCTGAGAACACATGAAAGACGGTAAGGCCACATGTGATCTCAGGTCGCTCCGGTAGGATTTCTCTACCTCCTTTTACATTAACAAGTCATGCTTCCATGTCATATATATATATATATATATATACACACAACTAATACCTTCACTGCGTGTAGTACAGCTAACAGCTTCATCGCTTGTAGTACACCAACCGGCCATGTCACTGTACTTTTTAAAACTTGTAGTTAAACTATTGAGTTGAGAGCACGTACAACTTTCTATATTGTACTCCACTGTACTATATTATGGTTGTTAATAAACTTCTCTTGTAATATTTATATGTACTACAAACTACTTTTTGTGTAACAACACAATTTGGAAAATATTATACGTATGCTCTGTGCGTGACAATATCCACACACCCATATATTATATTATATTATATTAATATATGTTTAAAAAATAAAGGATAAATTACTATTAATCTATTTGAAGTTCATAGACAGAAACAATTTATGAAAAATTGACAATAAATCCCCCTTACATTTACCGTTGACCGTTAAAGATGACCATTAACCGTTTTAAAAGCATAAAAAGATCAAAATATTTCTAATTAAAAAAATAAAAAAATTGAAATAAAAAGGATAAATTACAGCCAACCTACTTGAGGTTTAACTTTTTACAAGCGGAATCAACTTATTGAAAAATTAACAGTTAACTCTCCCGCCATTAACCTTGACCGTTAAAGATAACCGTTGACTGTTTGAAAAGTGTAAAAGGACCAAAATAGCCCTAATTAAAATATTTTATTTTTTATTTGTTTAGATAAATCTCTACTGTCCATCTCAAAGACAGTGGGGGTTAAAATTTTTCTATTTTAAAATATTTTTTAAATAAATTAAAATGATTAAAATACCCTTTGAATAGTTAATTTTGACCAATATTGACTAACGGCATGAGAGCTAATTGTTAGTTTTTCAATAAGTTGATACCGCCTGTAAAAAGGCAAACCCTGAATAGGTTGGCTGTAATTTGTACTAATTTAAATGACATAATGACCATTCTACCCTATTAGTCAAGGTCAATTGTTAGCACTTGACGGTCAACAGTAACAGAAAGGGGGTTCACTATTAATTTTTCATAAAGTTATTTCCGTCTGTAAAATAGTAAATCCCAGGTAGGTTAGCTGTAATTTGTCCTTAAAAAAGTTAAAATAGATTAAAAAAATGATATTTTAAAATAAATTAATAATTATTCGAGGTATTTAGTTGTAGTTTAAATAAAAGTACGATCTCATTACAATATGATTAAATATCATGGTATTCTATTGTAATTTGTCCTAAAAAAATTGATGGACTTTTTGAAAATAGTTACGTTCTTAAAAACATACCCCTTAGGCTTTAACCCAAATTAGTAGGGGTACGCATTGTTCGATTCAAAATCGAACCGAACCGAAATTTTTTCGGTTTTTAAAAATTAAAATCGAATTGAAATTATGAACTAAATTAACTCGGTTCGGATCATTTTGGATTTGGGCCTATTAGGCCTAATGAGATTTTTATATGTATTTAAATTTAATGTAATCTGAATACTGTTTTGAATCATAGTTGTTGGTTTTGGTCTTTGTACTGCTGATTTTTATCCAAAAAGTCAAAATCGATACATAATAAATCAAATAAATTATACTTAATAAGTAATAATATTCTTATTAGGTATAATAAAAAAAGGTTGCAGCACAGCGTGTGTCTGGTGTTGAGAGGAATAAGAGTTGAGCAGTGAGAATGAGATGACGAACATGTTATCATTATGAAAAAATAAACCTCATCATCATTGTGATTATTTTGATCGTGACGAACAAGTTAGAGCAACTTGTTACAAACTACATGGCTTTCCTCCTAAACAAGTTGAATCATCTGCTCAATCAAGCCAATCAATCCATATCCATTTCTCTTCGAGTAGTATTAACTCAAATGCAAATCTAGCAGGTTTTCTCTAAGTGCTTCCTCTCATACAACTTGGTGCAACAATTCATCTACAAGCCATGCTCTATCATTTCTCATGTTCGACTACTAGATGGATCAAATGCAGAAACATTTTAACTTGACAATGTTTGTTTTATTCCATCTTTCAAATTACCAAAACTCTTCATGTTGACTAATTTTCTTTCATGATCATCCTGTATTTCAGGACCTGTCATTGAAGAAGAAGATTGGATTGGGTAATATTCGTGAGGGGCTCTACTATTCCCATTCATCATCAGTCTTCATTGTCAACAGCTCGTCTAATATTACTGGAGCACGTTATTTTCTTACTATTGTTGATAATTTCACTTGTTGCATTTAGATTTATCTCATGCATATCAAATCTAAAACTAAAATGTTTCCAATTATTTTCTTGAGATGAGTAATTACTAATTACAATTATTTTAAACCGAAGTTGAAGTCTTGGATTGCATTATTATCAAGCCATGAATATAATGTCATTCATTCGAACCATTTCATTTGTTTAAACTAATTCTGAATAAAGCTGTAGAACCAAACTCAATGACTATTGCAACTTGGTTTAAATCAATAAAACAAAATTGAAATTTAATTAAAACCAATATTTTAGTTTATAAAATGCGGAAGTATGATCGACTTGTTCATGTATACATATCTAGGGAAAAAAATTACCTTAGATTATATTTTCGATTTTCAAAGAAAACTATAGCAGCTGCAATCTTCTCTGTTATCCTTAATCTTCAGATCTTATGTGTGTGGGTCTGTTGTATGTTCCTTTTAGTTTTTCTCAAAGGTGCCCAAAATAAAACTTTTTATAGTGCCAGTACATAGAAGAATAGAACCCTAGTGTGAATTGGATTAAGACAGACCCATGGATCTCTTAGCTCCAATTTAAAATCCAATACAAGTCATCTCATGACCCCCACAAGTATACTAAATTAACTATGGGTTACTCCAATAAAAGCCCAAAGTTGCATTATAGCAATTGATGTTATAATATAAAACCCATTTTAATTAAAACTATTTTGAATTAAAATTGGGCTGAGTGATAGACCAATAATAACTACTTAATTAACCCTCTATTTGATGTTCGTAATTAAACTAGGCCGAAATTCTTTGTCATGCCTTTTTTTAAAATTACTTATTTATTCCTAAGTCACTGAATGCTCTATAATCATTTTCATTAAATTTATATTTGTAATATAATTTACAAATAAATATTTTTATTCAATAAATTGTTTATTGAAAAAACTGCAGCTAAAGATTTCAAGTTCTGCACACAGCTTAGGTGAGTACTGAGCATCAAACAATAGCTTATAGATTACAAATATATGTTCTTACGATCCATAAAATTAAATCTCCAAGTTATCGAGGTTTTGACCATATACAATAGGACTCACCCCGTGATAACTCAAAAGAATAATCTATGAATGAAGGTCCATTTTTTGTTCAAGATTAAGATCAACTAAGTTTATTTAAGCTTCCATAAGTCATGACTAAATGACATTGGTTATAATAGATCATACAAGATCAATATATATCTAATTTACACTAGCTTTCACTACTCGTTAAGTGTCCATTTCCATGATTGTTATGTGTATAATTTCATTAAGCCCTATAAGCCCAGAAAAGTCAACAAAGTCCAACGGGTCTAAAGAAGTCAACAAGGCCCAATGAACTATGAAGCTAATAAAGCCCATATGGTGGACAAAACCTAACGAAGAGAAGTGAAGAAAGGAATCTGAAGCTCTATGTGAGCTATAACATTCCAACAACCAAGAAGACCTTATAACGTCGCCTCTCATTACTACTTTGGCTCCAGCTCAAAGTGTATTTTCTAGATTAAGAAAAATCCCATGGTTTTAGGGATTTGATCACATCAGTCGATCCTGTTTGAAATTGTATTTATTTTCTGATTTTCAGTTATTGTATTTTGATTAAATTGTAATAATTAGATATATTATCTGATTCCTAAATTTAAGGAATTTGATTCCATGTAAACCAGAATGACTTCATCCCTTCACACTATAAAAGGGAAGGATCATTACTGGTACAAGGGTTATAAAAATTATGAGAGAAAATACTTAGTGAGAGCTCGTGAGTAATACAAGAATAGTGGATGTAGGCAATGATTCTCAAGCCGAATCACTTTAAAAATCTTCTCGTTAGATCTTCTTTTATTGCTCTATAACTATATTTACTGCTTATTTGCATTGGCCGAGTTCACCCGTCAACATTTTTCTGCTAGAAGAAGGGCTCCCGTTTGAGAATTCAAACCTCTACTTTCCCAGAAAAACAGTCTATTATCCCACTTTCAGGTAATTCTTAAAAAGCAAAGACAAGAGGCATAGGAACCCGTTCTAGGACATTAAGAAGCAAGTATGTACCACCAACTGGAGGACATTCAGAGGTATCTCACTAGCCTCAACTGCCACTACTTGTTCCAAGTGTGGTCCCTGTGGTCCTAATGATTCGGCCACCTGATTCAAATCTATTAGCAGGCCCATTCCCTCCTCAAGTGGATCCACAGGAAGACAACCAGGCTAGTCCCTCCAGGTTGCCAGATTTTAACAAATGGATGGAAAGGCAACTCGAAATGGAGGATGATAGCAGAGATGGTGCGAGGCTACCAATTCTTAATGCAAAACCAGTTCGTACACGAGCAGGTCATGGAGAGCACATCACCTCCACCTCCAGTGCGGGATAATCCAGTCCACACTGCCCGTCATCCTACCAGGTAAGATCCCTCTTGGCTTGAAGCTCAGGGAGGTGGAGTTTCCGTTCACTCAGCTAATACAGCAAAGAGAGCTGTTGAAGAACCTGGTGAGCGGCGTGAAGTACCCTATCGCATTGGGCCCGTGATCCATGTGAATGCCGACGGTGAGAGATATGTGGAGCTTAGTAGAGATCGTTGGAGTGCGTCAGCCCATGGCTCAACTCAACGATCCAGGTCACCGTGCCATCCACATGAAATCCATGATCAATGACCTGGCGAAGACAGCAATAGAGATGCTCGCCACACGGTGCTAGTCGCTAGGATTCCCAATAACCAAGCTGTAGAACCCCAACCAGTTACGAGAGAAGGGTTGCCAAACAGAAACCCTAGGAGGTCGCCAAATCTACAAACTTTGCTCCGAGATAGCAGGGCAGATCCCAGGGAAGATAGTGTAACCTCCAGCGCGTCAGTGGCAGTCCAGCCTCTGAATATTAAGTGCTGTTGCAAAGGCTGGAACAATTAAAGCAGCGAGGTGGAAGGGCAGAACCCACTGATAGGTACATGGAGTGAAGCCCGTTCTACTGGGAGATAGAGAATGAGCCGCTATCGGGTCACTTTAAAATGCCCAACATCCTCATTTACCAGGCGGTGAGTGATCCATTTGACCACCTAGATGAAGGAAAAACAGCGAGTACGGCGTAGCAGAAGGCGCAAAAAAATAAATATTTTTGCATTGGTACGTTTTAAAATTTTTTCCAAAAGAGATCTTAACCTATAATCAATTAAATATATATAACAAAAGGTAACATAACCTTTGGAATTACGTGAGGCTTGATGTTGCGTCGATTATGAACCGCAAGATCTTCCAATCCTTCAAGACTGTGGATCATTTTGGAGTGTGGGTTCCTTTTCTTTGAATTGTGTACCTGAGGATGAGAAACAAAAAACTTTTTTTTTTTTTCGTTAGTCACTTAAAACCCTCATGAGAAAACGAAGAACACGTTGTTCTTTCTCTCTTTTCTCTCGGGTGAATTCTCACACTTTTCTAGAGATGATGAGTTTTTTTCTTGACTACTCAAAGCTCACAAAAAACTCAAAACTTGCCCCCTCTTGAACTTATGTTGGCTGAACCCTCTATGGTGGTATATATGGGGTGGTCGAATCCTCCCTTAAGGAGGATTTGTATTTCACCCAAAAACCATTAATCCAAGAGTTCAATTCTATCCCATTTTTTGAATATATTATCCATATGATGGTATTCTATTAACATTTGCTAAATGCAGTCACAATGTCCATTTCTATAAATGATGTCCTCTATCGATATACACGTGAATACCACCAAACCATCGAGAATAGACTATGTGATATAATCGTACTCATTGAAAGCTCAAATGATAACACGTGCAACCATAAGTTCATCATTTATCTCAGGATTCAGATAGACTCTCCAGTTGTCTCAGTTGAATACTTTTATCTACTAACGGTTGCGGATAAAGTTTTCTATAGTGATCCTATTCAATGGACCCAGTGCACTTGATTCTTTTGTCTAAAGACACTATGATGATTTTAGAATAATCATATCACATTTGATTCCGCTCAAATGCTAACAAAAGAATCTACAACTTTAACAAGATAAAGGCGCCCAACCTTATATCTTAAGTTGTGAATGCGTATTCGAGACTAATTAAAGAATTGTGTCAACCTCATACATATTCAGATGTACGAACAATTCTTTTGTTTCTCATAGTCTCTTGAGCTGATGATTATTTACTTTTAACAATTGATATAATTGCTATAATATTCGTTATATCAGAAATCACTTTATTCATATGAAAAGATTGTCAATTACACTATTACACTCTTGCTATTGAGCATAATCCTAACACTAGATGCATACAACATGCAGATGAGTCTCCTTACAACGAGTAGCAGGGTTAAGTGCCGATACTTCCCAATAACCCTTGGGCAAATTCTTAGGAAATAGCTAAGGGGGCTTCCAATTGGAAGCATAACGTGCTGGGACTAGTGCCAGGAGCAGTTCATGCAATAGTATCAGGCCCTGAGGCGACCATCTTTAAGAAGTTAGACGAGCCCCTAAAGACTATATAATTCGCTTCTAGAGAGAGGTGAGCTGTGTGGACAGCCCGACGGATGAAAGTATGTTGACAGCGATCACCACCGGGCTGCGCAAAGATGGTAAGCTCTATAGGAGCATCTACAGCAAACCTGTCAGGACCCTCAATGAGTTCTATGGAGGAAGCTTTCGGGGTCCCCAAGAAGAATAACTCCAGCAGCAAGAAAGATGCAGCTGGAAGCTCGAATGATAAAAACAAGAGGAATAATAATGGGGGGAACAACAATGGCAACAATCGTAACAAGAATGGGGGCTCCTAAAGAGATGAAGCCTCAACAAGACAGATAGCTAAAAAGGCAAAAAACGACGAAGACGTTAAGAGAAACGGAGGCCGCTACCAGACCTATGCACAGTTGTATGATTCCTCGGACAAAATCTTCAACATGGAAAGAAATAGGGAAGAGTTTGGAAGGCCACCTCCCCTGAGGACGCCAATGCAAACCAGATGCCCTAACAAGTTCTGTGTTTACTATAACGAGGTAGGCCATAATACAACTGATTGCTTCGAGCTTAAAGATGCAATCGAGGATTTAATCAGAAGAGGTTGTGTAACACCCCCTGACCCGACCCGTCTGGATCGATTCAGGGAGCGTTACCAGGTTTTTAAATACTTTCTTAATTCTTTTTATAAACTAAAAACTATATAAAATCATATAAATTTGTAATTTAAAAATATTTTTAGAGATGATGAGTTTTTTCTTAACTTCTCAGAGCTCACAAAAAACTCAAACTTGCCCCTTTGGAACTTATGTTGGCCGAACCCTACATGGTGGTATATATAGGGTGGTCGAATCCCCCCTTAAGGAGGATTTGTGTTTCACCCAAAAACCATCAATCCAAGAGTTCAATCCTATCCCATATCTTGAATATATTATCCAACAATTTTCTTAAAGGATAATTGAGAATTGGTAACTTATCAAAACTTCCTAAAGTGACTAATAGTCAACTTTAGAGTTTTGATAAATATCAAAAACTTTCTAATTTGATTTGATAAATAATTCCTTTTATTTATCTCCTTATCAAATAAGGTTTTTGATACTTATCATACTATTACCAAATAGCATGAAACTAGAAATCCAATTCCTAAGAAGAAAAGTAATTTGACTTTTAATTAAACAATTAATTAATTAAATAAATAATTAACTAATTATCATTTAATTAAATAATAAAATAAAACAAAATAATTGGCTAATTTATCTAGCCATTTCCGCCCACCCCTTTTGGCATGGGCCAAATTTTGTTTTTCCATTTTATTAATCTTATTGGACCTCCATAGAAAATCTGCATGTGAACTAGACTCATTCTTACAAAAAGAAACAAGTCCACAAGCCTTTAAATAAATATATTTAATATAATTTGACAGCCCCATTTAAATAAATGTGCTAATTATATTATCAATATATTTACGGGATGTTAAAAGCATCCCTTAGGGCTGCCCAAGGGATCACACACCCTTGGCCGCCCATCCCAGGTATTTTGTCGAGTTACCGCGTGTCTTGATCGAACACAAGAACACACCTCTCAAAACTTTTGGAAAGAATTCCAAAAACAATTCTATAAGATGGATCAAAAAAATGATCCGGTAGTATATAACTAGTGATCCATTCAAGTTCGTGTGGATTGGGGATCTTGGTGGGCTATTGATCGGTCTATAATTTGCGTATTTTTATATCCCTTAAACTGTATTTTTTAATTGTATTCTTGAGTATTTTTGGTGCTTTTGACGTGTTTTCCTTGAGTGTGCAGGTTTAGAGACCTAAGTGATGATTTTATATATTTTTGGGGAAAAAGTGTAATTTCAGTAACTTTGTGGAAGGGCATCGATGAAAGCATGTTAAAGTTTTGGGGCAAAACTGCAATTTCAGAAAGTTCCACCAATTTAAGTGAAACGGTGCGTTTTACACCTAAGGAAGCTGGCCTTTAGTGGAACGGCGCCATTTTGGCACCAAAGGGCTGGTGCAAAACAGCGTTGTTTTGCTGTTTTAAGAAAAGAAAAAAAATATTAAAAACCAGCAGCCATGCACAGCGCGACCACAACTCCATCGCGTCTGCCAGCTCGTGATGAAGATGATCCAGCAGCAGCATGCAGCGCGAAAACGACCGCGACCAGCCCCAACTGGTGGTGCAGAAGAGGAAAGGCGTCCAGTGAGCCGCGCGAGGAACTGAGCGCGACCTGTGCTCGCGTGGAGAGCTCGCGGTCCAGAAACCATGCAATCTAGTGAGCGTGGCGAGCTCAAGCGCGACCATCCTTTCTCGCGGTGCAGCATCTCCAAGCGGTCCAGTGGGCATCGTGACCAAGCCACCGCCACCACAGGTCGCGGTGGTGGTCGCGGCGAAGGAAAAACACAGCCCTAACTTGCTGCTATAAGAAGAAAATGCAGCAGCTGGGCGAGGAGAGAGCTCGTGCAGACCAGTCCCAGCAGCTTTCAAGCTAATCCAAGGGTGATTTTCCACCCTCCTTGCTCCTCCAAAACACAACCCAACATCACAAATCACCAAAACAATCTCTAGTTCGTCAGTGTTCATCGAAGAAGACGAAGATCGAAAGCGGAGAAGTCAAGCCGGACCAAAGCGGGATTTCGACTCTTGAGAGCTTCGATGGGTTGTATTTCATCTCATTAATCTTCCTTTGATTGTTCATTTATGATTATAAGTTGTTAGAACTATTGTTAAGTGATTTTCGGAACCATGAACGGATTTGGATTTTATTGTTTGTGAATATATTTTATGTGATTTATTTCATGATAATTATGTGCTTAATAATAATCAATATGTTTTCCATTTCCGTGATTGGGACCGTGTGACCACCTCGCAATATCCTCCATTTAATCCGTCTCGCTTTATATTAATTGTTTTAGTTAATTTAATTTAGTTTAATTATTGAAAACTATGATTATGAACTAAAATTGTAAGTTGGGGTTTTGATGGATCCTATTCTATGATGATTGAATGAATTGATTGTTTAATTTGTTACGGCTGATTATTGTATTGTAGAATAGTATTATTGTGCTTAATGCTTTTGAATGTGAAGGCCTACATTTAGATGATAATTTGGTTGTGTGTTATGTACCGAGAGGAGATGCCCACCACGTGCTCGATATAATGTCCACCACAAGTAGAATTAGATAGAGATTTACTAATTTGCTTGTGTGATCACATAAGGGTGTTTATTATGACTAATGCATTTTCATGCACTTGGATATACCATCGAGAGATAGGATATTAGTGTATGTGTAATAGGTTCGATTTACCTCGAGAGGGGACTTTGGATAATTTAGATAAACACGGTCATCAACATGAATAATTAAACTACAACAATGTGCTTTCATGAAATTCAATTGGATGGATTAAGTGAATTCAAATACCCTAACTAATCTCTCATATTGGTTGTTTGCCTTATTTTTATGTCTTTATATTTTTATCTTTTAATATCTTTCGATTATCCAAATAGAAATAGGTTTGGTTAATTTTAGTACTCAACGCCTAAATATCACTGTGGAGATGATAATTTACTCATCATTTTATTACTTGTGCCGACCCTGTATACTTGCGGGTACAAAAAGGCGTGTCAAGTTTTTGGCGCCGTTTCCGGGGATATTTTAGTTGTGTTGATATTAATACTGATTAGATCTATAGCTACTTTGGATTTGTATATATTTTATTTTTATTAAGTTTGATTTTCGTTTTCTGTACAGGACATATATCCTTGGTATGAGGCTCAGGAGCTTACTGAAGAAGTGGCGACTAGTGACTATGGAGCACATTCGAAGTGTTACTTTTGTGGGGGGCCACATTGGAGTACCAATTGTCCACTTGGTAATCCGTTCGATGTAGGCAATTCTGACCAAATGCAGTGTGACGAATATGTAGACTATGATCAGAATAACCCCTACCTGAGCTCATATAATCCAGAATGGAGCTATCATTCCGAATCTCATTGGAGTAACCGGCAGGAACATCAGGAAATTGATTCAGCATTGGAAGACATGATTTTAAAATTCATGTCTAAGATGGATGAAAGACTGGATTTCCAAGATAATGCCCTGAAGAAGCTGGAAGCTAAACTTGATCAAGTTGCTGAATATACTCAAGTTGCTACCCAAAGCTTGGAGATTCAAATCAGACAATTAGCTACAGATATCCAATGGCAAGAGCACAAACCATATCCTATAGTGCAATGCAATGAAACGGCTGTGGAAATAGAAGAGCAAGTTGAGCAGCAAATTTGGGTTGATCAAGTAGAGATGGAAGGGAGCAAGAGCCAGTTACATGAAGATGATACATCTACCTTTCCAGAGCCGCTTGAGTTATATCTAGTCCATAGCGCCACTGCGAAAGAAGAAAGCCACCAAGATACATACGTTTCTGTCGACCTCGAAGAAGGGAAGCCCAAACCGCCTCCGCCTTTTGAGCAGAACCCGTACTTGGGCCGTAAAGAGATATCTTCTCATTCGAGGTATGCAGTGCTGGGAGAGTTTCATTCTCTTTCAGTCATTTGGTTAGGATGGTACGGTAAGCTGACAAGGAGATACCAATTATGGGGCAGGTGGGCGAAAGCTCAAGTGATGAGGTAAATCTGTAGAGTATTTTCTTTTATTTTATTTTGATTTTTTTTAGTTTAAATTTTTCTAGTGTTTAGTAACTATTTCTCATGAACCTTTTGAAGTGTTGTGCCTTGTGTTGAAAATTTTGAAGTTCGAGGGAAGTTTGGTTGGATGTACATATTATTGAAGTGTTTAATTCCTTTGGTTTTGTTTTTGTTTGTATTTGTATGTCTATTTAGATTGTTAGTTGTGGATAGTTAGGATTGTTAGTTGTGGATACTAGGACTGTTATTCTGTGTTCATGTTTTATGCGTTTTTTGTTTTTGTGCTTAGTTTAATTGTTTTTAGTTTTTTTTTATTTCTTTATAAACCCCTTTTTCCTTGTACGTAAGGTGTAAAACATTGAGGACAATGTTTATCTTAAGTTTGGGGGTGTTTTGGTATTTGTGTGTTGTTGTGTCTTGTTGGTGTATATAGGTTGGAAACCTAGACTTTCCTCATACGCACTGCATTTGGAAGACTTAGGCATAATAATGCCACGTACACCAATTTTCGAGTCTTTTATTGTATTTTCGTGTTTTGTTGTGTTTGTGTTAGGATAGCGAAACCATATGCATACTTTACAGATAATTGAGTAATAATATGTAAATACTTCGGTCATTTGAGTGTACAAAGTTGTTATTTGGAATAATGCCGATAGTGTTTTTGCATCTAAGCATATAGGTCTGACGTCTTTGCATTGTAATATGTGACAACTTTCAATTAATAGCTCTGATTAATAGTGGAGACTACCCTTAGTGAGATTTTGAGATTATTGTATATTTATTCTGAGGGAATTTTTGTTTCTACTCTTAAACACTTTCTTGAGCTTTATTGTCATTAGATTGATCTCTATAGGTTTGCATTGGATGTTAGTGAACTGCATTATGAAAATCTTGTATATATGTTCTGAATGTTCAATTGAGTAGATTTTGGAGATATGATCTAGGCATTGTGTGTGAATTCCTAAATAGCTTGATTTCCTATCTGTAATTGCGTGCTTCCTATCCCATTCGCGGCCAAACACTCGCATATTAGCCTTTTATTGTATGACCTACATGTCCAAAAATCCTAGCCGAAATTGTAAGACGTTACCTTTAACGCTTGGAAACTAGAGACAATTAAAAGAAAATAATGTGTTAGTATTGAGTGAGAAAGAGGAGTGACGTTAAAAATATGAAAAGGATGTGGGAAATGTGCAGAAAAGGAGAATAGCCAACATTGAATATATATAGATATATATATATATATATATATATATATATATATATATATATATATAAAGAGTTGGCTAAAATAAGAAAAAGGAGTGAAGTGCACAAAGTAAAAATTGAGAAAAGGTTGAAAAAGAGGTTGAACGAGAAAGGTGTAGAAGAGGAAGGGAAGAAAAGTTGAGCAAATTTGGTAGTCGTGAGAGAAGTTGTACAGATTGAAAATTTTATGAAGTCTCTCAATAGGTTTCCAAGTGAGTTGAGCCCGATTTCCGTCCTTTTTGAGCCAGTCACCCAAAGCCCCATTACAACCTGAAAAAGACCTGTTAATCTCCTTAGGAAGCTTAACTGTAATATTTGACATGTATGTGCATTGATTTTTCTGTTCTTAGCATTTGATATCTTTCATGAGATCCTTTGTTAAATTTATGCGTTCTTTCAATTATTGTTGCATACGACACAGTTTGAAATTCTTTGCTCATAAATTCCAGTCGTATGCAGTTGAAAGTGTGATTGCCTAGGTTCTGAGTGCTATTGAGTGAAAACTTGTGAGACTAGAGTCGAAGCGAATAACATCAGTGGTTTATTAGCATGGAAGATGTCACGATTATAAATGCGTTGCATGTCAGTGTCCTGTATGATATAAGGTGTATTAGACTTATTGACAGCATTTTGAATTTATGATTTTGTGCTATTCTTATACCTTTGTATTTGTGTATGTATTTAATTTGATGTTTAGTTATGTATGTGGTTAGCTTAGGACGTTTGTGGGTATCGTAGCTGGTAAACCCTCACGAGACTATAACTCGTCCACTAGGGCTACCTAGGGGTTTAAAGGCTTGTGGCACGTACTAAGTGCCATCGTAGTATCCTACGAAAATGGATATAGCTTAGTTCATTTTTGTTGTTAGTTTTAGTTATTGTTGTCTTTGTTTTAAGTCGTGGTGTGTTCCGATTTGCTTGAGGACATGCAAAAAATAAGTTTGGGGGTATTTGATCGGTCTATAATTTGCGTATTTTTATTTCCCTTAAACCGTATCTTTTAATTGTATTCTTGAGTATTTTTGGTGCTTTTGACGTGTTTTTCTTGAGTGTGCAGGTTTAGGGACCTAAGTGAGATTTTATATATTTTTAGCAAAAAAGTGTAATTTCAGTAACTTTATGGAAGGGCATCGATGAAAGCATGTTAAAGTTCTGGGGCAAAACTGTAATTTCAAAAAGTTTCACCAATTTAAGTGAGCGTTTTGCACCTAAGGAAGCTGGCCTTTAGTGGAACGGCGCCGTTTTGGCACCAAAGGGCTAATGCAAAACGGCGTCGTTTTGCTGTTTTAAGAAAAGAAAAAAATAATAATAAAAACCAGTAGCCATGCACAGTGCTACCACAGCTCCCTCGCGTCTGCCAGCTCGCGATGAAAATGATCCAGCAGCAGCATGCAGCGCGAGGACGACCGCGACCAGCCCCAGCTCGCGGTGCAGAAGAGGAAAGGCGTCCAGTGAGCCGCGCGAGGAACTGAGCGCGACCTGTGCTCGCGTGGAGAGCTCACGGTCCAGAAACCATGCAATCCAGTGAGCATGGCGAGCTCGAGCGCGGCCATCCCTCCTCGAGGTGCAGGTCATGGTGCAGCATCTCCAAGCGGTCTAGTGGGCACCGCAACTAAGCCACCGCAACCATAGGTCGCGGTAGTGGTCGCGGCGAAGGAAAAACGCAGCCCTAACTTGCTGCTATAAGAAGAAAAATGTAGCAGCTGGGCGAGGAGAGAGCTCGTGCAGACCAGTCCCAGCAGCTTTCAAGCTAATCCAAGGGTGATTTTCCACCCTCCTTGCTCCTCTAAAACACAACCCAACATCACAAATCACCAAAACAATCTCTAGTTCGTCAGTGTTCATCGAAGAAGACGAAGATCGAAAGCGCAGAAGTCAAGCCGGACCAAAGCGGGATTTCGACTCTTGAGAGCTTCGATGGGTTGTATTTCATCTCATTAATCTTCCTTTGATTGTTCATTTATGATTATGAGTTGTTAGAACTATTGTTAAGTGATTTCCGGAACCATGAACGGATTTGGATTTTATTGTTTGTGAATATATTTTATGTGATTTATTTCATGATAATTATGTGCTTAATAATAATCAATATGTTTTCCATTTCCGTGATTGGGACCGTGTGACCACCTCGCAATATCCTCCATTTAATCCGTCTCGCTTTATATTAATTGTTTTAGTTAATTTAATTTAGTTTAATTATTGAAAACCATGATTATGAACTAAAATTGTAAGTTGGGGTTTTGATGGATCCTATTCTATGATGATTGAATGAATTGATTGTTTAATTTGTTACGGCTGATTATTGTATTGTAGAATAGTATTATTGTGCTTAATGCTTTTGAATGTGAAGGCCTACATTTAGATGATAATTTGGTTGTGTGTTATGTACCGAGAGGAGATGCCCACCACTTGCTCGATATAATGTCCACCACAAGTAGAATTAGATAGAGATATACTAATTTGCTTGTGTGATCACATAAGGGTGTTTATTGTGACTAATGCATTTTCATGCACTTGGATATACCATCGAGAGATAGGATATTAGTGTATGTGTAATAGGTCCGATTTACCTCGAGAGGAGACTTTGGATAATTTAGATAAACACGGTCATCAATATGAATAATTAAACTACAACAATGTACTTTTATGAAATTCAATTGGATGGATTAAGTGAATTCAAATACCCTAACTAATCTCTCATATTGGTTGTTTGCCTTATTTTTATGTCTTTATATTTTTATCTTTTAATATCTTTCGATTATCCAAATAGAAATAGACTTGGTTAATTTTAGTACTCAACGCTTAAATATCCCTTTGGAGACGATAATTTACTCATTATTTTATTACTTGTGCCGACCTCGTATACTTGCGGGTACAAAAAGGCGTGTCAACTATCTAAATTTAAGCTCCAATAGACACAATCTAATCACAATCAACAAATGATTCACTTAGGTCCGATCCATTAATTTTGGTTCATTCCACTAAAGAACTATAATCGAACTCTTAAATAAAGATAGAATAAGTGAGCATACTAATTTGTACCCTAGACAACCTAAATGGAGAAAATGTATTCTCGTGAAAAATACCAGTAATCGCCAAGAGCTCATAGACCGTCTATAGCTCTCCAAGTTACCATATTTACTCATATGACCATGTTTTCGAACTTGTATATTTTGACTTATCCAGAAGTGATGTTCTAATAACCACTATTGAAAACTTTATGTAAAGATTTAAATATCCAATACATCAAAACATCCATATGATGGTATTCTACTAACATTTGCTAAATGTAGTCACGATGTCCATTTCTATAAATGATGTCCTCTATCGATATACACGTGAATACCACCAAACCATCGAGGATAGACTATGTGATATAATCGTACTCATTGATAACTCAAATGATAACGCGTGCAACCATTAGTCCATCATTTATCTCAAGATTAAGATAGACTCTCCGGTTGTTTCAGTTGAATACTTTTATCTATTGACAGTTGCAGATAAAGTTTTCTACAGTGATCATATTCAATGCACCCAGTGCACTAGATTCTTTTGTCCAAAGACACTTCGATGATTTTAGACTCATCATATCACATTTGATCCCGCTCAAATGTTAACAAAAGAATCTACAACTTTAACAAGATAAATGCGCCTAACCTTATATCTTAAGTTGTGAATGCGTAATCGAGACTAACTAAAGAATTATGTCTACCTCATACATATCCAGATGTACGAACAATTCTTTTGTTTCTCATAGTCTCTTGACCTTATGAATATTTACTTTTAACAATTAATATAATTGCTATAATATTCGTTATATCATAAATCACTTTATTCATAAGAAACGATTATCAATTACACTATTACACTCTTGCTATTGAGCATAATCCTAACAATCTCCCACTTGCGCTATAACAAGTGTGTCATATCTCTCATTCCCATGTTCTCTAGGTGCCTATAACAAGTGTGTCATCTATGGACAATTTCCCTTAGTAGATGATACTTTCTTTTAATGTGTTTTCCTCTCTTATGACTTCTTCGTTCTTTCGAATTAGCCACTGCACCACTGTTGTCACAGTAGATGGTGATCTGCTTATTCGCACTGGGAACCACTTCCAAGTCAATCAAGAATTGACGGAGCCATACAGCCTCTTTAGCAGCTTCGCATGCGGCAACTGTGATACCCCATATTCGATTCACGGACGAACCGGTTCGGGGATACTACGGTCAGATTCGGAATTTAAATATCAAATCCAATTTATTATATCTATAAAAACAATTTTCTGAGTTATCCAAAAATTTCGGCAGCACAACGGCTGTTTTGCGTTATTACCAATTTCTTTTCAAACACCTATAAATCTTTTTATAAACACTTCAAAATTTATGCATTTTTTCTTCATCACTTCCAATTGGACCTGAGGTCCGTCTCAAATCAATTCATAACATAGTATAAACATTTCAGAAGAAAACTATTTCCATAATTAAAAAAAATATATACATTCATATATGAAATTTCATGAATATTAACATGGCAAAATAGTTAGGAAAGTATCAATCTCTTTGGTTCTTGACATACTATGCTAGCATATAATATATATACATATATCAAAAGGATTTACAACATGGATGTTAACAAAAGGTTTATTGCAAGAAGGCTTCCAAAAATTTGTGTGACTCTGATACCCTGCAGATCCAGTCTGATCTCTGTCTATCCCCTGCGCGTGGAAAATCAACGCGCTAAGCATAACATTTAGTGATGCTTTACTTTACACAAGTTCAACTAAAAGTTTTATCATTCATATAAATTAAAAGTAACTCAATCAAGGATAAACATTTCATATTTCCTACCAATATTACACAACATACTAGCATGATACATTTCATGGGAATAAGCATTTAATACATTTCATAATACTCTATCATGAAACAATTGATTCAAACAATTATGTAATATGCATACATTCTAAAAATGTCAAACCAATATGAATTTTCTCAATTGAATTGTTCAATTACACAATTATGAATTAAGTATTTTATTGCCCTTAGCCAATTCTAACCCATTTTTGATAGACTGGATAATGGGATCAACCAATACTGTCCTCAACGGAGGCTGCGGATTGGTTATTTAATTACAACAATATAGCGGACCGGGAAACCAAAGCCTCTCAAAGTCCAGAAAATCATCATCAAATCCAAGGACGGGGCACCCATGCCTCTCAAAGTCCAATGATTAAACATAATAACAGTCGCAATACTGCTAAATTCCCTATTGGCATGCCAACCTATCTAATCCCTCAAACAATGCAGTACGAATTTAACTAGTGCATTTATGCATATAAAGTTTAAATTCGATTCATATCAAATCTTTCATTAATACTCAATTCCATAAACAAGTTTACATACTATAATTCAATACAATCAACTCATGAGCACTTTGTTCGATTTTGACTCACAAAAATCGATATCAATTTGTTTTCGACTTGCCGATATGATATTGTAAAATCTTAGGCAGCATGTGTACCATTTGGTACTTCAATCCCAACCATCATTTTCAACAAGAATTTGCTCTCAAACATTTAACATATTAGCATCATCGAATTTCAATTTTAATTACATATATAGACATTTAATCTTCATCAAATTGCACATTATTTTCACACATCAAACACTTGTTATGCAATTAATAAATTTCATGCATTTTAATATCTAAAACACTCACAACAGCCCAAACAATTTTTTTTTTTCAATTTCAACACTTTAATTCCCTCATCCAAGCATTCAACCACACATGCAAATTTATTTCTACTTTCTAACACATCAAAACTCACAATTAAACATCCAACAACACATACAAAATTAAATTTCAAGTGTTTGTAAAGCACAAACCAAAATTGCATCAAAATCACTCTGAATTACTCCCTCAAGCTTGCTCTTGATTTTCCACAGCCCCTAGACACCATGAATCCATCAAAAGTGTGAAAAATAAACCCTAATCTACCATGTATATACTGAAATTTTAAAAAAAATGCAACTTTGACCCATGAATTAAAAGTTGATTTCAAGCTAAATAATCCCCAAACTCACTTACTCTTCTTGATTTCCTATTTTCTCAATTATAGGTAAACTAATGCACTAACATATATGTTCTTCATTCTCCAGTCACACATCCTTGCCTATTAATCATAAAACATTTAAATCCAACCATAAGCATACTAAAGCAACATGCCTTTCACAAGTCAAACTCATAAAAATATATTCTACACTTTCTTTATCAATTTCTTCTTATACAACACAACCAATTACATTTAATTTACAATTAAATGCATATCAATCATACGATTCCTCTTCTTGATCGAATTTCAAGCATCCATAATCAACATGATTTCTAGAATTTCTAAGTACCAATTAGGATCACATGTAACACCCCCGACCCGACCCGGCTGGACCGACCCAGGGAGCGCTACACGGTTTTTCAAAACGTTCTAAATTCATTTTATAATCCGAAAATCGTTGTGAGCCCATCGATAGATTTTCAAAACATTAGAAAACCAAATAGTTGATTGTTTTAAAACCATTTTCAAGTGAGCCCAATAAATAAACTTTTTATAAAAATTTCGGCAGAGTTCCGTTTGTTTTTCGGATTTTCCAAAACCTGTTTTTCCACAAAACAATTCAAATACAAATTCAATATCAACACTTCAATATCGTTTTCATACAATTGCGCACCCTGCCGTTTAGTGCGACTTTCCAACAACAGTTTATAAAATAAAATCATTCAAGGATCGATATTTACAAACATTCTAATAATAAAAGACAGAAATCATAAAATATTTAATTACAAAATATATTACGAAACATATTTACAAATCCGCTGTATATGCATGCTTTCAGAATATATACATATAACAACAATATAGCTACCCAACTGTGATAACTCTGGGACTCTGTCAGCAACTCTCTCTCTCTTTTCAGTCTTTAGCCTCTTCCGGATCCCTGGTACCTACGCGTTAGAAACAAAACTAACGCGCTAAGCATATAGCTTAGTGGGTGTACACTAAACTCAAATATGAAAATCATAAATACCTTTTAATAGGAAACAAATCACAATATATATATATATATATATATATATATATATATATACACTTCAAAATCAAACCATAAGCTCAACTAAAACAATATTCTCACTCAATTCGTTTTCGCAATTCATTTAATAATCATTTAATATAAACACTGAATTACACGTATTAAATCGATTTAAAAAAAAACACTTATAAACATATCATGTAATTCAATTCAATTCTGGCCCTCTAGCATACTCAACATACTAGGACTGGAATATGGGTCAAACTCCCACCCTAGGATGAATCCTAAGAGTGGTACGTATCTCCCTACTCTAGGACCATGGGTACGGAACCTAGAGAGGTACATAACTCCCTATCCCAGGAACGAATCCTTAGGAAGGTACGTGGCTCCCAACCCTGAGGACGAATCCGTGAGGAGGTACGTGTCTCCCTGTCCCTGGACGAATCCATGAGGAGGTACATAATAATCATCAATAGCAATCAGTATCGGCGCAGTACTGCTCAGTAAACCCAGCTGGTATACCAACCTCCTATATCCATTTCTATGTCTAAGTACCCTAGGACCGTTTCGATAAACTATTTTGCAAATATTCACTATATACACGATCAACGGAAACATTTGATGTCAATAACATAGATTTGTCATGGGAAAATCAACAATAGTAATCAATCATCGATTTTTCATATAAAATAAACAATTTTCATACGAAAATCAAAAACGAGAAATTTCAATGAAAACGAAAACGAAAACAAAAACGAAAACGAAAATGAAAACGAAAACGAAATACTTAATACTTTTCGTAAAGATTCCAAAAACAGAAGTACACCTACCTGGATACCGTTTCCTTTCGGCAAATCACGGTTCCACAATTTTCTTTTCCTTTCCCTTTTTACCTTTCTCTTTCACCCACACTTTCTTTTCTCTCTTTCCTTCCTCTTCTTCTTCCTTCTCTTTCTTCTTCTTTCTTTCTTTCTTCTTCTTCTTCTTTCTCTCCTTTCTCTTTCTTTTCTTTCTTTTCCTCGGTCTTTCCTCTCTCTTTTCTGCTCTGTGTATTTTCTGGCTTCTGCGAGAAGCTACTTTTTTTTATATTTTTCGGCTGTCGCGACCTGTGGTCGCGCCACCAGGTCGCGGTACTCACTGGAGCATTTGCACCGCCTTCATCACGAGCACACCTCGCGGTACCTTGGTCGCGCTGGTGGTCGCGTTGCTCACTGCCAGAATTTGACATTTTCATGGCGAGCAGTTCATCGCGACCTGTGGTCGCGATGACTGGTCGCGATGCTCACTGCCAAAAATCACAATTTTCATTGCGAGCGGCCCATCGCGAGCTGTGGTCGCGATACTCACTGCCTCAGTTTTCAATTTTCATACATCATTTTCGACCGTTCAATCTGGTCATATATTCAAAATTTACACCCCCTACAATCACAAAATTTATATTCATATATTCAAAATTAATTATCTAAAATCTGGAATGTTACATCACAAACATACATACACCAATTCTAATATCTTATCATACTTTAATTGGAATCTCTACGCCAAAATCAACTTAAATCCCTAACTTTAACTTACTAATTTTTATCAACTTACCATACATGACTTTCCTTTACTTAATAACATCAAATTCCACATCATCCAACTTGATTTAAACTAATTATAACATCAATTCAAGTTTAATTTAAAAATTCCCAAAAACTAACAATTCAACTCAATACTTTATGACAATAAATCATTTTGCTTGGCTTGGATACTTAATTGATGTCTTAATCCCTAAATTCATACATCAAAATTATCACCCAAAACCTAAGGATCTATCTCACAATTCATGAAAACTAGTATACTTACCACTTTCTCTTCTTGTTCTTCTTCCTTGCTTTCTTCACCACTTAGCTCACTTGACAAGGGCTTGGAATTGATCTTGATAAGCTCTTCTTCCTCTTCCCTCTTGCTTGGCCGAAACCTTCTTCTTTCCCTTTTTTTTTTTCCTTTCTTCTCTTGCTTTGGTTTGCTTGGCCGACCACTCTCTTTTGTTTTGTTTTATTGTTTTGTTTGACTTCTCTCTTCAATCAAACTTCACCACTTGGCACCATATAATTTCTTTCATAATTGCAACTTACCCTTTAATCTACCAAAATCATAAAGTGACTACCAATATAAAATTTAATCACATGAAATTGACCACAAACCTTTTAATTATCAATCTAGTTCACCAATCACATTTCATCCCATTAATTATTTTATCCACTAATCCTTGACTTGGCATTTCATGATTGATTCATTTTTATTTCACATGGATTGTGCTTCTTTAAGGAAAATTGTTCCATATAATAACTCATATCATTCCATAAAAATCCACTCACTTTGAACCTAATTTTTCCATATGGTTTACCTTGATTGGTCCACTTTTACACCTTATTTTAATCCACCTAATTTATCGTCCTCCTCCTCATTGGGAATTTGTCTAGCTTCCACTTTCTCCAAATCCAAGCTTGATGGTGAGATTTTGGCTCAAGGATTGAATCCAATCCCTCTTGGTTTCAAGATGATCTTCCTCTCCCCTCTTTGCCTCTTCTCTTCTCTCTTGGTCTCCTCTTGGTCCTCTCCTTAGAGCCCTAGTCAAATCCCCTCTCTTTAGAGCCCTTTTTCTACTTATAGGCATTGAAAAATAGGTTTCTCGCGTCGCCATCGCGACCACTGTAGCGCGACCGTAGGTCGCGCTACAGTGCTTGCGGCACTCATTGCCAACAAATTGATGTTTCATCGCGACCACTGTAGCGCGACCTACGGTCGCGGTACTAGGTCGCGGTGCTCACTGGTCCAAATTTCAGGATTGCGCACTGTTACGAAAATGACCATAACTTCCTCTAGAAAACTCCAAATCATGAACCGTAAAATGCATTGGAAAGTAGACATCTATATCTTTCCATACATATAATTCCATCAACCAATCAAATTACACCATCTCATTTGAAACACCAATTTAAATTACACCATCTCATGTTTATTATTTGACTTCCAAAAATATCACTAATACTCCGAATTTATGAGAAATCCTTCATCGGTCTTCCGAAACTTATAATTTGGATTTCGTATACGCTTTACGGAGCCTTACTAACCATTCGAAACTATTCCGAACATTTTGTATATCCTTTTAATACTCATTATGAACATTCCAAGCTCATTTAATTATATCACAATGGCCCTAATAAGGATCCGTTTAATTAACTCCCACTTGGCTATCGTTTAATAATAATAATAATAATATAATCTACCTCCCATTTCTATCCGATATAACTTGGACTCTCAAATATAATAAAATTAATTCTAATATGTAATTTATCAAACAATAATTAAAACACTAATTTTGAGGATGTTACAGCAACATACTCAGCTGCCATGGTGGAATCAGCAATACAAGATTGTTTGATGCTCCTCCATATGACTGCTCCTCCTCCTAGGGTAAAAACGGATCCTAATGTGGATATCCTGGAGTCAGAATCTGATTGAAAATCAGAATATGTATACCCAACGGGAATTAAATCCTCTCTAGAGTATACAAGCATATGATCTCTCGTTCTCCAGGGCTTTGACCTTCAATATATTCCCGAACGAAAAATCCCTCCTTTGATAGTAGATATCACTTGAGTCAATTGTCTAGTCTATCCTTGTAAGGAAGTATCTTGCTAAATTTCATTTATGGATACCCCTTGAGGGGTTGTCACATAAAACATAAAGCTCAACTAACCAAGTCTTAAGATTATCCCACTACCAGTAAGATATTGCTTAAACTTACCTAATAGATATTCTTCACCACGATCAGATCTTAAGAAGTTTATGTGTTTCTCAAGCTGATTTTCTATTTCAGCTTTGAATGCTTTGAACATGTCAAAAGCATCAGACTTATGTCTCATGAGATACATATAGCCAAGTCTCGAGTAATCATCCATAAAAGTGATGAAGTACTCATATCCACCTCTAGCTTGAATGCTCATAGAACCACACACATCAGTGTGTATCATTCCTAAACAATCAGTGGCTCGTGTGCCTTTGGCAGAGAATGACCTCTTGGTCATTTTACCTTCCAACCAAGATTCATAAGTTGGTAGATCATCAACCTTTAAGTCACTCAAAGGTCCATCATTAACCAATCTTTTAATCCTATCAAGGTTAATATGACTTAGGCGTAAATACCATAGATAGGTTTCATATTTTGATAGTTTTACTCTTTTATGATTAGATTCAGTTGATTATGTGTCCAATAAGTGAGAAATGTTTTTTAGTAAATGGAAGAAACCGTTTTCTAATGTACCTTTGCAAACAAATTTGTTATTCTTACTAATAATAAAACATTTATTAAAAGTAACCGAATATCCAAATTTAATCAAACAAGACACTGAAATTAAATTCCTCTTCAATTGAGGTACATAATAAACGTCTAACAAATCTAAATACCTACTAGAATCTAAATAAATCCTAATGTCTCCTACTGCATTGGTGGACACCAACACTTCGTTGCCTAACCACAAATTGAACTCATCTTTATTTAGTCTTCTCCTTTGCTGGAACCCTAGCAAGGAATAACAAACATGATTAGTGATTCTAGAGTCTAAGATCCAAGAATCTGTAGAATCTGTCAGAAAATATGTCTCTAAATAATAAAAATTACATTCTTCCTTCTTTTTCTGGGGCTTTAGGCAATTTCTTTTCTAATGTCCCTTTTCACCACAAAGGAAACAATTTCCTTTGATCTTGGTTACTTTCTTGGTAGGCATAAGTTGCTTTTTCTTTGTGAATTCTTGACCTTTTTACGGGTCTTCACAGTAGCAACTTTTCAACCAAGTGAATCTCTTGACCCTTGTCTTTCATAAGGATCTGCTCAGTGCTTAGAACATCTTGCATCAACCTAAGCAAGGTGTATTCTTTTTTGTTCACGGCATAGTCTAACTTGCAACCACAAAAGGAATCTGATCATAAATTGACAATTAAGTCAATCTTGGTCTCACTTTCTATCTTAGCACCATTGAGTTCAGCAATGTTGAGATTTGTTATTGCTTGTCCAAACTTAATCCTAAGATTCATAAAAGCTATCACTACCTTTCTTTTAGTCGTCCTAGACCTCGTAGCAAAACATCTCATCTAGAGACATCATAATATATGCAGTAGTCCTTATTAGGGGACTCCCACTGCTTATACTCGCCTTTTTACAACTCATTAAATTCATCATTAGGAACAGATGGTTTAGGAATGGACATAATGAATCTATATTTTTCAGCTTGCATGGAATAGCCCAATTTTGTTTTTCCATATGATATAATTACTAAGGTATTATCTTTTAGGAAGTTGATTAAGGGATGGGCTCATGATTTCTTTATTTAACAAAGATTATATTAAGTAAACAATCATGATAAAACACTTTCAAATATTTATCTTGAATTAACTAGAATAATTCAATAGTAAAATCCAACTATGATCCAACACTTATAAATGTCGCGCCTCCTTTGGGAGTTTGCACCATTTACTAGTTGGACTAGGTCCCGCCTAATTGTTAACATAACAACCAACATTTTCAATTTTAGCCTTGTGATATTTATTGACAAGAACTCTTGGGAGCATATGAATAAAATCACATTGAATGTGTCACCAAGGTTTTGACCCTCAATCATTTCCCTCACGAAAGTCCCTCCTTTGAGAGTAGATATCGCTTGAGTCAATTGTCAAGTCTATCCTTGTAAAGAAGTATTTTGCTAAATTCCATTTATAGATACCCCTTGGGGGATTATCACACGAAACATAAAGCTCAACTAACCCTGGAGGCCATAGGTGTTCTAAACACATTCTCCCACTCAATAATTTAAGGCGTGTGATGGAATTCCAAAGAATGTTTGCCAAGTTATCTAGAGGCCAATTTAGATGCCTAAATCATTCAATGCATGTTCATACCAAAAGAGATATATGAGTGACTGCCCCTAAGGCGCGCGCGAGTGCCCAGCTTTCCTTGGCTACGCACGTGCTCGCTGCCTTGGAAAGGCCGTGCGCGCCTTGCCCTTCTTTGGGTGGGCCACGCGCATGCACAGCCCTTTGGAAGGGCTGCGTGCTGCGCATGCGGCAAGCGCGCCTGCACGCATAGCTCTCACTTGCTGTCTTACGCTAGCGGGTGCTTTTGGGTTTCCGTCGTCTCATTTTTCTGCTTCGAATTCTTTAATCCTTCGTGTCTTCGAATCTCGAACGAATTACAGTAGTTTTTGCATAAAATAAAAAAAACTTCTAACAACTATCAGGAAGGAAATTATGGCGATAATAGGCCACCCTTCTTGTTACAACTCCAAATAAAAATACATTAAAATTCTATGACCAAAATCGAGCAATAACAGTTCACTTTATATAATCTATACATTTAAATGTAATAAATAAAAGAATACCTAGAGTGCCATCTCTTTCGAAAACATGCATATTTATCCATACACAATTAAAAGAAAAATCCACGTATATACGTTTAATTAACTATGGGTACAACTAGTCTCTGATACCAATTGTAGGAAAAACGGTGAGTACGGCGCAGCGGAAGGAGCAAAAGAAAAATATTTTTGCATTGGTACGTTTTAAAATTTTTTCCAAAAGAGATCTTAACCCATAGTTAATTAAATATATATAACAAAAGGTAACATACCTTTTGAATTACGTGAGGCTTGATGTTGCATCGATTATGAACCGCAAGATCTTCCAATCCTTCACGAATGTGGATCACCTTGGACTGTGGGATCCCTTTCTTGGAATTGTGTACCTGAGGATGAGAAACAAAAAACTTTTCTTTTTCGTTAGTCACTCAAAACCCTCTTGAGAAAATGAAGAACACATTGTTCTTTCTCTCTTTTCTCTCGGGCGAATTCTCACACTTTTTTTTTTAGAGATGGTGAGTTTTTTCTTGACTTCTCAAAGCTAAAAAAAAACTCAAACTTGCCCCCTCTGGAACTTATGTTGGCCGAGCCCTCCATGGTGGTATATTGTTGGTTCCATTTCTTGATCAAAAATAGACTTTCACTAGTACCTTTATTCACCTTTGTGTTCCATTCTCGGGTAATTATCGGTTGTTTTTAATGTTTTTATCTAGTGTGCATGTAATAAGGTTTTGTGCGTAATTGAAGAGCCTTGGTGGAATAAATTGAAGATTTGTGAGTGCACAGCTATCATCGTTTGGAGGCTGCCATAAATTATACAAGATGAACTTGGTTGAGAGCCTTATATTTCTGGAAAGGTCACGATGTCTACTATTCGCTAAATTTTACGATTTGTGATTCCGAGTTTTCTAGAAGAAGTTATGCTCATTTTTGTAATAGTGCGCAGAGTCACGACTTTCATGTCGCGAGTTAAGTCGTGAGTCATGTTTCGGAGGCAGCCATAAATCCTAGAGGATGAACTGGGTTTTGAGCTTTATATGTGTAGAAAGATATATATGTCTACTTTCCAATTCTTTTTACGGTTTGTGATTTGGAGTTTTCTAGAGGACATTATGGTCATTTTCGTAATAGTGCGCAATCTTGAAATTTGGACCAGTGAGTACCGCGACCTATTACCGCGACCGCCGGTCACGATACGCCGGTCGCGATGAAACTTTAATTTTTTGGCAGTGAGCACCGCGACCACAGCGTCGCAACCAGTGGTAGCGACCCACAGTCGCGCTGGCGACGCGATAAACCTTATTTCCAATGCTTATAAGTAGAAAGAGGGCTCTAAAGAGAGGGAGTTCGGCTAGGGCTCTAAGGAGAGAACCAAGGGAAGACCAAGAGAGAAGAGAAGAGGTAAAGAGGGGAGAAGAAGATCATCTTGGAAACAAGACGGTTTGGATTCAATCCTTAAGCCAAAATCTCACCATCAAGCTTGGATTTGGAGAAAGTGGAAGCTAGACAAATTCACAAGAGGAGGAGGACGAAAGTTCATCACACCTAGAGTTTTTCTATCCCTTTCCTTATTTATTTTCTTGCTTGTAACTCTCTTTATTAATTAGAAAACATGTTTAGTTGTGAATCTTTGATTATGAACTAAACTTATAAGTTAGGGTTTTGATGGATCCTTTTCTATGAAACTTGAATGAATTGAATGTTTAATTTGTTGTGGTTGATTATTATGTTGTTGAGTGGTATTATTGTGCTTAATGCTTTTGAATGTGAAGGCCTACATTTAGATGATAAATTGGTTGTATGTTATGTACCGAGAGGAGACGCTCACAACGTGCTCGATGTAATCTCTACCAAAAGTAGAATTAGATAGAGATATACTAATTTGCTTGTGTGATCATATAGGGTGTTTATTGTGACTAATGCATTTTCATGCACTTGGATATACCATCGAGAGACTAGGATATTAATGTATGTGGAATAGGTCTGATTTACCTCAAGAGGAGACTTTGGATAATTTAGATAAACACGATCATCAACATGAATAATTAAACTACAACAATGTGCTTTTATGAAACTCAATTGGATGGATTAGGAGAATTCAAATACCCTAACTAATCTCTCATATTGGTTGTTTGCTTATTTTTATGTCTTTATATTTTTATCTTTTAATTCTTTTAAACCTTTCGATTATCCAAATAAAAATAGGCTTAGTTATTTGTAGTACTCAACGCCTAAATATCCCCGTGGAGACGATAATTTACTCATCATTGTATTACTTGTGCCGTCCCCGTATACTTACGGGTACAAAAAGGCGTAACAAGTTTTTGGCGCCGTTGCCGGGGATATTTTAGTTGTGTTGATATTAATACCGATTAGGTCTGTAGCTACTTTGAATTTGTATATATTTTATTTCTATTAATTTTGATTTTCGTTTTCTGTACAGGACATGTATTCTTGGTATGAGGCGCAAGAGCTTACCGAGGAAGTGGCGACTAGAGACTACGAAGTACCTTTGGGCTATTTGTTATGTGGGGGGCCACATGTGAGTACTGATTGTCAGGTAGGCAATCCATTTACTGAGAGTCGTTCTGAGGAACAACAGTATGAGAACTATCTATACTTTCAACAGAACAATCCCTACCCGACTATAGACTATGGAGCACCGCTGAGATGTTTCTTATGTGGAGGGCTACATGTTAGTACTGATTGTCAGACTCAAGCAAATGCTCAAAGCTTGGCGATTCAAAGCAACCAATTAGCTATAGAGATCCAATGGCAAGAGCACGAACCATATCTTATGGTGCAATTCAATGAAATGGCCGTGGAAATCGAAAAGTAAATTGAGTAGCAGATTTGGGTTGATCAAGTAGAGATGGAAGGGAGCAAGAGTTTGTTACATGAAGATGATACATCTACCTTTCCAGAGCCGCTTGAGATTTGTCTAGTCCAGGGTGCCACTACAAAAGAAGAAAACCACCAAGATACATACGTTTCTGTCGACCTCGGAGAAGGGAAGCCCAAACCGCTTTCCGCCTTTTGAGTAGAACCTGCACTTGGGCCGTAAAGAGATACCTTCGCATTCAAGGTATGCAGTGCTAGGAGAGTCGTCTTCTCTTCCAGTCATTTGGTTAGGATGATGCGGTAAACTGATGAGGAGATACCAATTATAGGGCAAGTGGGTGAAAGCTCAAGCGATGAGGTAAAATCTGTATATTATTTTCTTTTATTTTATTTTGATTTTTTTTTTAAAATTTTCTAGTGTTTCGTAACTATTTCCCATGAACCTTTTGAAGTGTTGTGCCTTGTGTTGAAAATACGAAGTACGGGGGCGTGAGGTTGGATGAAGTGATAGTTGTGGATATTAGGATTATTAGTTGTGGATATTAGGACTGCTTTTCTTTGTTCATATTTTGTTTGTTTTATTTTTTCTCTTGAGTTTAGAATTTCAAACATTGAGGACAATGTTTATCTTAGGTTTGGGGGTATTTTTATCTTTTGCACATTTTTATGTCTTGTTGGTGTATATAGGCTGGAAACCTAGACTTTCCTCATACGCACTGCGTTTGGAAAACTTAGGCATAACTATGCCACGTACACCAAGCTTTCGAGTCTTTTATTGTATTTTTCGTGTTTTGTTTTATTTGTTTTAGGATAGCAAATCATATGCATGCTTTACAGATAATTGGGTAATAATATGTAAATACTTAGGTCATTTGAGTGCACAAAGTTGTTATTTAGAATAATGCCGGTAGTGTTTTTGCATCTAAACGTATAGGTCTGACATCTTTGCATTATAGTATGTGAAAACTTCCAATTAGTAGCCCTAATTAATAGTGGAGACTACCCTTAGTGAGATTTTGAGATTATTGCGTATTCATTCTGAGGGAATTTTTGTTTCTACTCTTAAACACGTTCTTGAGCTTTATTGTCATTAGATTGATCTCTATAGGTTTGCATTGGATGTTAATGAACTGCATAATAAGAATTTTGTATGTATGTGTTGAATGTTCAATTGAGTAGATTTTGGAGATATGATCTAGGCATTGTGTGTGAATTCCTAAATAGCTTGATTTCCTTTCCGTAATTGCGTGCTCCCTATCCCATTCGTGGCCAAACACTCGCATATTAGCCTTTTATTGTATGACCTACATGTCCAAAAATTCCTAGCCGAAATTGTAAGACGTTACCTTTGACGCTTGGAAACTAGAGACAATTAAAAAAAAATGTGTAAGTGTTGAGTGAGAAAGAGGATGTAGAGTTAAAAAGATGAAAAGGAAGTGAGAAATGTGCACAAAAAGAGAATAGCCATCATAAAAAAAATTAATTAATTATATATATATATATATGAAAAGAGTTGGCTAAAATGAGAAAAAGGAGTGAAGTGCACAAAGAAAAAATTGAAGAAGGTTGAAAAAGAGGTTGAAGGAGAAAGGTGAAGAAGCGGAAGGGAAGAAAAGTTGAGCAAATTTGGTAGTCGTGAGAGAAATTGCATGAATTGAAAATTTTATAAAGTCTCTCAATAGGTTTCCAAGTGAGTTGAACCCGATTTTCGTTCTTTTTGAGCCAATCACCCTAAGCTCCATTACAACCATATAAAGACCTGTTGATCTCCTTAGGAAACTTAATTGTAATATTTTACATGTATATATGTTGATTTTTGTGTTCTTAGCATTTGATATCTTTTATGAGATCTTTTGTTAAATCTGTGCATTCTTTCTAATTAATTGATTCATATGACTCATTTTGAAATTATTTGCTCATAAATTCCAGTCGTATGCAGTTGAAAGTATGATAGCTTAGGTTCTGAGTATCATTGAGTGAAAACTTGTGAGACTATAGTCGAGGCGAATTACATCAGTGGTCTATTAGTATGGAAGGTGTCACGATTATAAATACATTGTATGTCAGTGTCCCGTATGATATATGGTGTTTTAGACTTATTGGCAGCATTTTAAATTTCTGATTTTGTGTTATTCTTATGCCTTTGCATTTGTGTATATACTTATATTGATGTTTAGTTATGTATGTGGTTAGCTTAGGACGTTTGTGGGTATCGTAGCTGGTAAACCCTCACGAGACTATAATTCGTCCACTAGGGCCACCTAGGGGTTTAAAGGCTAGTGGCACATGCTAAGTACCATCGTGTTATCTATGAAAGTGGTTTAAGCTAGTTGTTTGTTTTCCATTATTTGTTATTTTGTTTTCCTTTCGTTTTGTTTGCATTTTTGTTTCGTTCCGATTTTGCTCGAGGACGAGCAAAAGTTAGGTTTGAGGGTATTTATTGGCTCCATTTCTTGATCAAAAATAGACCTTCACTAGTACCTTTATTCACCTACTTGTGTTCCATTCTCGGGTAATTATCGGTTGTTTTTAATGTTTTTATCTAGTGTGCAGGTAATAAGATTTTGTGTGTAATTCAAGAGCCTTGGTGGAATAAATTGAAGATTTAGGAGTGCACAGCTGTCATCATTTGGAGGCTGCCATAAATTCTACAAGATGACCTGGGTTGAGAGCCTTATATTTCTGGAAAGGACACGATGTCTACTTTCCGGTAAATTTTACAGTTTGTGATTCCGAGTTTTCTAGAAGAAGTTATGCTCATTTTCGTAATAGTGCGCAGACTCACGACTTTCATGTCGTGAGTTAAGTCGTGAGTCATGTTTCGGAGGCTTCCATAAGTTCTAGAGGATGAACTGGGTTTTGAACTTTATATGTATGGAAAGATATAGATGTCTACTTTCCAATTCATTTTACGGTTCATGATTTGGAGTTTTCTAGAGGACGTTATGGTCATTTTCGTAACAGTGCGCAATCTTGAAATTTGGACCAGTGAGTACTGCGACCTATAACCGTGACTGTTGGTCGCGATACACCGGTCGCGATGAAACTTCAATTTTTCGGCAGTGAGCACCTGCAACCACAGCGTCGCGACCAGTGGTAGCGACCCACAATCGCGCTGGCGACTGCGATAAACCTTATTTCCAATGCTTATAAGTAGAAAGAGGGCTCAAAAGAGAGGGAGTTTAGCTAGGGCTCTAAGGAGAGGACCAAAATGAGACCAAGAGAGAAGCGAAGAGGCAAAGAGGGGAGAAGAAGATCATCTTGGAAACAAGAGGGTTTGGATTCAATCCTTGAGCCAAAATCTCACTATCAAGCTTGGATTTGGAGAAAGTGGAAGCTAGACAAATTCACAAGAGGAGGAGGATGAAAGTTCATCACACCTAGAGTCTTTCTATCCCTTTCCTTCTTTATTTTCTTGCTTATAACTCTCTTTATTAATTAGAAAACATGTTTAATTGTGAATCTTTGATTATAACCTAAACTTGTAAGTTAGGGGTTTGATGGATCCTTCTCTATGAAACTTGAATGAATTGATTGTTTAATTTGATGTGGTTGATTATTATGTTGTTGAGTGGTATTATTGTGCTTAATGCTTTTGAATGTGAAGGCCTACATTTAGATGATAAATTGGTTGTGTGTTATGTACCGAGAGGTGACGCCCACAACGTGCTCGATGTAATGTCTACCACAAGTAGAATTAGATAAAGATATATTAATTTGCTTGTGTGATCATATAGGGTGTTTATTGTGACTAATGCATTTTCATGCACTTTGATATACCATCGAGAGATAGGATATTAGTGTATGTGGAATAGGTCCGATTTACCTCGAGAGGGGACTTTGGATAATTTAGATAAACAAGATCATCAACATGAATAATTAAACTACAACAATGTGCTTTCATGAAACTCAATTGGATGGATTAGGAGAATTCAAATACCCTAACTAATCTCCCATAGTGGTTATTTGCTTATTTTTATGTCTTTATATTTTTATCGTTTAATTCGTTCTTTTAAACCTTTCGATTATCCAAATAAAAATAGGCTTAGTTATTTTTAGTATTCAACGCCTAAATATCCCTGTGAAGACGATAATTTACTCATCATTGTATTACTTGTGCAGACCCCGTATACTTGTGGGTACAAAAAGGCGTAACATATATATAGGGTGGCCAAATCCTCCCTTAAGGAGGATTTGTGTTTCACCCAAAAACCATCAATCCAAGAGTTCAATTCCTATCCCATCTCTTGAATATATTATCCAATAATTTTCTTAAAAGATAATTAAGAATTGGTGACTTATTAAAACTTCCTAAAGTGACTAATAGTCAACTTTAGAGTTTTGATAAATATCAAAAACTTCCTAATTTGATTTGATAAATAATTCATTTTATTTATCTCCTTATCAAATAAGGTTTTTGATACTTATCATACTATTATCAAATAGTATGAAACTAGGAATCCAATTCCTAAGAAGAAAAGTAATTTGACATTTAATTAAATAATTAATTAATTAATTAAATAATTAATTAACTAATTACCATTTAATTAAATAATAAAATAAAACAAAATAATTGGCTAATTTATCTAGCCATTTCCGCCCACCCCTTTTGGCATGGGCCAAATTTTGTTTTTTCATTTTATTAATCTCATTGGACCTCCACAAAAAGTTCACATGTGAACTAGACCCATTCTTACTAAAAGAAACAAGTCCACATGCCTTTAAATAAATATATTTAATATAATTTGACAGCCCCATTTAAATAAATGTGCTAATTATATTATCAATATATTTAAGGGATGTTAAAAACATCTTTTAGGGCTGCCCAAGGGATCACGCACCGTTAGTTGCCCATCCCAGGTATTTTGTCGAGTTACCGCGTGTCTTAATCGAACACAAGAACGCACCTCTCAAAACTTTTGGAAAAACAATTCTATAAGATGGATCAAATAAATGATCCGATAGTATATGACTAATGATCCATTCAAGTTCGTGTGGATTGGGGATATTGGCGAGCTATCTAAATTTAAGCTCCAATAGACACAACCTAATCACAATCAACAAATGATTCACTTAGGTCCGCTCCATTAATTTTAGTTCATTCCACTAAAGAACTAAAATGGAACTCTTAAATAAAGATAGAATAAGTGAACATACTCATTCGTACCATAGACAACCTAAATGGAGAAAATGTATCCTCGTGAAAAATACCAGTAATCGCCAAGAGCTCATAGACCGTCTATTGACACAACTATTTGTACCCGCAAGTATACGGGGTCGGCACAAGTAATAAAATGATGAGTAAATTATCGTCTCCACAGGGATATTTAGGTGTTGAGTACTAAAATTTACCAAGCCTATTTCTATTTGGATAATCGAAAGATATTAAAGGATAAAAATATAAAGACATGAAAATAAAGCAATATGAGAGATTAGTTAGGGTATCTGAATTCACCTAATCCATCCAATTGAGTTCCATGAAAGCACATTATTGAGGTTTAATTATGCATGATGATGACCGTGTTCATCTAAATTATCCAAAGTCCCCTCTCGAGGTAAATCGGACCTATTCCACACACACTAATATCCTATATCTCGAGGGTATATCCAAGTGCATGGAAATGCATTAGTCACAATAAACACCCTATGTGATCACACAAGCAAATTAGTATATCTCTATCCAATTCTACTTGTGGTGGACATTATATCGAGCACGTGGTGGGCGTCTCCTCTCGGTACATAACACACAACCAATTTATCATTTAAATGTACGCATTCACATTCAAAGCATTAAGCACAATAAAACCACTCAACAACGCAATAATCAACCGCAACAAATTAAACAATCATTTCATTCAGTCATCATAGAATAAGATCCATCAAAACCCTAACTTACAAATTTAGTTCATAATCAAAGATTTACAACTAAACATGTTTTCCAATTAATAAAGAGAGTTACAAGCATGAAAATAAAGAGGAAAGGGATAGAAAAACTCTAGGTGTGATGAACTTTCGTCCTCCTCCTCATTGGGAATTTGTCTAGCTTCCACTTTCTCCAAATCCAAGCTTGATGGTGAGATTTTGGCTCAAGGATTGAATCCAATCCCTCTTGGTTTCAAGGTGATCTTCTTCTCCCCTCTTTGCCTCTTCTCTTCTCTCTTGGCCTCCTCTTGGTCCTCTCCTTAGAGCCCTAGCTGAATCCCCTCTCTTTTGAGCCCTTTTTCTACTTATAGACATTGGAAATAAGGTTTCTCGCGTCGCCATTGCGACCGTGGGTCACTACCGCTGGTCGCGGCACTGTGCTCGCGGTACTCACTGCCAAAAAATTGATGTTTCATCGCGACCAGTGTATCGCGACCTACGGTCGCGGTACTAGGTCGCGGTGCTCACTGGTCCAAATTTCAAGATTGCGCACTGTTACGAAAATGATCATATCTTCCTCTTGAAAACTCCAAATTACGAACCATAAAATGTATTGGAAAGTAGACATCTATATAAAGCTCGAAACCCAGTTCATTCTCTGGAATTTATGACGGCCTCCGAACGATGACAGCTGTGCACTCCCAAATCTTCAATTTAATCCACCAAAACTCTTCAATTACGCACAAAACCTTATTACCTGTACACTAGAGGAAAACACGTCAAAAGCACCAAAAATACTCAAGAATACAATTAAAAGATATGGTTTAAGGGTCGTAATTATATGAAAATAAATGACCGATCAAATACCCCTAAACTTATCTTTTGCTTGTCCTCAAGCAAATCGGAACACACCACGACTAAAAGCAAAGACAAAAATAACTAAAACTAATCAACAAAAACGAGCTAAGCTATATCCATTTTCGTAGGATGCAACGATGGCACTTAGCATGTGCCATAAGCCTTTAAACCCCTAGGTGGCCCTAGTGGACGAGTTATAGTCTCGTGAGGGTTTACCAATTATGATACCCATAAACGTCCTAAGGTAACCACATTCATAACTAAACATCAAATTAAATATATACACAAATGCAAAGGTATAAGAATAGCACAAAATCAGAAATTCAAAATGCTGTCAATAAGTCTAATACACCTTATATCATACAAGACACTGACATGCAACGCATTTATAATCGTGACACCTTCCATGCTAATAAACCACTGATGTAATTCGCCTCGACTCTAGTCTCACAAGTTTTCACTCAATAGCAATCAGAACCTAGGTAATCACACTTTCAATTGCATACGACTGGAATTTATGAGCAAATAATTTCAAAATGTGTCGTATGCAACAATAATTAGAAAGAACGCACAAATTTAACAAAGGATCTCATGAAAGATATCAAATGCTAAGAACAGAAAAATCAATGCACATACATGTCAAATATTACAATTGAGTTTCCTAAGGAGATCAACAGGTCTTTATTTGGTTGTAATGGGGCTTAGGGTGATTGGCTCAAAAAGAAAGGAAATCGGGTTCAACTCACTTGGAAACCTTGACACGCCTTTTGTGTACTCGCAAGTATACGGGGTCGACTCAAGTAATATAGATTTGTGAAGTCCGAATATCGTTCCCACGAGGACGTTTAGAAATTGAGTACTGAAGTTTACCAAGCTTAATACTATCTAGATGATCAATTCGATGGTTGTGATTTGTGATTTATATTCTAAATGAATGAAAACTTGAAATTAAAATATCTTTTTATCAATGGAGATGGGAACTAGGGAATCCGATTTCACTTACTAATCCTAATGATATGAGATAATCATGTATGAATGTCCAAGTTGATGATTGATGATCATGTTAACAAATTATCCGAAATCCTCTCTCAAGGCAAATCGAATCTATTCAACACATACTAACACCCTATCTCTCGATGAATGTTAAATATAAGAGAATGCATTACACATGGAAACATATGAGATCAAATAACCTACACTAATATATCTCTATTTGGTTCCTAGGTCAATGTGTCAATTTATCGAACACGTGGTGGGCGTCTCCTTTCGGTATTTAATCCACCACAACAAAATATCGAATATTGGTGATCAATCAATATACAATCAATTAAACATTAAATCAACACTCAATCATATAACTCAAATCATCCAAACATTCATTAATCTCAATCAAAAGTCATAGCAATTTCCATCATCATCCCTAGTGTAATAAATTAGTTCATCACTAGAAAATAAAAATACATAATATTATAAATCAAGAACAACATGAATAATACAAAATTAAAGGAAAGATTGTGATAGAAAAACTCAATGAGGCTTGACTCTCAGTCGAAACCGAATCGGTAGAGCTTTTCCGTGCACGAATTCGAATCCTAAGAGCGATTGAAGTCAGTCCGGAGAATCGATCCAATGGCTAGCTTCCTAGACCCTCTTCTCTCTTCTTCTTCCTCCTTCTCTCTCTCTTTCTTGTCTTGTTCTGAAAATTCCCGAGATCCCCTTTCTCTCTCCTCACTTTCTATTTATAGAAGCACTTAGGGTTGCTGGAAATTCCTCGCCGCAATCACCATCGCGACCTGTGGTCGCGTTGGCCAGGTCGCGATGCTCACTGGATTGCTTGAACTGCTGCACCGCGAGCTGAGGTCGCGCTGGCCAGGTCGCGATGCTCACTGCCAAGGCCTCATCATTCAGCGCGATCCCATCACCGCGGCCATGGGTTGCTCGCCATGCTCTCTGGCAAGGATCTCACTCTCACCGCGACCACCTCATCGCGACCTGTGGTCGCGGTGAGCGATCGCGCTGCTCACTGCCAGGATTCACATTTTCCACCGCGATCAGCACAGCGCGACCATAGGTCGCGATGGCTAGGTCGCGATGCTCCCTGCCAGAAAATCACGGTTTTGGACCGAGAATTCCAATCTTCGCGCGATTCCGAGAGAAACACCTAAAACTTACAAACACTTAACAAACACATCAAAAGCACCAAAAATACTCAAGAATACAATTAAAAGATACGGTTTAAGGGTCGTAATTATATGAAAATAAATGACCGATCAAACCTATTGAGAGACTTCATAAAATTTTCAATTCGTGCAATTTCTCTCACGATTACCAAATTTGCTCAACTTTTCTTCCCTTCCTCTTCTACACCTTTCTCCTTCAATCTCTTTTTCAACCTTTTCTCACATTTTACTTTGTGCATTTCACTCCTTTTTTCTCATTTTAGCCAACTCTTTTTATTTTATTTATTCTTTTATTGGCTATTCTCTTTTTCTGCACATTACCCATATCCATATCATCTTTTCTACTCCACTCCTTCTTCCTCACTCAACACTTACACATTTTTCTTTTAATTGCCTCTAGTTTCCAAGCGTCAAAGGTAACGTCTTACAATTTCGGCTAGGATTTTTGGACATGTAGGTCATACAATAAAAGGCTAATATGCGAGTGTTTGGCTGTGAATGGGATAAGGAGCACGCAATTACGGATAGGAAATCAAGCTATTTAGGAATTCACACACAATGCCTGGATCATATCTCCAAAATCTACTCAATTGAAAATTCAGCACAAACATACAAGATTTTCATAATGCAGTTCATTAACATCCAATGCAAACCTATAGAGATCAATCTAATGACAATAAAGCTCAAGAAAGTGTTTAAGAGTAGAAACAAGAATTCCCTCAGAATAAATACGCAATAATCTCAAAATCTCACTAAGGGTAGTCTCCACTATTAATCAGAGCTATTAATTGAAAGTTGTCACATATTACAATGCAAAGACGTCAGACCTATATGTTTAGATGCAAAGACACTACTGGCATTATTGCAAATAACAACTTTGTACACTTAAATGACCTAAGTATTTACATATTATTACTCAATTATCTGTAAAGCATGCATATGATTTCACTATCCTAACACAAACACAACAAAACATGAAAATACAATAAAAGACTCGAAAATTGGTGTACGTGGCATTGTTATGCCTAAGTCTTCCAAACGCATTGCGTATGAGGAAAGATTAGGTTTCCAGCCTATATACACCAATCAGACGTACAAACACACAAACACTAAACAATACCCCCAAACTTAAAATAAACATTGTCCTCAATGTTTTACACCTTACGTACGAAGAAAAGGGGCTTATAAAGAAATAAAAACAAAAAACTAGAAATAAAAACTAAAAACAATCAAACTCGACATAAAAACAAAAACGCACAAAACAAATGAACACAAAACAACAGTCCTAATATCCACAACTAACAATCCTACATATCCACAACTAATAATCCTAAATAGACACACAAAAACAAACAAAAACAAAATCAAAGGAATCAAACACTTCAAAAATATGTACATCCAACCAAACTTCCCCCGAACTTCAAAATTTTCAACTCAAGGCACAACACTTCAAAAGGTTAATGGGAAATAGTTACGAAACACTAGAAAATTTAAACTAAAAAATCAAAATAAAATAAAAGAAAATAATATACAGATTTTACCTCATCGCTTGAGCTTTCGCCCACCTCCCCCATGATTGGTATCTCCTCATTAGCTTACCGCACCATCCTAACCAAGTGACTAGAAGAGAAGATAACTCTCCCAGCACTGCATACCTCGAATGCGAAGGTATCTCTTTAAGGCCCAAGTGCGGGTTCTGCTCAAAAGGAGGAGCCGGTTTGGGCTTCCCTTTTCGAGGTCTACAGAAACGTATGTATCTTGGTAGCTTTCTTCTTTCGCAGTGGTGTTGTGGACTAGACATAACTCAAGTGGCTCTGGAAGGGTAGATGTCTCGTCTCCATAAAACAAGTTCTTGCTCCTCTTCCGTCTCTACTTGATCAACCCAAATCTGATGCTCAATTTGCTCTTCGATTTCCACGGCCGTTTCATTGCATTGCACCACAGGATATGGTTCGTGCTCTTGCCATTGGATATCTGTAGCTAATTTGCTGATTTGAATCTCCAAGCATTGGGTAGCTGCTTGAGTATGTTGAGCAACTTGATCAAGTTTAGCTTCCAGCTTCTTCAGGGTCTTGTCTTGGGAATCCATTCTTTCATCTATCTTAGACATGAATTTTAAAATCATGTCTTCCAATGCTAGATCAATTTCCTGATGTTCCTGCTGGTTGCTCCAATGAGATTTGGAATGATTGCTCTACCCAGGATTGTACGAGCTCAGGTAGGGGTTGTTCTGTTGATAATGTACATAGCCCTCGTACTGCATTTGCTCAGAATGGTTCTCAGCAAACGGATTGCCCACCTGACAATCAGTACTCACATGTGGCCCCCCCAAATAAGAAACAACCCAAAGGTGCTTCGTAGTCTCTAGCCGCCACTTCCTCTGTAAGCTCCTACGCGTCATACCAAGGATACATGTCCTTCATAGAAAACAAAAAAAAATCAAAATTAAAAAGAATAAAAATAAAATATATACAAATCCAAATTAGCTATAGACTTAATCGGTATTAATATCAACACAACTAAAATATCCTCGGCAACGGCGCCAAAAACTTGACACGACTTTTTGTACCCGCAAGTATACGAGGGTCGGCACAAGTAATAAAATGATGAGTAAATTATCGTCTCCACAGGGATATTTAGGCGTTGAGTACTAAAATTTACAAAGCCTATTTCTATTTGGATAATCGAAGGATATTAAAGGATAAAAATATAAAGACATGAAAATAAAGCAAGCAACCAATATGAGAGATTAGTTAGGGTATTTGAATTCACCTAATCCATCCAATTGAGTTCCATGAAAGCACATTGTTGAGGTTTAATTATGCATGATGATGACCGTGTTCATCTAAATTATCCAAAGTCCCCTCTCGAGGTAAATCGGACCTATTCCGCACACACTAATATCCTATATCTCGAGGGTATATCCAAGTGCATGGAAATGCACCCTATGTGATCACACAAGCAAATTAGTATATCTCTATCCAATTCTACTTGTGGTGGACATTATATCGAGCACGTGGTGGGCGTCTCCTCTCGGTACATAACACACAACCAATTTATCATTTAAATGTAGGCCTTCACATTCAAAGCATTAAGCACAATAAAACCACTCAACAACGCAATAATCAACCGCAACAAATTAAATAATCATTTCATTCAATCATCATAGAATAAGATCCATCAAAACCCTAACTTACAAATTTAGTTCATAATCAAAGATTTACAACTAAACATGTTTTCCAATTAATAAAGAGAGTTACAAGCATGAAAATAAAGAAGGAAAGGGATAGAAAAACTCTAGGTGTGATGAACTTTCGTCCTCCTCCTCATTGGGAATTTGTCTAGCTTCCACTTTCTCCAAATCCAAGCTTGATGGTGAGATTTTGGCTCAAGGATTGAATCCAATCCCTCTTGGTTTCAAGTGATCTTCTTCTCCCCTCTTTGCCTCTTCTCTTCTCTCTTGGTCTCCTCTTGGTCCTCTCCTTAGAGCCCTAGCTGAATCCTCTCTCTTTTGAGCCCTTTTTCTACTTATAGACATTGGAAATAAGGTTTCTCGCGTCGCCATTGCGACCGTGGGTCGCTACCGCTGGTCGCGGCACTGTGCTCGCGGTGCTCACTGTCAAAAAATTGATGTTTCATCGCGACCAGTGTATCACGACCTACGGTCGCGGTACTAGGTCGCGGTGCTCACTGGTCCAAATTTCAAGATTGCGCACTGTTACGAAAATGATCATATCTTCCTCTTGAAAACTCCAAATCACGAACCGTAAAATGTATTGGAAAGTAGACATCTATATCTTTCCATACATATAAAGCTCGAAACCTAGTTCATTCTTTGGAATTTATGACGGCCTCTGAACTATGATAGCTGTGCACTCCTAAATCTTCAATTTAATCCACCAAAACTCTTCAATTACGCACAAAACCTTATTACCTGTACACTAGAGGAAAACACGTCAAAAGCACCAAAAATACTCAAGAATACAATTAAAAGATATGGTTTAAGAGTCGTAATTATATGAAAATAAATGACCGATCATCTATAGCTCTCGAAGTTACCATATATACTCATATGGCCATGTTTTCGAACTTAGATATTTTGACTTGTCCAGAAGTCATGTTTCAATAACCACTATTGAAAACTTTACGTAAAATTTAAATATCCAATGCCTCAAAACATCCATATGATGGTATTCTACTAACATTTGCTAAATGCAGTCACGATGTCCATTTCTATAAATGATGTCCTCTATCGATATACAAGTGAATACCACCAAACCATCGAGGATATACTATGTTATATAATCGTACTTATTGATAGCTCAAATGATAACATGTGAAACCATAAGTCCATCATTTATCTCAGGATTTAGATAGACTCTCCGATTTTCTCAGTTGAATACTTTTATCCACTGACGGTTGCGGATAAAGTTTTCTAGAGTGATCCTATTCAATGCACCCAGTGCACTAGATTCTTTTGTCCAAATACACTTCGATGATTTTAGACTTATCATATCACATTTGATCCCGCTCAAATGCTAACAAAAGAATCTACAATTTTAACAACATAAAGGCGCCCAACCTTATATCTTAAGTTGTAAATGCGTATTCGAGACTAACTGAAGAATTGTGTCAACCTCATACATATCCAGATGTACGAACAATTCTTTTGTTTTTCATAGTCTCTTGACCTTATGATTATTTACTTTTAACAATTGATATAATTGCTATAATATTCGTTATATTAGAAATCACTTTATTCATATGAAAAGATTGTCAATTACACTATTATACTCTTGCTATTGAGCATAATCCTAACATTATCTTGTTTTGGTCCGCTAGCTCCTTCTCGTCTTTTGACAGCACAGTTTGAAGGGCGTCAAGAATGGACCTCTCCTCATTAGTAGATCTTAGGGCATTTTCCTGTAGCATCTACAAATGAAAAGGAAGGGTTAGAGAAAAAAGAGCAAATAAAGATAGATACATGTGAACACAAAGACACTATGAACACCATATGAGCTAAACTTACGAGGATTGAGCATAAAGCTTCTATTTTTAATCAACTTAGTCTCAGAATCCTTGACAAAGAAAACGACGTCTCGTAGGGTCCTGTGTTGGACTTGGTGTCAGAGAGCAGCTTTTTGTATTTATGAGCTCGCACTAGGAGATAGTAAACCCCATCATGTAAAGCCCCCTTAGGTGCGTTCTTAGGAGCTGGATTCTTCTTTAAGGTGAAGCAGAAATTGATTATGTTGTCACTGGGTGGAGCAACGCCATGCCTCTGAAACATGAGATAAAGAGAGATGAGCTGGCAATAAGAGTTAGGTGAGAGCTGCAATGAAGTGAGCTAAAGGAAGTTCAGGATGTTGATGAGAAACCCTAGAAATGGAAGCCTTAACCCGGCCTTGCTGGTGCTGGTGTCTTAGTGCCACATAGCCTGGAGGAGGATAGGTAGCTCTATCTTGCGGAGCTAGGGTGAGTAGCTTATATCCCTTTGAAATATTGAATGCCTTCACGAAGCACTTTAGGTATTCCTCGGTGATGGTAGAGCGAGCTGACGAGAAGTCTCGCTCCTTTGCTATGGCTCTCTGCAAAGCACTCATCGTGGAAGGTTAGGCCCTACAATCACACCACCCACATCCTCTATGCCTGCCTCCTGGTTATCAGCGACCTTCACCACTGTGACCGTTCTTGCACGTTTATCTGGGACGGTCTGGTATCCGTTCAACCAGAGGTCGAAGCACCATCAGCTCGAAATTTCTCATAATTCTTAATGGCCTCGACTATGTTTTGGTAAGCCACGTCGTCGAAAATCTGTTATGTCTTTTTGTTACCACTAAGTATACGGGAACGACACAAGTAATAAAGAATGAGTCAATTATCGTCTCCATAGGGATATTTGGGTATTAAGTACCAAAATTAATTTAGCCTATGTCTACTCGGAAAACTGATGGTGTATGTGAAGAAAATTAAATATGAAAATAACAAAAACATAAAAATATGCACATGAGGGATAATTGCAAGTCGCGGAAGCTATTGCCAAAATCTAGGATTTTTATTGCCATGACTTGTGTCGCAGAAGCTACTGCCAGAATTCGGGATTTTCTTGCTGGACTGCGCACTGATGCAAAAATGAGCGTAACTTCCTTTAGAAAACTCGGAATCATGAACTGTAAAATTTGGCAGAAAGTAGACATCTAAATATTTCCAGAAATATAAGGTTTATAACCTAGTTCATCCTGTGGAATTTAGGTCGGTCTCCGAAACATGACAAGTCTGCACAAATAAATATTCAGATCTTCAATTTAATTCACCAACGCTCTTTAATTAAGCTCAAAACCTTATTACCTGCACACTAGATAAAAAAACATTAAAAATAACCAATAATTACCTAGGAATGGAACAAAAGTAGGTAAGGATAGGTAAAGATGGAGACCAACTTTTGATCAAGAAATGGAGCTAACAATAACACAGACCAATATGAAAGATTAGCTAGGGTGTTTGATTTCACCTAATCTGTCTAATTGAATTTCATGAAAGCACATTATTGAGATTTAATTATTATTGTTGATAATCGTGTTTATCTAAGTTAACCAACATATTCTTTAGAATTATGCTGGAGTTATTATTACACATCAATATCTATCTCTCGATGATTATCACATGCATAACAATTTATTAAGCATCATAAACACATATAATGATCACACAAGTAAATTAGCATATCTCTATCTAATTCTACTTATGGTGGACATTACATCGAACACGTTGTGGGCGTCACCTCTCGGTCCATAAGGCACAACCATAAAATCAACTAAATGCATGGCCATTACATTTAGAAGCATGAAAATCCATAATATCACTCAACAAACAATAATCCATCTCAATAAATCAAACTATCAATTCATTCAAATATTAAGAAAAATGATTCATCAGAACCCTAGCTTACAAATTTAGTTCATAATCAAATAATTACAACCAAACATGTTTATCAATTATAAAAGAGAGATACAGGCATGAAAATGAAAGAAGGAGAAGGATAGAAGAAATTCTGGAACGTATGAACTATCGTCCTTTTCCAATTGTGACTTTTTCTAGTTTCCACTTGCTCCCAAATCCATGATTGATGTTGAGAATATGACGAAAGGAATGAATCTGCACCCTCTTGTCTCCAAGACAATCTTCCTCTCTCACTTTGCCTCTCATTTCTCTCTTTTTCTCCTCTTGGTCGAGCTCTCTTCTTTAGCGCCCGCAAATGAAAGAAGGAGAAAGATAAAAGAACTCCTGGAACGTTTGAACTCTCGTCCTCTTCCAATTGTGACTTCTTCTAGCTTCCACTTACTCCCAAATTTGTGATTGATGTTGAGAAGATGACGAAAGGAATGAATCTACACCCTCTTGTCTCCAAGACAATCTTCCTCTCTCACTTCGCCTCTCCTTTCTCTCTTTTTCTCCTCTTGGTCGAGCTCTCTTCTCTAGTGCCCCCCGCCCCCAAGATCCCTCTTTTTCCCCTTTCATTTTCCTTTTATATTGGCTCAAAATAGGGCATCAGCGTCCTGCCACTACTTGGGGCGTGACTGGGAAGTCGCGCCGCAAGTTGCGTGCCATTCTGGAATTTTCGCGCTAGACTACGCACTGATGCAAAAACGAGTATAAATTCCTCTAGAAAACTTGGAATCACGAACCGTAAAAATTTTCAAAAACTAGACATCTAGATATTTCAATAAATATAAGGTTCACAACCCAGCTCATGCTGTAGAATTTTTGGTGGCCTATGAAACATGACAGATCTGTACTAGTAAATCTTCAAATCTTCAATCTAATCCACCAAAGCTCTTCAATTAAGCTCAAAACCTTATTACCTGCATACTAGATATAAAACACCAAAAACAATCGATATTTACCTAGAAACAGAACAAAAATAGGTAATGATAGGTAAAGATGGTGGCCCATTTTTTATCAAGAAATGGAGCCAACAAATACTCCCAAACCTAACTTTTGCCCGTTCTCGAGCAAAATCGGAACAAAACAAAAATATAAAAAAAAAGAAAAAGAAAATTAAAACAAAAAATAAATATAAACAAACAACTAGTCTAAACCACTTTCGTAGGTAGCATGATGGCACATAGCATGTGCCACAAGGCATTATATTCCTAGGTGTCCCTAGTGGATGAGTCATAGTCTCGTGAGGGTTTACCAGCAACGATACCCACAAACGCATCTTTGAACATTAAAGAACAATTAATTTGACAAATGAAATACAAACCATTAAGATAAAAATTAGCAAAACAATAAGTAAAATTCGAAAGCATCCACTCGCAGGTTTTTTCACCACTTGCCACGCACATGCCAACACTCTAAGAATCTTAAAAGGAAAGCAATTGTGTTCAAATAACCGGTATAGAATTCGCCTCGACTTTAAACCTCTTAGGATAATTCTCTAGAAAATTGCTCAAAACCTAGGCGACACATTCATCAAACACATGCGGAAGGAATTTATCTTCAAAAAAATACGAATATACAATGCATGTGAAAATCAATTTGAAAAACGCTATTTTGTCGCAATTATATCTCATTGAAGGAATAAAACATTATGGATAAGATATCAACATGAAAACCTCTACAATGCAAAAAGGTTTCGATCAAGTTAGGAAATTACTTAGCATTTTTCAATACATGGAAAAATATATTTTATTTTTCTTCTCTTATACACACACGGCTTTGCACAATTCCCTTCTTTTATTTTTCTGATTTTTCTAACCATATTTTTTTTCTTTTTTTTTTCCAATAACACATACAACTTTGGCACAGACTTGTGAAATTCACCCATGTAGTTATTTTCTTTTCTTATCATCTTAAAATGATCCAAGCTAAGAAGATAAAACTATTTCATACATAGAGCTTGGTTTTGGATTTATGTGGGTGATGAAAGAAAAGGATTCTAAGTGTTTTGCTTCAAAATGGTTATTGGAGCATACATGAGGATATGATGAATTTTTAAATTTATAGTAGCTCAACATGCATAGCCTACATCACTTGTAAAGGGGGACAACCAACTCAACATAGGGTGAACACATGATATTTTAGATGTTGTTCAAAAATGTTCAATGCAAAACCTAAATGAGATCAAACTAATCAATCAAAATTGAAAATAAGTATGTAATGAGTAGAAATGAAAATACCCTTTCAAATAACAAAGTATAAGCTCAAAATCTCACTAGATAAGTCTCCACTATTTATCCTAGTCGATCAAACATGGCATGTTTTAACAACAAGATAAACAGAGTGTAACACAATGCGGTGCAAAACATGGCACAAAAAAAATCTGAGTAGTCTCAAACAAATTAAAACTCATTGAAAAAGCTAACAATTATGTTTCAACAGAAAGTACACCCATGACCAAAATAAAAGTTCAAAAATGTTCAGAGTCTGGACTAAACACAATAAATATGGACTAGACGTATGTGACGTTATTATACCTGAGTCTTCCAAACGCTTAATGCGTGTAAGGAAAATTTAGGTTTCCAGCCGATATACATCAACTAAATAACGATAAACAAAAACAGTTCCTAAGACAAAATAAATAATCTGAAAACACAACAAAACACTACACACTAAACACAACCAAAACACAAGAAAAATATTAAATGAAAAACTACCAAAAAAAAAAATCTCCTAAGACAAAATAAATAATCCGGAAACACTACACACTAAACACAACCAAAACACAAGAAAAATATTAAATGAAAAACAACCAAAAACCACCCCAAAACCTAAGATAAATATTCTCCCCTATGTTTTAAAACCTTATACTCGAGAAAAAGGATGCTAAACAAAGAAATTAAAACTAAAAAAAAACTTTAAATAAATAATAAAAATCAAACACACAAGCAAAAACAAAGCAAAATTAAAAATCAAACACAAAAATCAAACAATCTTAAACACTTCAAAATTATTCACATCCAACCAAACTTCCCCTGAACTCCGAAAATTTTCAACACAAGGCACAACACTTCAAATAAGCTCATGGGCATGGGTTACCAAATACTAAAATTCAAAATTTAAACAAATAAACAAAAATAAAAAGAAATAAGATAAAAAATAAAATGAAAATAATATATAATTTTACCTAGTTGCTCTTGCTTTCGCCCACCTGCCCCATAATTGATATCTCCTCATCAACTTACCACACCATCCTAACCAAATGACTGGAAGAGAAAATAACTCCCCTAGCCTTGCATGCCTCAAATGAGAATGTAGCTTTTTACGGCCCAAGCGCGGCAGTTGCTCAAAGGGTGGAGGCGGTTTGGGCTTTCCTTCTCCAATATCTACAAAAATATATGTACTCCGGTGGCTATCTTTTTCTGTAGTGGCACCGTGGACTACACATAGTTGTAATGGCTCTTGAAAGGTAGCTGCTCTAACTACATGCGACACGCTCTTGCTCACTTCCATCACTACTTGGTCAATCTCAATCGAATGCTCAACTGGTTTTTCGATTTCCAAGGCAGTCTCATTGCATTGCTCCATCAGGGTATCCACCCTTGTCATGAATTCGACAAGCATAGTTTCCAGAGTTAACTCATTTTCTTGTTGGTTGTTCCACCCAGTATTATATGTGCTCGGGTAGGGGTTGTTTTGTTGATAGTTAAAATAATCCTCATACTGTATTTGTTGATAATTGCTCGCAGCAAATGGATTGCCCACTCGATATTCAGTACTCACATACGGCCCCCCACATAAGAAACAATCTGAAAGTGCTCCACAGTCATTAGTCGTCACTTCCTCAATAAACTCATGCGCCTCATACCAAGAATACATTTTCTGTACAGAAAAAGAAAAACAAACAATTAGTAAAAATAAAATATATACAAATCCAAATTAGCTATAGACCTAATCGGTATTAATATAAACACAACTAAAATATCCCCCGCAAGGACGTCAAAAACATGTTATGCCTTTTTGTTACCCGCAAGTATACGGGGTCGACACAAGTAATGAAGAATGAGTAAATTATCGTCTCCACCGGGATATTTGAGTGTTAAGTACCAAAATTAATTTAGCCTATGTCTATTTGGAAAACTGATGGTGTATGTGAAGAAAATTAAACATAAAATAACAAAAACATAAAAATATGCACATGAGGGATAACACAGACCAATATGAGATATTAGCTAGAGTGTTTGATTTCACTTAATCCGTCTAATTGAATTTCATAAAAGTACATTATTGAGATTTAATTATCATTGTTGATGATTGTGTTTATCTAAGTTAACCAACATATTCTCTCGATTTATGTCGGAGTTATTATTACACATCAATATCTATTTCTCGATGATTATCGCATGCATAACAATTTATTATGCATCATAAACACATATAATGATTACATAAATAAATTAGCATATCTCTATCTAATTCTACTTATGGTGGACATTACATCAAGCACATTGTGGGCGTCACCTCTCGGTCCATAACACACAACCATAAAATCAACTAAATGCACGACATTTACACTTAGAAGCATGAAAATCCATAATATCACTCAACAAACAATAATCCATCTCAATAAATCAAACTATCAATTCATTCAAATATCAAGAAAAAGGATTCAGCAAAGCCCTAAATTACAAATTTAGTTCATAATCAAAAATTACAACTAAACATGTTTATCAATTATAAAAGAGAGATCCAAGAATGAAAATGAAAGAATGAGAGGGATAAAAGAACTCCTGGAATGTATGAACTCTCGTCCTCTTCCAATTGTGACTACTTCTAGCCTCCACTTTCTCCCAAATCCATGCTTGATGTTGAGAAGATGACGAAAGGAATGAATCTACACCCTCTTATCTCCAAGACAATCTTCCTCTCTCACTTGGCCTCTCCTTTCTCTCTTTTTCTCCTCTTGGCCGAGCTCTCTTCTATGCCCCCCGGATCCTTCTTTTTCCCTTTTCATTTTCCTTTTATATTAGATCAAAATAGGGCATCAGTGTCATGCCGCTACTTGGGGCGCGACTTTGGAGTCGCCCCGCAAGTTGCATGCCTTTCTGGAATTTTCGCACTAGACTGCGCACTGATGCGAGAATGATTATAACTACCTCTAGAAACCTCATAATTACGAACCGTAAAAATTTCAAGAACCTAGACATCTAGATCTTTCCAGAAATATAAGATTCGTAACCCAGTTCATTCTGTAGTATTTAACAAGGCCTATGAAACATGACAGGTCTGCATTAATAAATCTTCAATTTTTTAATTTAATCCACAAAAGCTCTTCAATTAAGCTCAAAACTTTAGTACCTGAACACCAGATAAAAAACACCAAAAACAACCGATATTTACCCCGAAACAGAACAAAAGTAGGTAAGGATAGGTAAAGATGGATGCCTATTTTTTATTAAGATATGGAGCCAACAGAATCTGGGCCGAACTTCCCTCCGAGCTGGAGGAATCATCCCCACTGACATTATGGGAGTGACGCTTCTGATTACCCGAGCCCGACATCTACACAAAAATTTAACCTACAAGTTAGTATTGGGTGTTGGAAAAACACACGGTGGAAGTGTAAAAATCAGTGGGGTTGGTAATAAAAAATTTTTCTTTTAGAAACGAGGGTGGAACTTAATCCTTGATTAATTAATATAAATAAAAGGTGCCGTACCTTTTAAAACATGAAGATTGATGTTGTGTCGAGATGGAACCGCAAGATCTTTCAATCCAATCATGAACTTAGATCACTTTGGAGTGTGGACTCCCTTTCTTTGAATTGTGTACCTGAGGATTAAAAATAAAAAACTTTTCTTTGTCTGTTAGTCACAAAACCCTCCTGAGAAAACGAAGAACGTTAAATCACTTTTTAATTCACAATCTCTCAATTGAAACTCGCGTGATCCTAAGTCGATCTTATGCTCAAAGACTTTTGGTATAAAAGCTAGTAGTGCACTATCGAACCTAGATGTTCTTACTCTCTTTTCTCTGGGCCGAATTTTAACACCTATTGCTCTAGTTGGGCGATTTTTCGTAGCTTCACAAAGCTCACAAAATCTCACCAATTGCTTACTGTGGCTGAACTCTGTTGCTAGGTGACTATAAGTGGCCGAATTCCTCTAGGTGGGAGGATTTGTGTTCCACCAAACCTATCAATCCAAGAGTTCAATCCTATCCCAACTAGTAAGTGTATTATCCAATAATTAAATTAATGGATATTAAGTAATTGTGACATAATCAAAACTTCCTAATTTGACACAAAAGTCAACTTAGAGTTTTGTTAGTTATCAAAAACCTTCCTAATTTGATTTGATAAATAATTCATATTATTTATCATTTTATCAAATAATATTTTTAATACTTATCATACTATCTTAAATAATATGATACTAGGAATCCAATTCCTAATAGAAAAGTAGTTTGACTTTTTAATTAATTAATTAATTAATGTCCATTTAATTAAATAATAAAATAAAACAAAGTAATTAGCCAATTAAATTAGCTAATGTCGCCCAAGCCATTCAACATGGACCAAACTTTGTTTTTCCATTTTATTAATCCCATTGGACTTCCACAATAAGCCCACATATGAACTAGACTCATTCTTACTAAAAAAAAAAACAAGTCCACATGCCTCTATTTAATATATTAATATAATTTCAATAGCCCATTTATATTAAATGTGCAAAAAATATTCTTAATATACTAATGGAATGTTGAACACATTCCAATCGGGTCGCCCAAGGGATCTCATACCCTTGGCCACTCATACTAGGTACTTTGACGAGTTACTACGTGTGTTGATCGAACATAAGACCGCACTTCTCAAAACTTTTGGAAAAATTTCAAAAATAATTCTTAAGATGGACCAAATAAGTGGTCTGGTAGAATACAACAAATGATCCATTCAAATTCGTGTGAATTGGGGATCTTAGGCAGGCTATCTAAATTTAAGCTCCAATAGACATAACCTAATCATAATCAACAAATAATTCACTTAGGTCCGATTTATTAATTTTAGTTCATTCCAATAAAGAACTAAAATTGAACTCTTAAATAAAGATAGAATAAGTTTAGTATACTTATTCGTACCCTAGACAATCTTATTGGAGAAGTGTACCCACGTAAAAAATACCAGTAATCGCCAAGAGCTCATAGACCGCATAGTGCTCTCCAAGCTACCATATAAACTCATATGACTGCATTTTGAACTTGGATATTTTGACTTGTCCAGAAACCATGTTTCAATAAACACTATTGAAAACTTAACATTAAGATTTAATATCCAATACCTCAAAATATCCATATGATGGTATTATACTAACATTTGATAAATGTAGTCATGATGTCCATATCTATAAATGAAGTCCTCTATCGATTAACAAGTGAATACCACCGAACTATCGAGGATAGACTATGCGATACAATCATACTCATTGACAGCTCAAATGATAACGCTTGCAACCATAAGTCCATCATTTATCTCAGGATTGAGATCGACTCTCCGAGTGTCTCATGAGAATACTTTTATCCACTGACAGTTGCGGACAAAGTTTTCTTTATAGATCCTATTCAATGCACCTAGTGCACTAGATTCTTTTCTCCGAAGACACTGTACTTTGATGATTTTAGACTCATCATATCACATTTGATCCCGCTCAAATGCTAACAAAAGATGTCCAACCTTTGTCTTAAGTTGTGGATGTTATTTGAGACTAACTAAAGAATTGTGTCTACCTTATACATATCCAGATGTATGAACAATTCTTTTATTTCTCATAGTCTCTTGACTTTATGATTATTTACTTTTGACAATTACTATAAATGCTATAAGATTTGTTAAAATAGAAATCACTTTATTAATATGAAAAAGATTGTTGAATACACTATTACATTCTTTCTATTGCGCTATAGCAAGTGTGTCATATCTCTTATTCTCATGTTCTCTAGGTGTCTATCAAAATTCTTTTGTGGTAGAGCCTTTGTGAAGGGATTCGCTAGATTTTCTGCTGACGCGATCTTAGCAACCATCATGTCACCCCTATGCACTCTCCTTGAGAAGATGATACTTCCTTTCAATGTGTTTCCCTCTCTAATGACTTCTTGGTTATTTCGATTTAGCTACTGCACCACTCTTGTCATAGTAGATGGTCATCTGCTTATTCGCACTAGGAAGCAGTTCCAAGTCAATCAAGAATTGACGGAGCTAGACAGCCTCTATAGTAGCTTCGTATGTGGCAACATACTCAGCTTCCATAGTGGAATTAGCAATGAAGTATTGCTTGATACTCCTCCATATGATTACGCCTCCTCCTAGGGTCAACACAAATCCTGATTTAGATCTTATGGAGTCAGAATCCAATTGGAAATCAGAGTTTGTATACCCAATGGGAATCAAATCCCCTCTAGAGTATACAAGCATATAATCTCTCGTTCTCTTGAGATACTTGAAAATATACTTAACTGCCGTATAGTGATCAGGACCAGGTTTCGATTGAAACCTACTAACTATGCCAATAACAAAAACAATATCTGGTCTAGTGCAGAGAATTGCATACATGAGACTTCCAACTGCCGAAGCATATGGAACCCTACTCATGAATTGCTCCCCATGCGCGTCTTTAGGAACTTGTTCCTTAGAAAGCTTGATTCCATGTCTGAAGGGTAACATACCTTTCTTGGAATCCTGCATAGAGAACCTAGACAAGATTTTATCTATGAATGAAGCTTGGGATAATGCAATCGTTCTATTCTTTCTATCCCTTATTACTTGGATACCAAGAATATAACTTGCTACTCCTAAGTCCTTCATATCAAATTGTTTTGCTAACCATTCTTTCACTGATGTCAATACACCTACACCATTTCCGATGAGTAATAAATCATCAACATAAAGAACTAAGAAAATCAACTTGTTGCCTTTTTTTTTTTATACACAAGGTTCGTCAAGGTTATGAATAAATCCAAAACTTTTCATAGCTTGATCGAACCTTATGTTCCAGGATCTAGATGCTTGCTTCAATCCATAAATGAATCGTTGCAACTTGCATACCCTTTGCTCTTGGCCTTTTTCAATTAATCCCTCTAGCTATATCATATAGATGCTTTCGTCAAAACTTCTGTTAAGGAAAGTTGTCTTGACGTCCATTTGCCAAATCTCTAGGTCTATAGATGTCGCAATGGATAAGAGTATCTTAATAGATTTAAGCATGGATACAGGAGAGAAGGTTTCCTCGTAATTGATACCTATCCTAATAGCTACCAATCTAGCTTTAAAGGTTTCCACCTTACCATCCATACCTCTTTTCCTTTTATATACCCATTTGCACCCTATGGGTTTTATCCCTTTAGGCAAGTCTACAAGAGACTAGACTTTGTTTGTAAACATAGATTCAATCTCAGATTGCATTGCCTTTTGCTAATGGCGACAATCAACATCCTCTATAGCTTCCTTGTACGTGTAAAGATCATCGTCGTCCGGGAGATTCTCTACGGATTCTCCTAAACTGATGTATCTCTCGGGTTGTCTACTAACCCTCCTACTACAACGAGGAATGGTAGGTTGTTGATCTTGTGATGGTACAAAATTACAATTGGGCTAGGTTGTGAAACCTCATGTCGAATTGTATCTCCTGAAAGCTTATTCAGGACAATTCTACTCTTAGGCACAAAATCATTCATATAGTCCTTTTCAAGAAATTTAGCATTTGTATAAATGAATACTTTAAGATCTAAAGGACTATAGAAATAATATCCTTTAGTTCCTTTTGGATACCCCAAAAATATGCATGTTTCTGAACGGAACTCAATCTTTTTGTCTTTCCTTTCAACACGTACGCAAGACATCCAAATATCCCTAAGTGTTGTAAGCTAGGTTTTCACCCAGTCCACAACTCATGCGGTGTTTTAAGAACCGACTTAGATGGTACATCGTTTAGAATGTACATCGCAGTTTAAAGAGCATATCCCCAAAAAGAATTAGGAAGCATCGAATAACTCAACATCGATCTAACCATATCCAAAAGAATTCTATTTCTACTTTCTGCCACCACATTCTATTGAGGTGTTCCTGGTGTAGAAAACTGAGAAATTATCCCACTACCAATAAGATATTGCTTAAACTTACCTGATAGATATTTTCCACCATGATCAGATCTTAAGATTTTTATGTGTTTATCAAGCTGATTTTCTACTTCAGCTTTGAATGTTTTGAACATGTCAAAAGCATCAGACTTATGTCTCATGAGATACACATAGCCAAGTCTCGAGTAATCATCCGTGAAAGTGATGAAGTACTCATATCCACCTCTAGCTTGAATGCTCATATAACCACACACATCAGTCTGTATCATTCGTAAACATTAGTGGCTCGTGTGCCTTTGGCCGAGAATGACCTCTTAGTCATTTTACCTTCCAACCAAGATTCACAAGTTGGTAGATCATCAACCTTTAAGTCACTCAAAGGTCCATCACTAACCAATATTTTAATTCTATCAAGGTTAATATGACCTAGGCGTAAATGCCATAGGTAGGTTTCATATTTTGATAGTTTTACACTTTTATGATTAGATTCAGTTGATTAGATGTTCAATAAGTGAGAGATGTTTTTGTGTAAATGGAAGAAACTGTTTTCTAATGTACCTTTGCAAACAAATTTATTATTCTTACTAATAATAAAACCTTTATTAAAAGTAAACAAATATCCAAATTTATTCAAACAAGAAACTGAAATTAAAGTCCTCTTAAATTGAGGTACATAATAAACGTCTAACAAATCTAAACACCTACTAGAATCTAAATAAATCCGAATGTCTCCCACTGCATTGGCGGACACCAACACTTAGTTGCCTAACCATAAATTGAACTCATCTTTATTCAGTCTTCTCCTTTGCTGGAACCCCAGCAAGGAATAACAAACATGATTATTGGCTCTAGAGTCTAAGATCCAATAATCTGTAGAATCTGTCAGAAAGCATGTTTCTAGATAATAAAAATTATATTATTCCTTCTTTTTCTAGGGCTTTGGGCAATTTCTTTTCCAATGTCCCTTTTCACCACAAAGGAAGCACTTTCCTTTGATATTGGTTACTTTCTTGGTCTCTTTCTTGGTAGGCACAAGTTGCTTTTTCTTTGTGAATTCTTTACCTTCTTACGGGTCTTCACAGTAGCAACTTTTCAACCAAGGGAATCTCTTAACCCTTGTCTTTCACAAGGATCTGCTCAATGCTTAGAACATCTTACATCAACCTCTGCAAGGTGTATTCTTTTTTGTTCAGGGCATAGTCTAACTTGCACCCACAAAAGGAATCTGATAATAAATTGACAATTAAGTCAATTTTGGTCTCACTATCTATCTTAGCACCATTGAGTTCAGCAATGTTGAGTTGTGTTATAGCTTGTCTAAATTTAATCCTAAAATTCATAAAAGCTGTCACTACCTTTCTCTTATTCGTCCTAGACCTCATAGCAAATCATCTCATCTAGAGACATCATAATATATGCAGTAGTCCTTATCAGAGGACTCCCACTACTTATACTCGCCTCTTTGCAACTCATTAATTCATCATTAGGAACAGGTGGTTTAGGAATGGACATAATGAATCTATGTTTTTCAGCTTGCATGCAATAGCCCAATTTTGTTTTTCCATATGATATAATTACTAAGGTATTATCTTTTAGGAAGTTAATTAAGGGATGGGCTCATGATTTCTTTATTTAACAAAAATTATATTAAGTAAACAATCATGATAAAGCACTTTCGAATATTTATCTTGAATTAACTACAATAATTCAATCGTAAAATCCAACTGTGATCCAACACCTATAAATGTCACGCCTCCTTTGGGAGTTCGCACCATTTACTAGTTGGACTAGGTCCCACCTAATTGTTAACATAACAACCAACGTTTTCAATTTTAACCTTGTGGTATTTATTGACAAGAACTCTTGGGAGGATATGAATAAAATCACATTGAATGTGTCACCAAGGTTTTGATCCTCAATCTTTTCCCTCACGAAAATCCCTCCTTTGAGAGTAGATATCGCTTGAGTCAATTGTCAAGTCTATCCTTATAAGGAAGTATTTTGCTAAATTTCATTTATGGATACCCCTTGGGGGGTTATCACACGAAACATAAAGCTCAACTAACCCTGGAGGCCATAGGTGTTCTAAACACCTTCTCTCACTCAATTGTTTAAGGCGTGTGATGAAATTCCATAGAATGATTTACCAAGTTATCTAGATGCTAATTAGATACCTAAATCATTCAATGCATGTTCATACCAAAAGAGATATATGAGTGGCACTCTTATTCTATATGACATGTTATCAAACAATGACAAACATTATAATATTTACGAAAAAGTAAATAGCCACAATTTTGGTCCATCCTAGAAAAATAAGTAAATTACATTAGTTGGATAACAAAAACCCTAACCCTAACTTGACAAATAAGTCTTCTTGCGGCCATCCGTCCAAAGTCTGCTTTGCCGCCCTAGGACCTCGCGATCGCTGCCTCATGAGAGGCGCTCATGCTGCTGCCCATGGGACACGTGCTTGCTTCTAGCCATTTGGCAGGTCATGCGTGTGCACAGCCTTGGGTAGGCTGCGCGCGCCTTGCCTAGCCCTAGTAGGGCCACGCATGTACACAGCCCCTGAAGGGCCGCGCAGGTGGATAGCCTAAGGAGGGTCGCGCACTGCGCATCGCAGCAAGCGCAGCTGCGCTTGGTCGCGCGCGCGGGTTGTCTTGGGTTGTTGCTCATTTTTCTACTTCGAATTCTTCAATCCTTCATATGAATTACAGCAGTTTTTACATAAAAAATAATAAATAAATAAAAACTTAGCAACTATCAAGAAGGAAATTATGGTGATAATAGACCACTTTTCTTGTTACAACTTCCAAACAAAAAATACATCGAAAATCTAGGACCAAAATCGAGCAATAATAGTTCACTTTATAAAACATACATATATCCATACATTTCAATGTAAATATATATGTGAATACCTAGAGTGTCATCTCTTTCTAAAACATGCATATATTCTAACACAATAAAAAGAAACTAGATCCACATATATACGTTAATTAATCAAGGGTACAACCTGACTCTGATACCAATTGTAGGAAAAATACGAGGTGGAAGCATAGAAAACGATAGGGTTGGTAATAAAAAATTTTCCTTTTAAAAATGAGAGCGGACCTTCACCCTTGATTAATTAATATACATAAAAGTTATCGTATTTTTTAAAACATGAAGATTAATGTTGCGTCGAGATGGAACAGCAAGATATTTCAATCCAATCACGAATGTGGATCACCTTAGAGTATGAGCTCCCTTTCTTTGAATTGTGTATCTGAGGATGAGAAACAAAAAAATTTTCTTTTTCTATTAGTCACAAAACCCTCCTGAGAAAACGAAGAACGTTAAATCACTTTTGAATTCACAATCTAACGATTAAAACTCGAGTGATCCTAAGTCGATTTTGTGCTAAAAGCCTTTTTGTGTAAAAGCTAGTAGTCCACTATTGAACCTAGACGTTCTTGCTCTCTTTTCTCTTGGCCGAATTCTCACACACCTATTGCTCTAGTTGGGCGATTTTTCTTGGCTTCACAAAGCTCAAAAATCTCACCAATTGTTTGTTGTGGCCGAACTCTCTTGCTAGGTGACTATAGGTAGCCGAATTCCTCTAGGTGGAAGGATTTGTTGTAACATCCCTAATTTCGAATAATTAATGTTGAGTATATGACTATAAAAATGTAGGATTTGAGGGGGGGTAAAACGTAATTAAATGTATATGATATTTTTATGGTTTCCAGATGGACCAGATGGAGCGGTCCAGAAAGATTGCATGAAGTGAAAAAAAGTGGCAGTGTGTATCGCGACCCCTCACTACGACCAGAGATCGCGATGAGCTACTTCGCGGTGAAAAATAGAATTTTTGGCAGTGAGCACCGCGACCACAGATCGTGCTGACTAGCTCGCGGTGAAAAATATCAAATTCGGGCAGTGAGCAACGCGACCACCAGCGCGACCATGGTACCGCGATGGGTGATCACGATGAAAGCGGTGGAAGTCTTCCAGTGAGTACCGCGACCAGGTGGTGTGACCACAGGTCGCGATGACGGTCGCGATGACCAAATGTGTATAAAAAAAAAAAAACTTCTCTGCGGAAGCCAAAAACAGAAAGAAGAAGAAAACGGGAGAAGAGAGAAGAAGAAGAAGAAAAAGAGGAGGAGGAGGAGAAGAAGAAGAAGAAGAAGAAGAAGAAAAAGAAGAAGAAGAAGAAAGAAGAAGAAGAAAAGAGAAGAAAGAGAAGCAACTGTATGGTAAGCTGAGCAAATGTGAATTCTGGTTGCCTGAGATTGCATTTCTAGGTCACATTGTGTCAGCAGAGGGATATTAAGGCAGATCCTAAAAAAGATTGAAGCAATAGTGGAATGGAAGCCTCCCAGAAATGTTGCAGAGGTCAGAAGTTTCTTAGGCTTGGCAGGTTATTATTGACGGTTTGTGAAGGGATTTTCATCCATAGCAAGTCCGTTGACTAAGCTACTGCATAAGAATGTCAGATTTGACTGGACTGACAGATGCCAGGCCGCTTTTGACAGATTGAAGGCGATGTTAGTTGATGTCACACCCCCTGACCCAAATCCGCTCGAACCGAATCAGGGAGCGCTACTATATATTAAAAGCATCATATTCACATATTCACAATGAATTCAATCATACTTTTCATATATATTCAAAATTAGGGATGTTACAGTTGAGGCTCCAGTCCTGATTCAGCCTGTTTCAGGTAAAGACTTTGTGATCTATAGTGATGCCTCACATTAGGGTTTAGGTTGTGTATTGATGCAGGAAGGCAAGGTGGTTGCATATGCGTCTAGACAACTGAAAAATCATGAGCTGAACTATCCGATACATGATCTGGAACTTGCAGCTATTGTTTTTGCTTTGAAAATATGGAGGCATTACTTGTATGGTGAGAAATGATATATATACACGGATCACAAGAGTCTGAAATATCTGCCTACCCAGAGAGAGCTAAATCTGATACAGAGACGGTAGAGTTGATTAAAGACTATGATTGTATGATTGACTACCATCCAGGAAAGGCGAATGTGGTCGCAGATGCACTGAGCAGAAAAGCACTATTCGCTTTGAAAGCTATGAATGTGCAATTACAGCTGAATTCAGATAATGCATTAGTAGCTGAATTGGTATGCAGACCCAGTTTGCTTCAGCAGATTGCAGAAAAACAGAAGCAGGATGCTATAATCCAGCTGATATGTGAACAGATCCCAGAAGGGAAGCAGCCGGACTTCTCAATCAGAACTGATGGTATTGTGTGTTTCAGAGACAGGATTTGTATTCCAGATGATGAAGAATTGAGAAAGATGATCCTGACAGAGGCACACAGTAGTTCGTATTCGATGCACCCAGGTAGCACAAAGATGTACAGAGACTTGAAAACTCGGTATTGGTGGTCTGGAATGAAGAAAGATGTGGTGGAATTTGTGAATAGATGCATAACTTGTTAACAGGTGAAAGCTGAACACCAGGTTCCATCAGGATTGTTACAACCAATAGCAATACCTGAATAGAAATGGGATCGTATCACGATGGATTTTGTCACAAGATTGCCACTCACCCGGAATAAACACGATGTAGTATGGGTTATAGTGGATCGATTGACGAAGTCAGCACATTTTCTACCTGTCAGAACTGACTATTCACTGGATCGACTGGCAGAATTGTATATCAGAGAGATGGTCATATTGCATGGAGTGCCTGCATCCATAATATCAGATAGAGATCCGAGGTTTACATCCAGATTCTAGAAGAAGTTTCAAGAAGCCTTGGGTACTCGATTGAGTTTCAGTACAACCTTCCATCCACAGATAGACGAACAATCAGAAAGGGTAATTTACGTGCTAGAAGATATGCTCAGGAGTTGTGTAATTGATTTTGAAGGGAGTTGGGCGGATCACCTTCCATTAATTGAATTCGCCTACAACAACAGTTACCAGTCGAGCATAGCTATAGTACCTTATGAGGCACTGTATGGAAGGAAATGCAGGACTCCAGTATGCTGGACAGAGTTAGGAAGAGGACAGGTTAGTAGGCCCAGACATGATTCGACAAACTAAGGAGAAGGTGAAGATTATCAAGGAAAGATTGAAAGTTGCCTCTAACCTGACATGAAATCATATGCAGATCTGAAAAGAAAGGAGATAGAATATGAAGTTGGTGAGAAAATGTTCCTGAAAGTATCTCCGTCGGAAGAAAGTGCTCAGATTTGGCAGAAAAGGTAAGTTAAGTCCGAGGTTTATTGGCCCATATGAAATCATTGAACGTGTGGGACTAGTAGCCTACAGATTAGCTTTACCTCCAGAATTAGAAAAGATTCATAATGTTTTCCACGTGTCTATACTGAGGAGATACATATCTGACCCTTCTCACAGAATTCAGGCCGAAAGTATTGAAATCCGACCAGACCTGACAAATGAAGAGGAACTAGTGCAAATTCTTGATCGGGAGATTAAAGAACTACGAAATAAAAGAGTTCCACTGGTGAAAGTCCTCTGGAGAAATCACAATGTTGAAGAAGCTACCTGGGAGAGCGAGGAAACCATGAGACAACAGTATCTGCAACTAGTTCAATTGAAGTAAATTTCGAGGATGAAATTTCTTAAGATGGGAAGAATTGTAACATCCCTAATTTCGAATAATTAATGTTGAGTATATGAATATAAAAATGTATGATTTGAGGGGGGATAAAACGTAATTAAATGTATGTTTATTTTTATGGTTTCCAGATGGACCAGATGAAGCGGTCCAGAAAGATTGCATGAAGTGAAAAAAAGTGGCAGTGTGTACCGCGACCCCTCACCGCGACCAGAGATCGCGATGAGCTACTCACGGTGAAAAATGAAATTTTTGGCAGTGAGCACCGCGACCACAGATCGTGCTGACTAGCTCGCGGTGAAAAATATCAAATTCGGGCAGTGAGCAACGCGACCACCAGCGCGACCATGGTACCGCGATGGGTGATCACGATGAAAGCGGTGGAAGTCTTCCAGTGAGTACCGCGACCAGATGGTGTGACCACAGGTCGCGATGACCGAATGTGTATATAAAAAAAAAAAAAGAAAGCTTCTCGCGGAAGCCAAAAACAGAAAGAAGAAGAAAACGGGAGAAGAGAGAAAAAGAGAGAAAAGAAAGAAAGAAAAAGAGGAGAAGAAGAATAGGAGAAGAAGAATAAGAAGAAGAAGAAAAGAAGAAGAATAAGAGAAGAGAAGAGAAGAGAAGGAAGAAGAGAAGAAAAGAAAGAAAAGAGAAGAAAAGAAAGAAAAGAGAAGGAGAAAGGAAAGAGGAGGAAGAAAGGAAAAAAGGGAAAAAGGAAAATCCAGAAAGAAAACTGTCGAAAAACGGTATCCAGGTTGGTATACACTTGTTTCTGCAACTATTTTTTATATATTTTTTGATTTAGTAAGTTTGGAAATATATTTCTTAATTTTATATACTCGTATTGATAATATATATATTCGTATTTCATTTGTGTATATTGTTGAAATAATTTGTGCAATATTCTGAGATTATGTAATTTTAGTAATTTTGAATATAAGTGTATGTTTCCAAAACCTGATTTCCAACTAGGTGTTTTACGAATATTGTTGGTTTTCTAATTATTGATTTTGATTGAAGCTTATTTTTGTTGATTTTCGGATTAAATGAATTAATTGGAAAACTCTGAATAACAGCCCTGATATATGTATAGGGATATATGGATATAGGAGATTGACATGTTAATTGGGTGAATATATAGCAGTACTGCACCGTGATTTATGATGCCTCTGATGTTGATTATACAGATACCATTTCCTCGTGGAATGGGAAAACCGACTGTGAAACACGGATACCATTTCCTCGTGAAATGGGAAACCTGACTGTGAGAATATATGGATACCATTTCCTCGTGAAATGGAAAACCGACTGTTTATATAAGGATACCATTTCCTATGAGATGGGAAACCCGACTGTAAAACCCGTAATCTAGTCCTGTAAACCCTGTTATGTGTATTAAGGGCCCCAGTGAGAACTGAAAACCAGAAAACGATATGGAAATTAAAGAAAGGGTACTACAAATAAAATCCATAAACTTTTGAAATACTTTATTTTATATAGTTTTAGAGATTGAAATTTGATTCATTGTTTCATATAGATATTTATGAAATGCTGCATTTAAGATTTGTTGTTTTACGTATATATCTTTCTGAATTTCTGAATTTACGTTCTGAATTTAAGATTTAGTGTTTTATATTATATTGCAATTTATTTTAGTGTACACTCACTAAGCTATATACTTAGCGCGTCGGTTTTTATCGCGCGTAGGTAACAGGGATACTGAGGAAGCAAAAGATTGAACAGAGAGAGAGTTGCAGGCAGATATACAGAGTCACAGTCACCACATTTTGGGTAGTTATATATATATATATATATATATATATATATATATATTACTGTATAATGTAGTTAGTTATGCATGCATATACAGAGAATTTGTAATTGAGTTATATAATTATGTTTTGTAATTATGTGCTGTAATTAATTGTTTTATGCTTTTTGTTTTTCATTTTCAAAGGACTGTAAATAATGAATTATGAATTGTTTTATTTTAAAAACTGTTTGGAAGTCGCACTAAACGGCAGAGTGCGCATTTGATTGAAAGGAGATTTGAAGTGTTGTTGTGAATTTTATTTGATTTGAGTTTTGTGCAAAACAGGTTTTGGGAAATCAGAAAAATAGAGGAAACTCTGCCGAAATTTTTAAAAACTAAATTTTGATGGGCTCACTCGAAAAGGTTTTTAAATTATAACTTATACGGTTTTCAGTTTATAAACAGAATTCAGTAAAGTTTTGAAAACCCGGTAACGCTCCCTGGGTAGATCCAGACGGGTCGGGTCAGGGGGTGTTACATTTGTGTTCCACCAAAAACCTATCAATCCAAAAGTTCAATCCTATCCCAACTAGTAAGTGTATTATCTAATAATTTAATTAATGGATATTAAGTAATTGTGACATAATCAAAACTTCCTAATTTGACACAAAAGTCAACTTAGAGTTTTGATAGTAATAAAAAATCTTCCTAATTTGATTTGATAAATAATTTCTATTATTTATTATCTTATCAAATAATGTTTTTGATACTTATTGTTGGGTTTGTGATGCTTGAATCCTGTAGATCCAAGAGAGGCCAAGACAGCAGGTCCAAGAGAGGCCCATGAGAGAGGCATAGGAGAGGCCCATGCAGCAGGCCCATGAGAGGCCCATGTGAACAGTGTCGACAATGAATAGTGTATCGACCTGTGGGCCCCACACAGATTGACTGTGCACCGAATGGTGGGCCCTACACCTATATGCATGAACATTACCTATGACAGTACCGTATACGCATGAACAGTTACCATAAATAGTAATCAGACATCTTCTATAAATAGCCCCTCATTTGTGATAGTCTATCAACTCAATCTCTTCCAAATGAGAGAGTTCAGAGAGCTCCACAAGAGCGGCTCAGTATCTGGGCAGGAGGCCTAGGCGGATCTGGGCAGGAGGCCCATAAGGATCCGACCAGGAGGAAACTCATCCAACAGAGAGAGTTCAGAGAGCTCGAGTTGAACGGCTCAGTATCTGGGCAGGAGGCCCAGGCGGATCCGGGCAAGAGGCCGAGGAGATCCGGGGGGTGACCCCGATGAGGAGCCTAGGTATGCGGTTCTGGGAGATTTGAAGCGATGACCTCGATGAGGAGCCCAGGTGTGCTGTTCCGAGAGATTCGGAGGGTGACCCCGATAAGGAGCCTAGGTGTGCGGTTCCGTGAGTGGAAACACTGAGAGAGAGCCGAGAGTATAAACACTGGTGAAAGGAAAACCTGTGTGAGAGTTTTTCGTATAAGTGTTGTTGTAATAGCTCTTTCATAGTGAATTGAGTGCTGGTGCGCTCCGTGGATGTAGGAATTAGTTGATTGCCGAACCACGTAAAACATTATTGTCTCCTTTACTATTCTACTTGCTTCCATATGTGTGCACTGTGCAAATTTATGTGTTTGCATACAATTTACCACTTCCGCTGCGTCGGGAATCGGATCGGATTCCCAACAACTGGTATCAGAGCTCTGGCTGAGATCCTAATATGTGATATCAAAACATAGGTTGATGTTCTGTAGAGCTCATAGTTTTGCAAACACATGAAGGCAGGTGAGGCCAGATGGGCCCTGACAGAGTTGGCAAGGTGGGCACCAGCAGAGTTAGCCAAAAAGACCTCGACATAAGTGGCAGGCAGGCTGAGGCAAATGTGGCCAAGTAGGCCTCGGCGAGGTAGCCAGGCTGGCCTAGACAGAGGAGACCAAATGGACCCATATAAAAAAGCTGAAAGCTATGATGAGGCAGGTCAGGGAATGTTACAAGCCAGTAGGAGCTTGTAAGGAAACGCTCATCAGCCAAGCCAGATGAGGCGGAAGAACTAAACTTGAGTGGGAGCTTCAGTGGGTCTTCAAGGTAGGCCCCAAGCAAGGGGCCTAAGTGAGGCCCAGACAGCAGGCCCAAGAGAGGCCTATGATGAGGCCCAGGTGAACAGTGTCATGAGTGAATAGTGCACCGACCTGTAGGCCCTACACGGATTGACTGTGCACCTAATGGTAGGCTCCACAATGTTTGACTGTGCACCAAATGGTAGGCCCACACTGTTTGACTGTGCACCAAATGGTAGGCCCCACACGCATACGCATGAATAGTACCTATAAACAGTAACGTATACACGTGAACAGTGGCCATCAATAGTAACCAAACATCTTCTATAAATAGCCCCTCATTTGTGATAATCTATCAACTCAATCTCTTCCAAATGACAGAGTTCAGAGAGCTCCATAAGAGCGGCTCAGTATCTAGGCAGGAGGCCCAAGCGGATCCGGACAAGAGGCCTAAGAGGATCCGACCAGAAGGAAACTCATCCAACAGAGAGAGTTCAGAGAGCTCGAGTTGAGCGGCTTAGTATCTGGGCAGGAGGCCCAGGCGGATCGGGGCAGGAGGCTGAGAAGATCCGGGGGGTGACCCCAATGAGGAGCCCAGGTGTGAGGTTCCAGGAGATCCGGGGCGATGATCTCGATGAGGAGCCCAGGTGTGCGGTTCCAGGAGATCCGGGGTAATGACCCCGATGAGGAGCCCAGGTGTGCGGTTCCGAGAGATTCGAGGGGTGACCCCGATGAGAAGCCCAGGTGTGCGGTTCCGTGAGTGGAAACACTAAGAGAGAGCTGAGAGTATAAACACTGGTGAGAGGAAAAACTGTGTGAGAGTTTTTCGTATAAGTGTTGTTGTAATAGCTCTTTCATAGTGAATGGAGTGCTGGTGCGCTCCGTGGATGTAGGAATCAGTTGATTGCCGAACCACGTAAAAAAGTATTGTCTCCTTTACTATTCTGCTTGCTTCCATATGTGTGCCCTGTTCAGATTTGTGTGTTTGCATACAGTTTACTACTTACGCTGCACCGGGAATCGGATCGGATTCCCAACACTTATCATACTAATTTAAATAACATGATACTAGGAATCCAATTCCTGATAGAAAAGTAGTTTGACTTTTTAGTTAAATAATTAATTAATTTTTATTTAATTAAATAATAAAATAAAACAAAGTAATTAGCTAATTAAATTAGCTAATACCGCCCAAGCCATTCAACATGGACCAAACTTTATTTTTTCATTTTATTAATCTCATTGGACTTCCACAATAAGTTCACATGTGAACTAGAGCCATTCTTACTAAAAGAAACAAGTCCACATGTCTCTATTTAATATATTAATATAATTTCAACAGCCCATTTATATTAAATTTGCAAATTATATTCTTAATATATTAATGGAATGTTAAACACATTCCAATCGGGCAGCCCAAGGGATCTCATACGCTTGGCTGCCCATCCTAGGTACTTTGACGAGTTACCGTATGTCTTGATCGAACACAAGACCTCACCTCTCAAACCTTTTGGAAAAAATTCCAAAAACAATTCTTAAGATGGACCAAATAAATGGTTCGGTAGAATATAACAAATGATCCATTCAAATTCGTATGGATTAGGGATCTTAGCTGGCTATTTAAATTTCAGCTCTAATGGACATAACCTAATCACAATCAACAAATGATTCACTTTGGTCCGATCAATTAATTTTAGTTCATTCCAATAAAGAATTAAAATTGAACTCCTAAATAAAGATAGAATAAGTTTAGTGTACTCATTCGTACCCTAGACAATCTTATTGAAGAAGTGTCTCCTCGTGAAAAATACAAGTAATCGCCAAGAGTTCATAGACCGCCTATAGCTCTCCAAGTTACCATATTTACTCATATGACCACATTTTGAACTTGGATATTTTGAGTTGTCCAAAAGCCATGTTTTAATAGACACTATTGAAAACTTAACGTTAAGATTTAATAGCTAATACCTTCAAATATTCATATTATGGTATTCTACTAACATTTGATAAATGTAGTCATGATGTCTGTATCTATAAATGAAGTCCTCTATCGATTAACAAATGAATACTACCGAACTATCGAGGATAGACTATGCAATACAATCGTACTTATTGACAGCTCAAATGATAACGCTTGCAACCATAAGTCCATCATTTATCTCAGGATTGAGATTGACTCTACAGTTGTCTCGTGAGAATACTTTTATCTATTGACGGTTACGGACAAAGTTTTCTTTATTGATCATATTCAATACATCGAGTGCACTAGATTCTTTTCTCCAAAGACACTGCACTTCGATGATTGTAGACTTATCATATCAGATTTGATCCCGCTCAAATGCTAATAAAAGAATCTACAACTTTAACAAGGTAAAAGCACCTAACCTTTATCTGAAGTTGTGAATGTTGTTCGAGAGTAACTAAAGAATTGTGTCTACCTTATACATATCCAGATGTACGAACAATTTTTTTATTTCTCATAGTCTCTTGACCTTATGATTATTTACTTTTAACAATTACTATAAATACTATAAGATTTGTTAAAACAAAAATTACTTTATTAATATGAAAAATATTGTCAAATACACTATTACACTCTTACTACTGAGCATAATCCTAATAATGAGAAGTTAGCAGGAATAATCCCTAGTGTCTATAGCAACCTAAGACTCGGATCAGAAATGCCGTTACGGGTCATGATCGTTTTGGGCTCTACGGGGAGAAGAAAGGTCAAGACTCTATATACAGCGAATTCCCAATTTTCTTAGGCAAACCAGAAAAGACCAAAAATGGAAAAAGAAAAAAACGCACCGACTCGAAAGCAATTAAAGAGAAAAGGAAGAAACTTCATAGAAAACTCACCGTAGAAATCGAAGTGCGGAGTGCGAAGTGAGCAAACTGGTGATTAATCGCTGGAAAAAGCCCTTGTCGCCGGAAATGGAGTCTACGAGAGTTGCTGAAGGTCTGAAGTTTCAGAGAAAAAAGGTTTTGCCTCTTTTGCTATTTCAAAAATTCTATGAATGTAAGGGAAATAGTGATGAATTCCTCCATTTATATCTTAGCCTTCTAACCGTTAGATCGAGGTAATGAATAAGGTAGTGGAGTCTAACGGTTAGGTTGCAAACCTCAGAAGTTGAAATTCGTAGGGGTTAACCAAGGGCTGCTACTGACAGGGTAATCCCTTAAATGCAGTTTAAATAAGGCGTGACAGTTGACATGGTGACGGCCACTATAGTAATGGAGTCTACACTGGTTATGAAATCGGATCAATGTCTAACTTAAAAATTTTTAACACCTCCATATTAGAAAAAGTATTTGGAGTAAGCAAACTGGGTTATCGCGGAAAAAGCCTTGTCGGAAATGGTCTAAAGTGCGAAGGTCTAAGTTCAAGAAAAGTTTGCCCTTTTTAATTCAAAAATTCTAAAGAAGGGAAATAGTGATGAATTCCTCCATTTATATCTTAGCCTTCTAACCGTTAGATCGAGGTAATGATAAGGTAGTGGAGTCTAACGGTTAGGTTGCAACCTCAGAAGTTGAAATTCGTAGGGGTAACCAAAGGGCTGCTACTGACAGGGTATGCCCATTAAATGCATTTAATAAGGCGTGACAGTTGACATGGTGACGGCCACTATAGTGGAATCAGAATGGAGATCGTTACAGTGACCTGGCAAAACGACCCACGACCTGTCGAGGATGAAATAAGATTCCATATTAAGTTTGTAGGTTGCTTCTCCACTGAGCTCATCACAGCTTCCACCACGATGTTATCGAGCTAGAAGCTAGAGGGCTAATAATATTCATATAATCTCATAAGCCCAATGGGCCTAGAAAAGTCAACAAAGCCCAATAGGCTAGGAAAGCTAGTGAAATCGAGGTAGCAAGCAAGTTCCAACTATAAGAGGTGGGGAAGGGGTTAAACTCCTGAAGTTCGAAGCAGGCTATGACGCTTCAGCAAGCTAGGAAGTGTATACATCATCGCGACCTCGTCAACTCTCATCTCGTTGTAGCAGTTAAGCTCGAGCTCGCACTCACTTAGCTTGACGCGTATTTTCTAGATAATGGAAGATCCCATGGTTTTGACACAACTTTTTGTACCCGCAAGTATACGGGGTCGGCACAAGTAATAAAATGATGAGTAAATTATCATCTCCACAGGGATATTTAGGCGTTGAGTACTAAAATTAACCAAGCCTATTTCTATTTGGATAATCGAAAGATTTTAATAGATCGAATTGAAAGATAAAAATATAAAAACGTAAAAGTAAAGCAAACAACCAATATCAGAGATTAGTTAGGGTATTTGAATTCACCTATTCCATCCAATTGAATTTCATGAGAGCACATTGTTGTAGTTTAATTAGTCATGTTGATGACCGTGTTTATCTAAATTATCCAAAGTCCCCTCTCGCGGACCTATTCCACATACACTAATATCCTATCTCTCGATGGTATATCCAAGTGCATGAGAATGCATTAGTCACAATAAACACCCTATGTGATCACACAAGCAAATTAGTATATCTCTATCTAATTCTACTTGAAGTGGACATTATATCGAGCACGTGGTGGGCGTCTCCTCTCGGTACATAACACGCAACCAATTTATCATCTAAATGTAGGCCTTCACATTCAAAAGCATTAAGCACAATAATACCACTCAACAACATAATAATCAACCACAACAAATTAAACAATCAATTCATTCAATCATCATAGAATAAGATCCATCAAAACCCTAACTTACAAATTTAGTTCATAATCAAAGATTTACAACTAAACATGTTTTCCAATTAATAAAGAGAGTTACAAGCATGAAAATAAAGAAGGAAAGGGATAGAAAAACTCTAGGTGTGATGAACTTTCGTCCTCCTCCTCAATGGGAATTTGTCTAGCTTCCACTTTCTCCAAATCTAAGCTTGATGGTGAGATTTTGGCTTAAGAATTGAATCCAATCCCTCTTGGTTTCAAGGTGATCTTCTTCTCCCCTCTTTGCCTCTTCTCTTCTCTCTTGGTCTCCTCTTGGTCCTCTCCTTAGAGCCCTAGTCGAATCCCCTCTCTTTAGAGCCCTTTTTCTACTTATAGGCATTGAAAAATAGGTTTCTCGCGTCGCCATCGCGACCATGGGTCGCTACCGCTGGTCGCGGCACTGTGCTCGCGGTGCTCACTGCCAAAAAATTGATGTTTCATCGCAACCAATGTATCGCGACCTACGGTCACGGTACTAGGTCGCGGTGCTCACTGGTCCAAAGCACTGTTACGAAAATGACCATATCTTCCTCTAGAAAACTCCAAATCACGAACCGTAAAATGCATTCAAAAGTAGACATCTATATCTTTCCATACATATAAAGCTCGAAACTCAGTTCATTCTCTGGAATTTATGAAGGCCTCCGAAACATGACTCATGACTTAACTCTCGACATGAAAGTCGTGAGTCTGTACACTATTGTGAAAATGAGCATAACTTTCTCGAGACAACTCGGACTCATGAACCGTAAAATTTGCCAGAAAGCAGACATTGATACGACTAATTTGTACCCGCAAGTATACTGGGTCGGCACAAGTAATAAAATGATGAGTAAAATTATCGTCTCCACAGGGATATTTAGGCGTTGAGTACTAAAATTAACCAAGCCTATTTCTATTTGGATAATCGAAAGATTTTAGTTGATCGAATTGAAAGATGAAAATATAAAAACATAAAAGTAAAGCAAACAACTAATATGAGATATTAGTTAGGGTATTTGAATTCACCTATTCCATCCAATTGAATTTCATAAAAGCACATTGTTAAGGTTTAACTATGCATGATGATGACCGTGTTCATCTAATTTATCCAAAGTCCCCTCTCGAGGTAAATCGGACCTATTCCGCATACACTAATATCCTATCTCTCGATGTTATATCCAAGTGTATGGAAATGCATTAGATACAATAAATACCCTATGTGATCACACAAGCAAATTAGTATATCTCTATCTAATTCTACTTGTGGTGGACATTATATCGAGCACGTGGTGGGCGTCTCCTCTCGGTATATAACACACCACCAATTTATCATCTAAATGTAGGCCTTCACATTCAAAAGCATTAAGCACAATAATACCACTCAACAACACAATAATCAACCACAACAAATTAAACAATCAATTCATTCAATTATCATAGAATAAGATTCATCAAAACCCTAACTTACAAATTTAGTTCATAATCAAAGATTTACAACTAAACATGTTTTCCAATTAATAAAGAGAGTTACAAGAATGAAAATAAAGAAGGAAAGGGATAGAAAAACTCTAGGTGTGATGAACTTTCGTCCTCCTCCTCATTGGGAATTTGTCTAGCTTCCACTTTCTCCAAATCCAAGCTTGATGGTGAAATTTTGGCTCAAGGATTGATTCCAATCCCTCTTGGTTTCAAGATGATCTTCTTCTCCCCTCTTTGCTTCTTCTCTTCTCTCTTGGTCTCCTCTTGGTCCTCTCCTTAGAGCCCTAGTCGAATCCCCTCTCTTTAGAGCCCTTTTTCTACTTATAGGCATTGAAAAATAGGTTTCTCGCGTCGCCATCGCGACCATGGGTCGCTACCGCTGGTCGCGGCACTGTGCTCGCTGTGCTCACTGCCAAAAAATTGATGTTTCATCGCGACCACTGTAGCGCGACCTACGGTCGCGGTACTAGGTCGCGGTACTCACTGGTCCAAATTTCAGGATTGCGCACTGTTACGAAAATGTCCATAACTTTATCTAAAAAACTCCAAATCACGAACCGTAAAATGTATGGGAAAGTAGACATCTATATCGTTCCATACATATAAAGCTTGAAACCCAGTTCATCCTCTGGAATTTATGACGGCCTCCGAAACATGACTCGTGACTTAACTCTCGACATGAAAGTCGTGAGTCTGCGCACTGTTGTGAAAATGAACATAACTTTCTCTAGACAACTCGGAATCATGAACCGTAAAATTTGCCGGAAAGTAGATATTGTGACCTTTCCAGAAATATAAGGTTCTCAACCCAGTTCATCTTGTAGAATTTATGGCAGCCTCCAAACGATGACAGCTGTGCACTCCCAAATCTTCAATTTAATCCACCAAAACTCTTCAATAACGCACAAAACCTTATTACCTGTACACTAGAGGAAAACACGTCAAAAGCACCAAAAATACTCAAGAATACAATTAAAAGATACGGTTTAAGGGTCGTAAATATATGAAAATAAATGACCGATCAAATACCCCCAAACTTATCTTTTGCTTGTCCTCAAGCAAATTGGAACACACCACGATTAAAAACAAAGACAAAATTAGCTAAAACTAACAACAAAAACAAACTAAGCTATATCCATTTTCGTAGGATGCAACGATGGCACTTAGCACGTGCCACAAGCCTTTAAACCCCTAGGTGGCCCTAGTGGACGAGTTATAGTCTCGTGAGGGTTTACCAGCTACGATACCCACAAACGTCCTAAGTTAACCACACACATAGCTCAACATCAAAATAAGTATATACACAAATGCAAAGGTATAAAAAAATCACAAAATCATAAATTCAAAATGTTGTCAATAAGTCTAATACACCATGTATCATACAGGACACTGACATGCAACGCATTTATAATCGTGACACCTTCCATTTTAATAAACCACTGATATAATTTGCCTCGACTCTAGTCTCACAAGTTTTCACTCAATGACACTCAGAACCTAAGCTATCACACTTTCAACTGCATACGACTGGAATTAATGAACAATGAATTTCAAAATATGTCGTATGCAACAATAATTAGAAAGAACGCCCAGATTAAGCAAAGGATCTCATGAAAGATATCAAATGTTAAGAACGGAAAAATCAATATACATACATGTCAAATATTACAATTAAGTTTCCTAAGGAGATCAACAGGTCTTTAAATGGTTGTAATGGGGCTTTGGGTGATTGGCTAAAAAAAGAACGGAAATCGGGCTCAACTCACTTGGAAACCTATTGAGAGACTTCATAAAATTTTCAATTCGTGCAACTTCTCTCACGACTACCAAATTTGCTCAACTTTCTTCCCTTCCTCTTCTACACCTTTCTCCTTCAACCTCTTTTTCAACCCTTTTTCAATTTTTACTTTGTGCATTTCACTCCTTTTTTCTCATTTTAGCCAACTCTTTTTATATATTTTTTTTTTGTTTATTGGCTATTCTCTTTTTCTGCACATTTCCACATCCTTTTCATATTTTTAACTCCACTCCTCTTTCTCACTCAACACGTACACATTTTTCTTTTAATTGTCTCTAGTTTCCAAGCGTCAAAGGTAACGTCTTACAATTTCGGCTAGGATTTTTGGATATGTAGGTCATACAATGAAAGGCTAATATGCGAGTGTTTGGCCGCGAATGGGATAAGGAGCACACAATTACGAATAGGAAATCAAGCTATTTAGGAATTCACACACAATGCCTGGATCATATCTCCAAAATCTACTCAATCGAACATTCGAAACATATATACAAGATTTTCATAATGCAGTTCATTAACATCCAATGCAAACCTATAGAGATCAATCTAATGACAATAAAGCTCAAGGAAGTGTATAAGAGTAGAAACGAAAAATTCCCTCAGCATAAATACGCAATAATCTCAAAATCTCACTAAGGGTAGTCTCCACTATTAATCAGAGCTATTAATTGAAAGTTGTCACATATTACAATGCAAAGAGGTCAAACCTATATGTTTAGATGCACAAACACTACCGGCATTATTCCAAATAACAACTTTGTACGCTCAAATGACCTAAGTATTTATATATGATTACTCAACTATCTGTAAAGCATGCATATGGTTTCGCTATCCTAACACAAACACAACAAAATACGAAAATACAATAAAAGACTCGAAAACTGGTGTACGTGGCATTGTTATACCTAAGTCTTCCAAACACATTGCGTATGAGGAATGTCTAGGTTTCCAGCCTATATACACCAATCAGACGCACAAACACACAAAAACTAAACAATACCCCCAAACTTAAAATAAACATTGTCCTCAATGTTTTACACCTTACGTACGAAGAAAAGGGGCTTATAAAGAAATAAAAAAAACTAAACACTAGAAATAAAAACTAAAAACAAAAATAAATAAGACACAAAAACAAAAATGCACAAAATAAATTAACACAAAACAACAGTCCTAATATCCACAACTAACAACCCTATATATCCACAACTAACAAATCTAAATAGACACACAAAAACAAACAAAAACAAAATCAAAGAAATCAAATACTTCAATAATATGTACATCCAACCAAACTTCCCCCGAACTTCAAAATTTTTAACTCAAGGCACAGCACTTCAAAATGTTCATGGGAAATAGTTACGAAACACTAGAGAATTTAAACTAAAAAATTTAAAATAAAATAAAAGAAAATACGTACAAGTTTTTACCTCATCGCTTGAGCTTTCGCCCACCTCCCCCATGATTGGTATCTCCTCATTAGCTTACCGCACCATCCTAACCAAATGACTGGAAGAGAAGATGACTCTCCCAGCACTGTATACCTCGAATGCGAAGGTATCTCTTTACGGCCCAAGTGCGGGTTCTGCTCAAAGGGCGGAGGCGGTTTGGGCTTCCCTTCTCCGAGGTCTACAGAAACGTATGTATCTTGGTGGCTTTCTTCTTTTGTAGTGCTACTCTGGACTAGACAAATCTCAAGCGGCTCTGGAAGGGTAGATGTATCATCTTCTTGCAACAAACTCTTGCTCCCTTCCCTCTCTACTTGATCAACCCAAATCTGATGCTCAATCTGCTCTTCGATTTCCACGGCCGTTTCATTGCATTGCACCATAGGATATGGTTCGTGCTCTTGCCATTGGATCTCTATAGCTAATTTGCTGATTTGAATCTCCAAGCGTTGGGTAGCTGCTTGAGTATGTTGAGCAACTTGATCAAGTTTAGCTTCCAGCTTCCTCAGGGCCTCATCTTGGGAATCCATTCTTTCATCCATCTTAGACATGAATTTTAAAATCATGTCCTCCAACGCTGGATCAACTTCCTGATATTCCTGCTGGTCGCTCCAATGAGATTCGGAATGATTGCTCCACCCAGGATTGTACGAGCTCAGGTAGGGGTTGTTCCGTTGATAATGTACATAGCCCTCGTACTGCATTTGCTCAGAACGGCTCTCAGCAAACGGATTGCCCACCTGACAATCAGTACTCACATGTGGCCCCCACATAAGAAACAACCCAAAGGTGCTTCGTAGTCTCTAGTCGCCACTTCCTCGGTAAGCTCATGCGCCTCATACCAAGGATACATGTCCTCCATAGAAAACAAAAAAAATCAAAATTAAAAAGAATAAAAATAAAATATATACAAATCCAAATTAGCTATAGACTTAATCGGTATTAATATCAACACAACTGAAAATATCCCCGGCAACGGCGCCAAAAACTTGATACGACTAATTTGTACCCGCAAGTATACGGGGTCGGCACAAGTAATAAAATGATGAGTAAAATTATCGTCTCCACAGGGATATTTAGGCGTTGAGTACTAAAATTAACCAAGCCTATTTCTATTTGGATAATCGAAAGATTTTAATTGATCGAATTGAAAGATGAAAATATAAAAACATAAAAGTAAAGCAAACAACCAATATGAGAGATTAGTTAGGGTATTTGAATTCACCTATTCCATCCAATTGAATTTCATAAAAGCACATTGTTGAGGTTTAACTATGCATGATGATGACCGTGTTCATCTAATTTATCCAAAGTCCCCTCTCGAGGTAAATCGGACCTATTCCGCATACAATAATATCCTATCTCTCGATGGTATATCCAAGTGTATGGAAATGCATTAGTTACAATAAACACCCTATGTGATCACACAAGCAAATTAGTATATCTCTATCCAATTCTGCTTGTGGTGGACATTATATCGAGCACGTGGTGGGCGTCTCCTCTCGGTATATAACACACCACCAATTTATCATCTAAATGTAGGCCTTCACATTCAAAAGCATTAAGCACAATAATACCACTCAACAACACAATAATCAACCACAACAAATTAAACAATCAATTCATTCAATTATCAAAGAATAAGATTCATCAAAACCCTAACTTATAAATTTAATTCATAATCAAAGATTTACAACTAAACATGTTTTCCAATTAATAAAGAGAGTTACAAGCATGAAAATAAAGAAGGAAAGGGATAGAAAAACTCTAGGTGTGATGAACTTTCGTCCTCCTCCTCATTGGGAATTTGTCTAGCTTCCACTTTCTCCAAATCCAAGCTTGATGGTGAGATTTTGGCTCAAGGATTGATTCCAATCCCTCTTGGTTTCAAGATGAACTTCTTCTCCCCTCTTTGCCTCTTCTCTTCTCTCTTGGTCTCCTCTTGGTCCTCTCCTTAGAGCCCTAGTCGAATCCCCTCTCTTTAGAGCCCTTTTTCTACTTATAGGCATTGAAAAATAGGTTTCTCGCGTCGCCATCGCGACCATGGGTCGCTACCGCTGGTCGCGGCACTGTGCTCGCGGTGCTCACTGCCAAAAAATTGATGTTTCATCGCGACCACTGTAGCGCGACCTACGGTCGCGGTACTAGGTCGCGGTGCTCACTGGTCCAAATTTCACGATTGCGCACTGTTACGAAAATGTCCATAACTTCCTCTAGAAAACTCCAAATCACGAACCGTAAAATGTATGGGAAAGTAGACATCTATATAGTTCCATACATATAAAGCTCGAAACCCAGTTCATCCTCTGGAATTTATGACGGCCTCCGAAACATGACTCTTGAATTAACTCTCGACATGAAAGTCGTGAGTCTGCGCACTGTTGTGAAAATGAACATAACTTTCTCTAGACAACTCGGAATCATGAACCGTAAAATTTTCCGGAAAGTAGATATTGTGACCTTTCCAGAAATATAAGGTTCTCAACCCAGTTCATCTTGTAGAATTTATGGCAGCCTCCAAACGATGACAGCTTTGCACTCCCAAATCTTCAATTTAATCCACCAAAACTCTTCAATAACGCACAAAACCTTATTACCTGTACACTAGAGGAAAACACGTCAAAAGCACCAAAAATACTCAAGAATACAATTAAAAGATACGGTTTAAGGGTCATAAATATATGAAAATAAATGACCGATCAAACATCGTGACCTTTCCAGAAATATAAGGCGCTCAACCCATTTCATCTTGTAGAATTTATGGCAGCCTCCAAACGATGACAGCTGTGCACTCCCAAATCTTCACTTTAATCCACCAAAACTCTTCAATTACGCACAAAACCTTATTACCTGTACACTAGAGGAAAACACGTCAAAAGCACCAAAAATACTCAAGAATACAATTAAAAGATATGGTTTAAGAGTTGTAAATATATGAAAATAAATGACCGATCAAATACCCCTAAACTTATCTTTTGCTTGTCCTCAAGCAAATCGGAACACACCACGACTAAAAGCAAAGACAAAAATAACTAAAACTAATCAACAAAAACGAACTAAGCTATATCCATTTTCGTAGGATGCAACGATGGCACTTAGCACGTGCCACAAGCCTTTAAACCCCTAGGTGGCCCTAGTGGACGAGTTATAGTCTCGTGAGGGTTTACCAGCTATGATACCCACAAACGTCCTAAACTAACCACATACATAGCTCAACATCAAATTAAATATATACACAAATGCAAAGGTATAAGAATAGCACAAAATCAGAAATCCAAAATGCTGTCAATAAGTCTAATACACCATATATCATACAGGACACTGACATGCAACGCATTTATAATCGTGACACCTTCCATATCAATAAACCGCTGATATAATTCGCCTCGACTCTAGTCTCACAAGTTTTCACTCAATAGCACTCAGAACCTAGGCAATCACACTTTCAACTGCATACGACTGGAATTAACGAGCAAAGAATTTCAAAATATATTGTATGCATCAATAATTAGAAAGAACGCACAGATTAAGCAAAGGATCTCATGAAAGATATCAAATGTTAAGAACGGAAAAATCAATATACATACATGTCAAATATTACAATTAAGTTTCCTAAGGAGATCAACAGGTCTTTAAATGGTTGTAATGGGGCTTAAGGTGATTGGCTCAAAAAGAACGGAAATCGGGTTCAACTCACTTGGAAACCTATTGAGAGACTTTTTTTAAAAATTTTCAATTCGTGCAATTTCTCTCACGATTACCAAATTTGCTCAACTTTTCTTCCCTTCCTCTTCTACACCTTTCTCCTTCAACCTCTTTTTCAATCCTTTTTCAATTTTTACTTTGTGCATTTCACTCATTTTTCTCATTTTAGCCAACTCTTTTTATTTTATTCATTATTTTTAATGTTGGCTATTCTCTTTTTCTGCACATTTCCCACCTCCTTTTCATATTTTTAACTCCACTCCTCTTTCTCACTCAACACTTACACATTTTTCTTTTAATTGTCTCTAGTTTCCAAGCGTCAAAGGTAACGTCTTACAATTTCGGATAGGATTTTTGGATATGTAGGTCATACAATAAAAGGCTAATATGCGAGTGTTTGGCCGCGAATGGGATAAGGAGCACGCAATTACGGATAGGAAATCAAACTATTTAGGAATTCACACACAATGCCTGGATCATATCTCCAAAATCTACTCAATTGAACATTCAGCACAAACATACAAGATTCTTATTATGCAGTTCATTAACATCCAATGCAAATCTATAGAGATCAATCTAATGACAATAAAGCTCAAGAAAGTGTTTAAGAGTAGAAACAAGAATTCCCTCAGAATAAATACGCAATAATCTCAAAATCTCACTAAGGGTAGTCTCCACTATTAATCAGAGCTATTGATTGAAAGTTGTCACATATTACAATGCAAAGACGTCAGACCTATATGTTTAGATGCAAAAACACTACCGGCATTATTCCAAATAACAACTTTGTACACTCAAATGACCTAAGTATTTACATATTATTACTCAATTATCTGTAAAGCATGCATATGATTTCGCTATCCTAACACAAACACAACAAAACACGAAAATACAATAAAAGGCTCGAAAACTGGTGTACGTGGCATTGTTATGCCTAAGTCTTCCAAACGCATTGCGTATGAGGAAAGTCTAGGTTTCCAGCCTATATATACCAATCAGACGCACAAACACACAAACACCAAACAATACCCCCAAACTTAAAATAAACATTGTCCTCAATGTTTTACACCTTACGTACGAAGAAACGGAGCTTATAAAGAAATAAAAACAAAAAACTAGAAATAAAGACTAAAAACAATCAAACTCGACATAAAAACCAAAACGCACAAAACAAATTAACACAAAACAACAGTCCTAATATCCACAACTAACAATCCTACATATCCACAACTAATAATCCTAAATAGACACACAAAAACAAACAAAAACAAAATCAAAGGAATCAAACACTTCAAAAATATGTACATCCAACCAAACTTCCCCCGAACTTCAAAATTTTCAACTCAAGGCACAACACTTCAAAATGTTCATGGGAAATAGTTACGAAACACTAGAAAATTTAAACTAAAAAATCAAAATAAAATAAAAGAAAATAATATACAGATTTTATGTCATCGCTTGAGCTTTCGCCCACCTCCCTCATGATTGGTATCTCCTCATCAGCTTACCGCGCCATCCTAACCAAATGACTGGAAGAGAAGACGACTCTCCCAGCACTGCATACCTCGAATGCGAAGGTATCTCTTTACGGCCCCAGTGCGGTGGCTTCTCAAAAGGCGGAGGCAGTTTGGGCTTCCCTTCTCCGAGGTCTACAGAAACGTATGAATCTTGGTAGCTTTCTTCTTTCGCAGTGGCGCTATGGACTAGATATAACTCAAGTGGTTCTTGAAGGGTAGATACCTCATCTCCATCAAACAAGTTCTTGCTCCCTTCCGTCTCTACTTGATCAACCCAAATCTGATGCTCAATTTGCTCTTCGATTTCCATAGCCGTTTCATGCATTGCACCATAGGATATGATTCGTGCTCTTGCCATTGGATCTCTGTAGCTAATTTGCTGATTTGAATCTCCAAGCGTTGGGTAGCTGCTTGAGTATGTTGAGCAACTTGATCGAGTTTAGCTTCCAGCATCGTCAGGGCATTATCTTGGAAATCCAGTCTTTCATCCATCTTAGACATGAATTTTAAAATCATGTCTTCCAATGCTGGATCAATTTCCTGATATTCCTGCTGGTCGCTCCAATGAGATTCAGAATGATTGCTCCACCCAGGATTGTACGAGCTCAGGTAGGGGTTATTCTGATCATAGCCTACATATTCGTCACAGTGCATTTGGTCAGAACTGCCTGCATCGAACGGATTGCCAAGTGGATAATTGGTACTCCAATGTGGCCCCCCACAAAAGTAACACTTCGAATGTGCTCCTTAGTCACTAGCCGCTACTTCCTCGGTAAGCTCCTGCGCCTCATACCAAGGATACATGTCCTCCATAGAAAACAAAAAAAATCAAAATTAAAAAGAATAAAAATAAAATATATACAAATCCAAATTAGCTATAAACTTAATCGGTATTAATATTAACACAACTCCGGCAACGGCGCCAAAAACTTGGCACGACTTTTTTGTACCCGCAAGTATACGGGGTCGGCACAAGTAATAAAATGATGAGTAAATTATCGTCTCCACAGGGATATTTAGGCGTTGAGTACTAAAATTAACCAAGCCTATTTCTATTTGGATAATCGAAAGATTTTAATAGATCGAATTGAAAGATAAAAATATAAAAACGTAAAAGTAAAGCAAACAACCAATATGAGAGATTAGTTAGGGTATTTGAATTCACCTATTCCATCCAATTGAATTTCATGAGAGCACATTGTTGTAGTTTAATTATTCATGTTGATGACCGTGTTTATCTAAATTATCCAAAGTCCCCTCTCGAGGTAAATCGGACCTATTCCACATACACTAATATCCTATCTCTCGATGGTATATCCAAGTGCATGAGAATGCATTAGTCACAATAAACACCCTATGTGATCACACAAGCAAATTAGTATATCTCTATCTAATTCTACTTGAGGTGGACATTATATCGAGCACGTGGTGGGCGTCTCCTCTCGGTACATAACACACAACCAATTTATCATCTAAATGTAGGCCTTCACATTCAAAAGCATTAAGCACAATAATACCACTCAACAACATAATAATCAACCACAACAAATTAAACAATCAATTCATTCAATCATCATAGAATAAGATCCATCAAAACCCTAACTTACAAATTTAGTTCATAATCAAAGGTTTACAACTAAATATGTTTTCCAATTAATAAAGAGAGTTACAAGCATGAAAATAAAGAAGGAAAGGGATAGAAAAACTCTAGGTGTGATGAACTTTCGTCCTCCTCCTCATTGGGAATTTGTCTAGCTTCCACTTTCTCCAAATCCAAGCTTGATGGTGAAATTTTGGCTCAAGGATTGAATCCAATCCCTCTTGGTTTCAAGGTGATCTTCTTCTCCCCTCTTTGCCTCTTCTCTTCTCTCTTGGTCTCCTCTTGGTCCTCTCCTTAGAGCCCTAGCTGAATCTCCTCTCTTTTGAGCCCTTTTTCTACTTATAGACATTGGAAATAAGGTTTCTCGCGTCGCCATCGCGACCGTGGGTCGCTACCGCTGGTTGCAGCACTGTTCTCGCGGTGCTCACTGCCAAAAAATTGATGTTTCATCGCGACCAGTGTATCGCGACCTACGGTCGCGTTACTAGGTCGCGGTGCTCACTGGTCCAAATTTTAGGATTGCGCACTATTACGAAAATGACCATATCTTCCTCTAGAAAACTCCAAATCGCGAACCGTAAAATGCATTGGAAAGTAGACATCTATATCTTTCCATACATATAAAGCTCGAAACCCATTTCATTCTCTGGAATTTATGAAGGCCTCCGTAACATGACTCATGACTTAACTCTCGACATGAAAGTCGTGAGTCTGTGCACTATTGTGAAAATGAGCATAACTTTCTCTAGACAACTCGGAATCATGAACCGTAAAATTTGCCAGAAAGCAGACATCGTGACCTTTCCAGAAATATAAGGCGCTCAATCCAGTTCATCTTGTAGAATTTATGGCAGCCTCCAAATGACGACAGCTGTGCACTCCCAAATCTTCAATTTAATCCACCAAAACTCTTCAATTACGCACAAAACCTTATTACCTGTACACTAGAGGAAAACACGTCAAAAGCACCAAAAATACTCAAGAATACAATTAAAAGATATGGTTTATGGGTCGTAAATATATGAAAATAAATGACCGATCAGGTTTGAGGGATTTGATCACACCAGTTGACCGAATTTGAATTTACATTTAATACCCATAATTTGGTGATTGTATTCTTGCTTTTAATTATGATAATAAGGATAATTATTATTTTCCTGATTTCCAATGATTCAATCAATGCAAACTAGTAATATCACCACCCCTTGAATACTATAAAAGGGAAGTATCATTACTGGTACAAGTATTATAAAATTTATGAGAAAAAACACTAAGAAGAGAGAGAGAGAGAGAGAGAGAGAGAGAGAGAGAGAGAGAGAGAGAGAGAGAGAGAGAGAGAGCTAAGAGCAATAATATAACAGTGGATGTAGGCTTTGATTTTCAGTCGAACCACTTTAAAAACTTTGCGTCTTTAATCTTATTTTGATTGATAAATCACTATTTTTGCTGTTTATTGCACTGACATGATTCACTCATCAACAATAAGCATGAAATATCAACGTGTGTGATCTACCCATGTTTTTCATGAGAAAAGCATTCTCCCATGGCTTTTTGAGCTGATTCTTTAAATCAGAATAGAGGTGCGTGATTGGCCCATCAGGTCCTCAATCATCAAAAATTCTCCTTGTTTGATATTAAGCTTCTCTTTAGCACCAAAACCCTCCCAGCTTCCTAGGCTCACCATACTTAGTGACTTCGTATTAAATTTCATCGTTGACTTCCTAAGATCCTTAGCTCCACCCTCCAATCAAGCACATTTAGAGCTAAGATTTGCTTCATGAGTCTTCTCTGACTCCTCCATAAGGTCCGCTGGCTTATATTGTGATGAAAAAATAAAAATTTCGTCCATATCTATCGCAAACAGTGTGTTTCAGAAGCAGCTGGAAGTGCGTAATAAAAATCGCTTCCAATCTCCTCTACACACTAGGAGCGTTGATCGGTCATTTATTTTTATATATTTACGACCCTTAAACCGTATCTTTTAATTGTATTCTTGAGTATTTTTGGTGCTTTTCACGTGTTTTCCTTGAGTGTGCAGGTTTAAGGACCTAAGTGATGATTTTATATATTTATGGGGAAAATGTGTAATTTCAGTAACTTTGTGGAAGGGCATCTATGAAAGAATAGCACAGTTCTGGGGAAAAACTGTAATTTTAGAAAGTTCCACCAAACTTAAGTGAAACGGTGCGTTTTGCACCTAAGGTTTCTAACTTAAGTGGAACGACGCCGTTTTGGCACCAAAGGGGTGGTGCAAAACGGCGTCGTTTTGCAGTTTAAAGAAAACAAAAATAAGAAAGCCATGCAGCGCGACCAGCACCTCCAGCCCTCTCCTCGCGCCCTCGCTCGCGTTGAAGACGAGCCCGTGCGCAATCAGTGAGCACGGCGAGCACGACCGCGACCAGCCCAACTCGCGATGAAGAAGAAAACGGCGTCCAGTGAGCAGCGCGAGGAACCGAGCGCGACCTGTGCTCGCGTGGGGAGCTCGCGGTGCAGAAACCATGCAAACCAGTGAGCGTGGCGAGGGGCAGCACGACCTATGCTCCTCGCGGTGCAGCTCAAGTTCCAGCAGCTCCCAGCAGGCCGGTGAAGGCCGCGACCAAGCCACCGCGACCACAGGTCGCGGTGAAGAAAAAAATGCGACCTAATGCCCTGTTATAAAAAGAAAATGGCAGCAGCTGGGAAGGGAGAGAGAGCTCGTGGCAGCAGTCCAGGCAGCCTTCAAGCTGCTCTAAGGGTGACTTCAACCCTCCTTGCTTCTCCCAAATACATCCCAAGCATCACAAATCATCACAACATCTCCTTTCTTTTGCTACTTCAATCATATTTTGCTACTAAAGAGACAACTGCATGAGATGCAATTATGTCAAAATATCCTTTCTTTTAAACAAGTAGTTGCTTACATTATCATCTCTTAATCAAAATTGCCCATATATTCATTGCATCTGAAATGTCATCATTTGACCAAAATTTAGGCAGCCAGCCAGACATTAGATTTTCCTCACCGTACATTTCCTTTTTTAATAAATAACATTCAACATACTTTAAGTATGTTAAATTACATTAAAAAAAATAAAATATGTAAAAGCTCACAATAAACTTTTTTAATATTAAATTTGACAGTTAATAAAAAGAAAAGTAAAAGAAAAAGTGAGAGATACAGAGTAGATCTACCATGGATCATGAAATAAGAGATGTTCTAGTCAACATTTTAATGGTAAAACTTAATGCCATAGAAGTTCAGTGTGAATTTCTATATACTTTGATTCCGAATGTAATTCAATAAATCTCAGGTAATTTTAGTGTTATTTGTTCTCTTTTTTTTTAACTGATACCGGTTGGGTCAAATTTTAAGAATTTATCAGGACCCTACGCGATCAACTATTATAAAGTACGGTTCGAAAAAAAAAATCTCACAATAATAGAAGAGGAATCCCCTTACACTTAATTTACTTGTTAATAAATGTGATACTCGAAGTTCTATCATATATATAATAGAAAAATATACTAATCATTTAAATTATAAGTGAATATGCAATTTTTCTATGTGTAATTATAAATTTCAGTGGTTATTGATTAATATATTATATATATAGATTATTTTCTCTTCAATCATTGGATTAATAGCCCCCTCAACAGCATATAAATCACTTTTCAAAAAATTCAAAAAAGAAAAAAAAACGATATAAATCAAACCATCCTTTTTCAAGTTGTAACCTGAAAAACGGAGTTTAATTAATTTTAAATAGCAAATATGTGAAAGCATTGAAATTCCATACAACTTTCAGTGAGCAAAGCATGTCTTCCACATTTTTAAGAGAATATAAAAATAAAAATAAAAAAGTATTTGCTTTGACATAGAGATTGCAGCTCTTTGTACTAGCTCATATTCACATGTTGTGCATTTAGATTTGTGCTAATATAAGACAAATAAATCTCTGTCTTTCTTTCTCGATTGTAAAAAAAGTAAATAGAGGTAGTAGTGGGTCACATGGATATAAAGTTTAGATCTTATGATGTAATCCACAACATGTAGTCAGTACATTTTCTGAACCCTAAAGAGGTCGGTCATATTAGTTTGGAATAGAATCTTCTTCCTCATATTGTTCAACTTTCTTCAATGGTTAAAAGGGATTAACCAATCATTCAGTAACACATCATTGCCATATATGATATGTTTAAATTTTAGATATATTATATGCAAAATCCTACTCATTGCTATTACTTTGAGAATTGTATAAATTCGAATCCGAAAATTGTATGAAATCGAATTCGGTCCGAATCTGAAACAAAATCAGGAATATATCAAGTCTGAATTCGAAAATATCTAAAATTTCTAAATCTATAAATACGATTTTTGAAAAAAAAAAAATACTTTTAAAATTAAAAAATTGTGCGTAATATAATAACATAATCTGTTTTCAAAATGAAAGTTTATATTAACATTTTAAAATATAATTCAACATGTTGCAATCGAATTAATTTTTTAATTAAGACTTATTTTTCATTCAAATAATTGATGATAAATTAATTTATAATGGTCGCAATAAATCAAATATTGCAATATGAAAATGGATGACTCTAGTATATAAATTAAGATATAAGAACTTTAATTTGAAGAAATAAAAATATAAAACAATAAAAATAATGGTATTAATTTTTTAATAATTTATATTTTAATAGGTAAAAATTAAAAGAACAAATACAAGAAAAAATATTTGATAATTGTAGTAATAGTACATCCAAACCAACCAATTAGGTTATCACTAGATTACAAACATAATATGCTTTGTTGAACACCTAATCTACAATTGTTGGATTTTCAATTATAAACCACTTACACAATGCTCTTTTTTCTTTAAATTATGATTCGTATAGTTTTTAATGATAAATTTATTCCATTCAAGTTAAGTTTGATTTTTTTGGGACAAAATTTAATTCGGATTTGAATATTGAAAAATTTAAAAAAATTGAATTCGAATAATTCGAATATGATCCAATTGCCACCTCTAAATGAATCTCAAATTTTTTAACAAATGAACCATGGCTTAGCACGACCGTGGCATGGCACAACCAAACTTGAATACGCCCCCAAGCTGAAAACAAATTTTGTTTAACTGATTTTAAATTTTTTACAAAATCTGAAATATGAGACTACAATTTTTTCAGAACAAATAAAGTTACAATTTTAACCTTAATATTCTAAATTATTTAATTTATATTGTAAAAATGATTTTTCTCATCTAAACTTAAAATATATAATAAAAAATAAATCGTGTTGTGTCATATCGATCATGTTGTGCCAAACACTTTGGCCTAACCTAGTCAACATACCATATTGCACCGTATAAAAATATGTTTATAAATTTTCAATATTTTTTAGAGAAATTTATATGGAAAAAAACATTATTTGGAAAATAAAATAATCTTTTATAAATTAGCATGAACATTAAAATTAATTTCAAACAAAAAAACATTCCAATAACTTATCATCAGCTTCAAAATAAATATATAAACATGTGGGACTAGAAAGGAATCTGGAAGGGGATGTGCATGATTTTTTGAATTTTGACAAATCACGGAGCAGATTTGGTCAACTGACAGGAATGGGGATATAGAATACTTCTGAATATTGAGATTTTGGCAGAGGATCATAAAATTATTCATTGCATATTAATGTAATATATATGGCAGTGATTACATCTAAGTCACGTGTTTGCCTTGGAATCTACAAACAAATAAATCTACTGAAGGCAAAGCCACAGGAATGTTTAATTTATGTCTTTTGGATTACCTTTGAATTTATGTCATCACCAATCTTTGTTTAATTCTTCTTCATATTCAATCTTAACTCAGATGATCTTATTAGACAAATTATTATTTTTTTTTTTATTCAATTAATATGACTTTGATTTGATGGGAATTGTATCTATAAATACTTGGATGAGGTATTCATTCTTCATGACTTTCTAACTTTCTGATAGATACTATTTTTAATAATTTGTTATTATTTTTTTTTAAATAACAAAATTAAGACTTATTATAAATATTTAATACAAAATTTCACTTACGGGTGGTAATATGAGTTATTATATCATGATTGTGTCAACCCATACACGACCTACTATATTTTTGTTCAATCTGAATAAAATTCGTTAAAATTATTGTGTTACAAGTTAAATCCCAAACACTACCTAATGGGTTGCTCGATAAAATCTGCTTAACCCATTAATTTATACACTAAGTCAGTTACATAATAAGACACAATTTGTTTAATTAATTTACCTCTTTAAAATTTTCAAATAATTTAATTAACACCTTAAATGTCAAAATACTTATATATATTACATATTTATTCCTAATATTTAATTATGTTAAATAGGTTAGCGGGTCAAAAAGGGTTTCAACCCAAATACAACCAATTTATTTAATGGGTTTAACGTATTGGCCTGTTAGTGACCCGACTCCAATAAGATCTAATTTAAACCAGTTAATTTCGTATCGTACTTGATAATTTCCATCCTTAATTAACTAATATTGAGTCTTGTAAGAGTTTTATTGATGTAGTCAAAAGATATATATAATGAATCAAATTACGTTCAGAGGTTTTATTGATCTTATAATTAAAGCAATTTCCATAAATAATTGAATAATTAACTGACATGGTCATATGCTTCTTAAAGTTATAAAATAACAACAGTGAGAGCAAGAGCAAAGAATACATACATATATAGCTTTTATTTTAATGACAAGGTCATATGTTTTTTTTTTTTTGTTTTAATTATAATGAGAGAGGGGTTTAAGAGGAGTTGGTGTTTGTAAAAATTGGTTGGAAATGGAGAAATACAGTACTGATGAGGAGAAGAATATGGTGTTGTCAGTTGAATCACAAAAGGCAGTTGCAGCTCCATTTCTAACAAAGACATATCAGCTGGTTGATGATCCTCTCACTGATCACATTGTCTCTTGGGGTGAAGATAACAACACTTTTGTTGTTTGGAGACCACCTGAGTTTGCTAGGGATCTTCTACCTAACTACTTCAAACATAACAACTTCTCCAGTTTTGTTAGACAGCTCAACACCTATGTAAGTAAAATCATTTCTTGTCATTTGAATCATGCATTTGATGTTATTATCCTTAACATATTTCTTGTTATAATTTCAGGGATTCAAAAAGATAGTTGCAGATAGATGGGAGTTTGCTAATGAATACTTCACAAAAGGAACAAAGCACTTGCTATCTGAGATTCAAAGAAGAAAAAACCCTCAACACCAACAACACTACCATGAACAGCCAACTCCATCGATTCTCCAACCAGAAGACAACTTTACTTGGCTAGATTCTCCATTGCAATCTCCGAAAGCTCGAACCGATATTCTCACAGCACTAGCTGAAGATAACCAGCGTTTGCGCAGAAAGAACTATTTGTTACTATCTGAACTCACTCACATGAAGAATCTCTACAATGATATCATCTTCTTCATCCAAAATCATGTAAAACCTGTCACTTATATTGATCAACACAGATCAGTTCACAATCCAGAACTTAATGACCTCAGAGAATTCGGTCCTTCTTCGACAGTGAATCTAACTTCGGAGCCCGTAAATTCTGTGAAGCTATTTGGGGTTTCTCTTAGTGGTAATAAGAAGAGATTACAGCCAGGAAAATTTGATCAACCAGAACTGAAAGTGTAGTTGTTTTGCAGAGTTTTGATAGAGGAGTAGCTATGTAGATAGAAGTCGAACTTGATATCGAAGTTCGATCGGTTGAAATTTGCCTATGATCTAGCTAGCAAAACTTTTAATGATGAAATTTGCGTTTGAATACATAATATTACACCCATGCATTTACTATTATTATTATTGTTGTTGTTATCGTCTTCTTTGTCAAGCAATATTAACTTAAAATTGTGAATTTAAATCTATCCATCAATATTATTGTAATCCAATGGTGAAACATGAAAAATAGCAAATGAACTGCAAAGTGTTTGATAAAAATGTAAAGGTGTTCGACGAAAGTCCTAAGAGAAGAACTATGTCATTCTTGAAGACACCATTGATGAGGCAAAACAGAGAGCTCTCATTTTATTAAAAATCAACTCAATCAATAGATTACAATCAGATCTCAATATTTAACACATGATTCAAGACTCTTCTACCTCTAACAAACTCAAATGCAAGTTGCATGTGATAACCGAAATTAACTAACTTCCTAACAACCGATAACAACCTGAAGTTGATTTGAGCCAACTAATCAACTAACTCCTGAGCTGTGAATACACCTCTTTGGCTTCTGATCGCAACACTTGATGATTGAATCATGATAAGAGGTTGTGTTGCTTGATCTGTCATAGGTCTGCTGTATATGATTACTCAAAGTTGAGTGTCCAATTGTGTTGATATCAGCTGTACCTTCAACAGATCATTAATAACAAATACAGTTGTTGAGAAGGCTTCATACCAATTAGAGAGAGGCATTTGTGAGTGAGCTAGCATGGTCAATCCCATCTCTACTATGTGCATATACTTCCTCTTAACAACCCCATTTTGTTGATGTGTGTAAGAGCATGAGAACCTAACTTGTACACCTTGTTGAGTTAGATAAGGTACAAAAGATAATAATTCTCCACCCATATCAGTTTGCAAGCATTTGATCCTTTTATCAAATTGCAACTCTACTTGTTTTTAAAACCCTTTAAAAACTTGTAATGCATCTGATTTTATTTTCAATGGATATATACATGTAACCTAGTAAATGCATCTACAAAAGTGATGTAATACCTATATCCTTCACTAGAAACCATAGGAGAAATCCCCACAAGTCACTATAGAGTAATTCTAGAGGAGCTTGCACTCTAATCTCAGGTTTTTCAAAAGGCAACTTGTGCATTTTTCCAAGTTTTCACAAATCACAAAACTTCAAGGCAGTAATGTTGCAATTGAATTGTAAGGAATTGAGCACTTTCTTGAAAATGAGAGGGATATGATGCCCAAGTTTAGCATGCCACATTACATAATTTGTTCTAGCAGCAAGATGTGCTTTATACGCAGTCCTTACATGCAGAAGATGATGTCTTACATGTAGCAATTGAAGACAAACATTTACTTGACACAGCATTATCAGTTCCATGACTGAACATACAATCTTTATTTGCATAATTAGAAACAGAACAAGTTGAAACATAAGCTGATTGAGACCCTAATCTAGCTTGAGAAGCTTCAGCTACCAACTCCAGCTGATATAGACCACCCTTAACTGAACCTTAAAGAAGCACCTTCTTGGTTTTCTAGTCCTTTATGATCACATTATCAGCACAAAACTCAGCAATAACATTGTTATCCTTTATAAACCGAGAAATACTAAACAAATTTTTGGTTATAGATGGCACATGTAGCACATTTTTAAGATGCAATTGTTGTTTTGGATTACAATGAGACTTAATAATTGACTCACCAACATTTGCAATATAAAGTTGATTACCATTTCCAACAATTAGCTTGTCCTTACCTCTATATTCAGATTGAATTCCCAAATTGTTCATGTTAGTAATGATGTGATTTGTGGTACCACTGTCCACATACCACACAGCATCATTAATAGTCTCTGGTGATGCAAAATAGGCTGAAGAATTCTGATGGTAGTGCTGCACCTGCTGCCCTGTGTTCATGTTAGTTTGAGCATGAAACTGTCCAGCATTATCAACTGATTGTTGATGAGCAACATTTGCTTGATTTGGTGGTGCTAGACCTTGAAACTCTTGATCAAATCTCTCGTAACACTTAAGAGCTTCATGGCCAGGTTTAGAGCACAATTGACAATAAATTCTTTGACCATATTTGTTACCATACCCACCTCTACCTCAGTTACCATTTGAGTTTCCTCCATTGTTATTGTTGTTTGAGCTACCTTCTCTTTGATTCTTAACAACATTATGATTAGCATAGTGTACAGAAGCTTCAGCAACACCAAGCTGAGTATGAGAATTGAGTTGCTCAATTCTTTGTTCATGCATTTGCAACAAAAATTGAGCATCCTCTAAAGGCATGGTTCTTTGCTGCGAGGAAACAAGCACTACTACATAGTCGTATTCATGACCTACACCACTAATCAAACTTAAGATCAAATCACGTTCTTGAACTTCTTCTCCAGCAGCCATTAACTCATCACCTATCTTTTATCTTAAGCACAAAGTCATTTATAGAGCTAGAACCATTTTTAACAGTTTGAAGTTACTGCCTAAATGAGAGAATTCTAGCCAAATAGTGTTTAGAGTAGAGATTTTCAAGCTTGCTCCAAAATTCACGAGAGGTTTGGTATCGAGTTACTTGACCTATGACTTTAGGACTAACTGTTGAGAGAAGCCAGCATAGGAGCACCTTCTCAGACTTCTTCCACGCTGTATACTGGCTATTGACTATTTGTTCAACTATAGTCTAACCTGAATCATTTGTGGTGTGAATTTCAACGAACTGAAGAGCTGACTTCTTAGATGGATCGATAAAATCTTCTAGATCTAAGGCAGATATTACAGGAAGAACCTGAGTTTTCCAGTGAATGTAGTTTGTCTGGTCCAGTTTTATACCTATGTTGAAGTGCAAGGTCTTTGCAAGCGCTGTAAAATCCATGCTCGAGGAAGTGAAATCAAAGACTTCTCCAGTGCATGTAGAACCTGAATCAATCGAGTTTAAAGCTGCCATTGACGCTAGTCAATAGCTCTGATACCATGAAAAATAGCAAATGAACTGCAAAGTCTTTGATAAAAATGTAAAGGTTTCAAATGTAAGTTGCATATGATAACCGAAACTAACTAACTTCCTAACAACCTATAACAACCTAAAGCTGATTTGTGCCAGCTCATCAACTAACTCCTGAGCTGTGAATACACTTCTTTGGCTTCTGATCACAATGCTTGATGATTGAATCATTATAAGAGGTTGTGTTGCTTGATCTATCATAGGTCTGCTGCATATGATCACTCAAAGTTGAATGTCCAGCTGTGTTGATATCAATTGTACCTTCAACAGCTTCTTCCTTCAGCTTCTTAGGTTGACAACCACTTGACTCAACTCCCTTCTCATGCATCCCATGCATATGAACATTAGTCTTCACAAAACAAAATAAATGAATTAGAGTTAGATGATAGCTCTTGAACACGGCCATAACAAAGGACTAGGGTACACTCAAGCACATAAAAAAAAAATCTTTGCATTTGAGGAGATTTTTGGAATTTTTCCTTACTAATTCCTTTTCTTTTGCCCTTACCTAAAATATTAATTGTTGAGCGGTCGCGCTCATGCTCGCGTAACAGTGCTTAGGCGTTGGTCGCCTCATGCTCACGTAACAGCGCTAAGGATGAGCAAGTAGACCTTTACCAGCGGTCGCACTAATGTTCGCGCAACAGCGCTTAGGCGCTGGTCGCCTCACGCTCGTCCAACAACACTTAAGCACGCGTAAGTAGAGCAAGCAACCGTTGGTGCGCTGATGTCGAAACTCCTAGTAGCCACAGAATAATTACAATACAAAAAAAAAAAAAATTTAAACCATAATCTTTTATATAAAAAATATCCCAAAATATGACCTTACAATCCCAAGAAAAAAAAAAGAACCAAAGAACCATAAAAAATTACGATCAATCCATACATAATTTATAACCCATTTATCACATGAATAATAAAAAAAAATAAGAGCATATAAAAATACTTATGAGTGCCAACTCATGACATACAAAACAAAATAAATAGAAAAAATATATTAAACTAAGAGAAAGCTTTGATACCGATTGTAGGAACAGAAAAATAGAAAATCTAACTTTCTTGCACAGGAGAAAAGTCTGGGTTTTTAAAATTTTTAGAGCATGGTTAGTTTAAACATACCTTATTTTTATTTATCCTTTTCGTAAGATTGTAGATTCATATCACCTGATCTTCCTTATTATTATTCCTCACCAGGAAATTGATGTGTAGGCGTCTTTTGATATTTCGTTCATTTGTTCTTTTCCAAAAAGAAACAATCATACAGAGGTTAGTAGTAATGGTGTTTCAGTGCACCTAAACCTTTTTTTTTTTTTTTGTATTTCATTAAAGAGTTTTATGAAGAGCGTAAAACAATCTTCTTCAATATTTTTTTTCTGATGTCACTTTCATCTCTCTGATTATCACTATTATTGTTTTAAAAATAAATATCAACATAATTATCATTATTATTTAAATAATAATCTATAACCTTTAATTTAAATAATTTAAATAATTATCCATATAATTATTTAAATAATAATCTATTACCCATATTTAAAATACGATGTTAGGCTACTGAAGAGTATTGAACCTGTGACCTACAGATTAAATAATTCATAATAATTATTAACCCTCTGTTGTCATTAATATTCGAACTCTTGACCTCTATGACCATTAATAATTTAATAATTCATAATTATTAATTTATTAATTTGAATAATCAATATTATTCAATTAATTATTCGAACATTATAATTGGTAATCCAATTATTTGTATTCATAACTTATTTCCTATAGTGTGCGTGAGTTAACAAGGTGACCAAATGGACCTACAGTTTTGAGATTCAATAATATCGAAATTATTAAATAAACTCTTTAATCAATAATTTGCCATTATTAGACTTAATGTTGCTCCACTAAAAACCTAAGGATGCAATCCCACAACTGTAGATATTTTACATAAACTGATTTAAGTGTCCACCGATCTAATCATTACATACGATTTGATCCTCCATGAGTAGTTCATAATTAGAGTTAGGTCATAAAGTCTGTTTTGTTGGGATTTATGCCCTAAACCTTTTTGTTTTTTTTGTAAATGGTTAAAGACTTAATAAGAATTATCCATTTTATCATTTTAGTTTAAAAGCGTTTTATATTCAGTAATACATTCATATTGTGCAAGAACATCCTAAATTACAACATATAATCTCAGAATGAGTATATAAAGGTTATATACAGTAGGATTCATTTTGAGACATGCAATCTAAAGAGTTCGTATAGAGCAAACAAAGTTGGGTATTTTGTTTGTGATTGATCTACTACTGCGATCCATTCTGTACAGTACGGTGATCTTATCCTAGACCGCTCATGTAGTTGACATGAGAATGAACGCACCTTATATGATTAGATCATATAGGACTAGGCAACGATTTATATGAATCTCTACTAAGATCCGTTAGTAGATGAGATTCATATATATAGATAAACGATGGCTATTTATAAGTGATCTTAATCCTGAGTGTCTAATCGACTCCTTCAAGTTGGATCGTGGCTTTTGATTTACCATGAGTAAGGTCGATGTGAATCTCGACCAATACCTCTGTATCTTGGAGTTACGGTTTGGCTTGTGGCTGGAAAGATATGAACACGATAGTGGAATCCATTACTTCTTGATTGAAGTAGATAAGTAGTTCCCTTAAGGGTTGATTCAGGGCTTAAACAATTATGAGATCTCTTATTCTTCCGTGAGGAAGACATGATTTAATTATTCATTAGAGAATCAACGATGCTTAAAGGAAAAGATATATCTAGAAGGGTATAACGAACTTTATGACCCAGCTCTAGTTATGAACTACTTGTGGAGGATCACACTATATGTAAATAGTTATATCAATGGACGCTGAGACTTCAGATTGTATAAACACGTCTACAGTTCTGAGAGTGCGGCCTCGGGTTTTTAGTAGAATAACTCCGAAGTTAATAATCGTGAAATATTAATTAAAGAGTTTAATTAATATTACAGAGTATTATTGGAACTCAAAATTGTGGGTCCATTATGTCCCCTTGCTAGCCCTTATGGTTGTTGGTAACAAGGGTCACGGTAAATTAATTAGATGGTCCAATTAATAGTGTTACGAAAGTAAGGCGATTTAATTAAAAGAGAATAATTAAATAAAATGATTATTTAACTAAATATTTAATAAAATAATAAAATATTAATAATTATGAATTATTAATTCTGTTTATTAAATATGAGGTTACGGAATCAAACTGTGACAGGGACAAAGGAATTAAAATAATATGATTATTTTAATAGTCCCACAAGTCACAAGTTCAAGTCTTTAGGGAAACCAAAATAAATAGGATTTAGAATCCTATTTGACCTGGTCAAACTTAAACCCTAAAGAATTAGTATATAAGTGTTATATTGCTAGAAAAATTGACCTAACCACAAGTGAAAAACACTGAGAGAATTCGACCATAGCAAGAGAGAAAATAAAAAAAAAAAAAACTTTTTTCTAACTCTCCCTTATTTTGCAGATGCGGCCGCCCAAAGAGAAAGGTGTTCTCTGTTCGTTTTTCACATGAGCTCCATCTCTTATCGTAACGTGCCCACACATGCGTTGTCAGACCATGGGTCATAGCTCGGAAGATCTGGTGGTAGATCGAAGAATCGAAAAAGCGAAATCAAGAAAATGGTATGTAGTTCTACAGATTATTTTTCTGCGTATACACAAGAACTCGTTCCTGATTGAAAAAGGATTTTAATAAAAGAAAATTTTTGAAACCCTATTCTGCACGTTATTTGATAATCAAATCCTTTTCTTTTCCCCTTCAATTGGTATCAGAGCCTCGGTTCTAAGTTTTTGTTGTTATGGCCAAAATCTGTCAAGCCCAAATTTAAGACAAAACAAGTCCGGCCTAAGATTGTGACTCATTTCATACTAAAGCCTAAGGCTCAATCATGTTACGAAGGAAGGCCCAAAACCAGGCAAATCCTCCTTCCTGGGTTACACTGCGACCCATTCTACCTATGGTAACCAATATCGTGCGACATAGATACCCATATATGGTTACTCGACATTGTTTATTGATCGTCGAGTCCGAATATACAAGGCCAAGGTCACATCCTCATGGTCGTACGCCTCAGGGTACCCCGATCCCCTCTTTGTCACACGACTTAGCTCAGGTCACCAACCATCCATATGGGCCCAGACCCATAAATCAATTCACCTAGCGACAAACTTCAACACTCATTAACTTAGTCAATTAAGTAATGGTTACCCCCATGATTCGGGTCACCTAGGAAATAACCGTCACCCCTCTCATCAAGATGGAGGCTGTTACATCCGAATCCGGAGCATTCAAATCCAGGATATAATCCACCCCTCTAACGGGTGGATCAGGCTTCTATAAATAGAAGAGCTAACACTTAAAAAGGGGGTTCACGCATACGGATACAGGAACGCTTTAAAGTCAAGAACACTCAAAACAGTCAAGCTTTAGATGGGGAATCACCGGCGAACACCAGTCATCTCCGAATCATTCAACCATCAAGATTCCGATCATTTATATTATTCCACTGTCCTTCACAAGGGTCATCACCCTAAGAGTAAAATAAGTATTCCTATCCTTGATATTTTCCATTCTATTGACCTTTGATTGTACATTTTGCTGACTTGATCGTCGGAGTGACTTTGGCCGGCACCGCCCCAGGTGTCCCAGACGTCATACGGATCACGTGTGTTATATCTTTACAGGTTATAGTGCCCAACACTCCCCAAGCAATTCCCGAGGACTACAATTTGGCGCCCAGCGTGGGGCATGACGATCCTTGAGCAAGCAAAGGTAGTGCGCAACACGTCTGGCAATGTCATCCAATAGCTCTCATCACAATGCGATGGAGGTTAGGTTCCAACTCCTCATATCCCAGATGCAGAAGAACACCTAGAGACTCCAAGTGCTCGAACAAGAGAACCAACGAGTGTTAGTGGAGAACCAAGAGCTGTAGAATAGGGTCAACTCCCTCACTGTCGTCCGCCTATTTGGAGACGCCTCAACGTCCCAGCCATGCCAGTTTGACCAAGTCGTCAATGCAGCTTTCTACGCACTAATTCGCCTGAACGAGCAAGGTATGATGGCGAACGACCTCGACCTAGTTCTTACAGGTATGGATCCGAGCACCCAAGCTACAGACGGAGTGCCCAATGTCGTACCGACATCCGACAGGCAACCCGTCGAACGGGATAGGTGTACACCAATCGGAAGGCCTGGCAAGGACGGCGTAAGAGGCGCCACCCTATCACCAACCCCAATGGCAACATCGGTTCAACCCAGCAAACAGTCTTGCCACAGGGAAAGCCTTCGACTCCCTCGCATTCAGCCCCGTCGAGTTCGAACCTGGTAAATTCTGAAACAGCTTTAGCTAACCCTGACTTGGCACGCAGGTTTGCAGAAATGATAGCGCTCATCCAATGCATTCCTGGAATGCCAGCTCTTATAAAGAAAGGAGCGACCAATAGCTTTTGCCGAATCCCCCTTCGTCGACGCGATAGCACTAGTGGAGATGCCAAGTAAGTTTAACTTCCCAAGTATGAAGCAGTATGATAAGACGACTGATTCCGACGATCACATTGCACAATATCGATAAAGGATGTTCACTAGCTGTAATCCCACGAGACCAGAGGTAGGCATGCATGTGCAAGGGCTTTAGATCAAGCCTCGTAGGGCCAGCCCTTCAGTGGTACACCAACCTCCCCAACGTCTCCATCAGCTCGTTCGCTCAACTCACGAACACCTTCGTAAAGCAATTTACTAGTAGTCGGAAGTTGGGAAAGCAGTCCGACGACCTCTACACAATTAGCCAGAGGAGGGGCGAACGCCTGCACAACTTTGTGGGCCGTTTCAACAAGGAAAAAGTCTTCATTCCTCACTAGAACCAAGCGACGGCCATATCGGCCTTTTGAAAAGGCTTGCTTCACGACTCCGATCTATATAAAGAACTCACCAAGTACCCGTGCAAGACAATAGAGGACATCCTAGCCAAGGCGTGGGCACAGATAAAATGGGAAAAGGATGAGGCGAATTACCAACCTGACAAGACGAGCGGGAGAGAAGACAGGTCGAGCAGAAGGGTTAAACGATGAACAGGTGACAGACGAGTTGAACCATATCCAATATCGTCCCGAAGAGACAACCGAGGAAGAGACAGTCGCCGTCCGAACGACAGGCCACCTAGACCAATTGATCGACCAAAGAGTAGGTTGCCCGAATACAACTTGAATATCAAACCGGAAGAGGTCATCGCCTTGCTCAAAGGGATGGGCGGATCAGTTAGGTGGCCAGCTAAGATCAAGAGCCCACCGAATCAAAGGGACAGCTCCATGGCGACCACGGACATCGGACTGAAGACTGCATCGCCCTATGACTGGAGGTGGCTGAGCTGCTCAAGGGGGGCCATCTCAAAGAATTCCCTGACTGACAAAGGCAAGAAAACTTTGAATATGCGCGACGACTGGTCACACAACAGTGGCTCTACTCCACCACCGGAACCTCCCCGGCACGAGAGGACTGTAAACGTCATCTCTGGTGGATCCGAAGTAAGCGGAGTCACCTATTCAGAAGCTAAACGCCACGCGCGACAAGCTGGACGCTTGGAGCTCCGACAAACCCATCCAGGAGACCCGGCCTACAACTATCCAGTCAGTTTTAGCAGTGACGAGCACACGGACCTGCTCAACCCCCACCACGACGCACTGGTCATTTCATTAACAGTGGCGAACTACTTGATCAAGAGGATCCTGGTCGACAACGGAAGCTCAACAAATGTGCTCTTTCTCAATGCGCTAAGAGAGATGGGCATCGACGAAAGTAACATCGTACGTCGCTCGACCGTACTGGTAGGATTCAGCGGGGAACAGAAGAACACTATCAGGGAAATTTTCCTGCCCGTCTACGTGGAGGGAGTCAACCTGAATGCTCGCTTTCTTATCCTTGACTGCCCGTCGTTCTAATACATAATCATGGGTCGCCCGTGGATCCACGAGATGAGGGCAGTCCCCTCCACATACCATCAGGTTATCCGTTTTCCCACCAAATGGGGGGTCCGCGAGATCCGAGGGCAGCAGAAGACCTCGCGGGACTGCTATCAAAACACTTTGAAGACCAGGTCATCTGACTTATAGCAATTACAGAGTTCGAGCTCCACTACCAATAGAGACGAACCTGAGATGGAGGAGCTCGACGAAGGCCCCACACACTCAGACTTCCCAGATCATAAGGTTAGTATAGGCTCTCGCCTCCCGCCGGACATTAGAGCCATGTTAATCAGTTTCCTCATGGCTCGACACGATAGCTTCGTAATGGTCCCACGCGGATATGACCTGCATTGACCCAGAGGTCCTAATGCACAGGCTGCAGATTGATCCAGACTATCCACCCGTGAAGCAAAAATGAAGGAAGTTCGCACCCGAACGCAACAAAGTCATTAATGAAGAAATCTAGAAGCTAATCGACATTGGCTTGGTGAGAGAAGTGAACTACTTGGACTGGCTCACGAACGTAGTAGTCGTAAACAAGAAGAACGGGAAGTGGCAAGTCTGCATCGACTTTACAGACCTCAACAAGGCCTGTCCCAAGGATTCCTTCCCTTTACCACACATCGACATGATGATGGATTCTACTACGGGCCACGAGTTGTTGAGATTCATGGATGCATTCTCCAACTACAACCAAATTCTCATGCATCTAGACGACCAGGAGAAGACCTTATTCATCACGGAGCACGGCATTTTCTACTACAAGGTAGTTCTATTCGGCCTCAAAAATGCCAGGGAAACTTACCAACAATTGGTCAACAAGATGTTCGCGAGCATGCTTAGACAGACCATGGACGTTTGCATCGACGACATGCTTGTAAAATCCTTGGTAGCAGAGCAGCACCTCGACCACCTTCGACAATTGTTCGACATCATTAACAAGTATGGAATGAAGCTTAATCCTACCAAGTGCTCCTCCGGTGTGTCATCGGGGAAGTTCCTTGGTTACCTGGTAACTAGAAGGGCATCGAGGCCAACCCAAATCAGATCCGATCAATCATGGATCTGCAATCTCCCAAAAGCATCAAAGATGTGCAGAAACTGACCAAACGGCTTGCGGCCCTCAACCGCTTCATCTCAAAGTCGTCCAAGAGATGCAAACCTTTCTTTGACACCCTAAGGAAGAACAAGTCGTTCGATTGGAATCAAACATGCAAAGAAGCATTTCAAAGCATTAAGTGATACCTAGCAGACCCTTCACTCCTATCCAAACCGAAGGAAGGAGAGACACTTCTACTTTACCTCGCCGTATCCGAAACGGCCATAAGCGCAGTACTAGTGAGAGAGGAAGAAGGCAAGCAACTCCCCGTCTACTACATTAGCAAAATCTTGCTCGACGCTGAGACTCGGTATGCTCAACTCGAAAAACTGGCCTTTGCGCTAATCACAGCTGCAAGGAAGTTGAGGCCATACTTCCAATGCCACACCATCAGCGTGCTCACTACTTTTCCCTTGAAGAACGTCTTACACAAGCCCGAGCTTTCCGGACGACTAGTGAATTGGGCCGTAGAGCTGAGCGAGCACGATATCAACTACCAACCCTACACGGCGATCAAGTCGCAAGCAATAGCAGATTTCATAATGGACTTTACACCCTGAACTCTACCACAAGCGGAAGAAGAACTTTGCACCATATCATGTCGTCGTATCGAATGAGGAGTGGACTTTGGCCATCAACGGTTCAAGTAATGTCAAAGGCAGCGGACTAAACATAGTACTCACTTCACCCGAAGGTCATGTCATCGAGCGATCCATCCGATGCGGGTTCAAAACCACCAACAACGAAGCTGACTATGAGGCCCTCATAGCCGGACTCACTTTGGCAAAGGACTTGCACGTCAAACGGATAATGGTACGTAGTGATTCCCAATTAATCGTACGACAGTTGCAAGGGTCCTACCAAGCTCAAGATGTGAAGATGTCAGCCTACTTGACATTAGTAAAACAACTACAAGCCTCGTTCACGTCGTTCGACTTCGAACAAATAGCAAGATCCAAAAATACACATGCCGACGCACTTGCCAACCTTGGTTTCGCACTAGATACGACTGTCGAACGGACCATCCCCATGGTCTTCATCCAATAGCCAGCTATATGGAAGCCGGCAGAGCTCGAAGTCGAATCAATCTCGGATGAACCGACTTGGATAACTCCGATCTACGACTACTTGATGAATGACACCCTACCATCTGACAAGGTTGAAGCGCGAAGAATTAAAATAAAGGCTGCCCGATTTTCCATAATATATGGGCGACTCTATAAGAGGTCCTACTCCGGTCCCTACCTTAAATATGTCAACCCAATTGAGGCTCAGCAAATACTCAAGGACTTGCATGAAGGGCAATGCTGAAACCACTCGGCAAGGAGAAGCCTTGCTAATCGAGCCCTCATAGCGGGATATTATTAGCCAACAATGCGATCCGAGTCGCACGACTTTGTCAAGCGATGTGACCCCTGCCAGTGCTTCGGCCAAGTTACACATCAGCACCTAGAGCGACTTCATCACATCTCAGCTCTATGGCCCTTCATGAAGTGGGGGATGGACATAGTGGAAAAATGCCAGTCGCCACGGATGGGAAGATCTACATGCTCGCGGTAACAAATTATTTCACTAAATAGATCGAGGCCAAGTCCTACGTCAAAATCAAGGATACCGAAGTTATGAGCTTCATTTGGAAGAAAGTCATATGCCGCTACGGAGTCCCTAAAGAGATAGTTACGGACAACGGCTCGCAGTTCATATTGTACGATTTCCAAGATTTCTGCGACAGATGGAAGATCAAGCTCAGTTACTCCAGCCCCAAGTATCCTCAAGCAAGCGGTCAAGCGGAATCCACTAACAAAACAATCATCTCCACCCTCAAGAAGTGGCTTGACCAATACAGGTGAAAATGGGCTGACGAGTTGCAAAGAGTGTTGTGATCGTACCATACGACTGCAAGAACATCAACGAGAGAAACACCTTTGTCCCAAGCCTATGGTTCGGAGGCCGTGATTGCCACCGAAGTTGACTACCCATCCTACAGAGTCGAACACGCGACCAAAGAGGCGAACGACAAGGAATTACAGAACGAACTTGACACGACTGACGAGCGTCGCGACAAGGCCGCGATCAGATGAGCCATATATCAACATAAAGTCACTCGACATTATAACAGAAATATTCGACTGAAAACATTCAAGATTGGAGATTGGGTTCTGCGCCGCGTCTTCCAAAATACGAAGGAACAAGGGGCAGGTAAACTCGGTCCTACATGGGAAGGACCTTACCAGATCACCAAATTGGTTGGACAAGGAGCCTATCAACTACGGTGTACAGACGGCATGAAGATTAGTAACAGTTGGAATGCCATCCATCTTAAAAAGTATCATTTCTAAAACCCTTGTCTTTACTACTCTTGTCATTTGAATTTGAGTAATCATTCTGCAATATGGGACTGACTTTTGGCATCGGAAGGCCGTTGGTAAAGCCAACAGCTAACCCTAACTTTTTGTTGTAGGTTGACGACGTTCAACATTCCCGCATTCAAGGTCTTCGACTCACGTCAACCAGCCACATCTCCATAATGAAGTTTGACATAAACATACAACTAGCATTCAAGGTCTTAAGTTACACGATGGAGAGAATTTTCTAAGTTCAAGCATAGCACCATGCAGGTCCCACACTTCAACTGTGGGCACATCACCCTATAAATATCACAAGTACGAGCATCAGCACAAGTCGTATGACCAAAAAAAGAGTCAAGCTTCATCATTTCACCTTTTCACCGACCTTTCAAGGGACTGTGAAGTTACACGACGAGTAGCCATTACTTAGTTGAAATGTTCCTACGTCGCACGAACAAACGTGTTACTATTACTCAAATTGTTTGAATACCAAACAAGTTCAACTACTTGGTCGTACGACTTCATACAAGTTAAATGGATTTTCATTCGTGGTAAAGTACGAGATTTCAAAACCATTGTATACTCAGAAATATAATGTCGTTCGATTAATGCAAATCTAAAGTTGAAACAGCCCCAAGGCAAAAATTCAAATATTAATAAGTGCAAAAAATTCAAACATCTCTACAGGCATCATCCAGCTCTCCCTCAAGCGCGGCGTCCTCGACCATAGCAGTAGGTTCATTGTTGCTCGACTGTGCAGGCAAAGCTACGACAGCCGAGCCCTCTTAGGCTAGATCGATGAGGTTTTCATTTTCAGCCTTGTCCTCGACGACCGTCGCCTTGGCAGATTGGCTCTTCTCCTTAGCTCCACCGCATTAGTCACAATAAACACCCTATGTGATCACACAAGCAAATTAGTATACTCTATCTAATTTTACTTGTGGTGGACATTACACTGAGCACGTAGTGGGTGTCTCCTCTCGGTACATAACACACAACCAATTTATCATCTAAATGTAGGCCTTCACATTCAAAAGCATTAAGCACAATAATACCACTCAACAACACAATAATCAACCACAACAAATTAAACAATCAATTCATTCAATCATTATAGAATAAGATCCATCAAAACCCCAACTTACAAGTTTAGTTCATAATCATGGTTTATAATAATTAAACTAAATTAAATTAACTAAAACAATTAAAATAAAGCGAGATGGATTAAATGGAGGATAATGCGAGGTGGTCACACGGTTCCAATTACGGAAATGGAAAACATATTGATTATTATTAAGCACATAATATCATGAAATAAATCACAAAATATATTCACAAACAATAAAATCCAAATCCGTTCATAGTTCCGAAAATCACCTAACAATAGTTCTAACAACTTATAATCATAAATGAACAATCAAAGGAAGATTAATGAGATGAAATATAACCCATCGAATCTCTCAAGAGTCGAAATCCCGCTTTGGTCCGGTTTCGATCTTCGTTTTCTTCGATGAACGCTCACGAACTAGAGATTGTTTTGGTGTTTTGGGATGTTGGGTTGTGTTTTAGAGGAGCAAGATTGGTGAAGAATCACCCTTGGAGCAGCTTGGGAGCTACTGGGACTGTTCTTGGACGCGCTCCCTCCCTTTTCTGCCCAGCTGCTGCAATTTGCTTCTTATAGCAGCAAGTTAGGGCTGCTGATTTCCTTCGCCTGGCTTGGTTGCGGTGCCCACTGGACCGCGAGGTGGGATGGCCGCGCTCGAGCTCGCCATGCTTACTGGCCACCATTCTTCTTCCTTGCGAGCTGGACCGTGAGCTGCTGTGGTCGCGGTCGTCCTCGCGCTGCTCACTGCCTGGGCTGGCTCATCTTCTCCGCGAGGAGGGGCGCGAGCTGGGGCTGGTCGCGCTGTGCATCGCGCTGCTCACTGCTTGGTCTGGCTCGTCTTCACCGCGACAAGGAACGCAGGCTGGCTGGTCGCGCTGTGTGCATCGCCATGCACACTGCTGCGTTTTTATTTTTTTCTTAAACAGCAAAACGACGACGTTTTGCACCAGCTCTTTGGTGCCAAAACAGCGCCATTCCACTAAAGGCCAGCTTCCTTAGGTGCAAAACGCACCGTTTCACTTAAATTGGTGAAACTTTCTAAAATTGCAGTTTTACCCCAGAACTTTAACATGATTTCATCGAGGCCCTTCCACCAAGTTACTGAAATTACACTTTTTCCTCAAAAATATATAAAATCATCACTTGGGTCCCTAAACCTGCACACTCAAGGAAAATACGTCAAAAGCACCAAAAATACTCAAGAATACAATTAAAAGATACGGTTTAAGAGATATAAAAATACGCAAATTATAGACCGATCACTCCACCGTCGTCGTCCTCCTCATTCTCGTCATCTGAGCGAGTTAGCTCCTCATGGTCAGCAATCCACCTGTCTAAATTCCACTCAACCGCACGACCTTCCTTATATTGCCTCATCAGGTCCGCTCTAGTCTTGATAATGGCGTTGAACACATTATCCTCCTGCTGGTCATACAAAGTGTCGTACGCCAACTCCTTCGCCTTGAGATTAGCACTCAGCAGATCGACCTCGGACTACAGCTTCCCTAATTGCATGGTCGCTTTGACCGCATGACTGGACGCCTCGAGGACAGTCTTCTTGGCTTCCAAATTGGACGCCTTCAGCTTCTCATTATCGAACCTAAAGCTCTGGTTGCTCTACTTGAGCTCCCTCACCTTCTTTAGGGCCAAACCAAGTTCCTTCTTTAAGTATATTTGGGATTGTAGAGCTTGCAAGATAAAATCTCATACTTAGTAAAAATATCATAACCAGTTATGAAAGTTCAAATGTCGCACGACATTACCTAGAATTGGGGGCTAAGACCCCAATCAACAGCCGTTCGACTTAAGGCATGATCGACCCAAAGTCGGAGTATGCAGAAGCGTTCTGAGGGAAAGGGAGGTCAACCGACGCTTCACTACAAGTAATTGAATCATCCCTTCTCCGTTTCTTCCCAACAGGGCTCATGTCGAGAGCCTCCTTGCCTCGACTGGGTTGGGGAAATAGTGGAAGAGTCTTTATCGGTTCAGCAGGGCCACTCGACTGGGCATTCTTTTTCCCTTTCTTCTTCTCCTTTAGCCTATTTAAGGCCTCATCTATATTAAGGGCATCGAAGTCTTCGTCCATCAGATCAACTGCAAATCATCGTTCGACGTATGAGATGAGAGTTAGAAACCTTATGCCGTACAGTCACTCGACACAATGCCTAACTCTGACAAACTCGACTAAATTTTTGAAGGCTGCGTAGGGAGTACTTGGCTCGTTGATGACCGAGAATTTCCACAAGTGGCTAGGCCGCAGGTTCTCCTCGGTCAAGATCCTCCTCTAACTTCTTTCTTTCACGCCGTACGATAGTATCTTCTCTGTACGCTTCGCACAAGTTAAGCCTACCAAGGCCTAGAGAGCCTCTAAGTTCACTGCAACACAAGGAAACAAAAAAGATAGTTCGGTGAGCACAACAAGTAGAACTATGTCAAACGACATGACACGACAGAGTCAGTAACCCACCGGCCTTGAACCATGTCGTACGAACGGTTGTATCCCCTATTGGCCACTCGACAAGAAGGCCCCGCGTAAAGAAATACCTATCCTTCCACGACCTATCATTCGTAGTCAGCTCCGTGATGAGGTGTTTCCTATTCACTCTGAGCGTCAAGTTATAGCGACCCTTCTCAGTATCGTGCTCCCTCATCGAATCGGTGTATAACAGGTCTGACAGTTCGAAAACAATGGACTTCATCGTACACAGCAGCTCCTGCCCTAACAGGATCCTTAAACTGTTGGGCATAAGTTCCCTTGGGGTAAGCTCGAAGTGGTCCAAAACCTTCCTCAGTAGTCCGACCACTGGTAACCTGAACCCGACCCGCTGGAATGGAAGCTCGTAGAAGCATGTCCACCCTGGGATATCCCAGTCAGGTCTCTCCTCCTTGTAGAGCACCTTCAGGTCGACACCGTCAGGTATGGCACAGTTATAACTTGGATATTTTGACTTGTCCAGAAGCCATGTTTCAATGGACACTATTGAAAACTTAACGTTAAGATTTAATATCCAATACCTCAAAATATTCATATGATGGTATTCTACTCGCATTTAATAAATGGAGCCACGATGTCCATATCGATTTACAAATGAATACTACCAAACCATCAAGGATAGATTATGCAATATAATCGTACTCATTGACAGCTCAAATGATTATTCTTGTAACCATAAGTCCATCATTTATCTCAGAATTGAGATAGACTCTCTGATTATCCTCAAGTGAAGACTTTTATCCACTAACGGTTGTGGATAAAGTATTCTACTGTGATCCTATTCAATGCACATAGTGCACTAGATTCTTTTGCCCGAAGACACTACACTTTGATTATTTTAGACTCATCATATCACATTTGATTCTAATCAAATGCTAGCAAAAAAATCTACAAGTTTAAAAAGGTAAAGATGCCCAACCTTTATCTTAAGTTGTGAATATTGTTTAAGATTAACTAAAGACTTGTGTCTACCTCATACATATCCAGATGTACGAACAATTCTTTATTTCTCATAGTCTTTTGACCTTATGATTATTTAATTTTGACAATTATAATATTTAAACTATAAATACTATAAGATTTGTTAAATTAGAAATCACTTTATTAACATGAAAAGATTGTCAAATACACTATTACACTCTTGCTATTGAGCATAAGCCTAACAATCTCCCACTTGCGCTATAGCAAGTATGTCATATCTCACATTCCTATGTTCTCTAGGTGCCCATCAAAACTCTTCTGTGGTAGAGCCTTTGTGAAGGGATCCGCTAGATTTTCTGCTGACGCAATCTTGGTAATCGTCACGTCACCCCTATGCACAATCTTCCTTAGTAGGTGATACTTCCTTTCAATGTGTTAACCTTTCTTATGACTTCTTAGTTCTTTCGAATTAGCCACTGCCCCACTATTGTCACAGTAGATAGTGATCTACTTATTCACATTAGGAACCACTTCCAAGTCAATCAAGAACTGGCGGAGCCAGACAACCAATTTAGCATCTTCGCATGCGGCAACATACTGAGCTTCTATGGTGGAATCAGCAATGCAGGATTGCTTGATACTCTTCCATATGGCTGCGCCTCCTCCAAGAGTAAACACAGATCCTGATGTGGATCTTTTGGAGTCAGAATCCAATTGGAAATCAGAATCTATATACCCAATGGGAATTAAATCTCCTCCAGAGTATACTAGCATATAATCTCTCGTTCTCCTGAGATACTTGAAAATATGCTTGACTGTTGTCCAGTGATCAGGACTAGGCTTCGATTGAAACCTGCTAACTATGCCAATAGCAAAACAAATATCTGGTATAATGTAGAGCATACAATAATGAGACTTCAAACTGCTGAGGCATATGGAACCCTACTCATGAATTGCTCAGAGGGTCGTCCAAACATGGCCTGCAATGACTCCATTATTTCAAATGCAGAAGTCATTGACTCGTGCTTCGTCATAAGCACTTCGGTCATGCCGGCCAGCAGAAATGTGCGGGCCTTTTCATCAGCCAAACCCACTTCTTGTAGGCTTCTTTAACGGGCCTTGGCGCGTTAGGAATGGGTTGCGAAGGACATTCCTCCAAGAGTATAAATTTAACGTCCTTGCAGACCATGATTGCGTTCATATTATGTTTCCACTTTGTATAGTAATCCCGGGTTAATTTTTCATTTGTAAGGATGGAAATTAAAGCAGAAGACATTGCTGAAAATTAAAGACATAAATCTTAAATTAATATTATTCATTCATACATTCATTTCATGTTATATGTTCGGCATAAAATTAAACATAATACATGAGCATAATTTTAATGAACTAAAAAAATCCCTAAAATTAGTTACTATGCCGTGACAATCCAACATACCACAAGTAAGTGCCTAGGTAGGCTAGGTCAAATCTTTGCATGTTAGATCTAAACATTCACAATCGGATAATACACCAAAATAACTTTTTATTCTTATATTATCCAACCATCACTTTGGTTTAGTCAGGATAATAAATTAACAACTTAATTAAGTCCTTTATGAGTGTGACCCATTGTTCAGAATTCATGAACTTAACTTGAGAGTTGCCTAGGTAGGCTAGGTCAATCCCAAAAGGCATTATGAAAACCTATCCGTTAAGAAGTCAATCTTGGTATTGACTCTTATGGACACCTTCCGTAGGGAGGACGAAAGCAAAGCCATCACGAGGCGCCACTCGAGTCTCAAGGTGTTGGATTAATAATGGAAACTGCGGGATATGATGTCATATATCTCTCTCCCACTCACTATTTGTAGTTTAGGGTTTTCTATAAACTAAGAGTTTCTAAAACTCTATATTTCTAGTCTTTACTTAGATTCTACAGCTAATATAAAATCTAAGTTACTAGTTATAATAAATTATTTCATTTTTAACATTTAAAAAAAATTAACTTATTATGCAATTTCTAATTTACATAAACTATTTAAATAAACTAGAAATTATATGTGAAATTACCAGGTTTTAACTATTAAAACTAAATCACATTATTTGGTCCAAGTAAGTGCCTAGGTAAGCTAGGTCAAATCCTTACATGTCAAATCGAGATATTCTCAATTGGATAATACACCAGAATAACTATTTATTCTTATATTATCCAACCATCGCTTTAGTTTAGTCAGGACATTAAACTAACAACTTAATTAAGTCATTTATGAGTGTGACCCACTGTTTCAGAATTCATGAACTTAATTTGATAGTGCCTAGGTAGGCTAGGTCAGTCCCAAAATACATTCTAAAAACCTATCCGTTAGGAAGTCAACCTTGGTATTGACTCTTATGGACACCGTCCGTAGGAGGACGAAAGCAAAGCCGTCACGAAGCGCCACTCAAGTCTCACGGCGTTGAACAAACAATGGAGACTGCAGGATATAATGTCATATATATCTCTCTCACTCACTATTTCTAGTTAGGGTTTTCTATTAAACTAAGAGTTTCTAAAACTTTATGTTTTTAGTCTTTATTTAGATTCTACGGCTAATACAAAATCTAAGTTTACTAGTTTTAATAAATTATTTCATTTTTAACATTTAAAAAAAATTAACTTATTATGCAATTTCTAATTTACATAAACTATTTAAATAAACTAGAAATTATATGTGAAATTACCAGGTTTTAACTATTAAAACTAAATCACATTATTTGGTCCAATTATGTCTTTGGTGTTTAATCAAATTAAAACCTAACATTTAAAAGGACCTAACTAATCTAATTAAACACTTTTAATATATAGATTGGTTAATAATGAGATTTACTAAATTTTTACTCGTAAAAGCTAATCTCATTATTTGATTCTTTTTAATTAACTAATTAATCTAATTAATCTTAATTAATTTAAAGAATCTAGCTAATCAAATATTGACTATTCATTAATGAGATTTATCAAGTTTTTACTCCTAAAAACTAATCTCATTATTCGATTCTTTTTAATTAAAACATTAATCTAATTAATCTTAATTAATTAAAAGTGAACCCAACTAGTCTTTTTAATTAAACTCTTTAATTTGTTGATTAGTCAATTAATGGATATTATCAATTTTGTGCACCTAAAAACTAAATCAATTATTCAATTGCCAATTATGAAAATTGTTACCTATTTTAATCTCATTAAAATAAAACAATATAAAATGACAATTATGCATGACATATTATTTATGCATGTGTAGGCACACCTAATCTAGATGACATTCATATGTATGACAATGCTTTAACATCCATATAATCATCACATGAAAATAAATAAAGCGAACGTAATTGACCGAGTGACATGGGTTATCTAATTTAAACAACTCTAATTACAATTGTATTCTCAAGGCATTCCTTGATCTTCAAGAGCTCTTCTCCGAGTTGAATTCTTCTAGTCTTTGTTTTCCTATCAAGTCAAACTTGATTTTTGTAAAAAGTCAATATCTTTTCCAAAGGTCCACGTGTTACCTTAACACGCACCCTAAGTCAAGACGAAACCCTAAACAACCCTAACGCATGCGAAAGTACGGCTACCAATAGCGTAGCAGCACGCGTTTGTGAGTCGTTTCGCCCACAATTTTTCGCTCCAATTTTCTGCACTTTTTCCAGAAAATATTCTACAATATTTTTCCAGAAAACTTGCAAAAAATCTTCAGAGGAAAAAATTGGGAAACAGCCCAAAATAGGGGCAGCAGTAGCCCGCGCATAACCAAACGCGCGGCCGTTGCTGTGCGCTAGTGTGCGCAACCGCTAGGCCTGCCCCTGTGCGCAACAGCCCGCACGCACTGGTGAGCGAGGCCACTCGCGCGCGCGGCTGTCAAAATAGTCGCTTTTGTTTTCGTTTCTTCTTCGCATCATCCGCTTCTTCGACTCTTCATAGGGCAGATTGATTACAAGAATTACAAAAAAAAAAATTACAGCTGCAAAAAAAGACTTTGTCATAAACAATTGGCCCAAAACAAAAACAAACCTATAACTCATTCACTATATAAATAACGACCTATTACGCTTTTTTTAAAATTATACAATCAAATTATATAACAATAAAAACAAATCATACAATCTAGATTTGTGCCTACACAATAGTATATCAAAGATCAAGAATCAAAAAAGAAAAATAATAATCAAGAAATATGTAGTTTTTCTTTTTCTTTTGTGTATATACAAAAACTTAGAACCAATGGCTCTGATACCAATTGAAGGGAGTTTTAGAAAAGATTTGATTATCATATAACGTGCGAAATTAGATTTCAAAAATTTTCTTTTGAAAAACAGTTTTTCAACTAGAAACGAGTGATCAGTCATTTATTGTTATATATTTACGACCCTTAGATCGTTTCTTTTGATTGTATTTTTGAGTATTCTTGGTACGTTTAATGTGTTTTGTGAGTATGTGCAGCTATTAGATGAGCCCTGTGAATTAGTACGAATACACGATGAGTTGAGACAAAATCGGGCAATTCGGGACATGTATTCTTGGTATGAGGTGCAGGAGCTTACCAAGGAAGCCTTGGTGGACTAAATTGAAGATTTGGCCCCGCCTGTGAATAGTACCGTACACGTGAATAGTGTATAATGAACAGTACCGTATAAATAAACAGTACGTCTCGTAAACAGTGATGTCACAGTACCGTATACGTATGCAGTGACGTCAACAATACCGTACGTAAGCAGTGACGTATATGTGAACAGTGAATGTCGGCGTCAACAGCACCGTATACGTCAGCAGTGACATCAACAGTACCGTTCGTAAGCAGTGACGTATATGTGAACAGTGGAATGTCGGCGTCAACAGGACCGTATACGTCAGCAGTGACGTATACGTGAACAGTGTATAATGAATAGTACCCGAAGATTTTCTTATAAATACCTCATTTCCTTCATTTAAAAGGATATCAAAAAAAAGAAAGGGAGAAGAGGGGATCCAAGACAGAGAGTTCAGCTGGGTTCGTTCCAGCAGCTCTTAGCTGCGGCCTAGGGCCAATTTTCACCATTCTCCACTCTCCAAAACACCAACCATCATCATCAAACACCAACACAAGATTAGTTTTACGAATTACATCGATTGTTCATCAAGAGAAGACGAAGATTTGCGGAAGAGAAGTCTCAGCCGGACCAAAGCCGATTTCGACTCCACACGTCTCCGAATGGGTTGTATCACATCCCTTTTCCTATCTTCTTGTTATTTCGATTATATGAGTTGCTAATTTTGTTGTTAGGTGGTTTTCGGAACCATGACCGAATTTGGATTTTATTGATTATGAATATATTTTGTATATTATTTCATGATATTGTCCTTGAGCTTATTTGAACATTATCTTATTGCGTTTGATTTATGGTGTTTTGCGATTGCGAGAGTAGATTGCATGCCCCGTGATGAGAACCGATTTGATATTTACTGTAAGAGATTATATTGATTTTGAGTGTATTATATTATTACTTTGTGTTCGATTATGGTGTTTTGCGATTGCGCAAGTATATTGCATGCCCTGTGATTAAAACCGATTTAATATTTATTGTAATATTATATGAGAAATCATTGAAATTGCAGTCGAGCTTAATTGACTCTAAAATCAATACTGGGTTAGTTTCGATAAGAAATTACTTAATTAACCTAGGCATTAGATTAACTATGGTTTTCGATTAATTGCACTCTAGGACCAATAGGTGTGGTTGACCGAATTCACATACCATACCATTGCGGGAGCAATATAATGTGGTGTGGCCTTAGTTGAATTATTCTTATCATGTTAATAACGTGTTTCATAATAGTCAATATATTTCCTTATTCGGAATTGGAACCGTGAGACTACCTAGCATCATCTTCCATTTAATCCGTCTCGCTTTATTTTATTGCATTAGTAATTAATTATATTTTAATTAAAAAACCCAAAAAACAACAACCTTCATTTACGTTTACCGCACTACCTATAATCTCTAGTTTATAGAATTAGTTCCACCACTTCCTTGTGGATTCGACTCCGTACTCACGGAAATTTATTACTTCGACACATCCTGCACTTGGGATTTATTCCCACGCGTTTGAGCGTGTCAAGTTTTTGGCGCCGTTGCCGGGGAAGTGTTTCGGTAGCTTATTCTTTAAATTAGAGATTTTTTAGGTTTTATTTGCTTTTCTAGGTTTTTATTTATTTATTTTTTTTTTTTAGTTATCATTTTATTTCTATTTCCGTGGTTGTATTTTTTTTAGTTTTTCTTGTTTTTATTTTTCTTTTGATTAATTTTTATTTATCAGGTGCTCGAGCCATTAGCCATGCAATCTAGACAGTCGCAGATGTTGGCCGCTAAGACTAGGCAAAACTGCACAGGGCTTGCTTGCTATATATGTGGAGTTGGTGGACACGGTTCTTCTGTGTGTCCATCCAGGGAGACCTTCCCGGAGTATGAGTATGAACAAGCACAGGCGCTTAATTATTATCTTCCGTGGTCAGGGAATGATCCATACTCCAACAGCTATAATCCAGGATGGAGTAATTATCCAGACTCCTCCTGGAGAGATAGTCAGCAGCAGCCATGGCAGTATCAGGAGTGCCAACAACAGAGTTGGTTTGAGCCACTGCATCAGTACCAGTACCAGCCCAATGCACAAAGTTATTTTGATCAACCGGCTGATCAATCATTTCACCAGGTTCAAACATCACAAGATGACATGCTTGAGAAACTCATACAAAATATGCAGCAAAACAATCAGATAACTAACAGGATACAGGCACAACTCGGCCAACTGATCGAGGCATTGCAAAATAAAGTGCCAGAAGAGTTCCCCAACCAGCTAGAGCAAATAGAGGAGATTACCATTCCTCTGAATGGTATGACAGTTACTGATAGGGTTGAGGATGAACTTTCTGATTCTGTTAATGTTGCTGCAGGTACAGGTACTCAGCAGGTGAGAGTAGAGGTGAAAACAGGTTTGGGGGTTAAAACGGAAGTCAAACCTAAAGAGGAGCCTAAACCCGTTTCGACTAAGCCACCTGATGAAGGGACTAAATATGGAGATGATAGAAATTGCTTTAAGTTGAAAATTCTATTCTCCTTATTATTTCAGGTCCATAAAGAGCATGTACAATCATGTAGGCATGAGCTGATTGCAGGTCATGCAGAAAGCAAAGTCTGGGATGTATTTTGAGAGATAGCTCGAGTACGACGTCTTGCCTAGACGTTAAATTAAGCACTAGGAGGGAGGTAACCCTTTATTTTCATTTCTCTTTGTTTTCATTGTGTTTTTATCATTTTCATTCAATTTTGCTTTTCCAATTGAAGTGCTATGCCTTGTGTTGAGAAAACGAAGTACGGGGAGTGAGGTTGGATGAAGTGATAGTTGTGGATATTTAGGATTGTTAGTTGTGGATACTAGGACTGTTGTTCTGTGTTCATGTTTTGTGAGTTTTTGTTGTTTTCTTTGAATCCAGGATTTTAAACATTGAGGACAATGTTTATCTTAGGTTTGGGGGTATTTTATATTTTTGTCTTTTGTGTGTTTTTTAGTCTTGTTGGTGTATATAGGCTGGAAACCTAGACTTTCCTCATACGCACTGCGTTTGGAAGACTTAGGTATAACAATGCCACGTACACCAGTTTTGAGTCTTTTATTGTATCTTTCGTGTTTTGTTTTATTTGTTTTAGGATAGCAAATCATATGCATGCTTTATAGATAATTGGGTAATAATATGTAAATGCTTAGGTCATTTGAGTGTACAAAGTTGTTAACTAGAATAATGTCGGTAGTGTCTTTGCATCTAAACATATATGTCTGACATATTTGCATTGTAATATGTGAAAACTTCCAATTAGTAGTCCTGATTAATAGTGGAGACTACCCTTAGTGAGTTTTGAGCTTATTGTATATTCATTCTGAGGGAATTTTTGTTTCTACTCTTAAAACACTTTCTTGAGCTTTATTGTCACTAGATTGATCTCTATAGGTTTGCATTGGATGTTAATGAACTGCATTATAAAAATCTTGTATGTATGTTTTGAATGTTCAGTTTAGTAGATTTTGGAGATATGATCTAGGCATTGTGTGTGAACTCCTAAATAGCTTGATTTCCTGTCCTTAAATTGTGTGCTCCCTATCCCATTTATGGCCAAACACTCACATATTAGCCTTTTATTGTATGACCTACATGTTCAAAACAATCCTAGCCAAAATTGTAAAATGTTACCTTTGATGCTTGGAAACTAGAGACAATTAAATAGGGAATGTGTAAGTGTTGAGTGAGAAAAAGGAGTGGAGTAGAAAAGATGAAATGGATGTGGAAATGTGCAGAAAAATAAAATAGCCAACAGAAAATATAAAATACATATATGAAAAGAGTTGGCTAAATGAGAAAAGAAGTATGATGCACAAAGTAAAAATTGAAAAAGAGTTTGAAAAGAGGTTGAAGGAGAAAGGCGAGAAAAAGATTTGGAAGAAAAGTTGAATGAATTTGGTAGTCGTGAGAGAAATTGCACGAATTGAAAATTTTATGAAGTCTCTCAATAGGTTTCCAAGTAAGTTGAACCCGATTTCCATTCTTTTTGAGCCAATCACCCCAAAGCCCCATTACAACCTGAAAAAGACCTGTTGATCTCCTTAGGAAACTTAATTGTAATATTTGACATGTATGTATACTGATTTTTCTGTTCTTAGCATTTGATATCTTTCATGAGGTCCTTTGCTTAATATGTGCGTTCTTTCTAATTATTGATGCATACGACAAACTTTGAAATTCTTTGCTCATAAATTCCAGTCGTATGCAGTTAAAAGTGTGATTGCCTAGGTTCTGAGTGTCATTGAGTGAAAACTGGTGAGACTAGAGTCGAGGCGAATTACATCAGTGGTTTATTGGTATGGAAGGATTCACTATTATAAATGCGTTGCATGTCAGTGTCCTGTATGATATAGGGTGTATTAGACTAATTGACAGCATTTTGGATTTCTGATTTTGTGCTGTTCTTATGCCTTTGTATTTGTGTATATACTTGATTTGATGTGTAGCTATGTATGTGGTTAGCTTAGGACGTTTGTGGGTATCGTAGCTGGTAAACCCTCACGAGACTATAACTCGTTCACTAGGGCCACCTAGAGGTTTAAAGGCTTGTGGCATGTGCTAAGTGCCATCGTTTCATCCTACGAAAATGGATATAGCTTAGTTTATTTATTTGTTATTGTTAATTTTAGTTGCTTTTATTTTTGTTGTGCTGTGTGCCGATTTGCTTGAGGACAAGCAAAAGATAGGTTTGGGGGTATTTGATCAGTCATTTATTGTTATATATTTACGACCCTTAGATCGTTTCTTTTGATTGTATTTTTGAGTATTCTTGGTACGTTTAATGTGTTTTGTGAGTATGTGCAGCTATTAGATGAGCCCTGTGAATTAGTACGAATACACGATGAGTTGAGACAAAATCGGGCAATTCGGGACATGTATTCTTGGTATGAGGTGCAGGAGCTTACCAAGGAAGCCTTGGTGGACTAAATTGAAGATTTGGCCCCGCCTGTGAATAGTACCGTACACGTGAATAGTGTATAATGAACAGTACCGTATAAATAAACAGTACGTCTCGTAAACAGTGATGTCACAGTACCGTATACGTATGCAGTGACGTCAACAATACCGTACGTAAGCAGTGACGTATATGTGAACAGTGAATGTCGGCGTCAACAGCACCGTATACGTCAGCAGTGACATCAACAGTACCGTTCGTAAGCAGTGACGTATATGTGAACAGTGGAATGTCGGCGTCAACAGGACCGTATACGTCAGCAGTGACGTATACGTGAACAGTGTATAATGAATAGTACCCGAAGATTTTCTTATAAATACCTCATTTCCTTCATTTAAAAGGATATCAAAAAAAAGAAAGGGAGAAGAGGGGATCCAAGACAGAGAGTTCAGCTGGGTTCGTTCCAGCAGCTCTTAGCTGCGGCCTAGGGCCAATTTTCACCATTCTCCACTCTCCAAAACACCAACCATCATCATCAAACACCAACACAAGATTAGTTTTACGAATTACATCGATTGTTCATCAAGAGAAGACGAAGATTTGCGGAAGAGAAGTCTCAGCCGGACCAAAGCCGATTTCGACTCCACACGTCTCCGAATGGGTTGTATCACATCCCTTTTCCTATCTTCTTGTTATTTCGATTATATGAGTTGCTAATTTTGTTGTTAGGTGGTTTTCGGAACCATGACCGAATTTGGATTTTATTGATTATGAATATATTTTGTATATTATTTCATGATATTGTCCTTGAGCTTATTTGAACATTATCTTATTGCGTTTGATTTATGGTGTTTTGCGATTGCGAGAGTAGATTGCATGCCCCGTGATGAGAACCGATTTGATATTTACTGTAAGAGATTATATTGATTTTGAGTGTATTATATTATTACTTTGTGTTCGATTATGGTGTTTTGCGATTGCGCAAGTATATTGCATGCCCTGTGATTAAAACCGATTTAATATTTATTGTAATATTATATGAGAAATCATTGAAATTGCAGTCGAGCTTAATTGACTCTAAAATCAATACTGGGTTAGTTTCGATAAGAAATTACTTAATTAACCTAGGCATTAGATTAACTATGGTTTTCGATTAATTGCACTCTAGGACCAATAGGTGTGGTTGACCGAATTCACATACCATACCATTGCGGGAGCAATATAATGTGGTGTGGCCTTAGTTGAATTATTCTTATCATGTTAATAACGTGTTTCATAATAGTCAATATATTTCCTTATTCGGAATTGGAACCGTGAGACTACCTAGCATCATCTTCCATTTAATCCGTCTCGCTTTATTTTATTGCATTAGTAATTAATTATATTTTAATTAAAAAACCCAAAAAACAACAACCTTCATTTACGTTTACCGCACTACCTATAATCTCTAGTTTATAGAATTAGTTCCACCACTTCCTTGTGGATTCGACTCCGTACTCACGGAAATTTATTACTTCGACACATCCTGCACTTGGGATTTATTCCCACGCGTTTGAGCGTGTCAACGAGTTCTTGTATATACGCAGAAAAAGAATTTGTTTAGCTACATACCTTTTCCTTGATTTTCTTTTTTTTTTATTCATCGATCTACCACCAAATATTCTGAACTATAACCCGCGGTCTGACAACGTGTGTTTGGGCATGTCACGGTAAGAGATTAAGATCAAGTGAAAAATACACGGATTACTTCTTCTCCCTATGGCCGGCCGCACCCTGCAAGGGAAAGGGTTAGAAAAAAAAACTTGTATTTTTCTTCTCTCTTTTTGTGGTGGCCGAACCCTCTTATTCTTTTTCACTTATGTGTTGTCAATGTTTCTAGTATCATAACCCTTATATACTAGATCTTTTAGGGTTTTAATTTTGACCAAGTTAAAATAGGATTCTCAATCCCTTTTTATTTTAGTCTCCCTAAAGACTTTAATAATTGACTATTACAACTTTTAAAATAATTTAATTCTTTTAATTCTTTTTGTCCTAGTCATCTTTTAATCATATGACCTCATATTTAATAAATAGAATTAATAATTCTTAATTATTAATTTCTATAATTTTATTAAATATTTAATTAATTAAATAATTACATTATTTAAATATCCTCTTTTAATATATTACTTTCGTAATACTATTAATTGGACCATCCAATTAATCTACCGTAACCCTCGTTATCAACAACCATAAGGGCTAGCAAGGGTACCTAATGGACCCACAGTTTTGAGCTCCAATAATACTTAGTAATATTAATTAAAACTCTTTAATTCATATTTTACGATTATTAACCTCCGAGTTATTCCACTAAAAACCCGAGGTTGCACTCTCATAACTATAGACGTGTTTATACAATCTGAAGTCTCAGCATCCATTGATGTAACTATTTACATATAGTGCGATCCTCCACAAGTAGTTCATAACTAGAGTTAGGTCATAAAGTCCGTTATACCCCTATAGAAATATCGTTTCCTTTAAGTATCATTGATTCTCTAATGAACAATTAAATCATGTCTTCCTCACGGAAGCAGGAGAGATCTCATAATTGTTTAAGCCTCGAATTAACCCTTAAGGGAACTACTAATCTGCTTCAATCAAGAAGGAATGGATTCCACTGTTGTGTTCAAACCTTCTCAGCCACAAGCCAAACCGCAACTCCAAGATACGGAGGTATCGATTGAGATTCACGTCGACATCACTTATGGTAAATCAAAAGCCACGATCTAACCTGAAAGAGTCGATCAAACACTCAGGATTAAGATCACCTATAAATAGCCATCGTTTATCGATATATATATATATATATATATATATATATATATATATATGAATCTCATCAACTAACGGATCTCGGTGATAAATTCATATAAATCGTGGCCCAGTCCTATATGATCTCATCATATAAGGTGCCTCCATTCTCATGTCAACTACACAAGCGGTCTAGGATAAGACCACTGTACTATACAGAATGGACCGTAGCAGTAGATAAATTATAAACAAAGTACCCAGCTTTGTTCGCTCTCTACGAACTCTTTATATTGCATATCTCAAAATGAATCCTTTCTATATACGACCTTTATATACTTATTTTGATATTATATCTTACAATCTAGAATGTTCTTGCACAAAATGATTGTATTACTTAATATAAAATGCTTAAAAACTGGAATGATAAACTGAATAATTCTTATTAAGTCTTTAACCATTTACATTTACAAGCTTTAGGGCATAAATCCCAACAACTCTAATATCTCCTACTGCACAGGCAAACACCAACGCTCCGTTGCCTAACTGCAAGTTGAATTCATTCTCATTCAGTCTTTTCCTTTCCTGAAACCCCTACAAGGAATAACTAATATGATTAGTGGCTCCAGAGTCTACGATCCAAGAATCTGTAGAATCCGCCAGAAAATATGTTTCAAGATAATTAATATTACCTTCTTCCTTCTTTTTCTGAGACTTTGGGCAATTTCTTTTCCAATGTCCCTTTTCACCACAAAGGAAACATCTCCCTTTGATCTTGGTTACTTTCTTGGTCTCCTTCTTGGTAGGCCCAAGTTGCTTTTTCTTCTGTTGTTTCTTGACCTTCTTACGGGTCTTAACAGTAGTAACTTTACCAACCATATGAATCTCTTGACCCTTGCCTTTCACAAGGATCTTCTCAGCACTTTGAACAGCTTGCATCAGGCTCTGCAGGGTGCATTCCTTATTATTCAAGGTGTAGTCTAACTTGAACTAATCAAAGGAATCTGACAGTGAGTTAACAATCATGTCAATTTTCGTCTCACCATCTATCTCAGCGCCATTGAGTTCAGCAATGTTGAGATGTGCTATGACTTTCATCATGTGATCTTTCACAGCCTATTCAGGTTTCATCCTAAGATTCATGAAAGCAATCACTACCTCTCTCTTAGTCATCCTAGACCTCATAGCAAACATTTCCTCCAGAGACATCATTATATCAGCAGCAGTCCTCATTCCTTCATGTTGTTATTGCAACATGTCGGACATGGTGGCCATAATGTAACATTTGGCCATCTCATATGAGGTCTCCCACTGCTCATACTCACCTCTTTGCACCTTAGTAGATTCATCAGTAGGAGCAGGTGGTTTAAGAATAGACAGAAAAAACCTATGCTTTTCAGTTTGCAACAACAACCCAATTTTCCTTTTCCATGTGACATAATTATCACCAATTAAAGTATTATCTTTCAGGATGTTGATTAGGGATGGAGTCATGATTTCTGAATAAAATAAAAATTATATTAAGTAAACAATTATGATAAAGCAATTTCGAATATTATCTTGAATTAAAAAAAATAATTCAATCGTAAAATTCAACGGTGATCCAACACCCATAAATGTCACACCTCCTTTGGGAGTTCATACCATCTACTAGTTGGACTAGGTTCCATCTAATTGTTGACATAACAACCAGCATTTTCAATTTAGCCATATGATTTCTATTGACAAGAATTATTGGGAGGATATCAATAAAATCACATTGAGTGTGTTACCAAGGTATCGACCTTTAATATTTTCCCTTGTAAAAATCCCTCCTTTGAGAGTAGATATTACTTGACTCAATTGTCTAGTCTATCTTTGTAAGGAATTATCTTGCTAAATTCCATTCATGGATACCTCTTGGGGGGTTATCACACGAAACATAAAGCTCAACTAACCTTGGAGGCCATGGGTGTTCCAAACACCTTCTCCCAATCAATGGTTTAAAGTGTGTGATGGAATTTCATAGAATAATTTACCAAGTTGTCTAGATGCCAATTAGATACCTAAATCATTCAATGCATGTTCATACCAAAAGAGATATATGAGTGGCACTCCTATTCTATATGACATGTTATCAAACAACGATAAACATTACAATATTTACGAAAAAGTAAATAGCCACAATTTTAGTCCATCCTAAAGAGCAAGTAAATTACATTTGTTTGAAAAACAAAACCCTAACCCTAAATAGGCGAACACATAATCAAGCGGCCATCCATCCAAAGGTTTGTGACAAAGAGCTCGTTGCCGCCCATGGGTGCGTGCGCTGCCTCGTAAAAGGCGCGTGTGCGTTGCCTCTTCATGGGCATGTGCATATGCCCAAAGCCCTGGAAGGCTGTGCGTGCACACAGCCCCAGTTGGGCCGTACGCTGGCCACCCAACCCTGGGAAGGTCGCACGCTGCTGCACCGCAGCAAGCGCAGCTGTGCACTTGGTCGCACCCGCACTTGCTACCTTGTTGCACGCGGGCTGTCTAGGGCTGCTCCGTTGCTTCTTTTTCTGCTACCAATTCTTCAACTCTTCGATTCTTCGAAACTTGAATATATTACAGCAGTTTTATTTTACAATAAAAATAAAAACTTAGAAACTATCAAGAAGGAAATTATGGCGATGATAGGCCACCCTTTGTTACAATTTCAAAACAAAAATACATTGAAATTCTAGGACCAAAATCAAGCAACAACAAATCATATAAAAACATATATATATCCACAAATTCCAATGTAAATATATATATATATATATATATGAATACCTAGAGTGTCATTCTTACTAAAACATGCATATTTATAATAAAAAGAAATAGATTCACGTATATACATTAATTAATCAAGGGTCCAACAAGGCTCTGATATCAGATGTAGGAAAAAACACGCGGCGAAAGCGTAAAAGTAGAGTGGCTATATTTTAAAATTTTTCCTTAAAAGAGAGCGATATTAACCCTTGATTAATTAACATACATGAAAAAGGTATAGTACCTTTTTTAAACGTGACGATTGATGTTGCGTTAATATGAAACCGCATGATCTTCCAGTCCAATCACAAACGTGAATCACCTAGAAGTGTGGGCTCTCTTTCTTTGAATTGTATACTTAAGGATGGCAAAGAAAAAAAATTCTTTTTCGTTAGTCACAATAACCCTCCCGAGAAAATAAAGAACTTTTGATCACTTGTGAATTCTCAATCTTTCGATCGAAACTCGCATGTACCCAATTTGATATTGTGCACAAATCCTTTTGACGAAAAAGCTACTAGTGCACTATTGAAACTAAATGCTCTTTTTTCTTTTCTCTTGGCCGAATTCTCTCACACCTTTTGCTATGAGTTATGCGAATTTCTTAATCAAAATAAAACCTCAAAATTCTCCCCAAAACATTAGTCATGATCGAACTCCCTTGATGGATACTTAATGCTGGCCGAATTCTCCTATAGGGAGGATTTGTGTTTCACCAAAAAACCTATTAACCTTAGATTTCTTTCCTATCTCAACTTATAAGTGTATTATCCAATAATAAGTTATTGGATATTAATAATATTGTGACTTTATCAAAAACTTCCAAATTTGACCAATAGTCAATTAGAGTTTTGATAGTTATCAAAAACTTCCTAATTTGACTAGAAACCTTTTATTTATCTACTTATCAAATATAGTTTTTGATACTTATCATACTACCAACAATAGTCTAACACTAAGAGACCAACTCCTAGCAGAAAAAGATTTTGACTTTTAATTAAATAATTAATTAATTTTCATTTAATTAAAGAATTAAATAAAACAACATATTGGGCTAATTACCTTAGCCTTGCCACCCAAGCCTATATATGGGCTATGTGTTGTTTTTCTATTTTATTAAATCCATTGGACTTCAATAAAAAAAGTCCACAAGTGAATTAGACTCATTCTTACTAAAAAGAAACAAGTTCACATGCCTTATTTAATATATTAATATAATTTAACAGCCCATTTAATTAAAATGTTCAAATTATATTATAAATATTAATGGAATGCTAATCTGACACGACTTTTTTGTACCCGCAAGTATACGGGGTCGGCACAAGTAATAAAATGATGAGTAAATTATCGTCTCCACAGGGATATTTAGGCGTTGAGTACTAAAATTAACCAAGCCTATTTCTATTTGGATAATCGAAAGATATTAAAAGATAAAAATATAAAGACATGAAAATAAAGCAAGCAACCAATATGAGAGATTAGTTAGGGTATTTGAATTCACCTAATCCATCCGATTGAATTTCATGAGAGCACATTGTTGAGGTTTAATTATGCATGAAGATGACCGTGTTTATCTAATTTATCCAAAGTCCCCTCTCAAGGTAAATCGGACCTATTCCGCACACACTAATATCCTATCTCTCGATGGTATATCCAGGTGTATGGAAATGCATTAGTCACTATAAACACCCTATGTGATCACACAAGCAAATTAGTATATCTCTATCCAATTCTACTTGTGGTGGACATTATATCGAGCACGTGGTGGGCGTCTCCTCTCGGTACATAACACACCACCAATTTATCATCTAAATGTAGGCCTTCACATTCAAAGCATTAAGCACAATAAAACCACTCAATAATGCAATAATCAACCGCAACAAATTAAACAATCATTTCATTCAATCATCATAGAATAAGATCCATCAAAACCCCAACTTACTAGTTTAGCTCATAATCATGGTTTTCAATAATTAAACTAAATTAAATTAACTAAAACAATTAATATAAAGCGAGACGGATTCAATGGAGGATAATGCGAGGTGGTCACACAGTTCCAATCACGGAAATGGAAAACATATTGATTATTATTAAGCACATAATATCATGAGATAAATCACATAAAATATATTCATAAACAATAAAATCCAAATCCGTTCACGGTTCTGAAAATCACCTAACAATAGTTCTAACAACTCAAAATCATAAATAAACAATCAAGGAAGATTAATGAGATGAAATACAACCCATTTAAGCTCTCAAGACTCGAAGATCCGCTTTGGTCCGGCTTGAACTTCTCCGCTTTCGATCTTCGTCTTCTTCGATGAACACTCACGATCTAGAGTTGTTGTGATGATTTGTGATGCTTGGGATGTGTTTGGGAGGAGCAAGGAGGATGAGAATCACCCTTGGAGCAGCTTGGGAGCTGCTGGACTGCACTGCCACGAGCTCCCTCTCCCTCACCCAGCTGCTGCATTTTTCTTTTTATAGACAGCCCTTAGGGCTGCGTTTTTTTCTTCACCGCGACCTGTGGTCGCGGTGGCTTGGTCGCGGCCTTCACTGGGCTGCTTGAAGAGGCTGGAACGCGAGCTGCACCGCGAGGAGGGGCTGGTCGCGGTCGTGCTCGCCTTGCCCACTGCCACCTTTTCTTCTCCATCGCGAGCTACACCGCGAGCTGCTGTGGTTGCGGCTGTCCTCGCGCTGCTCACTGCTGGGCTGGCTCATCTTCACCGCGATGAGGGACGCGAGCTGGGGCTGATCGCGCGAGGCATCGCGGTGCTGACTGGCTCGGCATGGGCGTCTTCAACGCGAGCGAGGGCACGAGGGAACTGGTCGCGCTGTAAATGGCGAAACTGGTTTTTATTTTTTGTTTTCTTTCTTAACCAAAACGACGTCGTTTTGGACCAATGCTTTGGTCCAAAACGGCGTCGTTCAACTTAAGACCCAAAGCCTTAGGTGCAAAACGCACCGTTTCACTAATGGCTGGGGAAACTTTCTGAAATTGCATTTTTGCCCCAGAACTTTGCTATTGTTTCATAGATGCCCTTTCACAAAGTTACTGAAATTACACATTTTCCCCAAAAATATATAAAATCATCACTTAGATCCCTAAACCTGCACACTCAAGGAAAACACGTCAAAAGCACCAAAAATACTTAAGAATACAATTAAAAGATACGGTTTAAGGGTCGTAAATATATGAAAATAAATGACCGATCATAATCACACCCCATTAGGGTCACCCAAGGATTCTCACATCCTTGGTCACCCATTCCAAGTATTTGAGGAGTTACCGTGTGTCTTGATCACACAAAACCGCACCTCTCAAATCTTTTGGATTCCAAAATCCAAAAAACAATTCTTAGATGAACCCCTAAAATGGTCCGGTAGAATATATCAAGTGATCCATGCAAGTTCGTGCGGATTGAGGATCTTGGCGGGCTATCTAAATTTAAGCTTCAATAAACACAACCTAATCACAATCAACAAATGATTCACTTAGAACCTATCTATTAATTTTAGTTCATTCCACTAAACAACTAAAATTGAACTCTTAAATAAAAATAGAATAAGTTAGTGTCTCTCATTCGTACCCAAGACAACCTTATTGGAGAAAGTGTATCCTCGTGAAAAATACCAGTAATCGCCAAGAGCTCATAGACTGCCTATAGGTCTCCTAGTTACCATATTTACTCATATGACCACATTTTGAACTTGGATATTTTGACTTGTCCAGAAGCCATGTTTCAATAGACACTATTGAAAACTTGACGTTAAAATTTAATATCTGATACCTCAAAATATTCATATGATGGTATTCTACTCGCATTTAATAAATGGAGCCACGATGTCCATATTTATAAATGAAGTCCTTTATCGATTTACAAATGAATACCACTAAACCATTGAGGATAGACTATGCGATATAATCGTACTCATTAACAGCTCAAATGATAACACTTGTAACCATAAGTCCATCATTTATCTCAGGATTGAGATAGACTATCCGATTATCCTCAAGTGAAGAGTTTTATCCACTGACGGTTGTGGATAAAGTATTCTACTTTGATCCTATTCAATGCACCTAGTGTACTAGATTCTTTTGCCCAAAGACACTACACTTTGATGATTTTATACTCATCATATCACATTTGATTCCAATCAAATGCTAGCAAAAAAAATCTACAACTTTAACAAGGTAAAGGCGCCCAACCTTTATCTTAAGTTGTGAATATTGTTTAAAACTAACTAAAAAATTGTGTCTACCTCATACATATCCAGATGTACGAACAATTCTTTATTTCTCATAGTCTTTTGACCTTATAATTATTTACTTTTGACAATTATAATAATTAAACTATAAATGCTATAAGATTTATTAAATCAAAAATCACTTTATTAACATGAAAAGATTGTCAAATACACTATTACACTATTGTTATTATGTATAATCCTAATAGCCCCATCGTTCAGACATCCAAGACAAGCTGTTGTCACTTTATCATCGACCACATTCCAATTATTTTGATAAAACAAGGCCGACATACCATCGATGTCTGGAGCCTTTGTTGGAAACATTTACTTAACTACTGCATGAATTTCCTTTGCATCAAAATTCCTATTCAAAATAGAATTCATCTGTTCACTAACACAAGGTCGAACACACTGTAAAACCTTTTCCAAAGCTACTGCATCCGGCCGGGATGTCGCAAACATACTAGAGAAATAATTCGTACAGATACATATGACGTTATCCCTACCACCCTACCACTCTCCGTGGTTATCCAAGAAACCCAAAAAAGTGTTCCTTGTCTTCCAACTATAAGCTTGTTGATGAAAAAAAAAAAAAAAAGTACTCTGATCCCCCTCTTTAAGCCAATTAACTTGCGATCTTTGATGCCAGTAGGATTCATTCTGAAGAAGGAGACCATCTAAATGGTTCTCAAGACCCCTTATATAACTCCAAGAGGCAGCCGAAACACAATTATTAGCAAAATGAAGATCCTTTCTTTTCGTCAAAATTTGAAAACGCATACTCTTTCTTTTATTGTAATTTCAAAATTTAAAGCATCAGCACAAGAAGAAATACCATGAATTACTGAATCCAATAAGATAACAGCACCATCAATCTTTCATCCCTTCTTGACAATCTCTTTGCACTGCAGATCATCCGCCCAACAAACCTCAAAGTGAAACCTCCTGCCTCTAGCAACCTTACCCAAACTTGAATAAATCTGAGCAGACAACACCTCTAATACAAGCAGCCGGTTATCTGAAGACCATAAATCAAGGTGGTGCACAACCGACTTCGGGAACAAAAGCTGCCAATCGCTAGAGCAAAAACACCAATCCAGCCTCTCTTGCACAGAGTTATCCCCTATACGGCACTGCATTATGTAAAAGGAGGTCCGAAGTACCCCAAATCGCATAGCCACCAATAAGCAATAACCGTTCTGAAATTATCCATTTGTCGCTCAGACTGACACACCCTACCATCCTTCTTCGGATTACTCAAGATCTCGTTAAAATTCCCCCCGCACAGCCAGGGAAGATTAGATAAACCATGGAGACAATGGAGAAGAGTCCATGCATCAGCAATAGCAAATTATTTTAAACTAAAGAATTATTTCTAAATATAGTTAAAAATATCAACTTAAAATGTGTCATACCTTGTTCAAAAAATCTTTCCAAGATATGAATCTAGAATTTTTGTTTTCGATATTGAAAAAGAATAAAAAAAAAAAAGAAACACAAAACCAAACCCTCAAAAAATTCAATTATAAATAATCAGTTTCAAAATGAATAAAAAAATATTTCAAAAAACAAATTACAATCAAGAAGTAAACCGCAAGATAAAAAAAATGAATAGAAAGAGTCTATAGTTTGGTTTTGGAAAACTATAATGAAAACAAATAGACTTCAAAAGTTGTTTAAATTGGCCCCCCAATTTGATAGAGTTCGTTTTGCGTTCATTAATTTGCTTTATTTTCTAATGTTGATAAATTGTAGACTAGTGAGTGTCTTCCTTTTGTCTCTAATCTTGTTAAGATTGATTTGAATAATAATAAAAAGCTTCATATTTCTTTTTTTTTCTTTTTTTTGAAATCCAAAAGTAATAAAAACCAGAAACCATCAAGGTTACAATAATATTGGAGTATCATCCAACATTAAGCCCGACAATAAGAAGGATAATCCTCCATCCATATCAACTCTTCGTCTAAGCTAAGTCCTAACTTAGCTAACGAATCAGCAACCGAATTAACTGATCGAGAAACCTGATTTCTAAAGGAGAACGAAAATGTCCTTAACAAAGCTTCCACACTCAGACCGAGGAATGGTCTTGGAGCGAAGAACATTACCAAGAATTAAAGCATCGGATTCGACAACAAAAAGAGTGAGACCAGCCTCTACAGCTAACTCAATACCCCTTTTTAAAGCAATAGCTTCTGCCACCAAAGCATCAAAATAAGAAAAGAAGCCTACAACACCAGATAACAAAACCTGACCATTACAATCTCTAAGCACCACTCCAATTCCTGTCCGATTAGTTGTCAAACTCGAAGCACCATCCAAATTTAATTTAAAAAACCAACAGCTGGCCGAGACAACACCTACAACAAATTAACAGAGAAGATAGAACATGGGACGAGCTTAGCTGCCTGGAAATCACACAAAAATACTTTTGACCACTCTAAAATTTCTCCAACTTCAAGTAAAACATTAGAGTGAACGAAATGGTTACGACGAAACCAAAGGCGCCACAGCAAAACGAGTAACTATTCAAAATCAAAACATTGAAGTTGTGAAAAACAGAACAAGAGAAATTCAATCATCGAACTAGAACTAAGCAAACTGCAGCCCAAAATAGCACCCCACAGACGCCTTAAATCCTTCAAAGAACTGCAAAACCATAATGAATGGCCAACAGATTCTGGAGCTGAACAACCAATAAGGCATAAAGGATTTACATTGATTTTTCGCGAAGCAAGAACTGAATATGTAGGCAGCCAATTTTGGCAAGCTTTCCATAAAAAAATTTTAACTTTTGAAGGGATATTGACCCTCCAAAGGGTCTTCAACCAGGATTCAGAAGAAGAAAGACTAGAACTACTAGCAGAACTAACTTGATTCACATCCACCCAATAACCACTCTTCACAGTGTAGTGGTCTAGATTATCAAAATGCTAGAATAAAGAGTCCAGGTTCCCAAATATTAGTAAGGAAAATGAAACATAATTTATATCCTAATATATTTGAAACTATATACCTATGAAAAGCCCATATTGTAAAACCCGATTCTCAGGATTTATTTTAAAATCTAAAATTCGGATATTAATATTAAAGGAGTTATAAGAATTATTAATTTACCACTAATTAGAAGTTAAATTTTTTTGTGGATTAACAAGTGTGGAATATTTTTGTAATTTAATTTCATGGGAATGATGTGAGTTAGTATATGAAAAATTTTCCCTAAAGAAGCACAATCCATGTGAAATAAAAATGAATCAATCATGAAATATCAAGTCAACAATTAGTGGATGGAATAATTAATAAGATAAAATATGATTGGTTGATTAGTTTGTAAATTAAAATATTGTTGATCAAATTCATGTGATTAAATTTTAAATTGTGGTCACTTTATGATTTTAAAAGGTCAAAGGGCAAATTGCAATTATTAGAACTTATATAGGCATGCCAAGTGGTGAGGTTTCATCCATAAATCAAGAGAATAGAAAAACAAAATTATATAGAAAAGGAAGAAAGGTGGCCAGCCAAAACAAGAGAAAAAAAAAAAGAAAAGAAAGAAAAAGAGAAGAGTTCGGCCAAGAGAGAAGAAAGAAGAAAGAGGAGAGTTCGGTCAAACCAAGAAGAAAAAGAAGAAGAGCAAGAAGAGTCAAGGAGGACTTCGGGTAAATGTTGATGAAGTTGAGTTCTTTTGAAATTATGTTGATATTATAATTTCCTTGTTTAAATTGATTGAGTTCTTGTGGTGTTTTTGCTTAAAATTAGTTGGTTTAAGTTGATTCAAGTGAAAATCAAGTGGGTAAAGTAAAGGAATCATCCATTGAGATTTTACCCAAACTAGTAAGGTAAGGTTTTGGGAATTTTATGATTTTAAGTTTGGATTTTTAAATTGAGATATTATTTGAGTAATTGGAGTGTTTTTGAGTTAATTGATGGCATGAATTGAAATTATTAAGTAAGGAATCAAAATAGCTCTCAAACTAGTTAACTTGCATTATGAGGTTTTGTGATGTTGTGTTTAGTGGTTGATAAGAGAGTTGTAATAATTTAAGGAATTTGCTATATATTGTATACTAGAAACCAAGAAATAAAAAGAGGATTAAAGGAAAAGGAAATCAAGGACTTTAATGTTGGCATTTTACAATTTAAATGTTTTATGTGTGTTAATTGAGTTTTTTGGTAAATTGTAGTATTTATATTAATGATTGATTTAAAATATATTGTTAATGTCTTACGTGTGTTAATTGAGTTTTTTGGTAAATTGTAGTATTTATATTAATGATTGATTTAAAATATATTGTTTTAGGGAGAAATCACCATAGTGTGGGAGGAGAAAAGAGTGGGAGAAAAAGAGACAACTTGGAAGGAAAACTGAGTGCGAAAAAAATAAATTATTGGTTTTATTAGAAATATAATTTTTTTACATTTAATTCCTTATTGATTTAAATTTTATGCATAGTTTATTTAAATGATTAAAAGTATATTACATTTAGATTTTATGATTTTTGTTCTATGAACATTTTAATATTAAACTAGTTAAACAATAATAAATATTTTTCAGGCCAATAGGATACCCATCTATTATCAGAATTATCAGATTATCAGATTTATCAGCAGTAAGACCCGGCCGGTACACCCCATTTGTGTAGGGCAAGTTAAGGAGGGACAAGTCACTAACTTCAAGGGGGTTGTGTCTGTCGCGTTAGTCAGTCGTTCGCTATGTGTAGGCGATGTATTATTCCGTCGCACAGTCAGTGAGATGTCTTTTATCAGATTTTATCAGAGTCACACAGAGCGGCACCAGATTAGTCGCCTAGTGATACAGTCCATATGATGCGGCACCAGTTGAGTCGCCCTATGGATTAGCAGATATGGGTTTCCAATTAACATTATCAGAAAAGTATATTATCTCAACTTTTTAGTTTTCAGAAAAGTGGCCAAGTCAAAATTTATAATAGAATTTTAATTATTTCGGTGTTAAATTAAAAGTAATTATTTTAGGCTTGGTTATCAGATTTTATAGTTCATAAATTCTCAGCTTGTATTTAAAAAATATATTACTTCAGTTTATCAGTTTTCAGCAATAGTAGAAATTTTGAAAAGTTTCAGTTAAATTCAAAGTTAATATTATTATATTAAAGGTTTCTCAATATATTGGAAACGCACTCACTAAGCTCTTTTAGCTCACTCTTCTTTTTGTATTTTATGTTTTAAAACCCCATCCAGGTGCAGGTACGAGTGGTGCTCACGCAGCTAGGTCTCCTACAGCGGATTAGGTGGGCCGAGGACGACGATTGCATTTATTTTAGTTTTTATATTATCAGTTGTTCATTATTTTTGGTATTTAAGTAATCACATGATTTTTGGTGTAAACATGTGCATATGAGTACATGTTTCATCCAAAAATCAATTTCATGATTTTAAGTAAATATTTTAGTGAATTCATATTTTTGATAATTTTCTATTTTGATATTTAAACTGATTGGGTTGTGATTGATTTGTTGAGATGGACCGGAGGTCCACGGTTGTTGAGATTTGAACTATTATAGAAGTGTTCAGTTTTTATGCAGGTCTCCCGAATTTGGTAAATTTTAGAAAAACAGGGGAGACTCTGCCGAAAAAAAAATCCACAACCTTTCTCTTAGAATGTTATTAGAATTATAAAAGTTGAAAAGGGTTCGCTTCATTGAATCTTCTAGTTTCGCCAGTTAGATTCTGGGAGATTTTCACTGGAGTGCCCGGCGGGACCTCTGGAGTCTACAGTAGAGGATTCTGGGGCAGGTCCTGTCAGAGTGGTATTAGAGCCCGGTTTTAGAAAACTGGGTTATCAATACATTTTTTTTATAAAAAACTATTTTTATGGATAGTATATTATTTTCAACAATTTGTTCCTTTTGAATTTCTGTATTTACATGACCATATCATTATTGAATTTTCAGTCATTATGCATCGTTGAGGTCGTTTACGTATAAGAAGAGTAGCTGCAGAGCACTCTGCACCAAAAGGGGAGTGGGTAGATGAATCCGTTAATGCTCTCACGCACGAGACCCCTTCTGAGCCAGCCCAGCCTGCAGTACCAGAGGGTGGTAACTTAAACGCTGCCCAGATGGCCGAGGTATTAGCAGCGGCCGCGGGAGCAAAATGTCTCCATCGAGCGCACCCACAAATTAGGCGCGAAGTCGTATGATGGTACTGGTGATCCGAAGCGCTCTCTTTCCTGGTTATAGACAAATGAAGAAATTTTTCAGGTTATGGGGTGCACAGAGGAGCTGATGGTCACTTACGCAGCATTCCTGCTGAATGATAGGGCCAAGGATTGGTGGAAGGCCCTACATAGGAGACATCCTGAAGGGATCACTTGGGCAGATTTTCAGAGGGAATTTAAAGATAGGTTCTGATATGAACCACTCCAACTTGTGACGAAACCCAACACCAGTTTAGACTTCAAGGATCGTTCTACAATCAAGTTCGTATGAAAACTGCGACCCGTTACCTATATGGAGGTAACAACCTTGGTATAAAAGGAGTACACTACAAACGGTGATGGAATTCCGTTTGATAAGTCTAGTATGAACGCCACGGACGAAAATCCGATAAGTTCGATAGTCCTTCAAAGAACCAAAGAGAAAACTCTCACGTTTTTTTATTAACAATATGCTATCTTTTTATTAAATGAAAAACGCCTATATATAGGCTTGATACAAATCATAAAAACCCTAGAATATTTTAGAGAATAATCCTCTCTTTAATGCTAAATCTCTAGAAAGAGGAAAGAAGAAAATTACAAAATAAAATCACACTAATTAGGCTGATTGCTTTCCCCCTTTGCACGCCCAAGAAATGCTCCCAAATAATCAAGAAGATTTGATTGCAAATCCACCCATAAATGCACTCAATCAACCCATTAATTGTCCTTGATAAATTAGAACCCAAAAGAATATTCCTAGATATGCCAATTTAACTTGCTGATTTTGAGCTGGATTATTCTAGAATTTGAATCATGTTGAAACTTCTTTGTTAAGCACGTGGGTCATGATCCATGGGCCTCCACGAAGTTGCTTGAGTCCATACCTCTTGCAATAGCCCGTTACGTGCATCTTTAAACCTCTTTGCTCGTGCTCTCGTAATTGGACCAAGTGGCACTTCAAGCGGGTCTGCACTCCATTTACTAGCCTTGTTTCCATCAGATTCTACCCCAAAAGCTACAAAGATGCCCGAATTGAAGAGTTTTTCAGGCTGGAGCAGGGCTCTCTATCACTAGCATAGTATGACAAGAAGTTTTCAGACTTAATCAGAGTTGTTCCTTTCATAGTAAATAATGAAGAGCAAAAGGCGAACAGGTTCGCAGTATGCCTAAATTCTTGAATTAGGGCATTCGTTTCTTCAGCCGCCCACACCCAGTTTGGGCCATTAGTTGAGGCTGCCACCAGGGTTGAGAGAAGTATGGCAGCGATTCCTAGACGAAAACAGCAGAAACGAGGTTGGAAATGCGGCTCCTAGGGAGGACCCAGTAAGACAACAAAGACAAGGGGTCAGTTTTCATGGTCCAATAGCCAGAGACAGGGCTCAGGGGAGCAGTCTAGTCAGGCTTCCGTTAAGCCCCCCACAGGTTTTAGAGGCACTAGAGACAGTGGAAGGAGCTTCCCAGTATGCAATAAATGTGGAACGTCTCACCCAAGAGAGTACTAGAAAGGTAATATATGGTGCTATAGATGTGGCCAGGAGGGCTATTTCTTTAGAGACTGCCCTAATGTGGGGTCCAGCAGTCAATCAGAAAACAAATCTCAAGCATCAGGGTATACCAGCTAAGGCCGAGGATAGCAGAGAGGTGGAGCCCAGCCCCGAGGACCCAGTGGCTCCGGTCAACCCAGTGGGGGCGCTGGTAGGGGTGGGCCACCCAGAGGACAGCCCGAAAGACCACATGCTCAGGCCCGTGTATTCGCAGTCAGCCAGTAGGAGGCTGATGCTGCCCTAGAGGTCGTCACAGGTACTATTACAGTTTTTGACCGCAATGCTTATGTATTGATAGATCCAGGGGCTACACACTCTTTTGTGTATGTGAGATTTATTAGAGATATCGGAGTAAAGTCGCAGCATCTAGGTTGCAGTATGGCGGTATCGTTTCCTACAGGGGATACGGTACTAGTAGACAAAGTTTATCGGGGTAGCAGAGTCGTTATAGAGGGTAGAGAATTTTTGGCAGATTTGGTTGTATTGGACATTCAGGATTTTAACGCGATATTGGGGATGGACTGGTTATCGAGACATCATGCCACAGTGGACTGCTTCCGGAAAGAAGTCAGTTTTGGCAGAGTAGGGGAGTCAGAGGTGATCTTCCGTGGGGTATGGAAATTACTTTCCGCCAGTATGATGTCAGTCATTACAGCTAGAAAAATGCTCCGAAAGTCGTGCTAGGGTATCTAGTTTATGCCATTGAGATGAGGGATAGTGAAGCAAGGTTGGAGGATATTCCGGTTGTTAGAGAATTTTCGAATGTATTTCCAGAGGACTTTCTGGGGCTACCTCCAGATAGGGAAGTAGAATTTCAAATAGAACTGACTCCTGGGACGGAACCTATTTCTAAAGCTCCTTATAGGATAGCTCCTTCAGAGTTGAAAGAATTGAAAGTACAGATGGAGGAGCTGGTAAATAAGGGTTTTGTTAGGCCGAGTTCGTCTCCTTGGGGAGCTCCGGTCTTATTTGTGAAAAAGAATGATGTAAGTATGCGGTTGTGCATAGATTACAGAGAATTGAATAAAGTGATAGTCCGTAACCAGTATCCACTTCCCAGAATAGATGATCTGTTTGACCAACTGTAGGGAGACAGGGTATTTTCTAAAATCAATCTGAGGTCAGGCTATCATCAGTTGAAAATCCGAGAGGAAGATGTTCCCAAGACTGCCTTCAGGACTCGATATGGGCATTATGAATTCCTAGTCATGCCTTTCGGGCTGACTAATGCCCCGACTGCTTTTATGGACCTAATGAACAGAGTTTTTTTATCCTACTTAGATCAGTTCGTGATAGTTTTCATAGATGATATACTGATCTACTCAGGTAGTGAAGAAAAACACGCAGAACATTTAAGGATGGTTTTGCAGACTCTACGGGAACATCGACTGTATGCCAAACTCAGTAAGTGTTAGTTTTGGCTGAACAAGGTTGCATTTCTGGGTCATATGGTTTCCGCTGAGGGAGTCTCCGTAAATCCCTAGAAAATAAAAGCAATACTCAATTAGAAGCAAACTACAAATGTGACAGAGATCAGGAGTTTTCTGGGTTTGGTAGGTTATTACAGGAAGTTTGTAGAAGGATTTTCAAGGATAGCCGATCCACTGACTAAGTTGACGCAGAAAGAAGAGAAGTTCGTGTGGTCATAGGCATGTCAGCAGAGTTTCGATGAATTGAAGAAGAGATTGACGTAAGCTCCAGCACTTACACTGCCATCAGGGAAAGATGGATTCACAATGTATTGTGATGCCTCCAAACAAGGCCTAGGTTGTGTATTGATGCAGAATGAGAAAGTAATAGCTTATGCATCCAGGCAATTGAAGAAGCATTAGCATAATTACCCCACACACGACCTAGAGTTAGCAGCTGTAGTGTTTGCCTTGAGGATATAGAGGCATTACCTGTATAGAGTTCCTTGCAGAATTTACACAAACCACAAGAGCCTGCAGTATCTGTTTACTCAGAAAGAATTAAATATGAGGCAGAGGAGATGGATTGAGCTCATTAAGGACTACGACTGTACCATTGAGTATCACCCTGGGAAAGCAAATGTGATAGCAGAGAAGGAAGTCCACGGGTTCCATAGCACATCTGAAGACATTGTATTTTTCGTTATTGGTGGATTTGAGATCACTGAGGGTGCAGTTGGAGGTGTCAGATTTATGGGCATTACTAGCTGCCTTCCATGTCCGTCCTATCCTGGTGGATAGGATTAGAGAGCTTCAGATTTAAGATCATCAATTGGTAAAGTTGAAGGGTGAAGTAGAGTCTGGACAGCATCAGGATTTCTCAATTAGATGGGATGGTACAGTTGCGTTGGGTCAGAGACTTTGTGTACCAAATTTTGAGGAGTTGAAAAGAGAAATTATAGAGGAAGCTCAATCTTCTGCTTATGTTATGCATCCGGGAAGCACGAAAATGTATTGTATTCTTAAGGAGCATTACTAGTGGAAGGGTATAAAGAAAGATATAGCAGAGTTCGTCTCTAGATGCCTGACTTGCCAGCAAGTGAAGGTTGAGCACCAGAAACCTACAAGACTCTTACAGCCACTCTCGATCCCAGAGTGGAAATGGGAAAGGATTTCCATGGATTTTGTGGTAGGACTCCCACGAAGCCAGAATAGCCATGACGCGATATGGGTGATCGTGGATAGATTGACGAAATCAGCCTATTTCCTACCCATCAGAAATAATTACTCCATGGATAAATTGGCCCAGCTGTATGTAGATGAAATAGTACAGCTTCATGGTACGCCAGTGTCCATAGTATCCGATAGAGATCCGAGATTCACTTCCCGATTCTGGCCCAGCTTGCAGAAAGCTCTAGGCACTAGATTGAATTTCAGTACAGCTTTCCATCCACTGATGGATGGTCAGTTAAAGAGAACCATTCAGACCTTAGAGGATATGCTAAGAGCTTGCGTAATGGAGTTTAAAGGAAGTTGGGACACTCACCTACCGTTGATAGAGTTCGCGTACAATAACAGTTATCAGTCCAGCATTGGAATGGCCCCATATGAAGTTCTATATAGAAGAAAATGTCAGACTCCAGTATACTGAGATGAGGTAGGTGAAAGAAAGTTAATTGGTCCAGAGATTATCCAGATCACCTCAGAGAAAATCAGAATTATCAGAGATAGATTGAAAATAGCAAGTGATAGACAGAAAAGCTATGCGGACAATCGACGAAGGGAACTAGAGTTTCAAGTTGGTGATAGAGTGTTCCTTAAAATATCACTATGGAAAGGAGTATTAAGATTCAAGAAGCGAGAAAAGCTAAGTCCCAGATATATTGGACCCTTTGAGATAGTAGAAAGGGTCGGGAAAGTGGCGTATCGCTTAAAGTTGCCAGCAGAGTTGGCCAGAATCCACGATGTCTTCCATGTGTCCATGCTCCGCAAATACATCGCAGACCCTTCACATGTTTTAAGGAAGCAGCCAATAGAGTTGAAGGAGAACTTGACTTATGAAGAACAATCAGTACAGATTTTAGATCACAAGGAACAAGTTCTTCGGAATAGAGTAATCCCTCTTGTGAAGGTCTTGTGGATGAACCACGGAGTAGATGAGGCCACGTGGGAACATGAGGATCATATGTGGACGCAGTATCCCCATCTATTCTAGTCAGGTATGTAGTTATATTTCGAGGATGAAATTTATTTTAAGGAGGGGTGAAATTGTAAAACTCGATTCCTAGAATTTATTTTAAAATCTAAAATTCGGATATTAGTATTAAAGGACTTATAAGAATTATTAATTTACCACTAATTAGAAGTTCAATTTTTTTGTGGACTAACAAGTGTGGAATATTTTTGGAATTTAATTTCATGGGAATGATGTGAGTGAGTATATAGAAAATTTTCCCTAAAGAAGCACAATTCATGTGAAATAAAAATGAACCAATCATGAAATGTCAAGTCAACAATTAGTGGATAGAATAATTAATGAGATGAAATGTGATTGGTGGATTAGTTTGTAAATTAAAAAATTGTTGACCAAATTCATGTGATTACATTTTAAATTGTGGTCACTTTATGATTATAAAATGTCAAAGGGCAAGTTGCAATTATTAGAAATTATATAGGCATGCCAAGTGGTGAGGTTTCATCCATAAATCAAGAGAAAAGAAAAACAAAATTATATAGAATAGAAAGAGAGGTGGCCGGCCAAAACAAGAGAAAAAAAGAAAAGAAAGAAGAAGAGAAGTTCGGCCGAGAGAGAAGAAAGAAGAAAAAAAAGAGAAAGAAAAGAAGAAAGAGGAGAGTTCGGTCAAGCCAAGAAGAAGAAGAAGAATAGCAAGAAGAGTCAAGGAGGACTTCGGGTAAGTGTTGATGAAGTTGGGTTGTTTTGGAATTGTGTTGATATTATAATTTCTTTTTTAAAATTGATTGAGTTATTGTGGTGTTTTTGCTTGAAATTAGTTGGATTTAAGTTGATTCAAGTGAAAATCAAGTGAGTAAAGCAAAGGAATCATCCATTGAGATTTCTACCCAAACTAGTAAGGTAAGGTTTTGGGAGTTTTATGATTTTAAGTTTGGATTTTTAAATTGAGATATTATTTGAGTAATTTGAGTTAATTGATGGCATGAATTGAAATTATTAAGTAAAGAATCAAAATAGCTCTCAAACTAGTGAACTTGCATTATGGGGTTTTGTGATGTTGTGTTTGGTGGTTGATAAGAGAGTTGTAATAATTTAAGGAATTTGCTATATATTGTATACTAGAAACCAAGAAATAAAAAGAGAATTAAAGGAAAAGGAAATCAAGGACTTTAATATTAGCATTTTATAATTTAAATGTCTTATGTGTGTTAATTGAGTTTTTGGATAAGTTGTAGTATTTATATTAATGATTGATTTAAAATATATTGTTTTAGGGATAAATCATCATAGTGTGGGAGGAGAAAAGAGTGCGAGAAAAAGAGACGGCTTGGAAGGAAAAGTGAGTGCGAAAAAAATAAATTATTGGTTTTATTAGAAATATAATTGTTTTCCATTTAATTTCTTATTGATTTAAATTTTATGCATAGTGTATTTAAATAATTAAAAGTATATTACATTTAGATTTTATGATTTATGTTCTATGAACATTTTAATATTAAACTAGTTAAACAATAGTAAATATTTTTCAGGCCAATAGGATACCCATCTATTATCAGAATTATCAACATTATCAGAATTATCAGATTATTAGATTTATCAGTAGTAAGATCCGGCCGGTACACCCCATTTGTGTAGGGCAAGTTAAGGGGGGACAAGTCACTAACTTCAGGGGGGGTTGTGTCTGTCGAGTTAGTCAGTCGTCCACACACTTATGGGATGTTATCTCGCTATGTGTAGGCGATGTATTATTCCGTCACACAGTCAGTGAGATGTCTTTTATCAGAGTCACACAAAGCAGCACTAGATTAGTCGCCTGGTAACACAGTCCATAAGGTACGGCGCCAATTGAGTCGCCCTATGGATTAGCAGATATGGGTTTCCAATTGGCATTATCATAAAAGTATATTATCTCAGCTTTTCAGTTTTCATAAAAGTGGCCAAGTCAAAATTTATAATAGAATTTTAATTATTTTAGTGTTAAATTAAAAGTAATTATTTTAGGCTTGGTCATCAGATTTTATAGTTTATAAATTCTCAGCTTGTATTTAAAAAGTATATTACTTCAGTTTATCAGTTTTCAGCAATAGCAGAAATTTTGAAAAGTTTCAGTTAAATTCAAAGTTAATCTTATTATATTAAAGGTTTCTCAGTAAATTGGAAACGCACTCACTGAGCTCCTTTAGCTCACTCTTCTTTTGTATTTTATGTTTTAAACCCCCATCCAGGTGCAGGTACGAGTGGTGCTCACGCAGCTAGATCTCCTACAGCGGGTTAGGTGGGCCCAGGATGACGATTGCATTTATTTTGGTTTTTATATTATCAGTTGTTCATTAATTTTGGTCATGTAAATGTAATATATAGGTTTTTGTGTAAACATGTTTTTGGTATTTAAGTAATCACATGATTTTTGGTGTAAACATGTGCATATGAGTACATGTTTCATCCAAAAATCAATTTCATGATTTTAAGTAAATATTTTAGTGAATTCATATTTTTGATAATTTTCTATTTTGATATTTAAACTGTTTGGGTTGTGATTGATTTGTTGAGATGGACCGGAGGTTCACGGTTGTTGAGATTTGAACTATTATAGAAGTGTTCAGTTTTTATGCAGGTCTCCCAAATTTGGTAAATTTTAGAAAAACAGGGAAGATTCTGTCAAACAAAAAAAATCCACAACCTTTCTTTTAGAATGTTATTAGAATTATAAAAGTTGAAAAGGGTTCGCTTCATGGAATCTTCTAGTTTTTCCAATTAGATTCTGGGAGATTTTCACTAAAGTGCTCGGCGGGACCTCTGGAGTCTACAGTAGAGGATTTGGAGCGGGTCCGTCACATATATAGATGGTTATGGTTCGGTTCAAACCGGGCGATTCGAACTGAACCTTGAGGTTTCTATTCGAAACTGGACAGCCTGGTTCTAATTCCAATTAGGAACCGAAAACCGAACCGGGATCTGACGGTCTCGGTCCCGATCCCAGTTCCGGTTCTAATGTTTTTGAATTCGAAATCGTCGGTTTCAAAACTGATGGGAACCGAAACCGGAATTATCGGTTCCGATTCCAAATTTAAAAAAAAAAGAAAAAATAATATAACGGTTGGGGCCTGGCAGGCCCTAACGGTTATGTGGCCTAACAGCAACATTGGTGTTAGGCCAAATTTATAAATAAAAAAATGTAAAAAAAAAATAATATAACCGTTAGGGCTTGCCAGCCCCAAAAGTTGACTGCAATTGCAGCCAACACCGGCCTTTCACACAATTGTCTCTTATTTTTACTCTCTCAAATTCTCAATTCTTTTAATTCTCTCATAATTCTCAATTATCTCAATTTTCTTTCAATTATTAATTTTAATTTTGTATTTATTATTTTCAAATTTTAAATTTTCAATGGTAAATTCTGCATCCAGAAAATCAGTCTTCTCTAAAGGCAAATCTCCTCTTAATATTGAAGAAAATATAGAAGTGCCGCATAATTCTTTATGCAATGAGTCAAATTATCATGATTTTCTACAGCAGTAAGCATATATGGAAGAATTGTACGGTAATGAATTTCAAATTCCTAATCCCCTTGTATGTATTTATGAACCCCGTTCCATTCCTCAAAGCCCCCATACCTAGTCTCACCCTCATACTAACCAATCCCAAAATATGCCCAATTGTGGTGATGATGATGCAGAGAAGTATAAATCTAAACAATTTAGAGTTCATATGAAGAATGTGGAAAAAGAACCCGAACAATGGGTCATACTTTGCAACTACTGTTCCAAAGAGTTAAAGTGAAATAATCTAGAGGATACGGCTCATACTGGAAACACTCAACACTAATCATCCAGCTGAAGCAACCCGATCATGCGGACAATAACAAATTGTCAAGTATGCATCTCCTAACCATCCATTATTTAAATATAGCGATGCATGTAATAGAAAAGAATTAGCTATGATGGTAACTGTAGAACATTTACCTTTTAGTTTTGGTAAAAAATTAGGTTTTTTAAATTATGTCATAAAGCCTTAAATCTCGCTGCATGTACGGTACCTAGAAATACAGTTAAACGTACAATATATAATATTTATAAAAAAGAGAAAAGGGTTTTAATTAAATATTTTAAAAATTATGGAGGTCGTGTTTATATTTGTATTGATATTTGGAGTAATCATTAGCAAAAACATGCTTATTTAGATGTTACCTGTCATTTTATTGATGATGCATGGATAATGCAAAAAAAAAATTCTTGTATTTAGAGTTTTTGATAATTCTCATACTGCTGATAATATATATAAATAGACGAAAATTATTTTTGAAGAATTTTCGATTGAAAACAAAATTTTTGCAATTGGTTTTGATAATACTGCAAATAATACTGCCGCTATTTCACAATTATATATTCTAAATAACCCTTATTTTGGCAGTAGATTTTTTCATCAAAAATGTATTTGCCTTGTTTTAAATTTATGTGTACAAAATGGTTTACAAATACTTTAAGAATATATTAAATCAATTAGGGATGCTCTCCATTATTTATGGAAACATTCTAGTATCATAAAACATTGGACTAGATTTTGCAAATCTCATAGGAAGCATCTAATTATATTTTTCCCGTGATGTTCCAACTCGTTGGAACTCCACGTATAAATTGCTTTGTAAAAGTTATGAATATAGATATTTACTAGTTAATTTTATGTAATATAATATTAGTAGTATTAATTTGTATAGTATGGATTCGGATGTTTGTATACAAATTTGTGAATTATTAAAAAGCTTTTAATAATGCTACTAATACTTTATCTGGTATTTATTATTCTACTACACATTTATTTTTTATAGAAGCCCTTAATATTGTTGGTGTATTTTCTAAGTGTGCAAATGATGATTTATTAGCTAATTGTGTTCAATTTATGAAATATAAATAGTTAGATTATTATAAGAATATTCCTATTATTTATGCAACTATTTTATGTTTTGACCCTAGATATAAATTAGATAATTTACTTGAATATTACATTATTTATTATCAATGTGTAGAGATAGATGATGTTGATATTATTAGTATATTTAATAATGTTAAGAATTTATTTTATCAATTGTATGATGAATACCTTGCTATATACGATCCATCACTGAATATTAAAGTTCAAAATCCCGAAACAAATTCTCAAAATAAAGTTTCCTCCACATTTAAGAAGTTAAGGTCCAGTCTGTTATCAAAACAAACAAACAAAATGGGAACTGGGTCTTTATCAACTTCTACTTCATAGGTTCATGTTTACTTACAAACTGCATTCTAGTGTGGAGAACGATGACTTCAACATTCAACAATAGGTAAAGGGATCATGAGAAGAATTTTTCAATTTTGGCTATCATAGCCAAACAAATTCTTAGAACCCAAGTCTTGGCCGTGGTAGTGGAATAAGAATTTAGCGCCAGGCAAAAATGTTCTGAACGAGAGACGATCATTTTTTAGTCCAGACTCAATTGAGGTCCACGTATGTGTTGACGACTGAACCAATGCGCAAATGAGGCAACAAGTAATGGACCAATCATCCGATGACAACAATTTTTTCGACAACGATGAGGAGTGATGATTCATGATCAGATAAATAAAAGGTAAGAGAACTACGTGGGCTTTGATTCCTCTTAGAGGATACGTAGGCAGCTTAATTGAGGTAAAATTAAGTGCAAGCTCAAATTTCTTATTTATTTCTTTAAATTTTATTTTACTTATATGATATTATTGTAATTTTATTTAAATTTTATCGAGCTTCGGGTTTAGGGTTATCCATTTTTAATTTTTTTTAGAATATTTTAATTTTTCAATTTTATCTTTTTAAATAAGGCTAATTGCAATAAGTACCCTGACGTTTCGCTATATTGCAATGAAATCGTGAGTTTAGCCTTAATTGCATGTTAGTATACTTGACTAACTGGTTGACCGTTAGAGTTGATGGCCAACCAATAGTCAAAGGGTATTTTAGTCATTTTACCTTAATTTATTTTTAAAAACAAATTGTTATAAATTATAAAAAAAAAGTTAAATGAATCTCCACCGTCCATTAAAATTGATGGACGGTGAAGATTATATTGACAAAAAAAATTTAAAAAAAACTTAAAATTAAAATAAAAAATAAAAAATAAATTTATATTTTTAGTGTTCTTGGTGGTGGAGATCCAATCTAAATCACCACCAAGAACACAACCTAAAACAACAACACAAAAAAATATATATATTGTTCAACAAGATCTGCTCCATCAATAGGAGCATATCTGCTCCCGTTGATGGAGCAGATCTTGTTGAACAATATTTTTTTTTTTTTTAGGTTATGTTCTTGGTTGGATCTCCACCAAGAACACCAAAAAAAAAATTTCAATATAAAATATTTTTTTTTAACTTTTTTTAATTATATGAGTTTTAAAAAAAAATTTAAATGTATCTCCACCATCCATCAAGATTGATGAATGCTGGAGATTTATTTTTAAAAAATTTAATTATTTTTATTTTTTTCAATTTTTATTTAATTTATTTATTTTAAATTGGGGGTAATTATGTTATTTTACACAAAAGTCAAAGTCAATCCATTATATTTGACTGGGTCAACTGACAGTAGGGTATTAACATGCAATTAAGGCTAAACTTACGATTTTATTGCAATATAGCCAAACTTCAAGGTACTTTATTGCAATTAACCCTTCTAAATATTTTTAAAAAAAATTTTGGGACCAGTTCCCCCACCTAGGGGAACCGAAACCGTTGGTGGCCATGCCCTATAACTTATAAGTCATTGTACGTGTAGTATATATGTGTGCGTAAATTTCCTTTAACTTTTACCTTTGTTTTGGGAACCAAAAGGTAATGTGTGTATTTATAAGGGGGTACTTCAATTTAGTCCATACGTATTTATGAAACCTTATTTTTTTTACTTATGTTTCACTTTTTAGTTTCTCTGGTCCCTAACATTTGAAAAATATATCAAAATAGTCCTTCTGACCAACTTTTAGTTGGTCAACCGTGACAAAGTTATTGAAAAGTCAATTTTAACAAAAAGACACATTTACCCTTTAAATAATTTAAATTTTACAAATTTACACCATTTTTCAAAGGGCTAATTGGAATAAAGTACCATAACATTTGGCTACATTGCAATGAAATCGTGAATTTAACCTTAATTGTACGTTAATACCCTATCATCAGTTGACCGAGTCAAATGTGTAAAATGACATAATTACCCCTAATTTTAAAAAAATAAATTAAATAAAAATTGAAAAAAATAAAAAATAATAATTTTTTAAAAAAATGGATCTCCACCGTCCATCAATCTTGATGGACGGTGGAGATACATTTTAAAAAAAAAATAAAATCAGACAATTAAAAAAAGTTAAAAAAAATATTTTATATTGAAATTTTTTTTTTGGTGTTCTTGGTAGAGATCCAGATTGGATCTCTACCATCCATCAACATTGATGGAGCAGCTCCATCGTTGCTCCATTGGCGACAAAGCAACTGCTCCATCAACGGGAGCAGATCTGCTCCCGTTGATGGAGCAGATCTTGTTGAACAATATTTTTTATTGTTTTTTTTTTTTTTTTAGGTTGTGTTCTTGGTGGAGATCCAGATTGGATCTCCATCACCAAGAACACTAAAAATATAAAAATTTATTTTAATTTTAAGTTTTTTTAATTTTTTTTTATCAATATAATTTCCACCATCCATCAATTTTGATGGACGGTGGAGATTCATTTAACCTTTTTTATAATTTATAACAATTTTTTTATTTTTTTAAAATAAATTAAGGTTAAAATGACCAAAATACTCTTTGATTATTGGTTGACCGTCAACTCTAACGGTCAACCAGTTAGTCAAGAGTACTAACATGCAATTAAGGCTAAACTCATAATTTCATTGCAATATAGTGAAACGTCAGGGTACTTTATTGCAATTAGCCCTTTTTTAAAAAGCATTAAAAGGAAAAAATTTAAAAAAAAGGCAAAAAAAAAAAAAAAACTTTAGGTAGAGATTCAGATTAGATCTCCATCAAATGAAGAAAAAAAAACAAAGAAACTATCCAAATCCCAACCACCATCATTAGAGAGCGATGGTGACCATTGGCGATGGCCAGGCGACGACCATCACTGGATTTCTAGCGATGGCCACCACCATCACTGGAAGGTGGATTCAACTTTTAAAAAAAAAAATTTTTTTTTTTTTTTGGTTCTTGATTAGCTGATTGGATCTCCATCCACCAATATTTTTTTAAAAAAAATTATTTGTTCTTTTTTACAAAAATATTAAAAAAATATTTTTAAATATTTTTATTATCTTTTTAAAATTAAATACACGTGTCACAATCCTAACAGTCTCTTAATATAAAGACAATTATACCTTCGGTCCACTCTCTTTTAACTAATTTTTGTTTTAACATAATGACTATTTTAATATATTTTTTAAACATTAAAAAATACGGGAATTAGAAAGTAAAACATAAATAAAAAGTGATATTTTATAAATAAGTAAGTACTAAATTAAAGTTCCCTTATGTATAAAAATAACCTCTCAATAAATTTATAACGACAAACTTAAAAAACATGCATAAAAGTCATGTTGTCACATCAAATATAAGAAAAGAGAGAAAGAAAAAAACTAACATTATAAGAAACTTATCCCATGAGCACTCCTAAATTTAAGAGAAAATGGTAAAACATGTCATCATTTTTACCACTCTTTTGAGAATTAGAACTAGATTAATAATTCTTCTTAAAATAGGACATCTTTTATTTTAAATCTCAAAATGCCTTTACGAAGTGTCTGTTTTCCTCTTTTTCTCTTCTCTATCAAACAAACTTCTTGAACCATCTACAAATTCAAATATTTTATTTCTAAAAATAACTTGCCTTTTATTCTTGAACTAATTGATCAAATAACTGTAAACTGGATTAATGCAGGTGGCGACATGATATATATACAAGTTGACAGGAGAGAATATTTTGACTAATTGTTTAATGAATAAAACACGTCAACACCTGGTTAAGCAAAAGCAAATCAGAGAAAAGCAACGAATAAATAAAAGGGAATTTAGTAAAATTGCCCAAGCTCCACTAACAGTTGCAACACTACCCAAGCTCCACTAATTTTTGCAACATCTACCCAAAGCCATTTTTTGGACAAAATTGCCCTTACTTTTACATTTGACCACTGCACTTTCTTCTTCTTCTTCACACTGTCTTCTTCTTCTTCATCATCTACGCAAATTTCTTCACCTCACCCGGTTCTCTCTTCGTCTCTTCTTCTCTTCTCTTCTTCACATTTTCTTATTTTTCCTCTCTTATCTTCTCCATAAATCTCTTACCCAACCTAAGCCAAGAAATTCTGAAGTTATCTCTTGCAAATAAACCATCGATCCATCTCACACAGTCTTCTTCTCCATCAAAAATTCCAAGGTTAGTGTTAAACTTTTTTTTTTTTAGTCAATGCAGACCTTTATGGGTTTTGAATCAGTTGTAGACATTTCACATTTGTTAATCCTCCATCAAAAAAATGAAGAACGAATTTTTATAAAAAAAAATTTTCATCATGCCGACCCGATGGTTTTGGCCCGATGCGTTGTTTTTTCATTGTTTTTGGCCCGATGGTTTTATCATGTCGGCCCAATGGTTGGCCTTGGCCCGATGGTTTTATCATGTCGGCCCGATGGTTTTTCTTCATGTTTTTTCATTGTTTTTGGCCCGATGGTTTTATCATGGCCCGATGGCTGGCCTTGGCCCGATGGTTTGATCATGTCGGCCCGATGGTTTGATCATGTCGGCCCGATGGTTTTATCATGTCGGCCCGATGGTTTTTCTTCATGTTTTTTCATTGTTTTTGGCCCGATGGTTTTATCATGTCGGCCCGATGGTTTTTCTTCATGTTTTTTTCATTGTTTTTGGCCCGATGGTTTTATCATGTCGGCCCGATGGCTGGCCTTGGCCCGATGGTTTCATCATGTTGGCCCGATGGTTTTTCTTCATGTTTTTTCATTGTTTTTGGCCCGATGGTTTTATCATGTCGGCCCGATGGCTGGCCTTAGCCCGATGGTTTCATCATGTCGGCCCGATGGTTTTTCTTCATGTTTTTTCATTGTTTTTGGCCCGATGGTTTTATCATGTCGGCCCGATGGTTTTATCATGTCGACCCGATGGTTTTTCTTCATGTTTTTTTCATTGTTTTTGGCCCGATGGTTTTATCATGTCGGCCCGATGGCTGGCCTTGGCCCGATGGTTTCATCATGTCGGCCCGATGGTTTTTCTTCATGTTTTTTCATTGTTTTTGGCCCGATGGTTTTATCATGTCGGCCCGATGGTTTCATCATGTCAGCCCGATGGTTTTTCTTCATGTTTTTTCATTGTTTTTGGCCCGATGGTTTGATACTTTAATTGAATCAATGTTTTATTTACATTTTTTATTTGAATGCAGGAAGGAGTATGGATGATGTGCAGTTGATAATCAACTGGGATGGACATTGGGTATGTGAACAAGGGGTTTATTGGTATGATGGCAAGAGATCAAAATGGGTGTTATTTCCAAGAGAAGCAACTTATGCTCAACTATTAGATAAAGTGTATGCCGTCACTGGGATTGACAGAAAGTGCTTTCAAGTCATTATAAAGACGGTTGCTCATACCATCCGCCCAAGCATGCCTGTTGAGATAAGTGATGATGATGATGTTGTAATATTATTACGTCAAAAGAATGTTGACCCTTTAGTTTGTATAACCGTGTCTGAGATTGGCCATAGTGACCGACAATTGCAGCATCAATGTTTTCCAGAGTCATCTAATCAACAACACCATCCCATCAATCTTCAATTTCCTTCATCGAAGGGAAGTAACTACATTCGGGAAGGCTACACACCAAATTTAAATGATGCTACGGTTGAAGAAGAATTTCAAGTTGTTGATGATTTCAGTAACGAAGCCAGAGATAATGAGAAGTCCGAAGATGTTCAGGGTGCTGGAAACAGTAATCAAGGGTTGGTTCGAGCCACGTCTGTAATGTGTTCAATTAATGATGTTGAAGTAGCTTCGAGAGCTATGCCGATTCTGATTGCAAATGGGGAAGTCTTTGACAGTAAGAAAGAGTTGCACTCCAACTAAGAAGGTACGCTGCTGCAAATCGTTTCAATTTGAAAGTGTGGAAGTCCGATACTTCACGTTTTGAGGTACGTTGTGCTGTTGGAGAATGCAAATGGCGGCTACATGCATTCAAGGTTACAAACACTGATTTTTTTCGGATTACCAGATTTGATGACAAACACAGTTGCTCAATGGAGAAAAGGTTTTCATGGAATAGAAAGGCTAGTGCACAGTTTATTGGCCAACATATCAAAGAGAAATTTCATGATGGTCGTATCTACAGACCAAAGCAAATCATAAGAGATATCCAAAATGAATTGGGCATTACAGTAAATTACCACAAAGGATATCGGGCTAAACATATTGCTATGGAGGAGGTACACGGATCATTTGAAGTTTCTTTCAGTATGTTACCTTATTATTGTCACATGTTAGAGGAAACAAACCCAGGGACGATCACGAACATTAAGACTGATGATGAAAATAGGTTCATGTATCTGTTCTTCTCCATTAAAGCGTGCATAGATGGTTTCAATGCTGCCATTAGACCGGTTATTGCAATTGATGCCACGTTTCTGAAGGGTTCATATGGGGGCATTTTGTTTGTCGCTGTATGTCAGGACGGGAACGACCAAATATTTCCTTTGGCATTTGGTGTTGCGGATTCCGAGAATGATGCTTCATGGAGTTGGTTTCTATCTCGTCTGCATGATACCATTAGAGATGTTGAAGATCTTGTTTTTGTATCTGATAGGAAAAACAGTATTGTCAAAGCTATTGCAACGGTTTTTCCAAATGCATATCACGATGCTTGTTTCATGCATTTAGAACGAAATATGATTTCCATTTATAAGAACAAAGATCTTTCCATACCATTTCGGAAGGCAGCCAAGGCCTACAGAGTTAATGATCACTCATTTTACATGCTACAGTTGTCCAGCATTAGTGTTGGAGCTCATCAGTATGTCGTTGATGCTGGAGAAGAGAGGTGGTCCCGAGCATTTTGTCCGAGGAAAAGGTACAACATTATGACTACTAATATTGCTGAGTCGATGAATAATGCAGTGAAAGATTTTTTAGAGTTACCCATTGTTGCTATGATTGACCGTATTCGAGATATGATGCAACGTTGGTTTCATGATCGGCGTACAGTGGCTGCTTCTTACGATACGCAGTTGACAGAAAGGGTTGAGGCACTTATTGGGGTTAGTGATGAATCTGCGCAACATATGAAGGTGTCCCCAATTGCAGTGTACCAGTTTGAGGTGCACGATGGAAAACAGAATGGCATTGTTGATTTAGAAAACCGTACATGCAGTTGTAGGGAATTCGATCTTGATCAGATTCCATGTGCACATGCTTTAGCTGCCATAAAATATAGAGGATTGCATTACACAACATTCACCTCACCCTACTACTTGACTGCTTATCTGCTTTCAGCCTACAGTGGTGAGGTTCATCCAGTAGGCCATCAAGGTGACTGGTTGGTCCCAGCGGACGTTGCAAATACAATTGTTCTTCCACCAGTTGCCCGACGGCCACCAGGTCGACCAAAGAAACAACGTATACCTTCGATTGGAGAAGAGGTTGTACGTAGAAGGTGTAGAAATTGTTGGCGCCACGGCCACAACAGCCAAACATACAAGAATCCTAAAGTAGCGGAACCATCCGGGTGATGAGGATATGCAAAATACGATGTTGATTTATTTATGATATTCTGTTTTGTTGTATTTAATTGCATTTTCAGTCGGAGACTTGCAGGAAATGAACAATATAATTGACATTATTGTACAATTTGGAACACATTATTGTACTATTTCGAAATCAATGTTTTGTTGTATGTATGCATTTGAAAAGTTTTATTATTGTACAATTTTAGTTAGCTGTTTTGTTGTATGCAATGAAGAGTTTTATTTTGGTTTTTTGAAGAGTTTGTCATCAAATAACTTATGAAATTTTTGCCAGAGTTTCCTCTGTTTTTTTAACAACCCAAAACCTGATTTACAAAATCAATGCATTAACCTGAACGTCTATACACTTCATAGCACGATGTTCAATCATTTGCGCATCCTTCCGCTCGATGCGACTTTTCCAATCATTTTTTCAAAGCGTACAAATTAACGTTTAAAAATTTAAAGAAAAATTGTACAATAATTTCCAATAACCAATGATATACCTACAACCAATAATTTCCAATAACCAATGATATTCCTACAATCAATAATTTCCCAATAACCAATAATATTCCAATAACCAAAATTGACAATCATTCCCAAAAACCAATAATATTCACATAAATGAAAATGTAACAAAATGCAAAGTTCATTCTGAATCTGAATCTTCTAGCCTTGCAGAGTTTGCAAATATCTCGATGGACATTTTCTTCCTGAGGGCATCCATTTGCTTCCAGCTGAAATCAAACTTTTGTCTGTGTGCAATAATGTATTCAGCAAAGACAAGGGTAAATGCACCAAAGTGACCACTGCAATAATTTCAATATAATACCACTGTCAATTATTGAATTAATTACAATAACAATTGCATAATAAAAATATTGAGTTCAATTTCACTTACGCGCCCCGTTGTTGTGGAACATTATCGGGACCTAGTCTTTTGCATGTAAATGGAGTAAGCTGTGCTTGTCTCCCCTTGTGTTCAAAATAGCCTCCTTGATATATAAGGGACGGCAGAAGAAGTGCTAGCGGGGCGACATATTGCTCCCTGAAAAGACGGTTCAGTGTCCTTACATAAAGAATCATAGATCCGTACTTTTCTTTCAACAAGATTGACAGCCGCCAACACCCAATGATAACCATCCACATTCACAGGCATCAACAACTACATTGAACACATAATTAGCATTTAACTTATAAAGATATTGTACTGTAACATAGATGCATTATTACACTTACATTATCGATCTCCCACCATGGACGAGACCCTTCGGGTCGTTCACCGCGAACATAGCCAAGGTAGAAATCCTCCCAAGGAAAGGTAAGGGGATCGTATGCCTCCTCTGGTATGGTTCCATCCTCGTTCTTCGGAAGTTTTTTCCAGATGTGTTGAACGGTTGACTGCAAAAATTTCAAAAATCAGTATGTTCTTTATAAGTAAGTCATGGAAAGTTTATTAAATAATTTATATTTCAATTACAACTTACAAAGAATTGTGGGTCAATCAAGTTGTAATTTTGGGAAAAAATTGTCGGATGCGAAAGTTGGCGCCTCCGTAGTACTGCCAAATAAGCCTCAAGGTGCTGTTTTGTGGTTAGTTCATGCAAAAAAAATTGCCATTGAGAACTCATCATAAGAAACAGTGCAAGTTAATGACATTAGCATGAAACTAACAAAAAAATTTCATTTATTTACTAACCAAGCCGTCCAACCAGTCGGTCGCACTCTCAAACGTATTGAAAAAATCGGGGGTCGCATTCAGTGGTGCCCCAACGTAGCACCTGCATATACGGAATAATATTCAGAGGAATATAGATTAAAACATCACACCAAAAAAATAAGTCTGAAAATAGGTTATGCACTTAAATTATGTATGCTTACCTAGCTTTGCTATTTTTTTTGAAAGCCTCGTACTCCGACTTTACTTCCTTATGAACCGGTTTTAACGGCTCGAACTTAATTGGATGGGAGGACCGTGTCTTTTGCTTCTTTGGCCTAGTCGGGTCAATGTACGGGCTACATACGAATGCAGAACGCTTTTTTTTCCTCTGACCATATCTTACACCGAATGCTTTTTTTTTCAAGAGCTTCGACACTCTGACTACCTGTGGCACTCGCTGTGGCACTCGCGATATGCGCCAAGGGAGAGGGAGGACGGTAAATAGTTAGCTCCATGCATTGATTAGGTTCAAGACCCTCCTCCTTTGCTTCATCATTTTTTACATTTTTGTCCTCCTCTTTTGCTTCATCATTTTTTACATTTTTTTCCTCGTCCACATTGTAGGTTGTATCAAAGATGTCGTCACTCTGATGCAGTTAATAGAACAGTATACGGTCAATACAATGTCGAAAAGGAAATGACAAATGTCGACGTGATTAAATAAAAAATAAATTACCTGTGGCACCTCAGTTCCAGCTGGAAATTTTTCATCACTGCCTCCTGTCTTGCAGACAACTTCAATCAATTTCTCAACTCCTTTCCGCATCTCATCAAGTTGTGTTTGTAGGGTTGCAAACCCTTTGTCAACTTTATCATTCAGTGCGGTCATAGAAGTCTTCAGACAGGCTACTTCTGTGTGGAGGCCATCGAATTTTCTATTCACATATTCTGAGTCCTAGCATAATGTCCAAGAAAAAGTTAAATTAACATTTACATAAAATTTAATGAACAATACAATTAAGGGACAATATTGGCAACATACCGATGGCCTCCGTCCAATAGGCCCCTCTTCTTGTATTTCAGCTTGCTTATATTTCGGTTGTGGTTGCTCTTCTTCAGCAACATCATCACTATGACTGTCATGACGGTACTCGTCATCTTCCTGATCACCCATCTCTATTTATGGGGTTGACGGATCATTTGTAGTGGCACCCGTATCGAACCCCATAAAATAGGACAACTTAAGTTCTTCCTCCGTTGGTTTCAAAGTTTGAAACGTTGAAATCTAACCAAAAAAACAAAAAAACAGCCCACGTAGTGTTATAATAACAATTTATATACCTAACATAAGTCTTTCAATGTAGTTCATACCTTTCGCCTACTGAAAATCTTATTTCTCAAAACCTCATATCCAGGACTCGTTTTCACTTCCCAGTTCAGAATACGAGGGGCTGAACGAGACACCCTGGTAGCATACTTCTTGATTGAGTAAAGCGGAATCGCTTCAATTGCCCACACCTACCAAATAAAACAAAACCATGTTTCAATAAGAGTTTTAAAGAGGTTAAGGGTAAAAAAAGTTAAACAATTAAAATTACCTGAAAAGCATAGACAAATCCATACAGGTTGATCTTCTCCGCTGTATGGCTCGGATCCTTTTCAACCTTCTCCCTAAACTTCTGATCTCGACCTTTGCAACAGGTGGAGAAAGAGTTGAATGTCCTTGAATAGATAAATGAACCCCATGGGAACCGATTGAATTCTTCTAAGTTATCAACCAACTTCATTGCCCAATATTCGACCTTAGTCCTCAGGTCCTTTCCAAGCAATGTCATCTCCAAGATCAGCAACAAAGCTACTTTAATCATGTCATCATCAGCATCATGTTCTTCCTCCATACGTTCGAACAAAGTTTGCAATTTTGTTCCAGTCACCTTTTTCACTCCCTTAAAATATTTCTGCCAAATTCTACACATATGATCTTCCCCTACAGTAGGGACGACTGTATCCCCAAAACGTAGACCGCTGACGAGGCAAAACTCAGTTTGCACTGAACCGTATTCTGTTCCCGCCAATCAAAAACCACATTTCGTTTTCAGCATTGTCCACATGGCACTCCCGCAACAAGATATGATGAAGCAATTGACCCGTGAAGGCCATTTCATTAACATCTAAGAAATGGCCAAAGCACGTTGCTCTTATTTGTTGTTGTTGACGTTCGGTGAGTTTACTCTTCAGCAGCCCGATGCAACCCCATTTAGAATATGTTGTCATCTTGGCATGGAAAAAATTTATTTCCTTAATTTTCATCGTCCCAACCAACTTCTCACTTGCCATTGAATATTAGCCTGCATAAACAAAAAAAATTCGAATTCATCAACATACTAAACAATACAAATATATTTCATCAAATCATGTCGGCCCGATGATTTAATTTTATCGGGTCGCAGTGGCCCGATGCTTTGATTTCATCTGCTTTTGTTTCATGGTGATGCTTGCAGGCTGCCCGATGGTTTAGTCTGATCGGCCTGATGAAAGAAAACCGTCGGCCAGCTGTGGGCCGATGATTAAATGTCATCGGGCCTCAGCTAGCCGATGGTTTACTTTCGTCGGGCCACAGTGGCCCGATGAAACAAAACCGTCGGGTCGCGGTGGCCCGATGACATTTAATCATCGGGCCATGGCTGGACGATGGTTTTGTCTGATCGGCCTGATGAAACAAAACCGTCGTCAAGCCGTGGCCGGATGATTAAATGTCATCGGGCCACCGCGACCCGATGGTTTTGTTTCATCGGGCCACTGTGGCCCTACGAAAGTAAACCATCGGCCAGCTGAGACCCGATGAGTCATCGGGTCTCAGCTGGCCGATGGTTTACTTTCCTAGGACACAGTGGCCCGATGAATGTAAACCATCGGCCAGCGAAGACCCGATGAGTTTTTCATCGGGTCTCAGCTGGCCGATGGTTTACTTTCGTCAGTACCTCAGTGGCCCGATGAATGTAAACCATCGGCCAGCGAAGACCCGATGAGTTTTTCATCGGGTCTCAGCTGGCCGATGGTTTACTTTCGTCAGTACCTCAGTGGCCCGATGAATGTAAACCATCGGCCAGCGAAGACCCGATGAGTTTTTCATCGGGTCTCAGCTGGCCGATGGTTTACTTTCGTCAGTACCTCAGTGGCCCGATGAATGTAAACCATCGGCCAGCGAAGACCCGATGAGTTTTTCATCGGGTCTCAGCTGGCCGATGGTTTACTTTCGTCAGTACCTCAGTGGCCCGATGAATGTAAACCATCGGCCAGCGAAGACCCGATGAGTTTTTCATCGGGTCTCAGCTGGCCGATGGTTTACTTTCGTCAGTACCTCAGTGGCCCGATGAATGTAAACCATCGGCCACCCGTGGCCCGATGCCCAAAACACAAACCTCTACACAAAAAATCAGAAGGAGGAGACGATTTCAATCGGTGTGGAATGTTACCACCGAAGAAGGAGACGATTTCGTTGCTGTGACCCGATGAACAAATCATCGGGTCTCAGCTGGCCGATGGTTTTGTTTCATCGGACCACTTAGACAGTGACCCGATGAAACAAAATCATCGGCCAGACGTGGCCCGATGCCCAAAACACAAATTTGTAAACAAATAATCAGAAGAAGAAATTTTTCCTTACTTTGAACAAGAACAGAAGAAGACGATTTCCTTGCTGTGCAGACCGCTTTATAACGCGACTCGCTGAACCTGCAAATACAAACGAAACGAAGAAGACAGACGAAGAAGACAAACGAAGAAGACAAACAGCAGCAGAGAACACAAATGCAGAAGACGAACAGGCGACGAACAGCAGTTGAGATGAACAGCAGTAAAAACAAGCAAGTCAAAAACTGTAAAGTGAAAACGTGGAGTCTGGGTCAAATGTGAAACTAAGGGCAAATATGTCCAAACAAAGTCTTTGGGTACCGGTTGTAAAAATTAGTGGACCGTGGGTAGTTTTGCAATTATTGATTACTGTTTGGGCAATTTTGCTAAATTCCCTAAATAAAATATCAATTCATCTTTTCTTTTTCAAATCAACCCAAAACCCATTTATTATTAACACCAGGGCCGGCCCTGACCTGAGTAAGCCAGTCTAGGATCAGGATACAAGGCGCAATCGTTCAGGATCCCAAATCTAAGGAGCTCAATAAATTTTGATTAAAAAAAAAACTATTAGATATAAGGCCAATTTTGTTTCTTCTTTTTTATATTTATTATGCTAACATCTTAGTAGGTATAAAGAGTCCAATTTATTAAACTCATTAGTCCATTACCCATATTTTAGTACCCCTAATTTCAGCAATTTATTTTTATTGTTTTATTATTTGTTCATGCAAATTGGGGTGGGCGGGTGGTACTTCACACTCGGCAAGCGGCATCATTCTGGGTGGTTTCATAAAGCAAGATTTTCTTTTTCCTTTTTAAATTGCTTTGCAAACTACATAAGGTAATTTTATTGAAATTTATCTAGGCTTCTTTTTAAAAAAAAAATTTATATCTTTATTTGACTTGAATTTATTTTTTTTTTTATTGTTTGATTTTTTAAAATTGTATTGTAAATATTGTTCGTACGCAACTTGTGAATTTTTTTTTTTAATAAATTGTTTTAAGTATATGAAACAAAAGTTATGATTATTATTTTTTCTTTTTTTAGAAGAAATGATTTTTATAATATGTTGTTTCTTTCATTATATTTTAGGAAGTGTTTTTGGTGATTAATTTGTTACTTTTTATTTTTAATAAATAATACTTTTAATGTTATTTACATTTATTGTACTAATATTATTATAATTATTTGGAAGGGAAAAAAAGGAATTTAATAACAGTAAGATATGAATTATAAATTTATAATTTATATGCAGTTTGTATATATGGATACAAATTATATAATTTATATTAATGAGATTATCTATCTAATTTGAGTTAATTTTTCATGTTTAAAAAAAAAAAAACATTGTGGTTTATAGTTTTGCAGTTGCAATCCAGAGATAAAAATTAGGATCTTATTTTTAGTTGAGCCTCTGACCATCAAAAAGTTAGGACCGGCCTTGATAAAAACACAACACAACCCCAGATAAGATTATGGAAACCCAATTGATTGGAAATATTTTAATCAAATATAAGGTGGGTTGAAGTCGAAGGTTGAAAGTCAAAATGTAAGTCTCGAGTTCTCTTCTCCTTTCCCTCTCTCTTGCTCTAGTAACATTTCAAAAACATGACTTTTCATTTTAATTTTTCTCTTTTATATTGAGGGATAAATTTGTCCGAATCCAATTTTAAGTACTATTTACAATAGAAAGAATGATCAAGTGCCATTTTTAAAAAACCAGGCTCAATAAATGTCATTTAAAAAAGAACTCTCAATTTAATTGATAAGCATGTTTGAATTAAGTTAATAAAGATATAATAAAAATTAATGGAATTTTTTATATGAATAAAAGAATGATGAAATATAAATAAGAATAATATAAATGGGAGATCTATGAAGGTTGTCGAACCAAGAAAGGCGAATATTGACTCTGTACGACGACCTTCGTCACACGACGAAGGGAAGGGGGGGCTCTCCGCCTCCCCAAGTGCGACAAAATGGAGGCTAGTATCCCCTTCATGGTCTCCCATGGAGGTCCTCTATGGGAGATCCATAGAGGACCTCTTTTGTTTTTTTTTTAATTTTAAATTATTCCATGGAGGACCTCTTTTGTTTTTTAATCTTTTGTTTCATCATCCACTTGGATGGTGGAGATATAGATATATATATATATATATATATATATAGAGAGAGAGAGAGAGAGAGAGAGAGAGAGAGAGAGAGAGAGAGAGAGAGAGAGAGAGAGAGAGAGAGAGAGAGAGAGAAGTATTTTGGTCTTCTTACACTTTTGAAACGGTCAACAGACATTTTTAACGGTCAACGCTAACAGCTGATAAGTTAATGTTAATTTTTTAATAAGTTGATTCCATCAATAAAAAGCTAAACTTCATATAAGTTGGCTGTAATTTATCATTTCAAAATTAAAAACACAAAATATGTCATTTTTTCTCTACGGACGGGCCTTTAATTTTTTTTTTTCTCAAGTATAATATTCTCTATCTTATTATTTGTATAAAAGATCTCAGACCAAATGTACATAAAATATTCATGATAAAATGTCATTATTGAAAACATTTTAAGCTATTATTATACCATAATTCTTAATGAAATTGTTTGTTTGTCACAAAATTATCAACTATTTGCGATTCTTATAAGATCAATCAAACAGTTTAGATCTTAAGAGTGATGAAAAAAAATGATATTTCAATTGATCCACAATTCATCTTTTATTTGGGCTCTCTCTCGCATGAATTTCTTCTTCTCTACCTTGCTTTCTTCATGCTTAAATACAAACAAAACCCCAAAAGATATTTTGTATTCTTTGTCAAAATTAGAGAATAAATTGAATAAAAAAAAATTCCAAAATAGTTTTTTATTTCATTTGAGAGAGAGAAGATGCAGTGTGGGTATGGAAAAGTCAAGAGAGAAAAAAAAGAAAAATAATATAGATGATTAAGGCTATTTTCAGAAATGGGGTTTCTTTAGACCAATTATGGACTGCCAATAGCATCACCTTTTAATGAAACTCAAGATAGGGCTTCTATTGTGTGGATGTCATATTTTATCCCAAAATAAAATGATACGAGAGTACATTAGCAGCCAGAAAGTTCGTTGTGGCGGTTATGCGGAACGAATGAATGACATTGACGTCATGACGGTAGTTGAAATAAAATGATCTTGGGAGTTTTGGTAGACTGGTGTCACGGGTCAATTGACAACTAACAAAATTCTTGGAGTGTGTTTGGCAGACGAAATTAAATTAAATTATTTTTATAAAATTATATTAGATTAAATTGAATTGGACTAATTAGTACTTGTCATATGTTTAATGTAATATGGATTGAATTAAAAATAATATTATCTCTTATTTAGTATAATATGAAATTAAAAAAAAAATTAAATTATTTAAATTAAATATATTTTTTTAATAATAATCTAAAAATAATATTATCTTTTTCCCTCCTAAGTGGGAAACCGGACAATTTGTCCCGCTTGACAGTTGTATAGACAATTTCATGCAGCTGTCAAATGCAGAATATGACTGAATTTAATCTAATTCTAGTCCTATACTAGGTAACAAACAGCCATTTGATGTGAGGGATACCAATCAACTTGAACAAACAAACGTCTATTGCGGCAGCAGCGAGGATACTTGAAAAATATTATAGTTGATTTGTAACTATAAAAGTATAATATTTCGCATAGGGTTTTTACTTCATATCAGTGTAATTGACTAGTTTATTGCATTGGGTTCTATTGGATTCTTCAGCCTATTGGGCCTCATTAATATATCCAAGCCCGTTGGGCTTTATTAATATCTTTAGGCCTATTAAACTTAATAAAATTAAGCCCATAACAATTATTTTTAAGGACAATTTACAACTAAGTATTTTAACATTTAGTAAGACATAAATAATAACAGTTTTACTGTAATGATAAAAGACTATTGTTAATTGACTTCGTCAAAGATAACTATTAACCAATTTTAAATTATGAAATGTACATATTGCCTCTAAATTTAATTATTTTATCAATTACTATAATATTATTTATTTAAATTAAAATTTTACAAACAAAAAAAATTAAAATAAAAGGAGGAGATTTGGATGGTTCTTCTCCAACGTGAAGAAATCTTGGACTGTTTTTTTTTTTTTTCTAATGGAGGAGATCTAAATTCTTTTCAAAATTAATTATTTTAAATTATGTTTAAGTTTTTTTTAAATGACATGGCATGTTTGATTGCACACCATAATTTTTTAAAATTATTTTTATATATTAAAGATCATTCTACCCTTAAGTTGTTAAGACCACCCTTAATTTAATAATGATGGATGCATACAATGATAAGTTTGTGTAATTAAAACTTATATAATTACCCCTAAATTGTATATATAATTAGTTGTAGGTGAGGTGGACGTGAGAGTGAAATTAGTGAAAGTGAAATGAAAAGAGAGAACATTTATTTATGTGATGAAAAGAAAGTGGGGCTTGATGGATGAAATGCTTAGACTTTAGGGGACAAACATGAAAAAAAATTATATTAAATTGTGAAATACTCTAAAGTGGCAAAAAAGGAATATGCCCAATTCACTTTTACCTCATGACCAATATCGAGATTGGAAAATGCTTTTGTCCAATTTTATATCTATTTGCTCCATAATCTATGGAGATAATAAATCCCCAAAAATAATAATTAGTTATTGTTTTCATCAACAAAAGCATGTATATATATATATATATAAAAAATAAAAGGTCTCTTACTTTTGTGGTTGGAGGAGCTTTAAATTCCTTCAAACTACCAAGTATCAACATCTAAGTAGTATATATATTATTCTTATCATTGTGCATAAAAACACAATTGTGTGGGTAGACCTCATCATATATTGAGAGTTGACGACTTACGAAATGAAAGTAGATATCTTGACCTGTTCTCGTATAGTTTAATTTTAGTAGGTTTATGTAGCCCTTTGACCCGTAAGGTGTCAGATTTTAAAAAGAAGAAATTATAGCGAACCTATCTGAGATTTGTCATTTTACAGGTAGAAACAACTTTATAAAAAATTAACAGTGAACCCTCTGTTGTTACCGTTGACCGTTTTAAAAGTTAAAAAGATTAAAATATTTTTAATTAAAAAATTTTTAAAATAAAAAAGAAATTACACTAAAATTTTATTATATATATATATATATGAAAGCACTTAGATAAGATTCTCATATAATGACTACTAGGCCGCACACGTGGCATTCATTGAACCAAATTGAGCAATTAGGTGAAAAACGATGTGGGTCTCAAATTCTGGAGTTCCCCACATATACCCATTATCAACAACAATAATGATAATTTGGCATTACTTCATTTTAATGCTGCTTGTGACTTGTGATTGATTCTTTTTTGCAGCATTTTAGACACGTTGGTTGGATTGGATAAACCGACCAATAAAAGTTGTGGATGTTGAGAGATCAAATGTTATCCTTCCATTCTCTTTCAAGAAACCTCCACTCAAATTCAATAAAAGTAATTAAAAAGTATATAAACAAAAATTACAAATGTCTCTTATGAAAATGAATTAATAATTACTTTTACCCAATAAAGCAATATTAAAATAAACCAATCAATTATTAATATCCATTGATTTGTTGGTTGAAATAAGCGTAGAGGAGGAGACTGCTCGTAGATATACGAATGAACTATACAATAAGCGCAATATTCTATTGCTCACTGCTCAATTATAATGGGTTTGTTTGTATCTTATCCACCGTCTTAGGTGCTTTTCAAGATCTATAAAATCCCATCTGAATAATTTAAATTAAAGAATAATGAAAGTCATTTGATTTATTTAAGAGCAAATTACACTCTACCTGATTTACACCTTTCTACTCGGAGTTAACTTTATTAAAAAGTTGTATTGACCTCCTTTACTATTAGTGGTTAACCGGTTAAAATTAAGTAAAAATTACACCTCATCTATATGAGATTTGTCTATTCACTTTTATATACAATTTTATGTTCAATACACATATAATCCTCTTGCCGTTACTCAACCAAAGATAAATTTAACTGTTGAAAGACTAGTTTCATCTTTTTTTTTCTATAAAAAATATATTTAAAATAAAAAAATATAATTTTAGATCTCCACCGTCCATTAGATGGAAATCGTCCAGACAATAAAGACCGAGTCTTCATCGTCTAAAGACGAGATGAGATCTCCATCAATGGAAATCTCATCTCTATTTGGAAACTAGATCTCCATGAATGGAGATCCCAGATAGGATCTCCACATTTTTTAAAATTTTTTTTTCTTAATTTGATCTCCATCCATGATGCATCTACTTTTTGTATTATTATTATTTTATTAAAATTTTAAATTTAATATCAGAGGTATTTTGAACATTTCAAAATATTTGTCAAAGTCAACAGTTAAATATATCTGTGGATGGTGAGGGTATTGTGTATTCATAGACCATAAAGTCATATATTAGATTGAATAGGCAAACTTCAGGTAGTATGGTGTAATTTGCTCTAAAATTAACTGTATTGAAGAGTAATTTGGTTATTTTAATAAAATAAATAAATTTAAAATTTAAACTTTGTAACAAATTAGAGTTTAATCGTCCATTGATTTTTTTTTTTAAAAAATAATTATAAAAAATAAAAAATAAAAAATAAAACTTTAATAGATTTTTACCATTCTTCAATTTTAATAGACAATAGAAATTGAATCTCCACACATTCAAAGAGAATCTTGATGAACGTTGTAAGATTGGATCTCCACATATCCATAGAGATCTCCAACGAAGATCTCCCAGAAGCCTTCCCCACCGAGAACTTAATTGAGTGTACATTAGGTAGAGTAAATGTTTTACTTGTTTGAGTAGGAATTTATTCCCTAGGATGAGAGTAAGTTGTTTTTGAGCCAACAACTTAATTTTTATACGTGGAACATGTTTCATCCATTAGTTGAATTATAGAATAGAATTGTAATGAAATACATTATGGAGCTTACCTCAATTTTTATTTAAACCCTTACATACATAGAACCTTTATTTTATAGTTAGTTTTGCTAATGATACGAAAGAAGCTAGACCTGTTGTGTTAAAACATCACCTTAGACATCGTTTGTTTTTTTCACTTATAATTTAATGGGTCTAAATTGGATATTATTTCTATTTTTTTATTTTTAAGTGATCAAATAATTTAAAAATTCTATAAAAAAAAATTTAAGTTAAAAATTCTGACTTATCACTTAACACATAATCGATGAATCATAATTACAATAGTTTTTTTCATAATTATTATTATTATATTAATATATTTTTAAATTTATCTTTATACAGATATTTCTATTTTAAAAAAAAAAACAATACACTTTTATTCAATAGTTAGAAAGACAAAAAAAAAAAATGCTATTAAGGTTTCAGGTTTATATCTATCTATGTTCAGTCTTTACAAAAATTTAAACCTATTCAGTCTTCAGATAAAAAAGTACACGTTTAGTATCTTAACGAGTCTAAATGTAAATTCCAAACCGATCCACTATATTAACAATACAATCCAATAAATCTAGACCCTTCTATTTTTTTTTTCTTTTTAATGAGTTTGGTTCTTATTAACTACTAGTGTGAAGTTACAGAGTAAATTTTTAGTGTATCAGATGCACTAATAAATGGCGTATTTGATTACTGAAGACTTAATATGAAGCTACTACATGTGTATTTTTTAACATATGTCAAGTCTTCAGTAACAGCGTATGCCATTAATTAATACACTGGGTAGAATGGAGATTTATTTAGGCAAGATGGTACCCACAGGCTTTACAAATAGTGTGGGTTCCACAAATAGTCAATTTGACTATAACATTTATTATTAGGATAAATTACAGCCATTCTATTAGAGATTTATCTTTTTACAAATAGAAATAACTGTATGGAAAATTGACAGTAAATTCCCTCGACATCACCATTAACCGTTATAGATGACCGTTAACTGTTTTAAAAGTACAAGAAGACCAAAATACCCTTAATTAAAAAATTAAAATTTTAAAAAACTAAAATAAAAAGGATAAATTACAGCCAACTTACTTGATGTGTAGCTTTTTACAGGCGGAATCAACTTATTGAAAAACTAACAGTTAACTCCCCTGTATTAGCGTTGACCGTTAAAGATGATCATTGACCGTTTCAAAAGTGTAAAGGGATCAAAATACCCCAAATTAAAAAATTAAAAATATAAAAAAAAATGAAATAGAAAAAAATAAAAACAAATCTATATTCAAAATAAAAAATTTAAAATTATGTATAAATTAAAAAAAAATACTTAAGATTGAAAAAAAAAAAAACCAGAATCCATTATAGATTTATGGAGGTTCTCCATATGAGACCACGAAGGGGAGGCCAGGTTATTGCACCTGAGGTAGCGAAGAGCCTCCTTGCGACGAAGGGGAGGCTATTCCCTTTCCCTAGTTGGAGAACCTAGTGAGCAACCCTAGTTGGGGAGTCGAAGTGGGCTATTGTACGGCGATGTCCTCTTGCCGGACATATTTTAGCAGCCTTAGCTACTTTCCATTTATGAGTTCAACACTTCGTTGGTATCCTCTGAGTCTCGTCTGGCTCCTTGCAGGGTTGACTTCGCGAATTTGAGAGCTGGTAAGCTTCTCATGTTGGCGATTCTTGTCAACCTTTAGTGTGGCTCCTAAGGGAGGCTCGCTATCACAGGCGCTAGCTTTGCTAGTTTGGGGCCTGCGGCTCCTTGGGTTGGCGATATTTCGCTGATTTTATACAGCTCCTCCGAAAGACTGTTTACCGTAAGTGTTGACTTCACTACTTTTGGAGCTCTGGGCTTCTCAGGTCGGCGAGTCTTTGTCAATACTTAGGTAGGCTATGAGGGATTCCACCTTGAGTGTTTTTATTGATTCTGCTAGTTAATTGAGCTCGTTAGCCCATAGGTTGGTAGATTTTTTGTCAATGTCTACAGCTCTAGGTCTATTCCCTCGAGTATTTCTATTGACCTCACTCGTTAGATAGCCTGTAGGCCGTCAGGTTGGCGAGTTTTGCCAATTTTTATACTCAGTTGTTTGGCGAACTCGTAGGTTTCAAAGTAGGAAACTTTCTTGTTAACGAGCTCGTGATGATTCCTTGTTACTAGGGTGTGCAGTCTTTTTGTTTATGATGTTGTCCTCCTCGGGGAGTTTTTCCGCCCACTGTACTTCATTGTGCATTTTTAGGGTGTTAGTGATCTGAAGTCGCATCTATCTACTAATCCTTAGCCCCTCCAAGGTCGAAAGGGCAATTTTGTCACGAGAACTTGTAAAAATAGAAATTAATAACTTTATTATTCGAGATAATCATTACAGAAGAATTATTAGCTGTCTTGTTTTGCTATCTCATGATATCCAGGTTTTTCTGGCTCTTTATGAGACGATGAACTTTGTTATTCTTTGCGGCTTTCAGCACTAGGTGCAGCCGGTGGGTGAATTATTAGCGTTAGATGAGGTTGGAGTTAGAGCTTTGGCCTTTTCCCGCTTGCCGAACCTGATTGTCTTCTCATAGCACGACCTGACTACCTTTTGTTTCCCATATACATGTCCCACAGCCGTCGGGGTTGGGAATTTCAAGGTTAAGTGTTTAGTAGAGGTGATTATCTCTAGGTCCTTGAGAGCGGGTCTTCTCAGAATGGCTTGTAAGCCGTTGGACAGTCTGTGATGAGGAAATCAGCCATTGTGGTCGTTTGGCAACCTTGCTCCCCCAGCGTGAGGGGTAGAGTGATCAGTCCCTGAGGGATGATCGAATCACCCGTAAAGCAGTAGAGTGGTTTGTTCGAAGGGCGTAGATGGCTCTGCTTCAGTCCCATCACCTCGAAGACTGTTTTGTACAAGACGTTTACTGAGCTTCCATTGTCGATTATCGTCCTGTAGATGGCCATTCCCCCTATAGTTGCCATGATAATAATCGCGTCATTGTGAGGCCAGTGTACACCGCTCATATCTGCGTCTGTGAAGGTTACTTCTTTAGCCATAGTTTTGCACTATTTTGTAGGCCGTTCGTCCACGCTCATCATTTTCAGGGTAGGATAGCTAGACTCTTCTACGTGTTGCGTCAGCGACCTATTCGACATTCCCGAGAGGTGAGGTCCTCCGTGGATGGTATGAATGGCTCTTACCGCGAGCTCGTTTGGGATAGGCTCAAAGTTAACATGCTTGATCATTTGCTGTTGATGCTGCTATTGTAGCGGCTGCGGTTGTTGTGGTTGTGGCTGGTTTCTTAGGCGTACCACTTAATCCCCTAAGCGGCCTCGCCTGATCAAGCTCTCTATTACGACATTGAGCTCATAATACACAGATGTGTTGTGGCCCGCCTTGTTGTGGTAGGCACATAATTTATTGAGGTTGCGAGTCCTCGTAGGTGTTCTCATGGGAGGTGGCCTTCTGAACTCTTCCCTGCTCCTTTCCTTACTGAAAATCTTATCCCGAGAGTCAGACAACTGTGCATAGGTCTGGTAGTGGCCCCCATTTCTTCCCACATCCTCATTGTTCCTGGCTACCTAGTTTGCTGGGGCGTCATTTCTATGCAAGCCCCAATTTCGATTGCGGCCATTATTGCCGTCACCTCTTCCATTTTCCTTCCGCTTGCTCCTGTCTCGCGGGCTCCTGCTCCGATCTTTCTTTTAGTGTTTCTTAGGTTCGAAGGCCTCTTCCATGCGGATGTGGGTGTTGGACCGTTTGTAGAAATTCTTTAGCGTTTTTACTGGCTTGCTGTATATGCTCTAGTAAAGTTCGCCATCATTCCGCTAGAGCTGCGGTAATCGTCGTGAGCATGCTTTCATCAGTGGGGCTCTCCACGCAGCTGAATTCTCTCTCGAAATGTACTATGTAGTTCTTCAGTGGCTCATCTGCCTTTTGAAAGATTGTTGCCAAGTGGTAGGAAGGAACGAGCTGCTTCTTCAGCGCCTAGGTATTGGTTTAGAAAATTTTCCTAGCATTGGCTCCAGCTAGTTATGTTGTCTGTAGGAAGCCCCCTTAGCTATTTTCTCGGGATTTATCTCAAGGTGACCTGGGAAGCACCAGCACTTAACCTTGTTGTTGGTCGTGAGAAGGCTCATTTGCACATTGTAGGCATCCAAGTGATCAAAGGGGTCACTGGATTCCTGGTAAATGGGGACGTTGGGCATTTTAAAGCATTCTGACAACGGCTCGTTGTCAATCTCCCAGCTAAACAGGCTTCGCTCTATGTATTTATCGGTAGGCTCTGCCCCTCATCGCTGTTGTTCTAGCAGGTCTAGCCATCGCAGTAAAGCCTGGTATCCGGGGGCTGAAGGGGTCATCATTGATGCACTGGTGGTGGCGTTGTCTTTCATATGGGGTCGATTCTGTCGATTGGATGACCTTCGCGCTCTCCCATTTAGCGATCTCTTTCAATCGAGCTGTGGCTCAACGGTTTGTCTTCGGGGGAGTTTCCATTGTTGTTCCTGTTAGGCCGTTGGCCCTGTGCTTCCAGGTGTTTCCTGGGTTGCTGAGATATATTGTGCATAGGGGCACCTCATCGGTCGTTGTTAAGTTCTACATAACTTTCTCCGCTAGCGTTTACATGGACTACGGGGCCGGTGCAATGAGGTCTCTTTCGTTGCTCGTCACGTCCTGCTCTAGCTCATCTGGCCGCGTTGGCCAAGTGAAAAGAGATTCCGCCCCGCTGGACGTTGTTTTGCAGAGGATTCTGCCCATTGGTATGATGGACGGAGCGGTTTGTGTTGTCTCCACTAAGACACGGCGGTGAGGTACTCTCTACGATTTGCTCGCGGGGAGGGTGAATCTGTAATAAGAGATGGTAGCCGCGGGACATCTCCGCTACCATTCTCTCTAGTTCGGCCTGCCTCTCCATCCATTTGCTAAGATCCGAGGGACCAGACGGGCCAGTCTGATTGTGGTTTTAAGGCTCCATCTGTGGGTGGAGTTAATTGCCGGCAGATTTGTGATGGGCGGGCGAACTATCTGTGCAATGGGTGCGTTTGATGTGACAGGCGTGCTTGGACGCCACTGGTGCGTTTGGTACCATCGGTGGGGCTGGAGATTGATAAGAAGCCTCCGAAGGTTCTCCAACTGGGGGCACGTCTCTACTTCGTACGATTCTAGAGCGGGTTCCCATGCCTTTCGCTATTGATTCAGAAGGTTGTACCTGGGAAAGAAAAAGAACAAACAAGATTAACGGTTTCATTTCTTACTGGAAGTGGAGGTCTAAATCCTCGAACGACCCTCCTTCTAGCGCCAAAATGTTGATGTACGAATTTGGTCAACTGAATTAATAATGAATAACAGTAATTTGAGGGGTGAAAAATGAATAAGACGGGTTGACACAATGATTTTTAAAGTGGTTCGGCTTAAAGAAATGCCTACATCCACTGTTCTTGGTATTCAAGTCGAGCTCGCTGAGAGTATTCGCAAAGCTCGCTTATATGTGTGTTTTTCTAGAAAAATTGGTAACCCCCGTAATAGTGATGATCCGTCCCTTTTATAGTGTGAAGGGATTGGAGTCACTCCATTTTACATAGGAATCTAATTATAGAAATTAGGAATTAAATTATATCCCTTAAGAATAGTGATTTATCTTGAATGCAATTGTTGGAATCAGAGAGTTTGAGATTGATTGTGAATCTACTAGTTGATCGACTGCAATCCCTTTACTCTCGGGATTCTTCCTTTGATTGGGGCTTCGAGTTGCATAGGCCTGCGGGCTAAATGTTGTTTTGATCTGCAAGCAGGCTGTTTGCGAGAAGTGGTACTTGATCTCTTTAAGTGTCCCCATACTGGTCATTTATATAGGGTTTCCTCCTTTGGGTTTGTTGGATCGGGACCCAACTATTATGCAGCGATCCATTGGCCTCTTTCGTCTGTTAGGCCTTTTGGATATTTTGGTATTTTTGGGCAGGTTTGGGTCTAATGTAATTTGACGCATAACACTATAGAAACGGAAGAAAGGGAGGAAGAAACAGATGTAGAAATAGAAACAACTTTCCAAAGGAGGGGGACTAAACAGGAACAAGAGCAACAAAATTCCAAATACCACCTAATTGACACCAACGAGTAAAATCTCCTTGTGCTTCAGGATCCTATAGTACAACAAAGAATGTGCTAAACTATTACCAAGGGTAGAGACTGCGGCGGTGAAGAAGTTGCATCCTTCCAAATAGGAACTGGCCAATCTATGGGTATACCATGAAATTACAAAGGTTGTGCCTATGAACCAACCCCCTAAAGTGAAATAGGTATAAGGAAAGAGCAGTAGACCGAACCAACCTACAAAAACGAAACGGTCTCTCCGTAACCAGTCATCCATAATATCAAATAAATCATTTTCATCCTTTGGTAAATTTACGAAGGGCTATAATTATAACGGTCTCTTATTCAACTACTTTAACCATTTATGAACACCTTATATTATGGTAGTTTCGGGGCGTTTGAGGATTCGATCAAACCAATACTGATTCATACAAACTAAATTTTCTAATCGATAATTGGGCCAAAGAAAGAACTTTAATTTGAATTTAATTAGTTTCTTTTTTTTCTCTAGCAAGATCTTTGCTTTTATCCAAAACATGACCGCCGTTTTTTACCTTATTACCAAATACGGAATTTCTCTAAATATCATTTATATTTTCATAAACACTATAAATAAAAAATCTAAAATTCACAAGTTAAACACTTATTATTATCATTTTTGTCAGTCTTTTCTCTCTACAGTTTTCTCTAGGAGTAAAAGTAGTTATTTAGGTGTTCGAACCCAGTCGTCATTTCCTCATTAGTGCAGTTGGCTTGTTTAGATTAATATTCTTCTTTATCTGCATTATGGAGGCATCCAAAATTTCTAAGCTTTATGCTTCACTATATTTGTCCGCAGAGGATGGTTCCGTTAGAAGTTTGAGAATTGGGTAAGGGCTATTGGTGAGCGGAAGTTAACTTGCAGTCTCGTCGGGAAGCTCTTTGCTAATAATATCAGTAATCATGAACCTTTTCGAACTATATAATTCCAAAAATCTAGTGGACTACATAAGATGTGGAATTAGAAGGTTGTCTGAGATAACAGTTTATGTTCCATTTTAAGAACCCGATAGGATCATAAAGGGTTTTGATGGTTGGCCCTTGGAGTTTTGATAATGCTCTAATGCTCTTGTAAGAACCTCGTGGGGTGGGTGATTTGGCAAATATGCAGTTTCAGTTTGTGGAGTTTTAGGTCCATATCCATATTTCACCTTCAATCTGTATGAATGCATGTTTTTGGTTCAACTGATTATTGTTTTGAAGTAGGTGGATTTCTACAGGTGACTGTCTTGGTAAGTATTTGCACATTAAATTCGTTAATAATGTGCTATGACCATTGAAATTAGTTATTCGAGTTGACTTTGATGATAATAGGGTAGAGTCTGGAGTTTGTTTTATTGTTGTGATATGAGTGCTTACCGAAATTCTGTTTTACTTGCGGCCTATTAGGACATTCTCATAGGAAAAGCTCGGTGGATGGTTGTTCAAAGAATAAAAGAGTCTTTGGGGGTCATAAGTGAGATTAATCAAGAGTGGTGTGGTAGCACTACCAATATGAGATAGACAAGCGTGGGGACTTATAAAACAACATAAGGGTAAAACTATCCCTCCAACAGTCCAACTAGCACACCTTCCAAGTTTTTATGACATTTTTTTTTTGGGTTCAATCATATTTTATATTTTATTAATACGTGATACTAGGTAGTGTTTTCATGAATACGGATAATCCTCCCACTTGTTAGAAACTTGCAGAAAGAGAAAGAGATATTGTTGCTGTATATATATAGATTCTATTAGGCGAGCGTCTAAAACCATCCACACAAAAAAGGAAGAAAGATTGTATACCATTTATTACCGCCCATTTTGTTGAATCACAGAAATAGACTCTCCCTATCTATCGTTTCTCTGTCCGATTCTCTGTACATTATCTGTTTGATAATTTGCCAGAGAAAAATACAGCTTCTTTTTTGGGTTTGATGAAGAAGAATTTGATGAACTTGAGGTGGTGAAAAAGGACCCGACACACTTCACGTTCATTGTCCTTCTTCTTCAATCTCTGTCTTTTGTCTGTTGGTGTCTTGTTTTGTTAATATTATTATCAGATCTTAAAAGAGAGGGGTGTGTTGGGGTGATGCACTTAATTTGTGCTTCAATCCCAACTACCCAGATCTGTTTCTCTCGTCTCTTATTTGTTTCTTGTACCAAAATTCAAAGATTTTAGGAGATACGGGTCTCTGTATTTAGACTTATTATCTTCCTTCTGTTCCCATCTTTAATATATTTTCTTGGGATTTCAAGGTGTGTGACAGAGAGACCCATTATCAGATCTGAGACTGCCCCACCACCATTTTCATTATCCTCCTAACCTTAGGGGTTCTATATGCATGTACACATTCTAATTCTATTATTCTGATTCAAACTTCCGGACGAGGGAGGCCCACTGCTGGGTTTGGTGGGCTTTCGTCGAGCCAATAAAAACCCATATTATTAAAGGTTGTTTGTTTGAAGATCCCACTTGTTTAGGAGGAGGAAAAAAAAAAAAAAAAGGAAAAAGAAAGAAGAAAAATTGAGTTAGCTCTTCTTTAACCAATTGCTTTTTCCACAATTGGGTTCCTCCAATTGATCTTTGGCTTTATCATTTGTCCCAAACTTGAATTTTACCCTTAATAAAATCCTCATTTTTTAGTAATGTTACTTTACTTGTTCATCACTTGTTTCCCTTTCATTCTCTTTTTAAATTCCCTCCCTCTCAAGCCTCTCCCAGCATGGGCTACTACTGACTTGAGATTGTTGTCTCTCTGCTTTTGGAAAGACTTATCAGTCTTGTCCATTTCCAGCTCTATCGAGAAAATCCTTAGTATCAGTTATTTAACTCAAATCCCCTCAAAACTGCATCTTAATATGATGATGACTCTCTCTTCAAAAGTTGAGAATGTTGAAGAGGATGGTGAGATGTCAGTTTTGGACTTGCCTGAATTGGCCTTGGAATGCATTCTTGAGAGGCTACCGCCTTCAGGGCTCTGTAGTATGGCAGGTGTTTGTAGTTCTTTGAGGGATAGGTGTAGGAGTGATCATCTCTGGGAAAGGCATATGAAGCATAAATGGGGAAGAATTATTGGCCCTGCTGCTTACAGGGAGTGGCAATGGTGTATGGCTTCCACAAACGATTCGAGTAATCTCAGACAAGGCAAACAAAGAGTTTGGATGAGGCTTATCTCTTTAGTTCGGTCTTTTTCGTGGAGTCGACAAAAGGTTGATGATACTTGCAAGCAGAGCAGCTCTTTGCCTGTTGATTCTATCATGTCTTGGTATCTTGCTCTTGAGACTGGCCGCTTCTGGTTCCCTGCTCAGGTTTATAACCGTGAGGTATGGTCTATATATATCACCTTCACCAATGAATCTTACTTCTTCATTGCCAAATAAAATGTGAATTGGTGGAATTTCTGTCATAAACAATTATGTTTCGTGGTGTTTTGCAGAATGGTCATGTTGGGTTTATGTTGTCGTGCTACGATGCAGAGCTTAGCTATGATGCCCGCACTGACTCCTTCCAAGCCAGGTAATTTGTGAGAGCGCCTTCTTTTTGGTACATGATTCTTAATGATTTTATTGGTATCATGAACATTCCTATGCTAGATATTGAATTAAGCTGGTGATTGAAAAAAGGAAAAGAAGAAGCCAAATTTCTTCTCTTATGAATTAGGAAAGAGCTATCATATCTCAATTTACAGAAATGGGTTGATTTTTGGAGTTGTTTCAATTGCAGGTATCCACCACATGGAAGAAGGGCAGTTGCCATAGAGAGTGGTGTACCATGGGAAAGGCTCAGAGCACCACCTGTTGATACTTCTCCTCACAATCTTCATGTTTCCGATTGCCTGAATGAGTTACATCCGGGCGACCACATAGAGATTCAGTGGAGAAGGAACAAAGAATTTCCTTATGGTATGTTCATATACCATGTTATTATGTAATTTGTATTAGCTTATCAAAGTTATTAGATCTATTAAGTAGCTTAAAATTGATTGTTTCAAACACCTCTTTAATAGTTTATTTTTGGATTATGTATTATATTTTTAATCCATAGTGTCTGCTGGCAGAAATGAAAATGTTAAAAAAATAACTTTAAAGAAGAATGTTATCTATTATCTTGAAAACAGTTTCCTGTGAAATGTTTCTTGTAATTTGGAGAAACAACTAGAAAATAGCTGGACAACCTACTTCTTGGCAGAGTTTAAAACTTATACTTTTAATTGATTTACTTCTGTACTATCTTGCAGGTTGGTGGTATGGTGTTGTAGGTCACTTGGATTTATGTGATGGAAACGAAAATTACTGCCGGTGTCATAATAGTGGTGAGTTTATATCACCTTTTTCCTTGCAATGTGACCTTTTATGCTCCATGTGATTGCCTAGTAGAGAATGAAGCAAAAGAAAAATAAAACTGGGAATCTAACGAGTGGCTGGAAACACCATTGTATCTTGCCTTCGATTTCCCATTATCAGTGTTGGAGAAATTGAATGAACCATTAGAAGATGATAAAAGAATATTAAGAGAAAACACCGGAGACATTTTAAAGCTTTAAATTTAAAAATTACTTTCATAGAGTAGACACAGTTTTAGATAGGTCAATTTCTTGAATCTTATTTTCGAGGACCACCTTTGTAGCTATTTTGTTGGTCCCCAAGATAAATCGTTGTCAATATGTCATAATTTCCACCAACATTGTGATAACTCATGTCTCAGTGGAATATTTATGGCCAACCGCACTGAAAGAACTCAAATGTCTCCCATATGTTCTGTTGTTTGCTATGTTGTCATCTTTCGGCTATGCGGGGCAGCACTTTTTATTAAAGCATCAAATTTAATTAATCTGTGTCAGCTTTGCAACCAATTAGAGTTAAGTCATTTTCAAGTAAAGCAGCTTCGGAGGATGACCCACTAATCAAATTTTGTGTTCTCTACCATGTCATTAAAATATATAAAGAATCTGTTTTCATTGCAACTTGACAAAGCAGGAAATGTATGTATTTGTTATAGACATAATTTGTATTTTTACAAATCAGAGGAATAACTTTGTTGGCCATGCTTACTATATACTCACAAGTCAGAAGTGATTTATTTTGTCCATTATATCAGCCATGAAAGTTGTAAGGCATGATAATCACCTTCATTCTTGCATCATAATTGAAGTTTTCATACAAGTTTCTAACAATGAGTTTTCTGGGAACAGAAACAGTAGTGTTGGAGTTCAATCAGTATACACCAGGGTCACGGTGGAGACAAACCATGATCAACAAGAAAGAGCATAGGGAGGAGGGAAACGAGGCAGATGGATTTTACGGGGGAATCAGAAAGCTTAACAGTGAGGAGGAAATCTACAAGTGGAAGCGGCTCTGGCCAGTGGAAGTCTTGGAATAGCCTTTTCATGTTGCCACAGTTAGAACACAGTAAACTAATTTATCTTACGATAAAAGTGATTATTGAATTTCAGCTTTAGAAAAAGCAGCTTTTAAGAAGCTGAAAATGAGCTACTACTACTGATTTTGTGGCATATGGGGGGAGACCATGTTATTCTGGGTTGGTTGGTCTTTCAAATTCTTTCATGGGAGATTTCTAATGCATTTTAATTGGATTCCCATCCATGTGATTTGCCTCCCATTGATGCAAAATTGATGTACCATATATATATATATATATATATATATATATGTTGCATTTTAGTTGGTAATCTCTGTTTGTTGTAGGAATATACAATTGTAACCTTCAATTCATACATTAATTAACTGCGTAAACATAAAATTAAAGATGGAGTGATCATTAAAAAGTAAATAGGAAAGCATTGTCACTTTATCCTTTACTGACTCTTAATCTATGCACGTGCACGCATGTGCTGTTACAAGCTAGACCCGTTATTATCGGGCTGGGTTTTGGGAAATACTAGGAAATCCGATCCTATTTATTATATATTTAAAGAAGAATAAATAATATTGAATTTATTTGAAAGCTGTTCAAAATTCAATTAATTTTGTTCAAATTGAATAATTCAATCCAAACTAATCTATTTTAGGTTTGATGATTCCCAATTAGATCCAAAATTTTAAAATCCCATTTAATAAAAAAAAAAAACCTCCAAAATTTAAAATTTTAAAATAGATAGAAAAGACAACCTAAGAATCATCAACAAAATATAATTTAAAAAAACTCCATTACTTTATACACACCAAAGACACCAATTGTTAACACAAAAAGTGTAACTTATTTTACTTGACATACTTTGTTCCATAACCCATACAAAGAAAGAGCCTAGGCCTATATTGCATGAGTGTTAATTTGGTGACTTGAGAGACACTTTTCTCCTCATTGCATTGGTGGGCAATGCTATTCCCTGTTGGCATAAAGCTGAATTTCCTTGAAAATCTTTTCTTAGGATTAGGTGGCAATGATTCACTTTGATCTTTATGCTTCTCCTCATTGCTTGCTCTCCCTATCCCCATGGAAGCACTTCTCAACAGCAACTTCTTCATTCTCTGTCTTTTTGATTCTCTAGTACCTGATGACTCTTCACTCACTTTACCATTCTTTCCTGTCTCTTTCTGCCTTTTTGCCTTTTCATGGCCCATTTTCACCAGCCTTGTATGTCTTGCAAACAACACTCCCTTGGGCTCAGCCAACCTTATTGGCTCCATTTTTCTGTTTCTATAAGGAAACCATATTGAATAAGGCCCCTCAGGCTCCATCTGTCCATTTTGATCATGCCCAGATCTGTTGATATCTTGGTGGTGAAAGCTCATTGACTTATTGGGCCTCTTTGGGTTTAGTGCTCGTACTGGTGACACAGATCGAGCCGGTCTATAATCTTTCTCTTTGTTTCTCTTTTCAATGTTATTATCATCCTTGACATTCTCCAAAGCCACCGCGAAAGGATCAAAATCATCGTTCCACAAGCTCCGCCGTGGAAACGGGAACTTCAGCGCCACAGTAGGGGACCTAGGTGAAGAAGACAAACAAGAACTGTTGTCGTTGAAGTTAAGACGCGGCGGGGGTTTCAGAGGCATGACTTTGCCATCACAGAACAACTCATCAGCAAAAGCCATGGCAGGGAGAGACTCTTTGTCTTTGTGTTGATGGTGTTCCTGCTGCTGATCATATGGGGAATCAAAACTCTGCCCCATTTGGTCAAAATCATCATCTTCTGGGATGAAAAGACGGCTGGTTTCGAATTCAAACTCGATGAAACTGTTGTTTGCATCCTGATAGTCGTCGTCATAATCATATGTAAAGGTTTTTGATGTTGGAATAGGGCTGGTTGGGGCACTGTAGAAATTAAGATGGTCGAGGGTGAATGGTGTTGGGGTGGTGGGTGCACTCAGATACAAAGACTCATTGTTTGAGATCATTTCGTGAGCCATATTAGATTGTAAAATAGGCCACACATACAATTGGCTTATAATAAAATGAAAAAGATAGATAGGTGGCTTTGATTTGAAGAGGAAGGTTTTGCTCCTGAATAAAAGGGAAGCCACAGTGACATTTAAGAATAATTATTCGGTCTTCAGCTTCCAAATTAGTATTCTTTAAACTCATATTGTTTTGTTGTCTGTCAATATATATATATATATACACATGTCGTCTAAGTCAACAGTATTACATTGATTCAGACAAAACTTGCTTATATCAAGACATATTTGTTTGTACATGTCTTCTCACGTGTTATAACAACTTCCTTTGGGATCAGTACTACATGCGCGATCGAAAATCTACTCCCATATCAGAGAGACATCTACATATTTGTCAAAATCACGTAGCTATCAGATAGATATCTATATCTACATATAATCCCATGATACTAAGACTTAATTACTTACATATGCTAATAAATACGTAAGATATGACTTGAGCCCCACCATTCACTCCATCTGAACTAGGAGGAGATGTGTGTTTTATAAGAAAAATTTACTAGTCCTAAAAATAAAGATTTTACTTACCATAAAAGTTATCTAAAAGTGGGTTCGATCGTTTTATATAATTAACCTTTTCCATTTTACTTTACACAAATTATTAACTGTTGAAATTAAATCATATTTGTGTAACTGAATGATGAGACCCATACATATCAGATTTAGTCTTAATTAGTTATTCAAATGTTTTAATATAATAAATAATGGTAAATTTGTTTTATAAATTATGTGTAAAAAAATAAAATAAATTAATGGATCCTAACCCTTTAATGGCAAATATGATTATGTATTTATTCAATGTGTCATGAGTAAGTGTCAAGACCAACTAATTGTCTTTTAATTTTACATAATCAAAGAATATACAAGTGTTTTTGATCGAAGATACTTAATTTTGTAATATTCAAGAAGGTTTTTAATTACTTGGAAGAATGTGAATAGTATACAACGATAATCAAGGGAATCAATCAAGCATTAATGATTACAAGTTCGTTGTGCCAATTAAGTTTATAGTCAAGGTTGAAGTCACGGAGGTAGATTATGGTTCAAATAGATTGGTCAATTTACAAACCCATCCGTGACATATCCTTTGAATGTGACTAATTTTAATGAATCCAGTCCCAACGTCATCATTAAGGAGTCAGATTAATAATTTATTAATGTGATAATTAATTACATCTACCAGTGGCGAGCAACATTGAAGCTGGGCTGGACTCTAACTCAGCCCCTTTTTTTTTTATTTATAAAAAAACCATTGTCATATATTTTTCTCTAGTTAGCCATTTGAGTCTTTTAATGATACAATTTTTCTTATTAGCCAATTATTCTTACCTTACTCCAATTTTGAAGTATTAGCTCAAAGTTTTACATTTTCTCTATTATCCCTTTATGTTTGAGAAAATAAAGTTAAATATTTGTAAAGAAAATGGTGATATATATTCAGAAGGAAAAAAAAAAAAAAAAAAAAAAGAGAAAAGCATATGGTACACCATAAGTTCACGGAAAAAATTTATTTTTCTTAAATATTCTTTGCATATCCTTATTGTATCACTTTTTTGTTAACAATGTACCTAGCTTACATTACATCCATGATAAAAAGTCCTTGACTTCAGAGATTTTTAGTCCCAAGTGGAAGCTAGTTATGTAGATTTTTTTTTTTTTTTTGATACAATGGAGGGCTAAGAGCTCAAAACTAAAGAGAGAACTAACAAGATAAAGACCCGGCAAAAACAGTGCCACATTCGTCATCCTTGAGCAAGCATAGGATTTCAAGAGGAGGCTCCTCAAAGAAGGTGACTCCCACTTGCATATCTTGACCAACTGCTCGCCAAACCGTCTGCCACTCTATTGTACTTCTTGTAAATATGCTTCAGTTGACAGTTCCAACTGCTCTTTAGAGAATCTTTACAGTTTTGGATAACACTAAAGAGGGGGTGATTGAGGTATGTTGATTTTAAAATGTGATGATACTTGAAAAAAAAATAGTATTTGGTTGACTGTGTTATCTTGTTCTTTTGAGATTAAAGATTTACCCGGCGTAAGATATCACATTGTTCGAGGAACTCTAGATGCCATCGGAGTAAAGGATCGTCAACAAGGACATTCTAGTGCGTTGTAGATTCTTATCCAATACTTGTATCATTTGATGATGCCATGTGAATCACTAGAAATGTGTGAAGTATATGGCTAACCCAATAACAAAAGTTTCGTAAGGGGATTGGAGCAGGCTACCATGAGATTCGATTCGAAACTGTTGACGTGCGAATTTGGTCAACAAAATTAATAGTAATTATGTATGACTTGAGGGACAAAAACTGATAAAAGGATCAACACAAAAGATTTTTAAAGTGGTTCGGTTTAAGAGAATGCCTACATTCACTGTTCTTAGTATTCAAGTCAAGCTCGCTGAATGTGATTGCCGAGCTCGCTTTTGTATGCTTTTTCTGGAAAAATTGGTAACCTTTGTAACAGTGATGGTCTGTCCCTTTTATAGTGTTAAGGGGCTGGAGTCATCCTATTTTACATGGAATCTAATTACACAAATTAAGGGCGAAATTATATCTCTAATAGTCATGATTTGAAATGAATACAATTGCTGGGATAAAAAAAATTTGAGATTGATTAGGAGTCTGCTAGTTGACCGAATGTAATCCATATATCCTCGGGATTCTCCTTTAATCGGGGTTTCGAGCTGCGTGGCCTGCGAACTGGATGCTGTTTTATCTACAACCAGACAATTAGCGAGGAGCGGTACTTGACTCCTTTGTTGTTTGTATAGAGCTTTCTTTCTTTGCGATTATTTTGATATTTTCGCATTTTTGGGCCTGTTTGAGCCTGATGTAATTTGACACATAACAGAAACTATTATATGTTCAAGGTCCAATATTGAAATAATTTTAGAGGTTTTCCCTAACTTTGTCCATGTCAACAAACAATTCGAAATGTCATATGTAATCACAATATCTATTTAGATATGCTCGAATGATCCCTTCTTATAATGAGAATATAAATAACCCTATTTCGGTTTGGTCCGGTATGAAATAAACTTATAATCATGGAATCGACTCGATCATCGGATTATAGATTATAAGTTCATGACCCTAGCCCATTCCCATTTTGGGCAGCACATATCTACTGATTCTTTGATTCTAGTTAGTGAGAGGGATCTTGAACTAAGAAATAGATTCTAGAAGCTAACTAGAAGCTAAAAAAGGGTATCCTGAGCAATTGCAATAATCATGATCATTGATAGTCCTGCTACAGTAAATGCTATCACACATATAATCATACTTAATTCGATGGAATTGTTTGATCTGAGAGGGTATCTTCTATAATTTCTCATGTGACGAGTTATTTCTGTTTCCTCGATTTTGTCCAGATCCTCATTTTCTTCCAATAAAAGAGAAGGAGAAGGATCTTTTTTAGTGAATACCTCTTGTTCCTGTTTAGTCCCCCTCCTTTTGAAAGTTGTTTTTATTTCTACATCTGTTTCTTCCAACCTTTCTTCCATTTCTGATGTTTCTTTCACTTTCAGTTTCTTAGTAAAAATGGGTGATGGTATTCTGTCTAAATAGTAGATACAGGTAACAAATAAGAGAATACTAAAGATCTGAGCCGTAGAATTTCTCAATTCTAACACAAAGTACTTATTAGATCGAATAAGTACATTAGACCTAATAGAGTTCTTTTGTTGTATCCAAACTAATACCAATCCAACCTATTTCATGAATTAAATGTGGCCAATTAACCAACCAAAACTACTGGTTACCAATAACTTCTTGTTGTTGCATGTAAACATATAAATGTTGACTAATCTGGCTAACACTGAACTTGGCAAAATGAAATAGTTGAATAATTGAAAAATGAATTACGCATTGAATTTCTGGTAGTAGATCCATAATAAAAAAAGTGTTTGTGATTGTTCTAGAAGAAATGAAACAAAAGATACGGTAGAGCTAGGACAATTATTGTATGATGTCTACTCAATGCTAAATGCAGAAGCGCGTAATAAATTGATATGAACATCATGAGCTGTCCCGCAATAAAACCAGTTGTTGCCGATACCTTTTTCTCGGTTCCTTCTTCCATAACCCGAGCTCGGAAAGGAAGAGATAAGAAGGGCCCTATGGAGAACGTGGTCAGAAATCCATAATAAAGTCCGACCACAACAACCGAATTGATTATCTTCATGCATAAGGATACTGGATTAGCTGGTATAAAAGATTGAAGAATCATCACAAACCTCTTTTTTTTTTCTTTTCTATTTCACTTTTTGGATTATTATATGATGATTTTTGAACTGTCCAAAATCTCTTTTTTTTTTCCTATCTCTATCACGATGCGCCGAAACCAAAGCTCTTATTTTCTGTTGAATAGTTGTTCGAGCAAATCTTGAATGAGCCCCGCGAAAGCTTGATGCAAATAAACGCATTTTTGTTCTATGTCTCTGAGCTATATATCCTTGTCTAATTCTGATCATTGAGTAAATGAAACTTTGATGAATAACTAATTGATTTCTTTTTTTTTTTCAGTTATTTTTTTCCCTTTTCCTAGACTATTAATAACAAAACAGATTTTTCCAATTTATAAAATCAAAATTCCAATGGCTTTTGCTACTATAACCTTACCTTTCATGCATTTTCCTTTTTTTCTAGGGATTAGAAAAAAAATATAAGTAGATAAAGAAATTGTGGGTTCCATCGTCTATGGTGACTTCTTAAATGGTGAGGTCTCAAACTATGAAATCCCAAAAATATCCACTGACTTTACCTTTCAATCTCTGCAGTTGTCGTTCAAGGAAAAAGTCAGCGTCTGGGGTGGTTGACATCATCATTGCACGACGATGAGGTGGTGTGTCTGTCTTGGTACAAGGTTGATATGGTGTAGGGTTATAGGAGAAGGTTCTGTGGGGTTGTGCGTCTGGATAGGTTTACTGAAAAACAAAAGATTTAGATTTTTAAGTTTTATAATATTTTATCAATTTTAATTAATATAACTAATCCACATGTCACATTTTTAGATCTCATTAGTGTCAATGACCAAAATACCCCTTGCGGTTAACTTGGCCTAATGGTGACTAACATAAGAAGTGGATTGATAGGTATTCAAAAATTTAGGGACCAGTGGAGCTAAAAAAATAAAAGCAGGTTAACAAGGATATTTATAAATACGTTGGGGGCAAAACTGATAATTGACCTAAAACTAAAATCTGTTGTAAAAATGGAAAGCACAAACTGGCTCCAACTCCGAGGACTCCGCTTTTGGTCACCAAACAATCACCAGTCAAACACAGTTGCATTGCTTTTCATAAAAATGAAGAGACAAGAAGAGGAAGAAGACGAAGTTTGTTTGGACGCATCTTTCTTCATCAATGACAAGTAACTATTTCACTTGCTCGCGCATTCACTCTCTCTCTCACAATCTCATTTGGGTTTACTCTTTGCAGTTACCAGTTGACCACTTTCACATTTGGGTCTCAAGTTCTTGAGCTCTTCTGCCTCCAATCTGCTTCTAGTGAGTTTTTCAATATGACCCTATATCGATACATCGATCTAAATGGGAAAGTACTATAATCTAACCATTTGTGAGTGCAGCTGATTTTGATTTGACAGGGCAGTTGGTCTGGCCTGGTGCCATGCTTTTGAACGACTACCTCTCCAAAAACGCTGAGCTGCTCCATGGATCTTCCGTTATCGAATTGGGATCTGGTGTTGGTGGGTATTATTCTGTAACATTATCACCCTTTTTGTTGTCTCCCAATTGATTGTGAAAAGTCCAAAGCATGGATATTTAGTGGTTAATTAATTAAGTGGAAGTTTAGTATTGACAAAATTATACATTTTTGAAAAATTCATACGAGAGAAGCTTCTACCTTTGATTGGCATGTTCTTTGGACAATATGAAATCATAGCTCATTGCACCTAGGAATGCAGGATGATCATGAACATTATATGGGATTTATTGAAGTTGTATGATAGCCAACAAAATGCTGTCTATATCTCATGGCCATACATGTATGCGTCTGTGCATACATTCATATTATTCCTAAATGAAGTACAAATATCGTTTCTGTGGGTTTCGTGTGGTATAAAAATAAAATACATATATCTGTGCAGTACAATTAGGTGTCGAGGCAAGCATATGGTTTTCAAACCGTCCCTCTGCTCTTTCATGCTTTCATTTATTCTGCTCATAGTTAGACAATAATCTTGAACTTAGTTATTGTTTTATTAGTTTTTTTATAGGAGCATTTTATGCTTGGAGGTTATGTAATTTTTATGCCCTTTAGGAAGGGATATTTTAAGTTTTGGGAGATGCGCATGATTGCATTAGTAAGGAAGTACTGCTGAAGATCCTTCTGTTAATAGCAATGGTTCTTTCTCTTCAGTAATTTGACATCATCGAATAGATTTTAGAAGTAGATGGAACAGTTGACTTATCCCCACTTAAATAAAGAGTACTTGATGTCATGGGGTTTTCTTCTTCTTCTTTCTTTCTTTCTTTCTCTCTGTTTTTTTTTAATCACACCTTCACCATGCACAATTCTAAATTTAATTGGCAGAGAGGGTATTAATCCCTAGATCTCTTGCTGAACTTCAGGATATCTAACCAATTAGGCTATCATTGTAGAGACTGTCATTGAGTCATTTATTACACCCAATTCTGTAAGTATTGAGAATAAGCTTCTTCTAGATGTGGTTTTTCTGGTATGTAGTCGCATTGACTCCGTACTTTTGTTTTGTTGAAAACTTCAATTTGGAGAACCTGCTTTGATAATAGTGTATTCCATTTATTATATCTCAAAGAAAATCCCCCTCCCATACATGTTTGGCTGATAGCCTGTAATATAATCTTTGATGATTCTCTGACATGGTCAATTTAATTTTAGTTGCCCCATTACTGTTTGATCCTGTATCTAACCGTGATGTGCAATTGATTGTCACATTGTGAAACACAGGAGTCACTGGGATACTGTGCAGCAGATTTTGCCGTAATGTTGCGTTAACTGACCATAATGATGAAGTGCTTAAGGCAAGGTCAAGGATTATACTAGAAAATTTGGAGGTTTGCTTGTAATCTTATTGTGTTTTGACTATCTTCTTACATCCATCTATTTTCAGATTCTGAAGAAAAATACAGAGCTACAAACATCTTCCGATAATGCTAATAATAGTAATGGTGGTGAGCGGAATGAACTTAATTAGGAATAGAATTGTTTGCATTAGCTGATGCTTTTTTCTTGCATCTTATATGCAGGATTAGCAGTTGAGAAGCTAGAATGGGGAAATTTTGATCAGACCAACCAAATTTTACAGAAATATTCGGGAGGATTTGATATAATTCTTGGAGCTGACATATATATCCTATATACAAGATGTTACTTGTGACTTTCTTTTTTCAGCCATATGAACAAACACATGAAAATTCAACTAGGCTTAATATAAATAAATTGGTTCAGTGACCATGAGATTGATCAATCTTTCAACATATAATTTATGGAAGTAGTGTCAGTAGCTGAAATAAAGCGAAGCCACCTGTCCACAAGCTTTTCCAAATTATATGGGGTTTGGAACTCCAAATGAGAGTTAATATGACGGCATTATTAAGCTAAGATACTCATGTCATGCCTAAATCAAATTATCATTCTTAGAATAGAAACAAGAAAATAAATTTCTGATTTTTTTTGTTGCTCTGCATTCTTTAATAGTTGACAATGAAAACTTCCCTTGACAATGTGCAAGCTTTCAACAGTCGAGTATTCCTCTACTTTTTGACACAGTAGAAAAGTTTATCCGCTTCAAGGGACCAGGACAATGCAGATTCATTCTAGCCTACGTGTCCCGAGCCAAGATGTAAGCAATCTGTACATAAACTTTTCTTCTTATCTTTTTTATTCATTTGCCTCTTCACAGCTTTGAACAATTTGGTAGATGTCCTCATGTTGGATGATTATTATCATTTATTAGCATGTTAATAAGAGTGATAACATAGCAAGTATTCTCTGATGAATTATTCTAGAAACCGCTGGTCTTGGGCTTTTATGTAGTCTAACTTTCCCAGATTTTGCTTTTCATGAGTTTTGTTGTTGAAAAGTGAATGCCTTTTAAGTTTATAAAATTCGAAGACTTTAACATCTTAATCGAAATGAAGAAAATTATATACTGTTCTTTTGAATATTGACAATTGTTAGGGGGCTAATTCAAACCCTTCTGGTAAAATAAGAACGGCCCCTACATTCAAACCCCCCTTCTTACCATTAGCAAGAACTTGTTTCAGTTGCATATCACAAGGAATTCTAACATCTGCTTCAAATACATACAGGATCAGGAAGTACCGCCTGTGGAAAACTGAAAAAATATATCTAAAAACATCCTCATATTATGAGGCCATTATTTATTTATTTATTTTAACCCCATCCCTCAGAAAGTATGTTAATGCTTCTATTTTGACATCATGGCATAATTTTGTAAGTACCTTGACATGAAGTTATTTTATAGATGCTACATTTTTCTTTGCAATGCAGTCTTTTATATTTTGCACTTATCCTGTTCTCTGTTTGCAGCATGGACTCCATGGTTATAAATGAAGCTACTCGACACGGAATGATGATAAATGAAATTGCTGGGACACGTTCTGTTGTTGGAAATCTAGAAGGAGTCATTTTTGAGGTTACTCTTCCATAGTCACATTAGTGCATGTCAAATGGCAGACAGAACAATATCAAGATAAGACTTGCAAACCCAAGAATGCAGATACAAATTTTACCTTTAGTCTTATGTAGCTTTAGACCGCAGCTGTAGTTTATTTTGAACTTTCTTGATAATCATGAGTTAGCATAGTATGCAGATCTTTTGACAATTGTTTACGCTCGTCAAAAGGTGTTGTTACCATTTGAACTTTTATTATATATATTTGAATGGTAATGATCTGGTGTGGATGTTGGTATCTACTTCTGCACGGATTTAGGTTATGTGATCTGGACAAATTGTGCAGACCGGTCCGCATCTGACTTCTATACAGTTGAATTTGTTTTTATTTTTATTTTCTTTAGCTATGTGATTTAGGTATTCTTATCACTTCTGTTTCTAGCATCCGTTTGCTTGATGAAACTTGTACAGAGACCTATTAAAAGGCTGGTAATTGATAATAACTTTAACGAAAACAATTTGTAAGTTTTATTTTGAGACCATTATTTGTATCATAAAATGGTTTAAAAGGTTTCTGGATCATAATAACACAACCAATATGCATTTCGCAAGTTTGGGCTAACTGCTTCTAGAGCTTGGTATTAATATTCGTTACCAAATATAAGACAAACACCTTTTCTTTCTATTTTCTGATGCTTTCAAGTAGTCGATGCAGTCCGAAATGTTTTTAATATAAATTTAATCCAGCCAGAACGAGAGAGGCACAAAATTGTGAGGAATATAAATTGCTCAAGAAAAATTCAATTCTCATGACTTGAATATGGGTGCAACAATTCCTAGATATCTTTACTTAAGGTGCAATACGTCCCACAACAACAATGAAGATCCAGTGAAGAATGGTATTTGCAATATTTGAGATTCATTTCTTCACAATGCTTCATCTCTTTGTTCTGCTTCTTTTTCCAATAATTTGTTCTCATAAATATCTAGTAGCAAATCAAAGATGTTTGCAGTGAAGAGGCTCATTTGATGTTTTTTAAGTGATGGAGCCGAGACAACTTTCCTGATTCAGAACCAATTCCTCTGAGGATGATTCCAATTTCAGACCTTTCCCATATGCAGCAATGAGCAAAGCCTCAGCCCTTCCTGCAATTAAGATGTAACGAAAATAATTGAGATAGATGATAAGAAATCAAGAAAAACATCATCTGGTGGGCATGCAAAACTAAACTTCAAGATTTCTAATCAATCTCCTAGTTCGATAACTGACCAAACAGTATGACTCTTTTATGCAAGATGTGATCGAGACATTTACTTTATATGCCAGCAACTTATTTTTTAAGCCACCATTTGGAGCTCATATCCGGACTTTGTATATACACATCCAACATTCAAAATGAGACACCCGGTCTCAAGGTTTAAGTGAACAGGGCAAATCCCTTCCCTTCCCTTAGCTTATTTATTATTAATCCTCTTTCCTCAATCCTCACCAAAACCTTTTGGGCTCGTTTGGCAGGCAGGACTGGCTTAGACTGAACTAAATCCTGGGATTAGACTGGACTGGCTTGGATTGGACTGAAACTAAGTCCTAACTTATGTTTGGTATACATCGGATTAAGAGCTGGACTATTAAAATAGTTTATCAGTTATTTAAACATATGGTTTGAACTAAAACTAGCACTATCTCTTGTTTGGTATTAAATGAGATTGAAAAAAATGATAATTGTATTTTATATTTGATACAATATAAAATTGATCAAACTAATATATCATTTAAAATCAATTACAAGAAAAATATAATTATTTAAATATTTTAAATTAAAATAAAATTGGTTAAAAATTAAATTTATATTAAATTAAATTAAACCAAAATGGTTAAAATTTTAAATTAAATTATTTTAAATTATTATATATAGTATGAAAATATTTAATTTTTTAATAAAATAAAAAAAATAAATTATATTTTAAAATAAATAAAACTATTTAGATTTGGACAAATGTAGAGGGGACTATATTAGACCTAAGTTTTTGGCAGGTCAAGATAGTGAGGGTTTGGGCAATTTTTGTGTGGGCCCGGGATAATCAGTCCTATTTTTTTTAGTCCAGAGAAGCACCAAACATGGGACTAAAATTTAGTCCAGTCCAGTCCAGTCTCATGTACCAAACGTGGCCTTTAAGATTAAAAGGGGACTAAAGTGCCACTTTGAAACCAATAGACGTGGCATCATCTTCACAACAAGTACATGCATACATGCACATAACGGTGACAAAATCATACACAAACCACTCACCATGCTCATTTTGAAGGCTCAAAAGCAGCAATTTTGCCCCTAGTTGATTTTTGTGGAGGCCTAGCAAGTAGCAGCAACTGACACAAGTTTGTGGCTCAACTGAGAGCAATGGAAAGGGGTTTGCTCAACAAGAGAGTGCCACAGGATGACATGGGAGGGGAGTTGTGCCTTGAGGAAATGTAGAGGTCAGGACTTGTCTCCTTTTAATAAATTTTGAAACAGGTTAGCTCATCAATAGCCGTATTTGATGGCTGTAACCCATGCCAGGACAAGCTCAAATATATATGAATCAAGCTGTTTGCTAATGGAAAATCTTGTTTTGTATGGTGCACCAAGATCATAGTCGCGCCATAGATCGAAAATCTCATCAAACTATCCAACCAGTACAACCATGTGTCTGAGTGTTAGCTAACGTTATCTTTCGTACATTTTGCATTCTGAAGATTCACCACAATCTCTGCATCTATAAGTTTTTACTAATAAAAGAGAAAAATAAATTAGAGATTGATGGTATGCAAAGGTTATCAAAATTCACTAACGTTTGACTTCTCACACCAACTAAAACGAATATAATTATTTATATCGCTATAGCTAAGGGCATGAGCAAGTACCATGGTCCTTTTTCCTTAGGAGTCGGGAACTCAAAGACGGAAATATAGAGGATGCAACCCTCCTGCTATCATCCTGCCAAAAAAAAAAAAAAAATACCCATTTTCTTAAATAATAACAAAAACTTAATTAAGATTAAATTTGTAGAACGGTTTGGGTTTTAAGGAGAAAAAGAAAAATGTGCAACAAAGTGTTCCCCACAAAAAAAGAGTGATAGGCACTAAAATTCATACAACATAAAGGAAGTTCAGTTTGTTTTCCACCAAAGTTGAGGTAACAAGGGGTAGTTCAAGATACCCAAAAAAAAAAAGGAATTAGTTAAAAAATGGTATAAATTGTTTTGATTGACATTAATTGCCTAGAATGTACCAAGAATTCCCCATTACAAAAATTTCAACCCACGAAAGAAGTCCAGGCCACAATATAAGACACCTCCAACTTATATCAAAATCACTAACATCATTGCCCACAGACTACACAACATGTCAACCCATGCATGCACATGAAAAAAAAAATGTTTACCATATAATTTTTTTATCATCATTGTCCCTATGATTTGCAATGTTAATCATTAAAAGAGCAAAAGTCATTTATACATTGTAAATGGTGAGAATATAGATACAAACCTTTGTACAAGTGCCTCCAAAGAGTTTAAACTCATTCTTCCACGTGAAAGATGGCACTGGAACAACTGAAAACCCAGAGGCAACTAATATACCAATCCATAATCCATATCCAAATCCCCCAGACCACCACCCCTTCATTTAAGACAAAGACGATACTAAGCGAGAACTATGAAAATCTTGTAACTTTTTTTGGCTTCTTTCTCAGTAAAAATGTTTGAACAACAAAGATAGACAAACTGAAAATGTTACCACCAACTGTAAAGAAAATTCAAGAACACAATTTGCAGGAGGGAAGAAGGTCAAAAGAAAATGATATACTTATAAGGAAAAATCTTAAATAGATAAAGAAGTATGTAAACCATTCTCTAGGTGCACATATAAAATAGAAAGTTGTAGCATCTTAAAATGCAACTGCAAAGACATTCTATTATCACCATAAGCAGCCATACTTCAAGTCAAATGCATTGTAACATGTATATTTTAAAATTTATTGGAAACTTATTTGAAAACATTTCCACACGTCGCACTTTGTGAAGGGCTTTATGTTTTAAGACGAAAATACCCATGATGCTATTAACTTTGACTAATGGAAGACTAAAGGAAAGATTAAAGTGATATATTTCTAAAAAGTAAGGGACCAAATAAGCTAATACATGAAAGTAAAAGAGTGATATTTCACAATAACTTAGGGACTAAATTAATAATCCCCCTCAATAATTAGTCTCCTTGAACTGTTAATACATTCAACAAGGACAATATTTGCTAGATAGAACTTTCAGCTCAAATCATTAAAAATAAGATTGCAGCCCTCACTAGTACTTTTAATTTGCCATGCATATCTGAGCCTCGACTAGTCATTTCCTAAAGTTCAAAGAATTTCCAAAAAGCTACCCAGTAATTCATTATCTACAAGCTTGCAAATATTGCTCTAAAAAGGAAACTCACGCAATATTTCTGCAACACAAGTCTAAAACTGTTAAAGAGATGACAATTTTCAGAGGAAAATTTTCAATTGGAATCCTTGTAAGGTAAATCTTAAAAACGAGGCACTAGGAATAATTATTTTTTGATTTGAGAACACATCATCATCTCACCAACAAATACCTCCCCAAATATTTAATAAAGTCTACAACATCTCATGATAATTTCTACAGAACAAATCATATAAAACTGTCTACAGAAGGCGGGAGTTTGGTTTGGCTTGGACTACTGTTTAACAGCAAAGACACATCAAACTGGAATATACCAGTAGGAGAATAGATATACATTTACAAAATGTCAAGTGGACACTAGCAAGATGATGCTTTGACCGATTCAAAGGAAAAACTAATATTCAGCTAAAAAACAAATACAATGGCAGAAATGGAAATCAAAGAAAAAGAACCTATAAATTTTCAAACAAAAAGATCAGCAAAAGATAGAAGCGGTATTTGCACAACAAAAGTTAATAAAGTAGGAGTTTCGGTATGAGAGTGCATGCGTCAAGAATCTTTAACTCATATATGGTTGCTGTTTGCAAAGTAACTAAAGGGTGAAAGCTCCCTTGCCGAAGTATGCTAAGGTCAATAATGATGCATTGCTATATAATATGTGAATGTGTTCAGTCTCTCCTACTATCCTCTTTTTTACCTTTAATACACTTTTGTTTTCTGATAAGAAAATATAATAAATGAGCAACACTATTTCATAAGGTTTATTTTTACTGTTTCAGTCAGGATTCTCGTTGCTATTAAAATTTTTTAATGATTGATGCAAAGCGAAAGGTCGCATATGAAAGAGGCAAGAAACAGAACTTTGACAACAGCAACAGAACACCATCATTCAAGAATGTAATTGCAGAGGTCAAAATGATATCAAGAGGGATTGCACAAACCTGCTTTCCATCTTTTGGATAAGGGATCGATTGCTCTATATATGCAGTTGTCCCTAAAATTACAAAAGCAGAAGTTCAACAAATAAATTGAAAATGTATCACAAAGATAAATTAATCATGATGACACAAGTCAACATTTGCCAAAAACTAATACATAAATTAATCAATAAACCAAGCCAACTCGCCATGAAAAACATACACCACAATGCACCAAAAGCAATAGAGTAATTAATTAAGGAGATTAATTAGAGTTAACATATATATAGAGGAAGGATCAACAGCCCAATTTCTCACAAAATTTGTGATACAAATTCTTATCATTAAATTAGAGCACTTTTATTGCATGAGATTGAATACAACATATATATCTAATGCACAATGGATATTGAATAGGTGAGATTAAATCTCAACTGTTAAAGTGCTTAATCTAACAGTCGAAAACTTGTGTAAAAAAAAAGGGCAGCTGATTCTAACCCATATAATAATAATAATAATAACAATAGTAAATATTAGTAGCAGTAGAAGCTTGTACTAATTCAAGCTTAATCCAAAAAAAGATGAAATTTAAAATGATAAACTAGCAAGACGAGGTTAGACCACCTATTGTTTCCTTGTTCTATTGGTTCAATGATGTGGATGAAACTAATTGAGGCAACAAAGGTATCATGGGTTGGGCCACGAACCTTAAGTTCTCTGTTTATTGAATACGCATTTACATTTTTCAGTGGTGAATTAGAAAATATCTAACAGAAGTGTGCGGTTTCTGTAACTAGGTAATTTAAAAAATTGGGAATGATGGAACTTCTCAAAATATATGAGGAGAAGATGTATTTTGTCTTAGGGACAGAATATAATTCCTTTTGTGCGCGTTTGGCACGCGGGATTGGATTGGATAAGAATAAATTAATACTATGATGTGTTTGGTGTAGTATAAGATTAAACTAAAATAGTGATGTCTTGTGTTTGCCGTAGTTTAGGATTAGATTAAATTAACTTTCACATGAAGTAAAATTATTTTATAATTAAAATAAAATTATTTTAAATAAATTTAAATAAAATATAAATATTTAAAATAAATCAATTTAAAATATTTATATCAGATATTTTAAATTTATTTATAAATAAATTATATTATATTAATTAATAAAATATTAAAAGATAAAATAAAGGGGTGCAAAGCATGACTTAATAGTGTCTCATGCTTCATGGCAGGACTAAATAGTCCTGATATAATGGGATAAAATGGGGCTATTGGAATTGGATCTAATTCCAAAAAGTTCCAAACATGGAATTAGACTGGGATTAATCTAATCCTTGGTCAATCCCATGTAACAAACGCACATTTTGGAGTGAGTATTAAAATAGATATGGACATTTTGGGTTCATATTTTGATTCTTTTGAGTCATCTTACGGAGATGGCATTTTGGGATATTTATATGTCCAGCTCTCTAGGCTAATGTCCAAGAGAGCATTTATATTGTGGACGCTTGTTCACTTACATACCTTTAATGAAGTTATGTTTTCTATCAAAAAGATCAAACTAGGACCAAATGAGAAAATGAAACTAATGTAAAGCACTAGCAATCTACTTTACCTTTTGTAGGTATCGACCATTGGGCATAAAAAGTTGAACAATGGCTGAGGTTTTACCCCCACAATCACATACATTGTACAGTCCCTCATTTGTCCAGCCTGTGTTTTCTAACCAAATTTCCATCACATATTTGTAGTTTAATAAGAAATTTTTTTTTTTTTCTCTTTATGATTTTTTTCTTCATAAAAAGAAGAGTACATTTTACCTGCAATTATTCTAGCAAATTCTGTTATCAGTTAGGGGGGCATGCACATGTGATTCAGATGTCCAAGTTTTATAGATTTTAGAAATTCCACTTTAAGCATAAGGAAAGTAGTAGATGCCTATCTATTCTTTTATGGAGCATAAAAGCAATTTTTTCACTCCAAACAATAGTAATTGATACTTTCTGCCTTTATAATCTTTTAAGCATCCTATATATCTGTGAACTAGAGTTTGCATAGAAAATTTTAAATGGAGAATTTATAGACAATTTTTGAGATTTAACGGGTGGGTTCCACCCTGATTCCTTTGGCAGTATAACCTAATTAGGGTAATGCTTGATCCAGAATTCACATTCTGAATCTAGGCTACGTTCTACTTTACTAACATTACATACTGACGGTGACCTATTTATCTACATCAATGGTGATCTATGCATGTCTTTCTGTGCGAAGGTTATACATATTTTTTATAGGAAAATAAATGAAATATCTTAATTTCAAACATCAAATTCAGAAACGCATAGTACAAAAACAGGTGAAGAGAGGTCCACAGGAACAGAAACAATGCAAGAACAACAAAACTCTAAAATTAGGAGGTCTAAAAATGATATATACTACCATGTTTTATAATTTATACAGTTATTAGCACCTTATATGTCAGCAAATAAGCTAATACCAATATCATAATTGTCAGGGGTCGATGCACAGTAAGTTATCAAAATTTCATAATTAGACACCACACTCATCATTCATACGTGTATGTGTAGAGGGAGAAGAGAAAGTTGAGAGGAGAGAGAATAAGAGAGAGAATTAAAAGGTGAGTACGGCAAAGACATTATAAAGTCATACCAACTGGAGCATCTAAATCACGAAGCAATATGACAATAGACTTGGCATCTAGACGTTTTCGAACTTTTCCACCTGATAAGTACTGGCAAGTGAGGAGAATCAAATACCTGTAAGATTGACAAAAACAAATATGATATCACTTCACAATCAAATGTTGTCTCACAAAACATCATCACAGCAGACATATTATTGATAAATGAATGTCAATGCCATGAAAGACATCTCAATTTGATAGTAAGACATTACATTTCTAAAGCCTAAACCAATCAGATTTACAAATTCCATAAATCCAATATTCCTCTTGAAAGAAATAAAACAGAGTTGAAAGACATAAAGCATAAGTAGCCCAAGAATGAGAAGAAAAAGAAAATGCAGACCTGAAGCATGATAGTCTATCAACATATAACTCCATACTCATTATTATTCAAAAACAATTGATAATTAAAAACGTAAGCTTGACACTGCCAATTATGTGTCTCAATCTAAAATTTTGTTAGAAGGCTCTAAACTAGGACTACTATCAAACCGTTAAACTTAGTAGACAGGAAACTCATGGTATATATATAATCCAACTCGATGGCCTTTAGGGAAATTGAACCTATGACCTCTTATTGGAGTTAAAACTGTTTTATCACTTGCTCACCACTTGGAGTTTCTTTTCCACATAATTTAATATGTAACTCTCTCTACACTCTACTTCTTTTGCAAATAATATTTTAAATTCGTTTCTCAATTTTAAAAGAAACTGGATCAAGACAATCAAAGCAAATGATTCAACACAAATGGAGAAAACCAGCGTCCTTTAATCTATTATTTCAGTCCATAATGGTTTTGTTAACACCTAACATTAAATAAAAGTCTAAAGCATCAAATAACAAATTAACCAATGAAAATATAAATGTAGACAATATCTGAAATTTCGGAGGAATAAATACAATCAAGCCAAGAAACTGCATTTAAATTGATAATCCATATCCACTAACTTATAATAAAGTTTAGTAAAGCCCTTCTTCACCAATTACTAAAAGAGAACCGTGGGCTAACTTGAAAGCACAAAAAATATAGAGTCCAATGATATCTCGTCTAATCAATAAAATTGCTGATTGCCGAGCAACGATGAACTCCTTTGATTTACCAGACATGTAAAGGTCTCTACCATTGTAACATGAACGGGCAGACACCTGGACCATGTCTGGTTTCCAGTAAAAAAACAAATTATATATACCTGCGCAGCAGAGGGAGCGGAGTGGTCAGTCTTCAAGACGGCTAAAGCTCCGGAGATATCGGGGTCGATACCCAGAACCCAGTTGGAATGGGGATTGGTTTGGGTGGGAGACAAGTCGTGGAGAGGAGGAAAACAGAGAGAATCAAGCCAGTTTTGCTTCAGTTCGGCAGCATCAGAGGCCTTCGAAGCCCTAATCCGTGGGGCTGGCGGTGGCGGTGGCGGTCTACGATTGTTGTGACAGTAAGTGTATGTAGAAATGGGTCTGATTCGGGAGAGTTTGGTAGAGAAGAATGTGTTGATCATAATATATTGGGTTTGGGGTTGAGTGTGAACTGTTCCCATCACAACAAAAGACACCTTCACTCTTCAGTTTCGCACTTGTTAATCCTTCCCTTTATCATCTTCAAAATTCAACGCTCACCCTTTCTTTCTTTTTCTTCGTCTTATACGAGAATATTTGTTAGGTTATATATATATATATATATAGAGAGAGGGCTAATTAATAAAAAAGTCCAGGACTTTTACTTTTTATTAATTCCAAATAGTTTATAATTTTTTTTATTTATAACTAAACTTATCCCTTTTTCTATAAGTATAAATTGGTTGCTCTGACAACTTAAACTATTAAAGAATTATCAATTATATTACAAAACAAACAAATGTACAATATTTGATATGCAAAAAGACAAAAATAACTAATAAAGGTGGATTGAATTTTTAAAGACAAATTACAGCTAATCTACTTAGGTTTCTCTTTTTAAAGGTGGAATCAACTTATTAAAAAAATTAACAGTTTACTCTCCTACCTGTTAGTGTTGACTGTTAAATATAATTATTGGCCGTTTAAATCCAACGTCCACGTGGATGGTAGAAAATTATCTAAAATAAAATTTAAAGTTAATTTTTCTTTTTTTTTAAAAAAAAATACTTAAGATCTCCACCCTCTAGATGGACGATGGTCGTTGGAGATTAAAAAAACAAAATAAAATATCCATGGAGATCTAGTTGCAAAATCTATATATATATATATATATTTAAATCTCTACTGTCCATCTCTAAAAGGACGGTGAGAGTTTAAATGTTTTATTTTTAATTTTTTAAATAAATCTCTATCGTCCATTTAAATGAAATGGACGGTGGAAATCTTAATTTTTTTTAAAAATAAGATGACCAAAATACCCATAGAAAATAGTTGACTTTTATTAATGTTGACCAATATTTTGTAACGGTTGACTACTGACAGGAGAGTTAACTATTAACTTTTTAATAATTTGATTCATCCTATAAAGGGCAAACCTAAGGTAGGTTCCTTGTAATTTGTCCATTAACGTTTTTGTTGACGTGCAAATTTGGTTAACGTGGTAAATTGGTGAATATGTGAAAGCTTAGGGATAAAACTCATAAAAAAAATTGACATGAGATTTTTATAGTGGTTCCGACTTAAGAAAATGCATACATCCACTATTCTTCGTATTCAAATCGAACTCGCTAGGTGTATTGCAGAGCTCGCTTATGTATGTGTTTTTTGAAAAAATTGTAACCTTTGTAGCAGTAAGGCCCGCTCCTTTTATAGTGTGAAGGGGTGGGAGTCATCATGTTTTATATGGAATATGATCACATAAATCAAGGGCGAAATTCTATATCTTATTTGGCGTGGTTTAATTTAAATACAATTGTTGATTGTGAGGAATTTGTGATTGATTGGGAGTCTGCTAGCTGACCGGGTATGATATCTATATTCTCGGGATTCTTCATTTATTGAGGCCCTGGGCTGCATGACCTGCGAGCTGTGGGCTGCTTCATCTGCGAGCAGCTAGTTTTGGTAAGGTGCAATACTTTGACTTTCTTGTTGTTTTGTCCAGAGCTTCTTCCTTTGTAGTACGTTGGGTTAGGGCCCATCTTGCTTTTGTAGTGATCATTTGGCCCTTTTTTGTACGTTGGGCCTCCTTCGGTGATTTTGACATTATGGGTCTGTTTAGGCCTAGTGCAATTTGACACACAACATTAGCCCCATAGCTTCTAGCTCGATAACTTCGTGGTGGAAGCTGAAAAGTTTTTCTTTCTGCGGGCTGCGTCAATTTTCTTTTTTGGGGAAGTTCATGAGTTGTTTTTCGAGGTTGCTGGTTCCGAGATTCGAAGGCGGTTACTATTCTAGTGAGTGGAATGTGTTACGTCAAATGCCACGTTTGCACGGTGCATTAAATGCATGTGTTAAATCAGTGACCGTTCAAGTATCCCGCCATATCCCCAGGTTAAATTTCAGCCATAGATTGTTCTTCAGGTTATTATTACTTCGATTTAATGGTTCGAGCTCTTCGTCTATTTATAGGTCTTTTCTATACTTCCTTTTTCATTCTTCGCAAACTTCATAATAATTTTATCTTCTTCTTTTCTTCACTGACCATCTCCGTAAGAAAGGTGCGCTTCAACTTCAGTGGTGCTCTTCAATTTATGTGGTATGCTTCATCTTCTCTTAGTCCCAGTTGCCGGAAAACGTCTTCAAGGCTTTGTGTTCGTTTGTGTGAGCGATTTTACCATTCTTCTCATTTGTTGTGCCTGTCATCCTCTGCCTTCTCTTGTGGTGAGTTTTTTACTGTTACTGTCCTCTTTTTGAATCTTCTGTCTGAGCTTGTATGTATGGGTTTTCTGTGGATTCTTGCAATCCGCAGAACTTCTTTATATATATATAATATATATATATATATATATATATATATATATATCCTTGTTTGGCCAGTTTAGGCAACTGTGATCTTCTGGTGCCTCTGGCTCGAGCATTTAGATTGTAGTAGACACCTAGGTTTCCTTCTTTGTTGTTTGACTTTAATCCTTTTTTCTGCTGTAGATGTCTAGCTCGAGTGCTCGGAGGTTTCGTGAGGATAGAGGGGCAGAGGCTTCTGCCTCTGGTCGCCAGGGGGTCATACCGCCTCAAAGAGGTGCCTTGGAGGTAATCGTATTTAACCAGGTCAATAATCTCAACCATCCTGGAGAGGTAGAGGTGGTAAACGACGTGAATATACTGGACAGTCTCTCTCGGGCTGCTTACAAGGGGTTGTGCCGAAAGAAGGATATTTTCGTGTCATCCCCCTCTAGGATCTATCAAGGGAGTCTGAAAATTATGGCGGATTCCTTTCAATTCCCCAGTAATCACTAGTTGTTGGTGTTTGTTGTGACTGACAAGGCTGTTTACCCTCCTCTTGGTTTTGTTGCTATCAGCCAGTCATCACCTACTCACGGGCTTGAGGTTCCCCATCCTGGGGTTCCTCATTAACGTGCTGAACCTCCTAAAGCTCGCCCCATGCAGCTTACCCTCAGCGCGAATGGCCAGCTTCTCACCCTCTACCTCTTGTTTAGGAGGAACGTGCTTCCCCCGCTCAATGATAATGTCATCAAGTACTGTTTCACTCTAAGACAGTGTTCTTTGCCAAAGGGCTCGCCTGAAGATGCCCTTTACGACGGGATGCATCATCAGGTGGTGCGGGCTGGTGAGTGTAGAGAGCTGCTACAGGTGAACTTTAGTTCGAACACTGGAGACTATAAAGTGAACTATTTTTTTGTTAAGGCCCCAAAATCGAGCTCCTTAAAAGTAGGAGCTTCGTGCTGAAGCCCGGTAAGTTGGTTCTGTATCTTGTTTTCTTTGTCCGTGCCACGCGCTTATCTATTCCCTTTTTGTCTGCAGATGGAACAGGCTCGAGCCTCTTTCTTTTTGACGAGAAGAGAGAGACTGCTTGGTGCTCTCACGGCCTTGATCCCGAGGGATCCAAGGTAGCTCGCTGTGTATAAGCAGGTCACTGAGGAGCTCTTAGGTGAACTTCGAGCTTGCTCTTGATTGTAGGGGAGCATTGCAGCAATTTGCAGGGCAGGGAGCTGAGGCAGCTGGGCTACGTGCTCTGAGCGGAGAGTTGGCCTCTGCTGAGCTAGTTCGGGGGATAGTCCCTTGGATCCCTGCTTGTATATGTATTTTTGCTTGTATAAATGTATATGTTCATTTCATGTGGCCTGTTCACCTCTGTTTCTTCCTTCCCTTAGACTGCCTAATTGTCTTATAAAAACATGCTCAAATATGAGGATAATGATACGGAAAAAAGGGTTCTTCACGATGAGCTTGCGAAGGCGGAGTAGAAGCTTGCTGTTGTGGAAGGCTGTAAGAAAGAGCTGGAGGTGGAACTCGAGAAATTACGAGCCTGTGAGAAGGCCTTGGAGATGGAGCTGAAAGAATCGACTGCTACATTAAACGAAAAAGCAGGCCGAAGTTGAGCGGGCCCTACGGTGAAGTGGCTCAAGTCCAGGGACAATTGGAGAAATTTAAAAAGACTTGGCTAGAAGTAATGAGGAGCTCTCCTAGAGGGAAAGGTGTTGGCAGAAGGATAAGGTGGCTGTGATCGATAGAGCCCAGCACGCTCTTCTTTATAGCATTTGGCTTCATCATCTGCACTTGTCGTTAGACTTCTTTGGCCCACATGTTGAGAAGCTGATTAGGGGGTTTGAGGAGCTGCGAGCTGCCGGGGCTATCGAAGGGCCTGAAGAAGGCCAGGGTGCTTAGGATAGAAGTGATGATCAAGCTTAAGAGTCTTCCCCTGGTTAGGTCTGATGAACCTCTTTCTCCTCTTCATATATTGCGACCTCCCCACTTTCTTGGTGCGGCTATAGTAAGGTTGCCACCCTATTCAATGCGACGTTCACATATATTAATCTCTCCGCCATTTGTTCCTTCACGTGATTGCCATGCGCTGCTGCGAACTTAAACTTGTTCTAAGACAGAAGGCCAACAGTGGGCAAGCCGTTCTCCGTACCGTAAGCAAACTTCTCCGTGCGACTCCTCAAGCACGATAGTGAACTTGAGATATGTAAACTTCTCTGCACGACTTCTTAAGCATGTCAGTGAACTCGAGCAATGCTAGCTATTTTATGCAACTCCTCAAGCACGATAGTGAAGTTGAGATATGCGATCCTTTCTGCGTGACTCCTCAAGCACGACAGTGAACTCGAGCTTGTTCTAGAGCAGAAAGCTAACGGTAAATAAGCCTTTCCCTCCATCGTATGCGAGCTTTTTATTATCAAGTTCAGACGAGTAGGTTTGATAAAATTTGTCAAGCAGTTTTCTCCTGATCCCCTCGCTTTCAGCATTTTCGTTATCACCATTAGTGATAGAAATAATGCATTGGTAAAATGCTGCATCTTGAGTTCTGAGAGAAACTTCAATTATTTGTCAACAAACGGAGATATCAGCCACTGTTTCTTTCTTCAGTTGTTCATGACTTCTTATGTTTGAGGGAATCGGGCTTGTAATCGGGCTGCTCTTTCATAGATTTTTTATAATTCCATGATTTTAATGACTTTTGTACCTGACTTTATTGTAATCTCAGCCCATTCTACAGTTTTAATAATAAATTCTCTACTTTCGCTAAGTGTCACGTTATATTTGCATTTGCTTTAACTTTACCAGCTTATATAAATGTTTATTCAAAAGTAAAACTCAAAACGTATGTATGCATGAGGATTGAACCTGATAAGCGACCTTCTTTAGAGGAGTCGCAACAAGCTTTTTGCTATGAAAATCCTCCCACTAGGAGTGCACAAGCAACCTTAGTTATTTTAAGGACTTACAAGCTTGTCACCTCATTGATATTTCTTGAACTTTGCCTGGTTTTTTTGAGATTTAACTTCGCGAGTTGGAGAGCTAAAAAGCTTTTCGTGTTGGCGAGTCTTGTCAACCCCTAGCGCAGGCTCCTAGGGAGGCCAGCCATTGGAGGTGCTAGCTGTGCTAGTTTCGGGGCTTGTGGCCCTTTGACGAAATCTCGCTAATTTATACAGCTCCTTAGGGAGGCCGTTTGCCGTAAATATTGACTTTGCAGCTTATAGGGCTCTTTGGCAGGCCCAGATCGGCGAGTCTCTGTCAATACTTAGGACTGGTAGGAAGGGATTCCACCTTGAGTATTTATATTGACCCTGCTAGTTAATTGAGCTCGTCAGCCCATTAGTTGGTAGGTTTTTCTGTCAATGTCTACAACTCTAAGTCTGTCACCTCGAGCATATCTATTGACCTTGCTTGTTAGGTAGCTCATGGGGACCATATTGGCAAGTTTTGCCAATGTATATGATCAGTTTTTCGGCGAGCTCGTAGGTTTGAAAGTAGTAGACTTTCTAGTTAACGAGCTCGTGAGGAGTGCTTCGTGGTTGCCGGGAAGGGAATGCAGTGTTGTTGTTTTTTTTTTTTTTCTTCCGCGCTTTGTTTTTGAAATTATCTGTTAATCCTCCTAGCCCTCCAAGGTCGAGCGGACAATATCGATGTGAGAACTTTATGACAGAAAAATTGCATCTTTATTGATTGAGATAAGCATTACAGAGGAATTTGCAGCTTTCTTATTTTGTTATCTCATAGCGTCCGGACCTTGCTGGTGTCTGGTGAGGTGATAAGCCTTGTCATTCCCTGTGGCTTTTATCATTGGGTGCAGCCAGCATGTGCGTCATTATTATTGGAGAGGGGTTACTGCCAAAAGCTTTGGCTTTTGCTGCCTTTTCTCGTATGCCAAACCTGATTGTCTTCTCATAGCACGATCTGAGCACCTTATGTTCCCTATACAAGTGTCCTACACCCGTCGGGGTTGGAAATTTCAGGGTCAGTTGTTTTGTATAGGAAATCACCTTTAGATCGTTGAGAGTTGGCATTCCTAGGACGGCGTTATAAGCCGTTGGGTAGTCAATGATGAGGAAATCCACCATCGTGGTCACTTGGCAGCCTTATTCTTCTAAGGTGAGAGGTAGGGTGATCAGTCCCAGAGGGATGATCAAATCACCCATAAAACCGTAAAGTGGTTCGTGTGAGGGACGCAGATGGCTCTGCCTCAACCCCATTGCCTTGAAGGCCACTTTGTACATGACGTTTACCGAGCTTCCGTTGTCGATCATTATCCTATATATGGCTGCTCCTCCTATCGTTTCCATTATGACGATCGCGTCATTGTGTGGCCAATGCACTCCACGTATGTCCGCGTCTATGAAGGTTATTCCTTCAGCCATGGTTCTGCACTACTTCGTGGGTCCGTCCATTTTCACTAATCATCCTCAGGGTGGGCTGACTAGCCTCTTTCACATGTCGCGCTAGCGACCTATTGTTTGTCCCCATGAGGAGGGGTCCTCATGAATGATGTGAATGGCTCTCACCGTGGGCTCATTCGGGATCGGCTTCTAGTGAACTGGGCTCGATCATCCGCTGCTGCTGCTGTAGCGGCTGCGGTTGTTGTGATTGCTGTTGATTCTTGGGGTGCACCACATAGTCCTTTAGGCGGCCTCGTCTGATCAGGCTCTCGATTGCATCCCTAAGTTCGTATCATTCAGACGTATTATGGTCCGCCTCGTTGTGATAGTGGCAAAATTTGCAGAGATTACGGGTCTTCGCAGGTGTCCTCATGGGAGGTGGCCTTCCGAACTCTTCCATGTTCCTCTCCATGTTGAAGATCTTGTCCTGGGAGTCAGATAGCAGTGCGTAGGTCTGGTAGCGGCCTCTACCTTGCCAGTACATCCTCGTCGTTCCTAGCCTTCTTGGCTACCTGATTTGTTAAAGCGTCGTCTCTGCGCGAGTCCTTGTTCCGGTTGCAGCCATCACCTCACCCGCTTTTCTTTCGCTTGTTTCTGTCTCACAGGCTTCTGCTCATGTCCTTCTTAGAGTATTTATTGGGTCCAAAGGCTTCCTTTATGCGGATGGGGGTGTTGGACCGTTTGTAGAAATCCTTGAGTGTTTTTACCAGCTTGTTGTATATGCTCCGGTAGAGCTGCCCATCTTTTTGCAGGGCAGCAGTAATTGCAGTAAGCATGCTTTCATTCGTGGGGCTCTCCATGCAGCTGACTTCATTCTGGAAGCGGGCTATATATTCTTTTAAAGGCTCGTCCATTTTTTGAAAGATTGTCGCTAGGTGGCAGGAGGGAACAAGTTGTTTCTTCAATGCCTGGTACTGGCTTAGAAAAATTCCTGGCACTGGTACCAGCTGGCTATGCTGCCTGTGGGGAGCCCCCTCAGCCATTTTCTTGGGATCTCACTCAGAGTGGCTGGGAAACATCGACATTTGACCCTGCTGTTAGTTGTGAGTAGGCTCATCTGTACATTATAAGCATCCAAATGATTGAAGGGATCGCTGGACGCCTGGTAGATAGGGATGCTAGGCATCTTAAAGTGCTCGGGCAGTGGCTCGTTGTCAGTTTCCCATCTGAATGGGCTTCTTTCGACATACCTTTCAGTAGGTTCGGTGCCTCCTCGCTGCTGTTCCAACAGGTCCTTGGTATCCGGGGCCCGGAGGGGTCATTATCGATGCACCGGAGGTGGCGCTGCTTTCCAATCCAGCCGGTTGGGCGGCCTTCGTGTCCCCTTATTGGGCGACCTCCTCTAATTAAGATGCGGCTCCGGGATCCGTCGCTGAAGGGTTCCAACAGCTGGTAGTGTGCTGTGAGCATTCCCATTGTTACTCCTCTCAGGCCGCCGGCTAAATGCCTCTGAGAGTTGCATGGGTTGTTGGGACGTACTGTGCGCTGGGGAACCTCGTTGGTACCTGTTAAGTTCTACGTACCTTTCCCCGTTGGCATTTATATGGACTATGGGGCCGGTGCGGGGTGGTTCTTCTCACTGCTTATCACGCTCCGTTTTAGCTCACCTGGCCACGTTGGCTGAATGAAAAGAGATTTCGCCACGCTGGACATTGTCCCTTGGGTTATTTTGCTCGCGGGGCTGGGGGACAGGATGGTTTGCGTCATTTCTTATCGCACGTAGCGGTGAGGTACTCTACGATCTGCTCGTGGGGAAGATGGTTCTGTAGCAGAAGGTGGTATCCGTGGGACATCTCCGCCACCATCCTTTCTAGTTCTATCTGTCTCTCCGCCATTTTGTTAAGGTTGTGGGGACCGGAGGGGCCAGCTTGATCGTGGCTATGGGCTCCACCCGAGGATGGGACTGATCTGCCGACAGGTTCGTGGCAGGCGGCTGAACCGCCGATGCAATAGGCGTCGCATTTGTAGTGATATTTAAACAAGTGAAGAATCTCAAAATTTTGTGCGAAGACTATGTAAGCTTAGGGATCTCTTTGTATGTGAGGTGTGCGTTTAATGGTTGATGAAAATTTCACCTTGTATTTGGTAAGGTTGAGGTTCTGTTACGAAATAACCAAAAGAGGAGATTGTTAGAACCCTAGTTTAGGTTGGCTTTATTCCTTAGCAAAATACTATTTGCTTGTTTCTTCCTTTAGTTGCTTAGGTTAATGAGTTCTATTTCTTCAAGCAACGAATCAAGCATATCGAAGTCTTCAAGATCAAACTTATGAATGTCAGTAGTGTCAGCATTATTTCATTTTTCTTGAAAGACTAGGTTGTACACATATATATTACATAACTTTTGTTATGTCTTATATCATAGGACAAGTCTGTATTGTTAACTCTTTTAACCTTTAGTTTTGATAGAATTTAGATTTTTATGTTGTATTTATTTGGGAGATGGATTTTTTATTTGTGAAAGCTCCATCTTCCCAAACTGTCAAAGCGTTGAAAAGTGGATAAAACAACTAGGGAAAACCTAGAAGGTAAAAATCAATTTTGCATAATAAAAAATATAAAGCTACTTTAACAAAGACACCACGATTTTATGTGAAAAACCCCCAACGGTTAAAAGCCAAGGGACTAACTCTTTGGCTACCTATCACTACATATTGATTTCACTGATTGGTATTTTGTTTACAACTTAAGTTGATTGTCCTCAATCATACTACTTTTGCTATAACTCAGAACTACCTACTTGTAAGCCCATGCCACTCACAGAACTCCACATGCCACAAGATTTTGTGTTTCTTTCGTAAGGTCGAAGAACAGACACCCCTCACACTTAAAATTACAATCTATGTGCTAATGAATATATGATCAAATACAAAATATGTAAGATCAAAACATATTATGAAGACTAAAACAATTAAGTACAATAACAAAAATAATCTAGTCTTATGAACTCTAAAAAACTCTCATAAAAAGAATAAACTCAAAGAGGAAATAATAAGAACATAAAGAGTCAAAATAAAAATATGAGAATCGTAGTAAATAATGAATGAATTCACTATTCATAGCCTTCAGTTAAAAACCTAATTCAAAAGGAAATATGACAACTTGTTCCAATAGGTTTTTTAAAAAGATTTAAGGAAAAAGAATTATTTTCCTAAAATAATAAAATCAAAAAAGAAAATTTCTGAAAATATTTTAATTGATGCATACGAAAGTTTTAGACTTATAAAAACATGTATGACACTAAAAACAATTAGGAAAAACCTAAAAACAAAGTTTGAAAGTCAACAAAACATCAAAACTGGAAAACATCAAGGAGAAAGGAGAAACTTGGGTAGTTGATCACTGTTGTACCACATTGGGTGGTAGCCCTCTGGCGTTGAAGCACTGCGAGTTCTTACCTCCTCATGCGGTGAGATTTTGTCCGAGTACTTCCTTAACCGTAGCCGTTTTTTCCTGCACATGACTTGACTTTGAGTCCTTTGAAACGTATCTAAACGAACTAATTTTTTTTTGTTCTATTTCATTGCAAAGTTTCATATGTCTAGTTTACGTAGCAATTTGCAAAACAACGTTTGGATGTTTAGATAAAAATGCATCCAAAAGTCAGTTTTTAAACATCTAAAATATTTAAAAATAAATTCTAAAACTAGACCAAAATAAATAATTAAGACTCCACTCTTTTAAAACGTTAAAAATCAACATGTAAGCACTCAAACGTTGATGCATAAATATGTCATATGAGTGTGTGTGATAGTCATAATATCTTTCAATAATTTAGAGTTTCGATTCATTGATTTACCTTAAAATGCTCCTCTTGAAAGTCATCAGAAGCTTGTTATCTTTATGAATTCTATGTCACGCACCAGCTAATATACATAAGCATAACAAATAAATAGCGTTTTACTCACAGAATTAAGCCAATTAAAATAATGGACCTAACAAGTATCTATGGTCATATAGACATTTTATTTGATTTGATTATTGTGTGACAATGTGCTTTTTTTATTGGCGTTGCTTTGGTTGACAGTGTGAACTGCTACTAGTGCGATGGTCGTTGCGTCACACATCGTGAAATGATATATTTTCTAGTAGTGAGCAATATCCCTGGTGAGTGCTTTTTATGGTAGTGTGCTCTGTCCTTGGCGCGACGATGGTTGTCATTCCATACATTGCGCCAAGGTGAAAAACTTGGCAGTGTATCATGTCTTTGGCATGATGATAGGTTTGCGACATCACACGTCTCAACACACATTGCGAGACAGTCAGATTTCTATATATTTTGGCGCCGTTGCCGGGGATATTTTAGTTGTGTTGATATTAATACCGATTAAGTCTATAGCTAATTTGGATTTGTATATATTTTATTTTTATTCTTATTAATTTTGATTATTTGTTTTTGTTTTCTATGGAGGACATGTATCCTTGGTATAAGGCGCAGGAGCTTACCGAGGAAGTGGCGACTAGAGACTACAAAGCACCTTTGGGTTGTTTCTTATGTGGGGGGCCACATATGAGTACTGATTGTCAGGTGGGCAATCCGTTTGCTGAGAGCCGTTCTGAGCAAATGCAGTACGAGGGCTATGTACATTATCAGCAGAACGACCCCTACCTAAGCTCGTACAATCCTGGGTGGAGCAATCATTCCGAATCTCATTGGAGCAACCAGCAGGAACATCAGGAAATTGATCCAGCATTGGAAGACATGATTTTAAAATTCATGTCTAAGATGGATGAAAGAATGGATTCCCAAGATGAGGCCCTGAAGAAGCTGGAAGCTAAACTTGATCAAGTTGCTCAACATACTCAAGCAGCTACACAACGCTTGGAGATTCAAATAAGCAAATTAGCTACAGATATCCAATGGCAAGAGCACGAACCATATCCTATGGTGCAATGCAATGAAACGGCCGTGGAAATCGAAGAGCAAATTGAGCATCAAATTTGGGTTGATCAAGTAGAGACGGAAGGGAGCAAGAGTTTGTTGCAAGAAGATGATACATCTACCCTTCCAGAGCCGCTTGAGTTATGTCTAGTCCATAGTGCCACTGCGAAAGAAGAAAGCCACCAAGATACATATGTTTCTGTAGACCTTGGAGAAGGGAAGCCCAAACCGCCTCCGCCTTTTGAGCAGAACCCGCACTTGGGCCGTAAAGAGATACCTTCACATTCGAGGTATCCAGTGCTGGGAGAGTCGTCTTCTCTTCCAGTCATTTGGTTAGGTTGGTGCGGTAAGCTAATGAGGAGATACCAATTATGGGGCAGGTGGGCGAAAGCTCAAGCAATGAGGTAAAATCTGTATATATTTTCTTTTATTTTATTTTGATTTTTTAGTTTAAATTTTCTAGTGTTTCGTAATTCTTTCCCATGAACCTCTTGAAGTGTTGTGCCTTATGTTGAAAATTTTGAAGTTCGGGGGAAGTTTGGTTGGATGTACATATTTTTGAAGTGTTTGATTTCTTTGATTTTGTTTTTGTTTGTATTTGTGTGTCTTTTTAGATTTGTTAGTTGTGGATATCTAGGGTTGTTAGTTGTGGATATTAGGACTGTTGTTCTGTGTTCTTTTGTTTTATGCGTTTTTGTTTTTGTGTCGAGTTTGATTGTTTTTAGTTTTTATTTCTAGTTTTTAGTTTTTATTTCTTTATAAGCCCCTTTTCTTCGTACGTAAGGTGTAAAACATTGAGGACAATGTTTATTTTAAGTTTGGGGGTATTGTTTGGTGTTTGTGTGTTTGTATCTTGTTGGTGTATATAGGCTGGAAACCTAGACTTTCCTCATACGCAATGCGTTTGGAAGACTTAGGTATAACAATGCCACGTACACCAGTTTTCGAGTCTTTTATTGTATTTTCGTATTTTGTTGTGTTTGTGTTAGGATAGCGAAACCATATGCATGCTTTACAAATAATTGAGTAATAATATGTAAATACTTAGGTCATTTGAGTGTACAAAGTTGTTATTTGGAATAATGCCGGTAGTGTCTTTGCATCTAAACATATAGGTCTGACGTCTTTGCATTGTAATATGTGACAACTTTCAATCAATAGCTCTGATTAATAGTGGAGACTACCCTTAGTGAGATTTTGAGATTATTGCGTATTTATTCTGAGGGAATTTTCGTTTCTACTCTTAAGCACTTTCTTGAGCTTTATTGTCATTAGATTGATCTCTATAGGTTTGCATTGGATGTTAAGGAACTGCATTATGAAAATCTTGTATATATGTTTTGAATGTTCAGTTGAGTAGATTTTGGAGATATGATCCAGGCATCGTGTGTGAATTCCTAAATAGCTTGATTTCCTATCTGTAATTGCATGCTCCCTATCCCAATCGCAGCCAAACACTCGCATATTAGCCTTTTATTGTATGACCTACATATCCAAAAATCCTAGCCGAAATTGTAAGACGTTACCTTTGACGCTTGGAAACTAGAGGCAATTAAAAGAAAAATGTGTAAGTGTTGAGTGAGAAAGAGGAGTGGAGTTAAAAATATGAAAAGGATGTGGAAATGTGCAGAAAAAGAGAATAGCCAATAAACAAAAATATATATATATATATAAAAAGAGTTGGCTAAAATGAGAAAAAAGGAGTGAAATGCACAAAGTAAAAATTGAAAAAGGGTTGAAAAAGAGGTTGAAGGAGAAAGGTGTTAAAGAGGAAGGGAAGAAAAGTTGAGCAAATTTGGTAGTCATGAGAGAAGTTGCACGAATTGAAAATTTTATGAAGTCTCTCAATAGGTTTCCAAGTGAGTTGAGCCCGATTTCCGTTCTTTTTGAGCCAATCTCCCCAAGCCCCATTACAACCATTTAAAGACCTGTTGATCTCCTTCGGAAACTCAATTGTAATATTTGACATGTATGTATATTGATTTTTCCGTTCTTAACATTTGATATCTTTCATGAGGTCCTTTGCTTAATCTGTGCGTTCTTTCTAATTATTGATGCATACGACACATTTTGAAATTTTTTGCTCATAAATTCTAGTCGTATGCAGTTGAAAGTGTGATTGCCTAGGTTCTGAGTGCTATTGAGTGAAAACTTGTGAGACTAGAGTCGAGGCGAATTATATCAGTGATTTATTAAAATGGAAGGTGTCACGATTATAAATGCGTTGCATGTCAGTGTCCCATATGATATATGGTGTATTAGACTTATTGACAACATTTTGAATTTCTGATTTTGTGCTATTCTTATACCTTTGCATTTGTGTATATACTTATTTTGATGTTGAGCTATGTGTGTGGTTAGCTTAGGACGTTTGTGGGTATCGTAGCTGGTAAACCCTCACGAGACTATAACTCGTCCACTAGGGCCACCTAGGGGTTTAAAGGCTTGTGGCACGTGCTAAGTGCCATCGTTGCATCCTACGAAAATGGATATAGCTTAGTTCGTTTTTTATTTTAGTTTTAGTTATTTTTGTCTTTGTTTTTAATCGTGGTGTGTTTCGATTTGCTTGAGGACAAGCAAAAGATAAGTTTGGGGGTATTTGATCGGTCATTTATTTTCATATATTTACGACCCTTAAACCGTATCTTTTAATTGTATTCTTAAGTATTTTTGGTGCTTTTCACGTGTTTTCCTTGAGTGTGCAGGTTTAGGGACCTAAGTGATGATTTTATATATTTTTGAGGAAAAAGTATAATTTCAGTAACTTTGGGGAAGGGCATAGATGAAAGAATGCTAAAGTTCTGGGGTCAAACTGTAAATGCAGAAAGTTGACCCCAACAATTAATGAAACGGTGCGTTTTGATGGCAGCTGGGACTTAAGTTGAACGACGCCGTTTTGGACCAAAGCTTTGGTCCAAAACGACGTCGTTTTGGCCAAAGAAATAAAACAAAAAAATGAGGCAGCGCCATGCACAGCCCTCCCTCGCGCGACTCTCGCCTCTCCTCGCGATGACGACGCCCGTGCCAACCAGTGAGCACGGCGAGCTCGACCGCGACCAGCCTCTCCTCGCGGCGCATCTCGCGGTGCAGAAGAAGAGTCGTCCAGTAAGCTGCGCGATGACTGAGCGCGACCTGTGCTCGCGTGGGAAGCTCGCGGTGCAGAAAGAAGATGGCAGCAGCGAGCGTGGCGAGGAGGCAGCGCGACCAGTCCTTCCTCGGGTGCTGCTCGCGTCCCAGCTCTTCCAGCAGACCAGTGAAGGCCGCGACCATGCCACCGCGACCACAGGTCGCGGTGGTGGTCGCGGCGAGTGAAAAAACGCGACCTAATGCCCTGTTATAAAAAGAAAAAATGCAGCAGCTGAAGAGAGAGAGGGAGCTCGTGGCAGCAGTCCAGACAGCTCCCAAGCTGTTCCAAGGGTGATTTCAACCCTCCTTGCTCCTCCCAAACACATCCCAAGCATCACAAATCATCACAACATCTCTAGATCGTGGGTGTTCATCGAAGAAGACGAAAATCGAAAGCGGAGAAGTTCAAGCCGGACCAAAGCGGAACTTCGAGTCTTGAGAGCTTCAATGGGTTGTATTTCATCTCATTTATCTTCCTTGATTGCTCATTTATGATTTTGAGTTGTTAGAACTATTGTTAGGTGATTTTCAGAACCGTAAACGGATTTGTATTATATTGTTTATATATATATTTTCCATTTCCGTGATTGGAACCGTGTGACCACCTCGCATTATCCTCCATTGAATCTGTCTCGTTTTATATTAATTGTTTTAGTTAATTTAATTTAGTTTAATTATCGAAAACCATGATTATGGGCTAAACTTGTGAGTTGGGGTTTTGATGGATCCTATTCTATGATGATTGAATGAATTGATTGTTTAATTTGTTGCGGTTGATTATTGTGTTGTTGAGTGGTTTTATTGTGTTTAATGCTTTTAAATGTGAAGGCCTACATTTAGATGATAAATTGGTGGTGTGTTATGTACCGAGAGGAGACGCACACCACGTGCTCGATATAATGTCCACCACAAGTAGAATTGGATAGAGATATACTAATTTGCTTGTGTGATCACATAGGGTGTTTATTGTAATTAATGCATTTCCATGCACTTGGATATACCATCGAGAGATAGGATATTAGTGTGTGCGGAATAGGTCCGATTTACCTCGAGAGGGGACTTTGGATAAATTAGATGAACACGGTCATCATCATGCATAATTAAACCTCAACAATGTGCTTTCATGAAATTCAATCGGATGGATTACGTGAATTCAAATACCCTAACTAATCTCTCATATTGGTTGCTTGCTTATTTTCATGTCTTTATATTTTTATCCTTTAATATCTTTCGATTATCCAAATAGAAATAGGCTTGGTTAATTTTAGTACTCAACGCCTAAATATCCCTGTGGAGACGATAATTTACTCATCATTTTATTACTTGTGCCGACCCCGTATACTTGCGGGTACAAAAAGTCGCATCAATATACATAAGAATAACAAATAAATAGCGTTTTACTCACAGAATTAAGCCAATTAAAATAATGGACCTAACAAGTATCTATGGTCATATAGACATTTTATTTGATTTGATTATTGTGTGACAATGTGCTTTTTTTATTGGCGTTGCTTTGGTTGACAGTGTGAACTGCTACTAGTGCGATGGTCGTTGCGTCACACATCGTGAAATGATATATTTTCTAGTAGTGAGCAATATCCCTGGTGAGTGCTTTTTATGGTAGTGTGCTCTGTCCTTGGCGCGACGATGGTTGTCATTCCATACATTGCGCCAAGGTGAAAAACTTGGCAGTGTATCATGTCTTTGGCATGATGATAGGTTTGCGACATCACACGTCTCAACACACATTGCGAGACAGTCAGATTTCTACCAACAAGGTGTATCCCCATCGAGATGTCAAGTGCGTGACGAGCTAGGTTTTTAACACGCGGTAAGTGTTGGGACTAATGCCCTAAAACTTGTAATAGTAAATGTTAGTAGACATAAATAAGAGTTAAAGATTTATCATTCAAATAAAAATGTTTTTATTTGTTCATACATTTATATATTGTGCGTGTAACAACCAAGATTGCAAGATGTAATCTCAAAATGAGTATATGAAAATCATATACAAAAGGATTCATTTTGAGATATGCAATCTAAAGAGTCCGTAAAGAGCAACCAAAGCTGGGTACTTTGTTTGTGGTTGATCTACTATCGTGATCCATTCTGTAATGTACGGTGGTCTTATCCTAGATTACTCATGTAGTTGACATGAGAATGGAGGCACTTTATATGATGAGATCATATAGGACTGGGCCACGATTTATATGAATCTCTTACAATATCTGTTAGTAGATGAGATTTATATATATCGACAAACGATGGCTGTATATAGATGATCTTAATACCGAGTTTCTTATCGACTCCTTCAGGTTGGATCATGGCTTTTGACATACCATGAGTGAGGTCATTGTTTTATTCTCGATCAATACCTCCGTATCATGGAATTGCGGTTTGGCTTATGACTGAGAAGGTTTAAACACAATAGTGGAATCCACTCCTTCTTGATTGAAGTATATGAGTAGTTCCCTTAAGAGTTGATTCGGGGTTTGAACGATTATGAGCGCTCTTCTTCTCCCGTAAAGGAAGAAGGGATTTAATTATTCATTAGAGAATCAACGGTATTTAAAGGAAAAGATATAACTAGAGGGGTATAATGGACATTATAATCTAGCTCTAGCTGTGAACTACTTGTGGAGGATCGTACTATATGTAATAGTTATATCAATGGACACTGAGACTTCAGATTGTATAAAACGTTTACAATTCTGAGAGTTCAGCCTCGGGTTTTTAGTGGAATAACTCCGAGGTTAATAATCATGAAATATTAATTAAAAAGTTTAATTAATATTACTAAGTATTATTGGAGTTCAAAACTGTGGGTCCATTAGGTCCCATTGCTAGCTCGTATGGTTATTGATAACGAGGGTCACGGTAAATTAATTGGATGGTCCAATTAATAGTGCTACAAAATTGACATAATTTAATTAAAGAGAATTAATTAAATAATATGATTATTTAATTAATGATTTAGTAATTAAATAAAAAATATTAATTTTGAATTATTAATTGTTTTAATTATTAAATAAGAGGTTGCAAGTTCGAACCATGACATGGACAAAAAAAATTAAATAATATGATTATTTAATAGTCCTAGAGATCAAATGTTAAAACTCTAGGGAGACTAAAAATAAAATAGGATTTAGAATCCTACTTGACTTAGTCAAATAAAACCCTATAGATCGAGTATATATATGATGTGTTACTAGGAGAATAACTAATGCAATTTATCTAAGAAAAAGAAAGGAGCGGCCACACCAAAAAGGAGAGAAGAAAAAGAAAATTTTTCTGACCCCTTTTCTTGCAGGTTCGGCTGACCTAGAGAGAGATAAGGCGTTGTCTTCTCCTCTTTTCTGCAATCTCTATCTCTTCATTCGTTGTCAGACCGCGAGTCATAGCTCGGAAGGCTTAGTGGTGAATCGAGAAGTTAAAGGATCAAGAAAAGCATTAAAGGTAATTGTAGTTAAAGTTTCTATTCGCGTATGTATAAGAACTTGATCTTTGTGAAAATCATTTTCAAGAAAAGAAAGATTTTTGAAACCTAATTCTGCTGCCTTTATTCGATAAAATCAAATTTTCTCCCTTTAGTAAGAGGCTAGGGTTTCATTCTTAGGGGATAATGGAGCATTTTTTTTAGGGGCTAGAGTCTTGTAGCTAGAGTTCACCTAGTATTCTCAACATCTCAAGGTAAAAGTTTAATTTTTTTTTTTCGATATCTTCATAACAGATCTAAACTTGCTTCTTATGGAATATTGTTTTAATCTTCTATGATTTTCATGTTTAGGGTTTGTATTTAGAACTAGGTTTCTAGGGTTTAATTTATATTTTCTCTTATCTAGTTCTCATAGTGTTCTTGTCATGCGTTATATTTGTTTGTTGCTCTTGCATTTTGTCATGAACAATTAAACTAAATCTTTCAAGATTTGTTGAAATCTTGCTATCTCTTAGTGGAGAGCTTGAGAAAGAATCGTGTCAAGAAATTACTAGGAAAGGTCTGCGGGTAGATTTAAATAGGATATATCTAGATTTGTCCTTATGTGAGTCAACCTTGGAGGGTGTATCTATTTATTTCACTAGTGGATTTGTTGTGACTTATTGGCCGAAGGAACGACCAGCGGTTTCTACCCATTACACCTAAATTGGTAGCATCAATATTTCGAAAATGAAAACAGTAAAAATACATTCAGTAACAATAACTGAAAACATAAAAAACTGAAGAAACTATATTTGTTAGTTATTCCTGAAAATAATTTTTACAAATGTAATTTGACCTTTCCTTTTTCCTATTAATATTTTTATAAGGTGGTATTATTTTTTCTCATTCATTTGAATTTCTAACTTATATGTGAAAGAATTTTACTATTTTGCATAATAATATTATGACTTGAATATCATTTTATACCCACCCTTCAATCATAAAATATATTAGTATGCCAACCCCACATGTTTCGAGTGCCATTTAGGTTAGAGTCAGTTTAGTAGAGTTTTAACTTTTTTAATAAGATGTATCTTTTTTAAAAGCAGCTGTGGCTGTAGATTTGAGAAAAAGTTACTGAGTGTTTGGCAAACTATATTTTTAGAAGTATTGTGGGTTGAAAAAGTTGTATTAAGGTGTTTGGTAGAATTATAAAATGACCAAAATTGATCTTAGTAAAATTATTTATTTAATTTATTGATGAAAATTGTTTTTATATACACTCAACATATTTAAATGATTTTACTTTAATTATAATATGAAAATAAGCTTAATTAAATTTATTAATTATCTTCAAACATTAATTATAAAAATTAATTTTTAAATAACAAAATAAATACTAGTTGGATTTTTAATTAATGATTTTTAATTATTGAAGATAAAAAAATCAGTTGCTTTAATTAATTTTTTTTTACTTTTTTGGTATGAAAATATTGAAGATAAAAAAATTATTAATTATTAATTATTATTTCCTAATTTTTTATGGTTAAGGTTAGAATTTTTTTTTTTTGTTTGTAATTTTACTATAAGATGAGGGATAATTTGGTTTTAAAAATATTTCATTAAAAGTTATGATCAACTTCCCACTTAAGCTAAAAGCTGAAGTTGAGTTGGACTGCTTTAACTTTTAATTGTAGCTTTTGGCCAGATTTCCTATTAAGTTATTTTTGAGAGGTTTACCAAACAACTTTTGAACCCCAGCTTATTGAAAAAGTTCAAAATACTTTTAAAAAAAGTTGTCCCAGACGGGCTCTTAGTCACGGTGCTCCTCTTCAATGAATCAAAATTAACTGGAATGAAATCAAAATCAATAATTACTGTATCGACACCATTGATTTCATCCCCATAGACAGTTACAAACAACGATCAATGGTATCCCAATAAACATGACATCTAGGTGTAAGAAAGAGAGTCAAGTAGAAAGAATAAAGACTACAAATATTCTTACACAAACCTTGACAGATAAAAAAAAAATCTCTATTTATTTGTATGCCATATATAACATTCCTGCTCATAAAGTGCACAGGTGAGAGTAAGCGTTAATTACCCAAACTAATATAAGCAAACAACACAAACAACCCAAACATTCAGCACCACCTTATCACCAGAAAAAAATCTCTATTCCTCACATTTTCTGCATCCATGTGTCTATTTATATAAGAAAAACTCAGTAAATATGTCAATCTAATTAGGTCTAATGGTGGTGGAAATGCGGAGTTTGTTAATTAATGGCAGCGAAAACCTAAGAGTTTCCTTCACCGATTGAGATGATAACCATTATTAACCATATATAATATGATAATTATTTTTTAAATAGTAATATTAAATGGAGGATACGTGACAACTTCGATATGACTATTTATATAAAAACTCAATAAATATATCCATGTAATTAGTATTGGTAGTGATGAAATGGAGAGTATGCTAATTAATGACATTGACACCTTAGAGTTTCCTGAACTGGTTGAAAAAGGTAGCTATTTGTTCCTTTGTGGAGCGACACATGTTCTCAAACTTTTTTTTTTTTCAAATTTTATACTATAATTTTATTTTAGTTCTTATATTTATATTTTTATCTTTTATAACCACTAAATTATTATAAAAAATATATCAATTTAAGTTCATATGATAAAAATTTTAAAGGTGAAACCTGAAACGTAAATGAAATTGAAAAATTGAAAAATCAAATAAAATGATTAAAAAATTGAACAAATTACACGCAACCTACTTGAGGTTTGACTTTTTACTTCCATATATAATTTTATAGTCAATTGAACACAAAACCCCCTCATTATTAGTCAACTCCAGTTAGTTTTAACTATTAAAAGAGTATTTTGATCTTCTCACTTTATTTTTATTTTTTAAAAATGTTTTAAAATAAAAAAAATATAATTTTAGATCTTAAATAGACGATGGAGATCAAATATAGTTTCTTTTTTAAACCCAAATATAATTTTTTAAAATATTAAAAATAAAGAAAATAAAGATGAGATAGGATCTCCACCTTGATTTCCAACGATGGAGAACGTCCCCATTTGGAAACCAAATCTCCATATCGATAGAGATTAAATCTCCATGCTCCATGAGGTTGGTGAAGATTCCAAACCAAATTTTTTTTTAAAAAAAAAAATTAATTTTTTTAATCTTCATGCTCACGCTCATGGACGATGGAGATCCATTTATTTTTTTATTTTGTTAAATTATTATTATTGTTGTTATTGTTGTTGTTGTTGTTGTTGTTGTCCTTTTCTTTGGAAAATATCGTAATCACATACACTTGACATTAATAAAGGATATTTTGGTTTTTATATGTAATTTTAGAAGTTAACAGTTAAAGCTACCTGTAATTTACTAACAGCGAGAGGATTTATGTGAATTGACCATAAAAATTGTATATGGAAGTGAAATGGCAAACTTTAGGTAGGTTGTGTGTAATTTGTTCTAAAATTTTTTATCAAAATTATTTTGATATTTATTATTTTATAAAATTAAAAATGCAAAAAACAAAACTTGAAAAAAAATAGACGGCCTTCATGGAGAAAGCTGTCTTCCTCTTCCCTTTCTCTGGTAGTGATATTTTTCTAATAAAAAATACTTATATATATTTTATAATTTTTATATTATTTAATTAGACATATTGAAAAAAAAAAAACAGTCAATTACTAGGGATAAACACAGTTAATTATACATTACAAGTAGGAGGGAAAATTTATCTTTAAATATCAATATCTCATTACTAGGTCAGAACTAGTTAATTTTAAATTTTATTTACGTTTCATCATTAAAATTATAATCATAATGGATTAAATTGATGTATTTATAATAATTTAATGGTTATAAAAGTTTAAAATATAAATAAAATTATGTACAACTTGGTTTTACAAAAAAAAAAATAAAAGTTTGAGAACACGTGTCGTTCCATAAAGGAGTGGCAGCGACTAGCATGCCTCCTGATTGAAATAATCATATTTAATTAGCAATATTAAATGGAGTGACACCTAAAAGTTTCCTTAACTGATTGCGATAACTATAATTAATCAGCAATATTGAATGGAGGACATATGGCAGCTTTTGGTGAAAAGAATATGTTTTTATAATATATACTATGATATGAGGTTGTATGATATTTCGAGCGTGTTTGAGATTACTTTTACTTGAGAAATAATCACTTATTTCATAAGTTTTGACAAAAAAAATTCGCTTATTTTATAATCTACTTCTCCTATGAGCAGATTTTAAGAAGTTGGTTGAAGGTTACTTTGCAAATATGATTATTGAAAAAACTATTCCAAAACTTATGAAATAGCTATAATACCCTAATTCAGATATAAATTATTTTTAAAATCTAAAATATTAAAAATATAAAATAAAAATAAGACTAAGAATAAGAATATTTTTTATTAATTTAATTTAATAAATTAATATAAAATAAATTTTTATAAAATATCAAAGACTGAGGAATATTATAGGAATTCTCGTCTCTTCTAAGGATGATTATGAACCATATAGTATTAATGATTGTAGACAAAGATATGATTGACCTAAATATGAAAAGCAATTCAAACAGAATAGACTTTATTAGCCAAACGTGAAGTATTTAGACTAATAGTCTAGACGCTTGAAGACGTTAAACCAGTTGAATATAAATGAGTTTTTGTACGGAAACGTAATCAGAAAAACGAAGTCATGAGATATAAGCACGATTCGTAGCACAAGATTTCTCATAGAGACCTGGTATTGAATTTTGATGAAACGTATTCACCAGCGATAATACGATTGCGTTACAAGTTTTGTTAAATTTGGTTGTTTCAGAAAAGTTTGAAATGCGTCTAGTAGACAGTAGTGACCATTTTATCTGTATGGGTCACTTGATTCTAACATTTATATGAAAATCCCTAAAGAATTTAAAATGCTAGAAGCATATAATTCGATATCTCATAATTTGTATTTGATAAAACTATAAATATCCTTGTATGAATTAAAACAATCTGGATGGATGTGATATAACCCTCTTAGTAAATATATGATCGAAGAATGATATATTACTGGTCTTATATGCCCATGTATCTTTATAAAGAAATCAGAATTTGGATTCGTAATTATAGCAGTATATATTGAAGATATTAATTTAATTGGAACTCTTGAAGAGCTCTTGAAAACTATTGAATATTGTCTCGGTCTGAGGATCGAGCATAGATAAAACAGAATACTTATCCATCAATCAACATATTTGAAAAAAATAAATTAGTATGGACAAATGCCCATCCATTGAGTTTTCCTATGATTGTTAGGCCTCTTGATCCTAAAAAATATCCATTCCTACCAACAAAAGATAGTGAAAAGATACTTGATCCTAAAGTATCATATTTTAATACGATTGGTTTTATTATATCTTGCACTTTATAAAATAAGGTGTAAAGGTGAGAATATCTATAATTGAAATATATTATTTATTATATCTAAGGTACATGCACGTTCCTTTCCGCTACATAAATATGAACAAAATTTATGGAGACAATGTTTCTTGTATTTTTCAAGTCAGAGAATAATATCAAGATAATTTTATAAATTTACATCACTAGTTATATTTTGTTATATGACATCGGTATACATCAGTCTTACAAAGTAACAGATTGTTTAAAAAAAATTTGTCATGTGGAACGTCCAATCAGGGGAGAGCAAACTTTTGAAGAAAACAGTAATACTGGACATATATACACTGTACTCTTTTTCCCTTTGACCGAGTTTATTCTATTAGTATTTACCGGTAAAGTTTTTAATGAGACCGTTTTTAAGCACATCAAACACCATTTATAATCCAAACAATCATTTTATATAATTTGTTTAGATTTTTATGAGACTAAATTTTTCCAAATTATCTTAAATAAAATAACGTGGTGCAAATTTAAGGACGCTTGTAGTAATGTATAATTGTGGATTTTCACCAAGTGGCATTTTATTAAATGCATGCCAGCATTACTATGGCAAGTGGCTATTGTTACCACTTTACATGTGTTTGGATTATATGAGAAATAATTTTTGATATTGGGCATGAGAGGGTGATGTCTCACTCTTTACTCAAAATAATTGTATTTTTATATACAATCTAAGATATATATATATATATATATATATATATATATATATATATATATATATATATATATATATACATACTTAAATTTTGAAGCTTTATGACTTAAAAGGGGCATGTGATGTTTTTTCTACCATTAAGGCAAGTAAACCTTTTATTTATAACATTGTTTTAGGTATTTTGATTTTATATTTTACATTGGAATTTAAAGTTTATTAAACTTAGGGATATGTTCTATTAAATTTAAATTATGTATAAATTTAGATATATTTTAAAAATTAAGTTTTAAATTGTAGTTATAGTTTATGTTTAAATAAGTAAAGTCCTAATTTTCAATTGTATGATAAACTTCTTATATTTATTGGTTTGATATTTAAAATATATATATATATATATATATATATATATTTTAAATGAATCGAGGTGGATTGGGTATAGTCACTCCGTTCTCTAGATTGGGTTTGAATATGGGGCGGAAATTGAAAATCAATTCAGAACACGGATAGAGTATGGAGCACCTTCACCTATACAGTATCCTATACAAATTTTGGGTGTATGAGGCATTCCGCTCCGATACGTTGCCATCCATACTCAAAATAAACTTATAAAATGACCTCACAATTTTCCATAATTATTATATATATATATATATATAAATATAAAACTCCATCTACTGTGGATTCCACCGCTCGTAAGGGAGATCATCAATCTTCGATCAATCTCCTCCTTGAGGTAGATCGATCAATCTCCTCTACGACAGGAACAAATCTCCACCCTCTCACCCTAAGCATCAACAATGAATTTATGTAGATTGTACATACAAATCAGTAACTACGTTATCAGTTCAAAGGTAACTTATATCCACCTTCTCACCCTTGAATTAAGTTTCTTGAATATAAATAAAAAAAAATCCAGTTAACTTATTTCTAATCATCACTTTTTCCATTAGCTTCCTTTCATTTTCAATTAAACACACCTTTAAAACAATCCAATTACTGCTCTAACACGATAAATATTCTCAAGCTACATGATAAGCTCATTCATTTTGTACACGAGGAAGTTTTAGAACTTAATAAAATTATTTGGACACAACCTCCAACTTCGCAAATTTAATCCGCGACTTCAATACAACCCATTAGCTATAATCCAATTGCCAAGGCTACAAAACTGTGACAGGATTTCACCAATAAAACAACATCTAAATGTCTAATATATCTTGCAGCTATAACAAAAGAGAAAGCACATGGAGATTTTGAGAGATATCTAACAATGATTTTTCCTTCATTAAGGAAATATGAGAGTAAACAGAATGACACAACAATTGTCAAGTTTGCTTCAAATTTCTTTAAAAGTTTCCTTCTTTCAAAACAAAATATTCAGAATTTGCGAAATAAACAATAAGTATCAAACCTGTAAGAAACTATTCTTATGAACTTTGGGATGAGTTAATATAGCTCCTAGCCGCATCCATACTTAGCCCTTCATACACCTGCATGTAATTGATTAAAATATTTGGAATTGAAATGCACTAGTAACATAAATGAGAAAACTTGAAGAATAAGGATATTTAATCATGTACAAACATTATTATACTAGACATACAAGTTTCTTGTGAATTCTTTGAAATTCCTGGCAAAACTTTTCTGCCTCTGCTGCACCTACCTATATAACACATGCACCCCTTGTTAGTTTGTCCATGCAAATCTAAAAAATAGGGGATTACAAATTTGCATGAAAAAAGGTAATAGATTTTTCAAGCATGAATCATCTGAGCCAAAGCTATTTTAATCAGAATTCTTAATTGCACAAAAACTAAACTAATAGTTTAAGGGCGGCTCTATTGCCACCCATAAAATCTCTCTTCACACCCATAATAAAATTCATAAGCCAGTCCCTTCCCCTAAGCACCTCCCTTAATTCGAAAAATAATCATACTTCTTTCACAACACTTATCATCCATTTCTCTTTCATGTTCAGTCATTTACTTAATATTTTTTCTTCAATCTCTTATTTCTTTTATTAAATCTCAATTTAAAAGTCGAGAACAGCAAATCTTCAACAGAAACCACAGCTTTTCAGAAAAAAATGACAAAACTTTGAGCATTCCTTCCTTGTCTTGGATCTTAACATTCTACTGTAACTTTTCTGATCTTCCCAGTATGGGTCTTCAAAAATTTTAATGAAAATAATCACCACTCAGTTCTTTATGCTGAGATCCATTGGTCAACGGGTAAAACTTGGTTTAAGCATTGAAGAAGATGATATCTAGGCATACAAAATTATAACTACAGTTCAGTAATATCAACAATCAAAATAAAGAGTAACTATCAATAAAGAATTGAACACTCTGAGGGCTGAGGATGATGCTAAGTGTCGATTAGTAAGAACAAGGGAACAAAAATGAAGTGGGAGTGTGAATGAGTAGGGTATATAAGTCTGTGCCCTTTTGTATGACTATGGTGTTAGTCTGCATGTGTTAGTGACAAGGTTGGGGTTGAAAAACAGGAGACAAACTGTCCTATTCTTTACTTGGCCTCAGTCTCAGTGCAAACAGGTAAAATATTTCTTGGGGTTGAGGGGTATCCATCAGTTAGACAACCTTTGGTAAACACCTTTTACTAACAATATTTCATTAATTAGACAAACAAACAATTATTCAATCTTTCCTCACAAAATATGCAAATACCAAAATGGCTGCTGATGGTTACTTATCACCTTCAGTCTTGACTGTGCAATGTACAAATCCGATGTTTCAATAATTACATTTCATACAATGTCTCTGAAATGACCATCAAAAACTTTTTTACTCAATTCATTGTGTACTGATTCACACAACTCTAATAGCTGATTTAGAAACTTTAATCAACTTTTAATGTTCTTAGAACATACATTCAAACAAGTTTGGACTGTTATAGAAACATCACTGTAAAAAAGAATGTGCTACTCCTTATGTCCATTACTAAGATGGCAATCAAAGAATATAAACATTCATTTTATTTAGTCATACCACATACAAAGTTAAGAAGTAAATCCCCCAAAATGGAGCCTTTAGAAAAGAAGATGTCATACAACCAAAAGATGGAATCATATCAATGTAAAACATGTAATGACTCAATTCCACTAGTGACTCGACCATTCCCTTATATTCTAAATCATGTTGAGTCACCATTAGTCTCAAAAGCATAAAAAATAAAAGAATGGACCCAACAATAGTATTCAACTTGAATATATTAAACATGGCATCACATAATATATATTTGGGGCATTATCATTTTGGTCCCTAACTTTTAGAGAATTATCAGTTTTTTAAATCAATTTCATTTATTGATATCTTTGGTCCCTAACTTTTTGGAAATGTATCATTTTGGTCCCTTTGACTAATTTTCTAATGGTCAAACCTAACAGAATTGGTAAAAAGACTAATTTGCCCTTAACTCTATTTAGATGAATTAAAATTACAATTTTAACCTTAAATTTTCAAAAAAATCATTAACATTTAGAAGAATAATATGGTCATTTCATATTAATATTTAAAAAAATAAAATTTAAAATTTTTTAAATGGATCTCCACCGTCCATCAATTTGATGGACGGTGGAGATTATATTAAAAATTTTAAAAAAATAAGAAGTAAAAATTAAATATTTTTAAAATTGATCTTTATCGTTCATCAAGATTGATAGGATGGTAGAGATTATATTGGAATTTTTTTTAAAAAAAATAGAAAGTGAAAATTAAATTTTTTTAATTTTTTTTTTGTTCAACAAAATTTTTTTTGAAACTGTTCCCAACAAAAACAAAAGAAAAAAATGAAATTGTTCTTGGTGGAGATCCAGACTAACATTAAAAAAAAATAATAAAAAAAATAATGAAGAACCATATGGGTTCTTTAGGGTGCTTCGGCAAAGAACCCATCTGGGTTTTTTGCCCGATATTGGGTTCTTCGACAGAGAATCCATCTTCGTTGAAGAACCCGATCTGGCTTGTGTGACCCAGATCTGGGTCGAAGTTTCAGTTTCTTTTTTTTTTTTTTTTTTTTTTTATGTTGATGGTGATCCAGATTGGATCTTTACCCTCCATCCATCTGGATTTCCACCAATAACAAAAAATATATATATATATATTAAAAAATTTAATTTTTAATTTTTAATTTTTTTTATAAAAAATTTAATATAATCTACACCGTCCAACAATCTGATGAACGGTGGAGATCAAACTAAATGTTTTTTTAATTTAATTTATTTTAAATTATTTTTTTTTTGAGAAATAGTTTAAATTTTTAACTAGGGGTAGATATGTCATTTCACTAAAAAATTTAATGTTGACCCATTTAGAGGTTTAAAGACAAAAATACCCCTAAAACCGTTAATTTTGACTAACGGTTGAATTACAGAAAGATCAATATTGATACATTTCCAAAAAGTTAGAGTCCAATGATATCAATAAACGGAACTGATTTAAAAAACTGATAATTCCCTAACACTTAGGGATCCAATTGATAATCCCCCTATATATTTAAACATAACTAAATGTTGTAACAACCAACAAGCATACCTTCCTCCCAGCCACCAGCTTTAGCTTCTTCCAAAATGCATCTGTTAATAAAAATCCAAATTAACACAATATACAATGCAAAAGAAAAAGGAATAATTTGCAACCTTGATATTTAAAGAAAGACGTGGTTTGTATTATGATGTGAAGTTCATTCTGAAGGATGAGCCATCCATATCAATAGAATGTCCAAAACTCATCATTAATCCAAATACTGGCTAAAATACAGGTAAAAGTTTTTAAGAATAAATTTACTGAAGTAACATACTGTCTATGTCTATCCCTTGACTCATTGTCGGCTTTATACAGCCCTCATCCCATGCATCTTGCCATTCCTTTAGCTGCTGTCCAAAGATCAGAATAACTTAAGCTAGTGCAAAATTATACAAATTTAGCAACATATTAGAGTACCCAACAGAAAAAAAGAATGGAGCAATTTCAGTAGTAACACCTCATTCTGTGCTGACTGAGAAGTTGATTGTCTTGAAGAATCTAACTCAAACTGAAATCACAGAAAGGCGCTTTCACAACACAGCCATATGCAAATACAAGAAGCAACAGAAACCAAAATTCTAGTTTAATCACTAAGTTTCAAGATGTACTGCAAACCAGACCAAGAGCTTAACTGGACCATTCTATTGGATATTATGATCGCTTCAGATACTTTATAAAATACAGGGTTCCAGATTTCAGCCAAGTACAAAGAATTTCCATGTTTCTGTTTCAACTATTTCACAAAATTATGAGTCCTAACCAAAGAAGTTTCAACCTGAAGGAATGTTTTACAATATTATCAAAATTTCATATTCTATCTCAATTTCAATCTAAGACTTAACAACTTAAAACCAATTTCTATTAATTTTGTTACCATAATTTCATAATTCCCTCTCAATTTCAACCAAGAACAAAGCCAGAAATCAATCTCAGAATTTTGAATAAGATTTCCACCATATATTTTTTTGACTCAAAAGTCGGAATGAAAGTAAAGCCTAGGCAAAAGTCAAACACAAATATTAACGATTATGTACCAGAGAATCCAATTACTGACTTTAAATCAATCCAATCTATGAAGCATGGATACTTCTTGAAGGGCAACAAATCACGTTCTAGGACTTCGTCACACACCGATACATAGCGGATATGCAATTTTAGAGTTTTTTTTTTTTTTTTTTGGATATGTGCGGATACGTTGAGGATACGCCAGGAAGCATCCGATACGCGTTTGGGTCTTTTAAGAAGGATAAATGACAGAGTTTTAGACCAAACAGCTGTCACAAGTATCACAACCTATATTCTGTCATTATTCATTGATGTACATTGAAATGGGAAGTTCCTACATTGGTAACCGAAGCTAAGTAATTAAAGTTATTATTGTCCAAAATTTCAATGAACAATGAACAAGAATACTTTGAGATGAAGTTATTCAATTAAAGTTACTAAATATATATTAGTAATATGCTCAAAGTATTTGTATCCTATTTTTTTGGAAAAGGCAGTATTAGCATATCTGTGTATCGTATCTGATACATGTATCCAAATCAGTGCTTCCTAGAATCCAAAAAAAAATAAAAACATCCTAGAAATAATGGACTACTGTCTGACTCATCATATCGATTTCCTTGTCCCTAATATGATTAAATATCAACGAAAGATGAACTAGATCCAACCTAACTTTGCAAACTTGAAAGTTTTTCTTCAATATATTGTTATTTGTTTGCTATTAATCCCAAATCTTTCTTAAGCTAACATGACATCAGGAGTCTATCCATGTCTATTTTTCCTGGTGCTTGTGGTGTTCATGTACACTCATTACACTCTCTGTACTCCCTTCTAGTTAGGTTACAAAAAGCCTGTTTCCTCTTAACTTAAAATGGCAAAACAATCTGTCTAACTTTTTATATTTTGAAAATAAAAAACTGGAATAATTGATGGTTTCTTTCACCTTTCTTTCTACCCTTTTAAATATAATTGGGATTATGCTTCGTCAAGTTAAGAGCTAAGACCAAGAGATCTTGACATTAGTTAAAACCCCAACATCCACATAAATATGCAAAGTAGCACACTTTGCCCTTCCCATCCAGCATCATATTCCCCAAAAAAAGACAGGACTGTACTCATAAAGCTGCTTCAACAGTTCTCTTCCTTAATTAAACTAGACATATAAATTAGTAATTCTATTTTAGATTACAGGTATAGCAAGACAACCAGCATAATCCTCATCAAAAGTTTAATAGACTTTTGGGAGCAATTATCAAAACAATGAGCCAATAAATAAAAAACAAAAAAAAAGGGTTTTACTTCAAATCAAACGAGTTGTCATCAGTCACAATGAGAACACTCGAACAAAATATAAAACATAAAACTTTTGGGAGCATTTGGTAACAAAAATGAACTGAGCCTCCACCCATGTTTGCAAAACTTTAAAATTGACTCACACTATCAATGGCCAAAATTAAACAAATAATAATAACAATAATCTAGTATAGAAAAATAATAATGAGGAAAATTACCTGATAATCACGAGATCGAACGACAGGGAAGAGATCGAGAAGCCGTCGAAACTCGTTTTCGTCCATGCCTATTATTGATCAAACACAAATTATAGTTGAAAACTATTTTTGCACTCTCGCTAGGGCTTTTACTTTGCTGAGACCAATTCTCTAACCCTTACTCTTTTATCTTGACTAAGGATTTGCACCCTTCTCGCTCTCTCCAAATATTTATGGGGAAGAAATTGTCAAAAATAACTCACAAAAAGCATAAAACTATTAAAATTTAGGGGCGAATTGCAATAAAGTACTGTAACGTTTGGTTATATTATAATAAAATCGTAAGTTTAGCCTATAATTACATGTTAGTACCCTACTGTCAGTTGACCCGGTTAAATATAACGGTTTGACTTTGATTTATATGTGAAATGACATAACTACACCTAGTTAAAAAATTAAATTAAACAAAAATTGAAAAAAAAAATTTCTTTTTAAAAATGAATCTCCACCATCCATCAATCTTGATGGACGATGGTAGAAATACATTTAAAATAAATAAATTTTTTTGAAAAATCAAACAATTAAATAAAGTTAAAAAAATAATAAATTATTTTATGTTAAAAATTTTTTTGGTGTTCTTGGTGGTGGAGATCCAGTCCATCAACATTGATGGACGGTGGAGATCCAATCCGGATCTCCTCCAAGAACACCAAGACCTAAAAAAAAAAAAAAAAAAAAATTTTTTTTTATAGATCTACAGATGTGCTCCATCACAGAACGTTCTGCGATGGCACTGCTCCATCGGCGATGAAGCAACTGCTCTATCAGTGAGAGCAGATCTGCTTGATCTATTTAGATCTATGGTGTTCTTGGTGGAGATCCAGATTGATGGACGGTGGAGATCCAATCCAAAAACACCAAGAAAATAATTTTATTTTTTATTTTTTAAATTTAATTTTAATTTTTTAAATTTTTTTTATCAATATAATCTCCACTGTTCATCAAGATTGATAGACAGGTGGAAATTAATTTAATTTTTTAAAATTTTAATACTTTTTTTTATTTTTAGAAAAAATAAATTAAGGTGAAAATGACCAAAATTACCCCTTGACTATTGTTTGACCGTCAACTCTAACGATCAACCTAGTTAGTCAAGGGTAACGTGTAATTAAGACTAAACTCATGATTTCATTGCAATATGGCTAAACGTTAGGATACTTATTGCAATTCGCCCTAAAATTTATTTTTAGGATAAAAATTAATTTGGTCCCTAACTTTTTACGAACTATTACGTTTTGATCTATATTTTATTTTTCAGCTTTTATAGTCTCATTACTTTTCCAAACTCAATTAAAATAGTCTTTCTGTTAATTTGCCGTTAGCTAATGTTAACTGGGTAAGGATTATTTTAGTCTTTTAATATAATAGGTATCAGATGATGACACGTGTATATAAATAAGTAACTAATATAATAATATAATAATTAAATAATATTAAATGATTTAAAAAATTAAAATAATTTCTCGAAATCCCTAACTTAACCCTATTCTTTTATTAGAAAATCTATTTCAAACAAAGTCAAACAACCCTTCACAACCCTACACCAGAAGCATGCCCTTTCACATTTGCACAACCCCACACCAGCCCCCTACAGTGACCGTTGTCGTTCCACTTAGCATCACCAACTCCAGCCGTACAGTTAGGTTGTCTCTTCGCGACGAACGAAGAGAAACCGAAGACCACTGCAGACCCACGACCATTCGCTTTCCACAAACCTCCACCACGATAAATATATACAAATATATCTTCCCAAAAAATATAAATTTTTTTTTTCTAATGTCAGTGTCAGTCTAGTGGATGATATTCAAAACGAAGAATTTCTCCTATATGTTAACTGATTCAAAATGCTGGGATCGGCGCCGATTCTTTTCTATCGGGAAGGGATCGATGTCGAATCTTCTTTACCGGCATGAGATCGACATCAAATCTCCTTCACTTGCATATAAATTTCTATGGGTTTGGGTTGGTTTGGTGTTAGAGTGGTAGGTTAGGATTTGGTATCGAATGGTGATGGATGGAAGAAGAAGAATAAGAAGAAGAGAGATGAAAGTGATGATGAATAAAAAGAGAGATGATGTTGATGATGATCAAAAGATGAAATTGTGAGAAAATGAGATGAAGAGTGATGATGATGTGTGTGTGTGTTTTTTTTTTTTATATGTATATGATGATGATATTGCGATGAAAGAGAAGATGGTGGCCATGCTTGAGAGAGAAAAGAAAAGATTGAAGCATGAGAGATTTTTTATTTTTTTATAATTTTATATCATATGATTTGGGGGGTAAATGCGTCTTTAGCCTATATTGTTAGGATTATACTTAATATCAAGAGTGTAATATTATAATTTAACAATCTTTTATATTAATAAAGTGATTTTAGTTAAACAAATCTTATAGCTTTTATAATGTAAGATTATGATTGTTAAATGTGAATTATCATAAGGTCAAAAGACTGTGAGATATGAAGAATTGTTCATGCATCTGGACATGTTTGAGATAGACACAATTTTTTAGTTAGTCTTGAATAACATTCATAACTTAAGACAAAGGTTGGGCGCTATTATCTTGTTTAAAGTTGTAAATTCTTTTGCTAGCATTTGAGTCGGATCAAATGTGTTATAATAAGTCTAAAATCATCAAAGTGCAGTGTCTTTGGGCAAAAGGATCTAGTGTACTGAGTATACATAATATGATCATAGTGAAACACTTTATCCAGAACCGTCAACTGGATTCAAAGTTTTCACGTGAGGACAATCGGAGAGTCTATCTCAATCTTTAAATAAATGATGGACTTATTGTTGCAACTAATATCATTTGAACTTGTCAATGACCCTAGTTTGGCAGATATTTTACTTTGGACTTTTGGCTTATTAGAAGCTCTTCCTGCAAAAGTCATATATTTTGGCTTTACCTGGAAGAGCTTTTGAAGAGCTTTAAAGCTTATAAGCTCTTCTGTGGAAACATCCAAACACTCACAAAAGGGCTTTTAAGCTCAAAAAGCCAAAAGTAGGACTTCCAAAAGTCCTGCCAAACAGGCCCATTAATGAATATGATTATGTAATAGTCTATCATCGACAGTTTGGTGCTATTCACTTGTTAATCATAGAGGACTTCATTTATAGATATGGACATCGTGGCTCCATTTATCAAATGAGAGTAGAATACCATCATATGTGTCTTTTGATGTATTGGATATTAAATCTTAACGTTAAGTTTTTAATAGTGTCTATTGAAACATGGTTTCTGAAAAAGTCAAAATATCCAAGTTCAAAAATATGGTCGCATGATTAAAACTGGTAACTTGGGGAGCTATAGGCGGTCTATGAGCTCTTAGCGATTACTGGTATTCTTCATGAGGATACACCATCTCCTAATAAGATTGTCTAGGGTACGAATGAGAAACACTATCTTGTTCTATCTTTATTTAAGAGTTCAGTTTTGGTTCTTTAATGGAATGAGCTAAAACTAATATATTGAATCTAAATGAATCATAGGATGATTGTGATTAGGTTAAGTCTATTGAATTTTAAATTTAAATAGCCCGCCTATAGTGGTCAAAAATAGCTCAAAAGGCTTAGATCCAAAAGACAACCCAAAATCACTGAAAACAGCTCAAAAAACCAAGCCTAATGCTCGACAAACACAACGCTCGATATGCCCAACTATAGGCTTTACAGGGTTAACACTCGACCCAGCGGTCGACAAAACTAAAAGATAGGCCCATACGGTCGACTCAACCCAGCAGGCATTAGGCAACTGACTCATTAACCATTAACTCAGTCAGTTGACCTAGTCTAACTTGCCCAGTCAAATAGGGTCCGAGATAAGCGAGATCTCAAATATCTCGGAGCACGACATCCTCCACGATACGGATGCAACAGATACCATAAACCCCTATAAATACAGCCCTATGGCTTCATTATCAGGGGTTAAGCAATTTCACTCAAAAAGTCGTCACTCTGACTTTGATTAATCACACTTGCGCACGATAAGACCATAAAGACCAGTTATGCACGACATAGCCTCCTATAATATCACTATCATGCTAGACGCAACATCGTACAGTGCTCGACATATATCACGTACCACACGACAAATCACACTGATTCAGGTATTATTTGTTTTATTCTTCTTTTTCCAACTAGATTCACTATCTAACTTGGGTGTCGAAGGCTATTTGGTTGGCACCAACCTAGTGTCCCCAAGTGCACAACCCTCTTCCTGTTGTTTTGCAGATCATCATCCCCTCAATCAACCATCGTAGATTGCCAAGTCAGCAAGCGTAGATTCCAGTATCTACAATTCAGCGCCTACCGTGGGGCACGGAGTTATTTGATCAATAAATCATCAATCATCGACTATTTAGGATCATGTGACAGGACCCCTAACCTACTATCTCATGCTAGGCGGCCTGCCAGGTACTCCATAGTAGCTTCCCAGTCGAGGCTTGCCTCGCTTGAAAGGCTTCCATGAAGCTAAGCCGTTTCTTTATTCTGGAAATCTGAGTAGGAAAATTTTTTTTTTTCAAAACTATTTTATAAAAATTTTGGGCAGAGTCTCTTCTATTTTTCTGAGATTACCAAATCTTGGAGACCTGTATAAAAACTTTAACACTTCTATAAAATTTCAAATCCCAACTACTATGGACCTCCGGTTCATCTCAACAATCACAACTCAAGCAGTTGAAATATTAGAATAAATAGTTATCAAGAATAAATAAATCCAATCTTTAAATAAAATACTCATGCGCTAAAAACAATATCAAATTATAAACTTTACATAATTATTACAATTGAAACATTAAACTTAATTCTGAACTGTCACAGCAATGTTCTGACTGGTCCTGTCGGTCCTGGGCGTCCCTGCACTGTCTGCACCTGCACCTGGGAAGGTTGGTTTAAAACATAAAGATATAATGAGCTAAACGAGCTCAGTGAGTGTTATTAGTTTCTAAATAAATTTTGATTATTTTTCTATTAACCTCCTTGAAATCTGAAAAGAATATAAATATGTTTCTAATAAATTAATTTGAGAAGATAAATGAAATCTATTTTCTGGAAACTGTTCTGAAATCTATACAGAAAACTATTCTGAAATCTAATTTCTGAAAACTGAAAAACTGATTTAATATTTTCTCATTTTTCTGGAAACTGAAAAGCTAATATGATATTCTTTTCTGAAAATTGAAATACTAAGATAATATATTTTTCTGAAAACTGAAATACTGAGATAATATATTTTTCTAAAAACTGAAATACTGAGATAATGTACTTTTCTGAAAATTGAAAAGCTAAAATAATATACTTTACTAAAAATACTTTTCTGATGAAACTTCTCTGATTAAACTTTTCTAATAATATAGTTTTCTGATAATACTCTTTCTGATAATACTTTAAATGCTTTTCTGATAAACTTATTCTGATAAAACCTTTCTGATAAACCTTTATGATAATGCTTTTCTGATAAAACTTTTCTGATAAAGCTCATGGAACCCATCTCTGATAACTGATACTCCATAGGACGACTCAACTGGTGCCGTACCATATGGAGGGTGTCACCAGGCGACTGATCTAGGCGCCACACTGGTGACTTATGATATTCTGATAAAAGACATCTTCACTGGCTATGAGGCGGAATTCTGCATCGCCTGCATATAGCGAGATAACACCCCAATGTGTGGAACGACTGATAGACTCGACAGACTCAACCCCCTTGGAGTTAGCGGACTGTCCTCCCCTTAACTTGCCACACACAATTGGGATGTGCCGGCTGGGTCTACTTCTGATAAGTTCTGATAATTCTGAATAAGTTCTAATAATTATGATAAATTATGATAATTATGATAATAAATGGGTATCTATGGTTTGAAAACTATTTTCTTTACTTTTGAAAACTAGCTTTTAATCTAAAAACTTGAAATATATACATAAAAATATATTTCTTTAACTAAATTTCATGCATAAATATTTTCTTAGCTGAATATAAACTCAAAAATTCTGTAATATAAAACACCTTAATTTAAATATATCACTGAAGCAATCAATTCTATTTTGAATATAAAGCACATATAAATAAACAACGTATATATCAAGTCATAAAAAATTAAATTAAACTTGGAAGTACACTAAAGTATATTTACTAAAAATATAATTTTGCTTAAAATAGTTTAACACTCACTGGTTTATGGTTTTCTCTAGGCTTGGTGTTCTGATTCCTTCGTCTCAATACATTTCTTGACTTTCCATAACGATTCTTTTTCTCCCATACTACGGAGATTTCTCCCCAACTCCTCTTGCTCTTCCTCTTCTTCTGGACCAAATTTCTTATCTCCTTTTCTCTTTTCTTTTTCTCTTTTTCTTCTTTTTCTTTCTCTTCTTCTTCCTCTCGTCTGCTCTGTTTTTCTTCTTTTTCTGCTCTATTCTTCTTCTCCCGCTGCTGACAGCTCTCTCTCTCCCTCTTGTCATTCATTCTTTCTTTCTTTCTTTCTTCCTCACGGGTTTGCTCCTTTTTCTTCTTTTCCTTCTTCTGGCCGCTGTCACTTTTTATTCTTCCTTCGCTTCCGCTGGCCGCAACCTTCTTCTTCCTCTTTTCCTTCTTCTGCTGGTCTAATTCTTCTCTCCTTTCTGTCTTCTTCCTCTTCTCTTCCTTCTCCGGCCGACCTGCTCTCTCTCTCTCTTTTCTTCCACCGCCTCTCTCTTCCTCTGTTTCATTTCTGTTTTCATTTTTATTTTCTGATTTCCAGCACTAAAAACATATATATATATATATATATATTATTATTATTTTATATTACTTATTTCTAATTGCAATTTGCCCCTTTTCATTTTAAAATCATAATGTAACCACAAATTGAAAACCAATTACATATACTTGTCCAATAACACTTTAATTGTCAATTTAACCATAACAATCCATTAACTCTTTTCCACAAAAAATCCATTTCAATTTACTTTTCCATCAATTAATTAAATCACAATCTCATATTGTAAAAATATATTTTGACTTCTAATAATTATTCTTAATACTCCAATTTATGGAAATCTTCACTATGTTCTCCAAAACTTATAATTAAATTTCTTATATAATTTATGGAACCTTATTAATCATCTGAAACCATTCCAGATATTTTTCAAGTCTCTGATACCCTTTTCGGAAATTTTCGGATCCATCAAATAAATTCCACTATAGTACCATACAATCAATTCTGAAAAAATATATTACAATACATGTATGTGTACAGTACATATTATTGAGAGGGCGTATTACATCATGGCGGAAGAATCAAACCTTATCACATTGGAAGCCCAGCTCGCGGTGCTGATAGAACAGATGAATGAAAACTCAAAGCTACTCCAGACATTAGAGGCGGAGAACAAGGCTGTTCGAGATGAGACAAAGACTTACAGAATAAGGTCGACACTTTGGCAACGTCGACCACTCTGCTGTCGGGGTTTGGCCACATGAGCTACGAAGTCAATAACCTCGCAGTTGCTCTAGGAAAGACGATGCCCGTGACGCTTACCTCCAACGCACATCCCCTGATCTTTGAACTAAGGTCCAGCGCAATTGACGCTTCCGTTCCCGAAGGCGATCAGGCAGTAGAATCAGTTGTGCCCGACGCATCTACTGTGATGAGTGCTGTCTAGGGGGAAATGAACCAACAAACTCCCCTAAACAATACGAAAGATGTCGTCCCATCAATAGTGCTTACAGTCAACGTGCTCACAGCTCCAGGCTTGCACGCGAAAGGTATGGTAGGCACGACCTCCACTTTATCTGACCCATAACTTACACGCAGGTTCGCAAAAATGGAAGCTCTAATCTAACACATTCCTGAAATGTCGATTCCAATCAAGAAGAGCTCCATCAATAGCTTCGTCGCTTCACCCTTCGTCGACGCCATTGCCCTCTTTGAAATGCCCAGGAAGTTCAACTTCCCCAACATGAAATATTATGACGGCACGACAGATCCGGATGATCACATCGCCCAGTATCGTCAACGCATGTTCATAGCCGTAATCCCCAGAGACCAATGGACAGCATGCATGTGCAAAGGGTTCGGATCCAGCCTAGTAGGCCCAGCATTGTAGTGGTATACCAATCTGCCCAACAATTCAATAGCGTCATTTGCTAAATTGAACAACACATTTGTTGAGCAGTTCGCCAACAGCCGAAAGCTTGAAAAGCAGTTGGATGACCTTTACATAATTACTCAATGTCACGGCGAGCTTTTGTGCGACTACGTGGGTCGATTCAACAAAGAGAAAAGTGTCGATCCCCCATTGTAACCAGGCCACGACAATCTCCGCCTTTAGAAAAGGACTTCTCCATGACTTAGACCTTTATAAGGAACTCACGAAATACCCCTGTAAAACCATGGAGGACGTCCTCGCTAAGGCTTGAGCCCAAATCAAATGGGAAGAAGATGGAGTTGACTACTCACCATCGACTCGCAGCAGGAATGATGAACGATGCAGTCACCGTGTCGAGTGCAAGTCAGCGGAACGTAGGCCATAGCCCTATCCAACAAATCGTCGGAATGACAGATCACGCGACAATCGCGCCTCGTACGACAGACCACCTCGCCAGCTCGAAAGAACTAGGGCCAGAGTACTCGACTACAGCGTTAGTATCACTCCTGCCGAAGCTGTCGCGACCATGAAGAACGTAGGCAACTTAGTGAAATGGCCCAGAAAGATGTCAAGCCCCGCAGACAAGAGGGACTCCACCAAGTGGTGTGAGTTTCACAGAGACTACGAGCACAGAATAGAGGATTGCATAGCGCTCAAATTCGAGGTGGTCGTGCACCTGAAAAGGGGGCAACTGAAGGAGCATCTTATCGACAAGGGCAAAAACACAATGGCTCATCGAGACGAACACCACGTCGAGCATAACACATCCCTTCCTGACCCTTCACTACACAAAAGAGTCGTGAATGTTATCACAGGTGGATAAAAAATCAATGTAGTGTCGTACTCAACAGCGAAGCAGCACACATGACAAACGGGTAACCCTGAGGTTCACCTCAAGAAGATAGTCAACCCTATGTACGACCACACTATCAGTTTCAACAACAATGAGCATACGGAGCTGCTCAATCCATACCATGACGCACTTGTGATATCGCTCCATATAGCCAACTGCTTGATAAAGCGCATCCTCATTGACAATGGGAGCTCGACACATGTTCTATTTCTCGAAGCTCTATGAGAGATGCAAATCGACAAGTCAACCATTGCACGATGATCCATAGTGTTAGTCGGTTTCAGTGGCGAGCACAAAAATACTATCGAGGAAATCACTCTCTCCGTTTACGCGGAAGGTGTAAACATCAACACCCAATTCATGGTGCTCGACTGCCTTTCAACATACAACATCATCATGGGTCGTCCATGGATATACGACATGCGTGCTATCCCATCGACTTACCATCAAACGCTCCGCTTTCCAACAAAAGGGAGAGTGCGTGAAATTCGTGAAGAGCAGCGAGTTTTAAGAGAATGTTATATCAACATATTGAAGAGTAAACCAATGCAGTTATAACAATTACAGCAATCGACCCATAGGCTCGAACAGTACAATCCAAGGATGGAAGAGCTCGACGAAGTCCAAATACACCCGAATTTCCCCAAGCACAAAGTCCTGATTGGGTTGTTTCTCAATCTAGATATTAGAGCTCGACTAATCGACTTCCTAGGCAAAACACTTACGACTGCTTCACGTGGTCGAACGTTGATATGACAGGAATAGATCCTAATGTCATGGTCCACGAAATCCGAGTCGACCCCAACGTGAGTCCAGACAGACAAAAATGGAGGAAATTTGCTCCTGAGCGAAATAAAGTGATCAATGAAGAAATTCAAAAACTGATCGACATCGACTTAGTTAGAGAAGTTCACTATCCTGATTGGTTAGCAAATATGGTGGTCGTGCGGAAGAAAAATGGGAAGTAGGAGAGTCTGCATCGACTTCACAGACCTAAATAAGGCGTGCCCTAAAGACTCATTCTCCCTACCTCACATCGACTTCACAGTAGGGCAAAAACTGCTCAGCTTCATGGATGCTTTCTCAGGATACAACTAAATTCTAATGCATCCTAACAACCAAGAAAAGATAGCATTTGTGACCGAGAGCGGCATCTTCTGCTACAATGTTATACCCTTCGGCCTTAAAAACGTGCGGGCAACATACCAGCGACTGGTCAACAAGATGTTCAGGGAAATGCTCGGCACGATAATGGAAGTTTACATCGACGACATGCTCGTCAAATCTCTCCAGGCAGAACGACATCTGAATCACCTACAACAGGCCTTCGACACACTCTGAAAATACAGTATGAAGCTGAATCCTACTAAATGTTCTTTCGGAGTGTCGTCCGAAAAATTCCTCGGCTACCTAGTCACACATTGAGGAATCGAAGCTAATCCGGATCAAATTCAGTCGATCATCGAAATTCTCTCTCTACTATCGGTGAAGGAAGTTAAGAAACTCACCAGTCGCATAACAGCGCTCAACGCTTCATCTCTAAGTCTTCAGAAAGGTGCCATCCTTTTTTCAACACTTTAAGGAAAAACAAAAGCTTTGAGTGGACAGAAAAGTGCGAAGTCGCGCTGCAACAATTAAAGACTTATCTGTCGAGCCCTCCGCTGCGCTTGAAGCACGCTAACGGAGAAACACTTTACATGTACTTGGTAGTTTCAGAGACAGCTATCAGCACCATCTTAGTACGTAACATCGAGCAAAAATAGCTCCCTGCTTACTACACCAGCAAAACTCTGCTCGACGTCGAAAAAAGATACAATCAAATGGAGAAACTAGCCCTGGCATTGACGTCAGCTGCTAAGAAAGTTTCGACCAGTATTTCCAATGCCATCCAATAGTGGTGCTCACGACATTCCCACTGAAGAATATGCTGCATAAACCAGAGCTTTTCGGACGACTCACCAAACAGGACAGTAAAGCTGAGTGAGCACGAACATATCCTATCGACCACGGATGATAATCAAGTCCTAAGTCCTTGTAGATTTCGTCGCTGACTTTACTCCAGACACACCTCTATTGGCAGAACAGGAAATGCTCACCTTTACAGAAGCATCGAGCCCTACCTATACACTATCTATCGAAGGGTCTAGTAACTCCAAAGGCAGCAAATTAGGTCTCGTGTTACAATTGCCTGAGAACAACATCATTGAGCAATCAATCAGATGCAGTTTCAAAGCCACGATAACAAAGCTGAATACGAGGCCCTAATCGCTGGACTAGCGCTCGCCAAGAGCATGAATATAAAGAGGATCAAAGTCTGTTGCGACTCGCAACTGATTGCACAATAGCTTGATAGAACCTACCAAGCAAAAGATCCAAAAATGATCGCCTACTTGGCTGTAGCCACAGAACTACACTCAATGTTCGAACATTTTGAGTTCCAACAGGTACCCAGAACGGAGAACGCGTATACTGATGCCTTGGCTAATTTAGGCTCTGCCATCCAGACCGTTGAGCCCAAAAGCATACCTATTGTCTACTTACAATGGCCAGCAGTCCGGGCCAACAAAGAAGAAGTCGTCCCCATCGACATTAAAGCCAACTGGATGACTGCACTGCTCGACTATCTTGTCAACGACATATTGCCAGCAGACCGAAACGAAGCACGCAGACTTAGAGTAAAAGCCGGTTGCTTCAGTATCATCGACGGAAAGCTATACAAGAGGTCGTTCTCTGGACCTTACTTGCGTTGTTTCAACCCAACAGAAGTTAACCTCGTTCTCAAAGAGATCCATAAGGGCGACTGTAGAAATCATTCAGGTGCTAGAAGACTGGCAAGTCGAGCCCTCACAGCGAGATACTACTGGTCGACAATAAGGTCAGATTCAGCAAACGCCAGATATTTGCGCAGGTCGCGCACCAACCACCTGGACAACTACACAATGTAACATTCCCATGGCCCCTCATGAAATGTGGCATGGACATTGTTGGAAAAATGCCGACTGCGATACGAGGAAAGTTCTACATGCTAGTCCTTACCGACTATTTCAACAAATGGGTCGAGGCTGAAGCCTATCAAAGAATCCGAGACTTCGAAGTCAAGGGATTCATTTGGAAGAACATCATATGTCGATTTGGCATCCCAAAGAAAATAGTCACCGACAACGACTCTTAATTTATTTTCTTTGAATTTTAAGATTTCTGCGAAGAGTATGAAATCAAGTTGAGCTTCAATACACCGCGATACCCACAGTCAAACGGACAAGTGGAATCGACCAACAAGACAATCGTTAGCACCTTGAATAAGAAACTCGACGCAATAAAAGGACTATGGGTCGACATACTCCCCGAAGTCCTATGGTCATGCAGAACGCCTCCCCGAGTGTCGACTGGACAAATACCTTTCTCCCTGATCTATTGGGCTGAAGCCGTCCTACCAGTAGAGTTCAAAATTCACACTGTAAGGTTCGAGCACGCCACATAGGACACAAACTCACAAGCACTTTCGTGCGAGCTTGATACACTGGATGAACATCGAGACCAAGCATTCATCTGACTAGCAAGCTATCAACAAATAATCGCTCGACCCTACAACAAGAATGTCTGCATTCGAGCTTTCAAGGAAAGAGATTGGGTACTTCGTCATGTGTTCCAAAACACAAAAGAACCAGGAACTGGCAAGCTGGGCCCGATATGAGAAGGCCTCTACCAAATCAGGAAGATAGTCGGACAAGGCATATACAAACTGTGTGACATCGACGGTTGTGAAATCAACAACAACTGGAATGCCATACACCTAAAATAGTATCACTTCTAAACTCAACTCTTTTCCTTATTATTTTATTTGTGATATTTTACTAACTTGAGCATCGGTGGGTCATTGGCCACAACGGCCAATGGCGGACCTAACTTTCCTCGACAGGTCGAAGCCTCAAAACAACGACCTTGCTCTTACGGCAAGCTAAGAGGGCTCGACCAACGCTCAACAGCTCTACACACGAGCGCTACATCACAACTGCTCTATACACAAGCCCACTCACTTGACAGATTATCTCCAAGTTCAAACATGAGACTTGAAGACTAGGAGCCAACAATACTACATACAGTGAGCGACCTTCAAAACAGCTTTAAACACAAGCGTTACATCATTGTAAGTCAATTGTATGATATGATCAATTATATAGTCGCTTATGTCGTGCCCTTCGTCGAAGTGATTAACATTATATTCTGCTCTACACACGAGCATTTTAAGGAGTAATCAATTTTAAATTGCTTATGTCTTTTTTTTTAATCATGTCGTGCCTTTCATTATGACATGCTCTACATACGAGCATTTTAAAGTATTATTCCGAATTGCTTATCTTGTTATTACGTTGTGCCCTCCATTATAAAATGCTCTACACACGAGCTCTTTTGCGACTAAGTGCTGAAAAACAAGTCGAAAGTTTTGAAGTTGACAGGTACCGCTCGACTTACTCCTGTGATCCAATCACACGAGTTGCATTTTTTGCTTTTGGGCTCAACTCTTTCACACGACTTACACTTGCGCGTGACACAGGTCAAGCATTCTACTTTACCTATTCATTCTTATATTGTAACAACTCCTGACCTGACTCGCCTGGACCGAATCAAGGAGCGCTACCCGTTTTTAAATTTTTTCTAAACTTAATTTAAAATTTACATTCCTTGAAACTATATATTGCATTTTAAAACCTTTAAAAATGGACCCAATCAAAATGTTCGAAAATTTTGCCAGAGTTTCCTCTGTTTTTCTGATTTTTCAAAAATCTGTTTAATAAAATCACAATTTCACAAATATACACTTCAAAAATCTTTCAATCAGTTTGCGCACCCTACCAATTTTTGGTGCGACTTTTTAAACATTTCCAACAAATCAAATAAGTAAACAATATTTCAAAAATAATAAAATCTCATACTTTTAAACCACATAAACTATTAAACAAATATTTACAAAGCTTATATATTACAAACTTTTACATTATTTTGTATATACATGCATCAATAACCAAATACATAACAAGAGTTAAATAAACTACCCAAAAGTGATGTGACTCTGAATTCTTCTCTGCAACTATCACCTCTTCAATCTGTCTTTGCTCTGGAATCCTCTTTACCTACGCATGGTAAATTAACGCACTAAGCATATAGCTTAGTGGGTGTACACTAAATTGAATTTTCACAAATATAATGAAGTAGCTTTCGAAAAACCAATATGTTCAAAACTTATTTAGCATAGGAATCTCCAAAATATGAAAATTCAATTTATATTCAAACCAAGTGTTCACATATATAAAATAAAATTTATACACATCAATGGTAAAAGTATAAAACAATTTCCAGAGTTCAAATATTTAAACAATAGATTTAACACAGCATATCATTTCAATATTCACCGTATATAAATACTCTTTCTATTCCGGCCCCTAATATACACAACAGGATTTCAGTAGACTGGATTAAGGGTCGTTCGACATCGGAACTCAACTGGAATTGCCCGTCGAACTATATATATACATATGTTTTCAAAATCGGTGTCGGAACACAACTGGGACTACCTGCCGATTGGTACCATATGTATTTCCATTTAGTATCGGAACCAACTGGGACTACCTGCTGAATGGTATCACATGTATCATTTCCAACTTAGGAACACAACTGGGACTACTCGCTGGAAATGTCTTCACTCTAGGATTGGCCACAACGGTGACTACTCATAATCCATAGAGTGGTATCAATACAGGAATTTCGGTGTAGTACTGCTAAATGTACCCAATTGACATGTTAATTTCCTATATTCATATCCCTATATATATATATATATATATATATATATATATATATATATATATATATATCAAGGCCATCTTTCAGGAATTTCATAATTTTTCCTCAATTTGAAAGCATTTAATAATTCACAAACTTTACTCTAATATCATTTTCAAAATCATATACTCAAACGTAAAGTTTTCAATGAATTTTCACAATACGAAATCATGGAAAAACAATTTCTCAAACAATTCATTACAACAATATATATATATATATATATATATATATATACATACATATTTTCAAAATCAATACCTTTATCAATAAATATCTCGGAGCGTTCAGGAATAAATTTTCAGATAGTAATCACAAACTAAAACCAATATAACATTGTAATCCACAAAGATTATTCAATTAAAGTTTTCAAAATCATTTACTCAAGTGCATGAAATTTCTACGAAAAAAAAAACATAAGTTAAAATCATAGAATTTTTCAGAAATGAGTGTACACCAATCTGGATACCTTTTTTTTTTTCCAAAACTCCTCTTTCTTTGGATTCCTTTTCTCCTCTTTTTCCTCTTTTTTTTTTCTCCCATCCTCTCCCTCTCGGCCGAACTCTCCTTCCTTCTTTCTTTTTTTTTTTTTTTTTTCTCTCTCTCTCTTCTTCTTTACTTGGTTGGCCTGCCACCACTTATCTTCCTTTTATTTTATTTTTTATTTTTGTTTTATTTTATTTGACTTAACAATTGATCCATATGGCACCACTTGTCACCATCCAATTTTTTTTTTTTAATAATGCTTGCAATATTCCCCCTTGACTCTTTAAAATTATAAAGTAACCACCAATAAAAATTTAATCACATAAATTTAATCAGAAATCTCTTGATTATCAAACTAATCCACCAATCACATTTCATCTCATGAAAGTAAAGTCCAAAAATATTCCACACTTATCCAATTACCAAATTGATTGGATCCATTATCATCCAAATGCACCATGAAAATAATATTTCTAATGGGAGTTAAATCGGTTAAAATCACTATTTATTTATACACTATATATCGAATATATATACTTTCCACCAATTTAAATCACATACTTAACTTTTGTATGCTTAATAATAAGTAATAATCATTCAATGATATTTATCATATTTAAGAAAAATTAAGGGCGTTATAAATATTATGCAAGACTTTGTTGCTTATATAAAACATTCCTTATTATTGATTTAAACAAGCAAAGCATGAAACAATTTGCGCACGACATATAAAGAAGAGAAAGCAATTTCATTTACGGCATGACAAAAAACAAAGTATCAAAAGGGCAATTCTCGGCCCGACAAAAGAAAATAAAAAGGCATTGGGACCCAGTTCAACAAGAGCAATTCTCGGCTCCAAAGAAAATTAAAGGCACTAAGGCCACGTTCGGCATTAAAAGAAAAGAAAGTACAGAATTAGACATCAGCGACGTCGTCCCTCTGTGGGTTTTGTTGTTGTTGTTCCTGCTGTTGCTGCTGCTGCTCCCCATGCTCGACATCCGTGGAATGATTGGCCTCCACTTGGTCATCTGATGTGTCATTGACCACCGTCACTGCCTCCTCATCCTCTGCCGATAGCGCCTTAATCTTCTCCCAGGCAATAATGGCCCCCTCGACATCCCAGTTGTCGACTTTTCCATCCTTGTATTCTTGCATGATCAAGGCCCTCGTTTGAGCACTGCGTCGTCCGCTATGGTCTCGCACTTCTCTATGAGAGTGCTAACTTGGCTTAAGAGGTTGTCGACCTCCACTTTGTGCTCCATTCTTAGCCTGTCATCATTTGCCGACAACACGACCACTTGCTTTTCCAGCGCCTCGAGCTTCTCCTCCCTCTCCTGCTCGACCTACTTCTGTCGCAGCTCCTCTAGCTTCTTGTTGTCGAGCTTCTTCTTCAGAGCTGTGATCTGCTTGTTGCAATCTTTCAAGCATTGAGCAGAGTTAGAGAGCTCGTTCTTGAAGAAAACCTGAATCTCGAGAGCCTGCAATAAAAAATGTCGTCATAACATATCATGTCGAGCCTAAACAATAAAAAATAAAGTTTTTACAACTTACTTGAAAAGTGCTGGTGATCCCCTGGTCGATCGTGTTCAACACCCCCGAGTCTCTTAAAAGTTGGGCATTGTGCGGGAGGATGAATTGGTCGGCGCCTTGAATCAGGGCCTTGTAATGTTTGAAGGCCGAAACGCCAGCAGAGAGGGAGATCTTGACACCGAGGCTCGACTCCTCTACTACCTTATGCTTTTCCTTGATATGCTTGGAAGCGTCCTTCGCCGCAGAAGAGCTCGGAGGTGAGGCAGGGGTAGGTGTCAACGATTGACCCACCTTTAGCATGTCGGCCACATTTTGTTAGCCACTCATCTGTTTCCGCTTCTGAGCAGACAGCTTCGCCCTCTTACGCCGACGTGCCAGAGCTTCATCAGAACCCAACACTTTGGGAGGGAAGTTTGACATTGAATCTGTAGCAAATTTAAGCTCGACCTCAGAAACAAGTGTAAGAAAATTGGTTCCACAAAACAGGTCAAAGCAATGTCGAACCCCAGCGTAAGTAACAAAATGCTTTAACAAAGGGAAGAGAGTATCTTCGTCGACATGTGCCCATAACCGGCTCAGTCTCAAGCTTTCTTTACTTAATAGCTTCTTCCAACTCCTCTCCGCTGGGTCGACCGCAAGGATAAGCAACGTACGAGCGTCGTTATTGCGGTTGGGGAGAAATTTGGTGCCCGCGAAAATCTCTGCAAAAAAGAGAACGTGACTTAGATAAAATAACTAACAAATAAAAATAAAAACGATCGACATCACACGAGATCATTCCACGGATATTTCAAGTCGAGCAGATATAGATGTCTTCTCCAAAGGGACCCGTGCTTAATTCGCACTGTCCAAAAAAGTGTCAATCCTTCCACCCATGATCTTTAGTCGTGAGGTCGGTTATCAGGTGTGGGCGGTAAGGTCGAGCCGAAATCAGGTAGTGCCCTGGCTCGTCTCTATGGCTCTTCATATAATAAGTGTGGAGGAAGTTTCCCAATGAGAAAAGGAGACCCTTATTCTCATGGAATACCTCGATTGACAGCAGCAATCTCCAGCCGTTTGGCATTAGCTGGCCTGGAGCGATCTCAAAAAACCACAACATCCTACTACTTAGAAGCGGGATGGGGAATCTCAGGCCTTGTCAAAAGGGTAGCTCGTAGAAACAAGTCCAATCCCCATCCGCGGAATTAGCCAGCTCTGTCGACCGGGGCAGCCGCAACTCGACAGATTTTAACATCCCATATTGGAATATGATCTTTAACAGATCAGACTCAGTAAGCCTACTAGCTGGGCTTAAACCCGTGAGTAGGATCCCACCACCAGATGTCAGGGCCTCCGCCTCTTTTCCCAGGTCCTTTGACCTCTCACTTCTGACAACCCCCTCTGAGATATCGTCCACCACGACCGTCGAGGGCCTGCCCTCTGAATCAGGGTCTAAGTTGACTATCCTTATAGAAGTAACTTGAGCCGTAAGGCACGACTGACTATCTGTTGACTCCTTACTCGACACACTCGACTCTCTCAACTCGCTCGGATTGCTCAACCTAACCTCTTTTATCACCTCTTCGATTGGCCTCGACATGGCTCCAAACACTGTTGAGCAAAAATAAAAACACTTAGTGAGGAGTAGAATCTAAACCTAGAAGGCTCTATGCTCGACACTATAAAAATAGCGCATGACAACTACATCTAAACGCCCTAGAATCATCTACAAACATTTTTTTTTCTACAAAAACTAACATAAGTAAAGATCTAGAGGCAGTTTTTCAACAAAAGCGAAGGAAGTTTCTAATGCAAGAAATCGAGAGCACCTAGAAAAGAAAAGGCATGGCAGTGCATAAAAAATGCAGAAAAACACATTCAAACAAAACAAACTTTCATCAAAAGTTTTTGAAACACGTACCTTGATGATTTTCAAAGAAAAACGGACCGAAATCACACTAAGATCGCCTGGAAATGAAGAAATCACCATTTGGAAACCAAAAAATAGTGCTTTACAGAGAGAAAAACGAAGAATGTAAAGTGAAAAATATGGAAATGAGGAGGAAACCTAGTTTAAATAGGCCCCAAACGGTTACCCCATGAATGACACGTGACGTCCAGCGGTGGTTGTTACATCTTTTTTTACCCGCAAGTATACGGGGTTGGCACAAGTAATAAAGTGTGAGTAAGTTATCGTCTCCACAGGGATAGTTAGGTGTTGAGTACTAAAATTAACTAAGCTTATATCTATTTGGACAATTGGAAAGTTTATATGAAGAAAACTAAAGATGTAAATACATAAACATAAAAACAATACAAATGACCAATATGAGAGATTAGCTAGGGTATTTGAATTCACCTAATCCATCCAGTTGAGTTTCATGAAAGCACATTATTGCAATTTAATTATCAATGTTGATTATCGTGTTTATCTAATTTAACCAATATATTCTCTCGAATTATGCCGGAGTTATTATTATACATCAATATCTATCTCTCGATGATTATCGTATGTATAACAATTTATTAAGCATCATAAACACATATAATAATCACACAAGTAAATTAGCAATCTTTATCTAATTCTACTTATGGTAGGCTTTACATCGAGCACGTTATGGGCATCACCTCTCAATTCATAACACACAACCATAATATCAGTTAAATGCAGGCCATTGCATTCAAAAGCATTAAGATTAATAATGCCACTCAACAAATAATAATCCATCATAATAAATTAGACAATCAATCCATTCAACTATCAAGAAAGATGGTCCATCAAAACCCTAACTTACAAGTTTAAGTCATAGTCAAGAAATTACAACTAAACATGTTTATCGATGATAAAAGAGAGATACAATAATGAAAATTGAAGAAAGAAAGGGATAGAAAAACTCCTGGAACGTATGAACTCTCATCCTCTTCCAATTGTGATTTCTTCTAGCTTTCACTTTCTCTAAAATCCAAGCTCGATGTTGAGAAGATAACTCAAGGATCGAATTCGCATCCTCTTGTCTCCAAGATGATCTTTTTCTCCCCCTTTGCCTCTCATTTTCTCTCTTGTTCTCCTCTTGGTTGAGTTTTCTAAGTCCTAGCCAATCTCCCTTTTTGCTTTCTCAAGTTTTTCTTTTATAGCTGTGCAGATTAGGGCAATTTAATGACGCTCGAGACTTACCCAAGTCGCGGCCTAAGTCACGACAGTCTCAGTTGATTTATGAAGTTTAGCCTTCGCGACTTGGCCAAGTCGTGACACAAGTTGCGGGCCAAGTCGCAACAGTCTCCGCCTAACTTGCTGGATTTTGCCTCCGCGACGTGCTCAAGTGGAGAGTTAAGTCGAGGCTCAAGTAGCGGGTTTATCTGTACATTTTCACCTGCAAACTCCCAAAATCTCCGAATGGACATGAAAACCTGCACACTCAAGGAAAACATAAAAAAAAATCGATAATTACCCAGGAATGGATCAAAAGTAGGTAAAAATAAGTAAAGGTGAAGACTCATTTTTGATCAAAAAATGGAGACAACATTGGCCCCACTCTTCCCCAGGCGACAACTAATGAGATGCCTCATCATTATGGATGTTGCCTCACCTCGAAACCATGCGAGCCATCAATGCTATGCATCAGCCGTAGCTGTCACTATAGAAAACTGAAAAGACGTCAGTGAAGACCCTGCGGTTGACATCTAACGCTTCAACTTCCATGACATTTGAAGCACTTGTATATCCAGGAGACACATGGTCGACGAGTGCCGAACTTGAACATTGTTGCATGATGACGGTCCCCTTCAAAACTGAAAGGCTCGACCATGTCGACCCCTCTCAGACAAAACATTGCATCTCCTATGAGGTACACAAAACTGTAGTCGACAATCATCATCCGCGCGACTTTAACAAACATAGGTGTTGAAATCAGCTCAACACATTGTCTATCTTTTGAGCTATCTGCATTACTCTCATAGTTTTAGAAAAAACTAAGAGAGTAGGGGGCAAACTGTAGTGGTAAAAAATAGTCTAAAACGCTTAGACTCAAAAGACAACCCAAAACCACTGAAAACAACTCAAAAAACCAAGCCTAGCGCTCGACAAACCCAACTATAGGCTTTATAGGATTAACACTCGACCCAGCGGTCGACAACTCAAATGCACAACCAGCGGTCGACAAAACCAAAGGATAAGCCCATACGGTCAACTTAACCCAGCAGCCATTAGGCAACTGACTTAGTCCACCCTTGACTAAGTTAGTTGACCTAGTCTAACTTGTCCAGTCAAATAGGCTCCAAGATAAGCGGGATCCTGGATATCTCAGAGAATGACATCCTCCACGATACGGATGCAACAGATACCCTCAAACCCTATAAATACAGCCCTATGGCTTCATTATCAGAGGTTAAGCAATTTCGCTCAAAAGCCTTTACTCTGACTTTGAGCAATCGCACTTGCGTACGACAAGACCATAAGACCAGCTACACACGACATAGCCTCCTCTAATATCACTATCACACTAGACGTAACACCGTATAATGCTCGACATATATCATGTACCACACAAAAAATCACACGATTCAGGTATCATTTGTTTTTTTCATCTTTACCCATCTAAATTCACTATCTAACTTGGGCGTCGAAGGCTATTTAGCTGACACCAACCCGGTGTCCCAATGCACGACTCTCTTCCTGTTATTTTGCAGATCATCGTCCCTTCAATCAACCACCGTAGAACGTTAGGTTATCAAGCGTAGATTCTAGCATCTACACCACCAAGATCCCCAACCTACATGAACTTGTATGATTCAGTTAACATATTCTATCAGACCAAATGTTGGGTCCATTCAGAATTATTTTTGAGTTCCAGAACCTAAGATAGTTGAAGAGGTATGGCCATGTGTGTGATCAAGGTCCGCAGTCACTCTTCAATCACTTGGAATGGGCGGCTAAGACCGTGGGAAGTCTTGAGCAACCCTATGGGGTGCAGTTAGCATTCCATTAATATATTAAGTACATAATTGCACATTTTAATAAAATGGGCTACATAATTATGTTAATGTATTAATTAGGCATGTGAACTTATTTTCTTTTATTTAAAAGAATGGGTCTAGTTCACATGTGGATTTTTAATTAAAATGCAATGGAGTAAATAAATAAAAACAATATGTGAGCCCATTTATTTTAGTACGGGCGGATAGACTATTTTAATAGCTTAAGGATTTATTTTATTGATTTAATTAATTAAATTGTAATTAATTAATTAAGATCTCTTTCAGTTAGGAGAGGACTTCTAGTATCATACTATTGTTGAAAGTATGAAAGGATTAAATAACTATATTTAACTGATGGATAATATATATATATAAATTATATTTTTCAATTAAATAAGAAATCATAGTAAATCATAACTTAGAAATTCTAGTTGAATTAAAACTATGACTAGATTTAATTGGTGGATAAATATATAAGTTCTATTTATATCAATTAAATTAAGAGTTGTAGTTAAGCACAACCTAAGAATTCTAGTTGAATTAAAACTATGACTAGATTTAATTGGTGGATAAATATATTTGTTCTATTTATATCAATTAAATTAAGAGTTATGGTTAAGCACAACCTAAAAACTCTAGTTGGATTAAAACTATTACTAGATTCAATTGGTGGATAAATATATATGATATATTTATATCAATTAAATTAGGAGTTATAGTTAATCACAACTTAGAAATTCAGGTTGGATTTAAAGTATGAAGTCATAGTTAAATACAACTAAGGAATTCTAATTGAACAAAAGCTATGAATTCATATAAATATCAACATGAAAATTTGGCCAAAACTAATGAATTTTTGCTAAGGAAATTCATCCAAGACAATTAAATCACATGTGAGAGAATTCGGCTATAGTAAGACAGAGAGAAAGAAAGAAAGTTTTCGTTTTGATAGTGTACTAGAAGCTTTTACATTAAAAAACTTAGTATACAACATCGATCTTGGTTCACACGAGTAATTGAATGAAATAGTTAAGAACCCAAAAGTGACCAAACGTTCTTTAGAGTCTTTATGAGTTTTTGTTGTGATTAATGAAAGATATGTTTTATTTTCTCCATCCACATGTGACATACAATTCAAAGAAAGGGAGCCCACACTGCAATGTGATTCACGTTCGTGAGTAGATTAGAAGGTCTTGTGGAAAATAAATTTTGATGCAATCTTTATCATCACGGAAAAAGGTTCGATATCTTTTATTGTTTATGTTGTTTAATCAAGGGTCAAGATTTATAAAAAGGAAAAAATTTTGAAACCTATACCATAAATATTTTCATTCCGCTGCATATTCTCAAACAATTTTTCCTACATATATGTTGTGTTAAAAAATAACATTTTGGATTGACGTAAAAAATATATCTTCCCAAAAAACATTAAAATTTTTTTAACAAATATATAGAAAACAAATGCAACACTTTTCAAATAGGGGTAAATTTGTAATTCAACTTATATATAAAAAATTTGTTGAACTTGTTATCTTATTAAATGAAGGTATTTTAGTCATTACATATTTTAGATAAATTTGTAATTTTTTCAATTTGAATAGCTAATATTGTAATTTTATGACTTAACAAGTTGTCAGGGGTAAAGTGGACAATATGCAAGCAATAAACAATTAAATCATGAATAAAACAAAACCATGAATAGAATAAAAATAATAGCTTTTAACATGAGCAAATTAATGTTCTTCACATTGACTCCTTAATTATGTATTAGTTACATATCATGGAAAAATAAACAATAAAAAGAGAATTAAGAAATAAAGAACTTATGGTTATCATCCAAAAGCTTCTCAATCTTCTTTTTCTCCTTGATTGTTTATTGATCTATGATGGATGGAAGATGACTTCAATGGTGTAGGAAGAATTTGTGTATGGTAGGAAAGGAGATTTGGTAGGGGAATGGTCCCCCTTAGTGGCTTGGGAGCCCTCCTTTTTTGTTTCTTTCGGTTATGATGACAAGAGGTTGAAAACAAGTTGAATACAAATTCGTTTGGAAGTCGGATTAAATTTGCACTTGAAATCTGCTACTGGAATCTGAAACCAGGCTTGTCGCATCTCTTGGTCGCAATATTGATGAAGCAAATCGTCTTAGCTACTATCGGATGTTGCGGTCGCGAATCTAGGTCGTGGTTCACAAGCTGACTGTGCACTGTTACGAAAACGAGCATAACTTCCTCTAGCAAACTCTAAATCATGAACCATAAAATTCATTGGAAAGTAGACATCTAGAGCTTTCCAAAATATATTGCTCATAACCCAATTCATCTTATAGCGTATTTGGTGGCCCTCGAAATATGACAGCTTAGCACCACAAATTTTCTAATTCTCCAATTTTGATACTTTTAGCTCTAAAACTCTTCCATTAAGCTTAATTCCTTGATTAGGGATGATAATCTACAAAATTCTCATAAAACACATTAACAACCAATTTCACTCGAAAACATTGTAGTAGCCAAAATATGTCAGGCCCAAAATATAAGCGAGGATCCAGCTCAGAAGCCCAAAATATATCTCAAAGACCAGACTCAGAGTCCAAAAGTGAAAAAACATCTACGTAGTACGACACAGGCTCGGTATAAGATCTTCGTGTAGTACGACACAGGTTCAATATAAGATGTTCATGTAGTACGACATACATTTACTATAAACCTTCATATAGTACGACATGAACTCGATACCCCACACAAACCAGGTAGCAATATGGGAAATAACTCAGTGACTACGCTTGGAAGAGCTCCCACGTTGCACGACATACTTATCTCAGGTCGACATCCAATTAGCATATCATACGACATATAATCATGATTGTTTAAATTGACAAACCTACATGTCATACGACATAGAATCTCTTTGGTTCTGTGAGAGACCAAATCATGATCTACTTTAAAGACGGTCCTACAAAACCATAATGACAATCTATAACAGCCAGATCAAAAGGAGCATCCACAAACTTCCTTGGTGGAAGACAGCAATGAGAAGTAATGATGAAAACCCTCAAACGGGCAGAAGCATCATCCCTCTATAAATGAAGGATAATTCTCAAAAGAGAGGGGGACCGAAAAACTTAGATCCTAGAGTTATCAATATTCAAACAACATTCTCTGGCCATTGTTCATCATCTCCAATCACCCTTCGACTTACATTTTCTTTGATCAAGGAAACCTCGATCGCTAAGATAATAGGAAGTATTATTCATTCATCTCCATTTACGAGCATTACATACTTATTAGCATTCGCTAACTTGACCGTTGGAGTGACTTTGGCCGGCACCACCCCGGTGCCCCAGACGTCCTGCGGGTCATGTGCGTTCTATCTTTGCAGGTTGTAGTGCCCGGTGTCCCCGAGCAATTTTTGAGGACTACAATTTGGTGCCCACCGTGGGGCACGACAATCTCTAAACGAGCAAAGATAGAACACAGCGACTGCGACTATGTCGTCAGATGATTTTCATTACGATGCAATGGAGGTTAGGGTACAACTCCTCATATCCCAGATGTAAGAGAATACCCAAAGGCTCCAAGCGCTCGAACAAGAGAACCAACGAGTGTTGGCGGAGAACCAAGAGTTGCAAAATAGGATCAATTCCCTCACCATCGTCCGACCATTTGGAGACGCTTTAACGTCCCAACCCGTGCTATTCGATCAAGCCACCCACACTACCTACTACGCGTAGGTACGATCGGACGAGCATGGAACCACGACAGGCGACATCAATCCAATCCTTATAGGTACGGAGCCTAACATTCAAGCCACGGACGGAGCGCACACTGTCGTACGACATACGATGGACAATCTGTCGAACAGGATAGGAAGGCATCGATCAGATGACATGGCAAGAGCTACACAAGAGGTACCACCTATCTCTACCCCCAATGGTAACGTCGGTTCAACCCTACCAACCATCCCGCTACAGAGAACGCCATCTGGTCTTTCGCATTCGGCGCCGTCGAACCCGAACATGGTAAATATTGAACCAATGTTGGCTAACCGTGACTTAGCGCAAAGGTTCGCAGAGATGGAAGCACTTATCCAATGCATTTGGGGAATGCCCGTTCCTATAAAGAAAAGTGCGGCTAATAGCTTTGCCGATTCCCTTCGTCAATGTAATAGCATTGGTGGAGATGCCAAGAAAGTTCAACTTCCCTGGTATGAAGCAGTACGACGGAACGACAGACCCCGACGACCACATTGCGTAGTATCGGCAACAAATGTTCACTGCTGCCATCCCACGAGATCTAAGGGAAGCATGCATGTGCAAAGGATTTGGATCGAGCCTCGTAGAGCCAGCTCTACAATGGTACACCAACCTTCCCAATGTGTCCATAAACTCTTTAGCCCAACTCATAGACATCTTCATGGAGCAGTTCGCTAGCAGCCGGAAGTTAGAAAAATAATCCGACGACCTCTACACAATTAGCCAAAGGAGAGGCGAACGCCTACGTGACTTTGTAGGTCGCTTCAATAATGAAAAGATTTCTATCCCTCATTGCAACCAGGCGATAGCCATATCAGCCTTCCGCAAGGGTCTACTCTATGATTCTGACCTATACAAATAGCTCACCAAGTACCTTTGCAAAACGATGGAAGACGTACTAGCTAAGGCATGGGCACAAATAAAGTGGGAAGAAGATGAAGTGAACTACAAACCTAATAGAGCAAACAACAGGGAGGACAGGACGAGTAAGATGGTCGAGCAGCGAATTAATGACAGGCGTGTCGAGCCGTACCCAACGGTACCCCGAAGGGACTGCCAAATAAGATACGAGCGCCGACGCGATGACAGACCGCTAAAACTGTTCGTCCGGCCAAAGAACGTATTACCTGTATATAATCTGAGCATCAGACCAGCAGAGGTAATCGCCGTCCTCAAAGGAATGGGTAGATCAGTTAGGTGGCCAGATAAGATGATCAGCCTTCCGGACCAGAGGGACAACTCCAAGTGGTGCGAATTTCATGGCGACCACAGCCATGGCACAGAGTACTGCGTCGCACTACGACTGGAAGTGGCAGAGCTACTCAAGAAGGGCCACCTCAAAGAGTTTCTGACTGATAAAGGTAAGCAGACCTTTTTTAACAAGGATAGGTTGCGCGACATAGCTTCAATTCCACCACCAGAACCTCCAAAACATGAGAGAACTATGAACGTCATCTTTGGCGGATTCAAGGTAAACGGAGTCACTTACTCAGAAGCGAAGGGCTACTCACGGCAAGCTGGTCATACAGAAGTCTGACAAACCCATACGGCAGACTCGACTTACAATTACCCAATCAGTTTTAGCAGCGATGAGCACACAGACCTGCTCAACCCCCACCACGACGCATTGGTCATCTCATTAACAGTGGCCAATTGTTTGATTAAGCGGATCCAAGTAGACAATGGGAGCTCAACAAACGTACTCTTCCTTGGCGCGCTAAGAGATATGCATATTGACGAGTGCAACATCGTACGCCGCTCAACCATTTTGGTGGGATTTAGTGGAGAACATAAGAACACCATAGGGGAAATCGTCCTTCCCGTCTACGCGGAGGGAGTTAACCTGAATACACGCTTCCTCATCCTCGACTGCCCGTCGTCGTACAACATAATCATGGGTCGCCTATGGATTCATGAGATGAAGGCTGTCCCCTCGACCTATCATCAGGTCATGCGTTTTCCTACCAAGTGGGGAGTCCATGAAATTCGAGGGTAGCAGAAGACGTCGCGTGACTGCTATCAGAACACTTTGAAAACTAGGCCGTCCGGCTTATAGCAATTACAGAACGCAAGCACTGCCATCAACAAAGATAGGCCAGACATGGAGGAACTCGACGAAGTATCCATACATCCTAGCTTCCTAGACCACAAAGTGAGTATCGGATCCCGCCTTCCACAAAATATTAGAACAAAGTTGATCAGCTTCTTGACGGCCAGACACGACAGCTTCGCATGGTTGCACGCCGACATGACCGGCATTAACCCAGAAGTCTTAGTGCATAGGCTGCAAGTCGACCTAGGTTACCCGCCCGTGAAGCAAAAGGGAAGAAAGTTTGCACCCGAACGTAATAAAGTTATCAACGAGGAGATCCAAAAGCTAATCGACAGCGGCTCGGTAAAAGAAGTGAATTACCCGGACTGGCTCGCAAACGTAGTGGTGGTGAAGAAGAAGAATGGAAAGTGGTGAGTCTGCATCGACTTCATAGACCTCAACAAGACCTGTCTGAAGGATTCCTTCCCTCTACCAGACATCGATATGATGGTAAACGCTACTGTAGGGCACGAAATATTGAGCTTCATGGATGCATTCTCCGGCTACAACCAAATCCTCATGCATCCGGACGATCAGGAAAAAACTTCTTTCATCACGGAGCACGGCATTTTTTGCTACAAAGTGATGCCCTTTGGCCTCAAGAACGCCGGGGCAACCTATCAAAGATTAGTCAACAAAATGTTTACAAGTATGCTCGGATAGACCATGGAGGTCTACATCGACGACATGCTAGTAAAATCATTAATAGCGGATCAACACCTCGACCACCTCCGACAGTCGTTCGATATCATCGACAAGTACGAGATGAAGCTCAATCCAACCAAGTGCTCATTTGGAGTTTCATCAGGAAAGTTCCTCGGCTATTTGGTGACCAAGAGGGGCGTCGAGGCCAACCCAGGCCAAATCCAATCCATCATGAATTTGAGATCTCCCAAAAGCATCAAAGACGTGCAAAAACTAACTGGGAGACTCGCGGCATTCAACCGTTTCATCTCAAAGTCATCCGAAAAATGCAAGCCTTTCTTCGACACTCTAAGGAAGAGTAAATCATTTGATTGGAACAAAATAAGCGAGGATGCATTCCAAAATATAAAGCGGTACCTAGCAGACCCTCTTCTCCTATCCAAACCTAAGGAAGGAGAGATACTTCTACTCTACCTCGCTGTGTCCGAGACAGCAGTTAGCGCAGTACTAGTGAGGGAAGAAGATGGTAAACAACTCCCCATATACTACATCAGCAAGACCCTACTCGACGCAGAAACAAGGTACACTCAACTTGAGAAATTGGCCCTTGCACTAGTTACAGCCACAAGGAAATTGAGGCCGTATTTCCAATGCCATACCATCAGCGTACTCATTACCTTTCCCTTAAAAAACGTTCTACACAAGCCCGAACTTTCGGGACGACTAGTAAAATGGGCAGTAGAGTTAAGCGAGCACGACATCAGCTATCAACCACGTACAGCGATCAAGTCGCAGGCATTGGCAGACTTCATAGCGGACTTCATACCTGGGATTCTACAATAAGCAAAAGAAGAGCTCTGTATCATGTCGTGCGATGCCTCGAAGGAGGATTAGACCTTGGCAGTCGACGGATTGAGTAACGTCCGGGGCAGCGGACTAGGGATAGTACTTACCTCACTTGAGGGATACGTCATCGAACGATCCATCCGATACGGATTCAAAACCACTAACAACGAAGCCGAGTACGAGGCCTTCATAGCCAGACTTACCTTGGCAAAAGACTTGCACATTGAACGGATAAAGGTACGTAGTGACTCCCAATTAATTGTAAGACAACTACAAGGGTCTTACCAAGCCCGAGACTTGAAAATGTCAGCTTACTTAATTTTGGTGAAAGAACTACAAGCCTCGTTCGAGTCGTTCGACATTGAACAGATACCAAGATCAGAGAACACACATGCCGACGCACTTGCCAACCTCGATTCCGCACTAGATACCATAGTTGAGCGGACCATCCCCATGGTTTTTTCCCAATGGCCAGCTGTGTGGAAACCAACGAAGCTCGAAGTCGAACCAATTTCGAATGAGCCAACTTGGATCACCCCGATCTACGACTACCTGATGAACGATACCCTCCCGTCTGACAAGGTAGAAGCACGGAGAATCAAGATAAAGGCTACCAGATTTTCCATAATAGAAGGTCAACTTTACAAGCGGTCCTACTCCAGGCCCAACCTCAAATGCGTCGACCCAATCGAAGCTTAGTAGGTACTCAATGACTTGCACGAAGGGCAATATGGAAACCATTCAGCAGAGAGAAGTCTAGCGAACAGGGCAATCACAATAGGATACTATTGGCCGACAATGCGATCCGAGTCACACGACCTAGTCAAACGATGCGACTCATGCCAACGCTTCGCCCACATTTCGCATCAGCACCCGGAGCGACTTCACCCCATCTCAGCACCATGGCCCTTCATGAAGTAGGGGATGAACATAGTAGGAAAAATACCAGTTGCTACCGGAGGTAAGGTCTACATGTTAGCCGTAACGGATTACATCACAAAATGGGTCGAAGCCGAGTCATATGTGAGAATCAAAGACTTCGAGGTAAAAAGCTTCATTTGGAAGAATGTCATATGCTACTACGGAATCCTAAAAGAGATAGTCACTGACAATGGCTCACAATTCATACCATACGACTTCCAAGACTTTTGCGACAAGTGGAAGATCAAACTAAGCTACTCGAGCCCAAGATATCCTCAAGCCAACGGCCAAGCAGAATCTACCAACAAAACGATTGTATCCACCTTCAAGAAGCGACTCGACCAATACAAAGGAAAATGGGCCGACGAGCTACAAGGCGTGTTATGGTCTTATCGTACGATGGTCAGAACATCAACAGGGGAAACACCATTCTCCCTAACCTACGGCTCATAGGCCGTAATAGCAACCGAGGTTGATTACCCTTCTTACAGAATACGACACGCGACCGGAGAGACAAACAATAGGGAGTTACTAAAAGAACTCGATACAATCAACGAGCGTCGCGACAACGCCACAATCAGATTGGCCGTATACCAACAAAGAGTTGCCCGACACTATAACAGGAACATTCATCTCAAAGCATTCAATATTGGAGATTGGGTCCTTCGTCGCGTCTTCCAAAATACAAAGGAAAAATGAGCAGGTAAACTCGGTCCTAGGTGGGAGAGACCATACCAAATCACCAAAGTAGTTGGACATGGAGCCTACAAACTACTATGTACGGATGGCATGGAGATCGGCAACAGTTGGAACGCATGCAATCTAAAACAGTATTATTTCTAAAAGTCTGAACTTTATATTTTTTAATTTTATCATCCTACAACATGGAACTCATTTAGGCATTGGAGGGCCGTTGGTAAACCCTAACTATTTTATACAGGTCAGAATCGTTTAGCACTAAAAGTATTCTTTGATTCACGCCATACAACCTGCTTTCGAGATGCAATGTCGCACGATGACATTTACTAAAGTTAAAGTATGAAACTAAAAAGCTCCACACTCTAACTGGGGCAAGTTAATATCATAAGAGCAAGAACTGATCAAACTCCACTACAATCAGTGGTCATACGACCTGCATTCAAGGTCATGGACCACGACCTGCACTCAAGGTCGTAAACACAATCAGTGGTCATACGACCTGCATTCAAGGTCATGGACCACGACCTGCACTCAAGGTCGTAAACACAATCAGTGGTCATACGACCTGCATTCAAGGTCATGGACCATGACCTGCACTCAAGGTCACAAACACAATCAATGGTCATACGACCTGCATTCAAGGTTATAGACTACGACCTGCACTCAAGGTCGCTAATAATCAATGGTCGCACGACCTGCATTCAAGGTTATGGACCACGACCTGCACTTAAGGTCGCAAACACAATCAGTGGTCATACAACCTGCATTCAAGGTCATGGACCACAACCTGCACTCAAGGTCGCTAACAATCGATAGTCGCACGACCTGCATTCAAGGTCAGGGAGACGACTCGCACTCAAAGTCCCTACATCACAAACAGTGGTCGCTCGATCGACATACAATTCTATGAGGAACGACCTGCATTCAAGGTAAACCTCAATCTAAAACACAACTATTCTGCAAACATTTGTCGTACGACTATATAGAAAATTGAGATGCATCATATATTGAAAAAAGAAATATCGTTCGACAAAATATAAGAGCCTCCATATGCCTAAAAATGTAAAATTTACAAGTTAAAAAATTACAACTCCTTATGGGGCAACGTCATCAAGTTCTCCAGCAGGCTGAACAGCTAAAGCTACGACAGCTAAACCTTCTGGAGGAGGAAGGACAGGCTCCTCACCACCAGCCTTATCCTCTACATCTTTCACTTCGGCTTGCTCATCAACTTCTTCTTCGTCATCGGAGTGTGTCAGCTCCTCATGGTCGGCAATCTACCTGTTGACCTTCCACTCAGTCGCACGACCAGCCCTATACTCCCTCATCAGATCTGCATGGGTCTTAATAACCGCATTAAGAACATTGTCATCCGCTTTGTCGTACAAAGAGTCATAGTCCAACTCCTTAGCCATCAGCTTGGCTTCAAGTAAGTCGACACTCGACTTCAGCTTGTTCAGTTCAAGAGTCGCCTCAACTGCACGACTGGATGCCTCATGAGATGTCTTCTTGGCCTCTAGGCTTGAGGCTTTCAGCTTCTCATTGTCGAGCTTCAGACTCTGGTTGCTCGACTTCAGCTCCCTCACCTTCTTAAAGGCAAGGCCAAGCTCTTCCTTTAAATAAACATGAGATTGAAGAGCCTACAAAAATATCAAAACTAAACACTTAGAAAAAATTCAAAGTACACAAAAAGGAAGATAGTAGTCGTACGACTTTACCTGAAAAAGGTGGCCAAGGCCCCAATCAGTGGCTTGAGAGACGCCCATCTCCTTCAAGCGATTTTTATCTTCGGGCAGAAGCAGTTGCTCGACCTGAGGAAGGATAGACCCAAAGTCAGAATACGCAGAGGCATCCTGAGGGAAAACAAGGTCGACCGACGCATCGGCCCCAGCAGCTGAATCCTCCCTCCTGCGCTTTTTCCCAGTTGAACTAATATCAAGGGCAGCCTTGCCTCAACTAGATGGGGGAGGTGGTGGAAGAGTGGACTCTACATGGTCGCTCGACTGAGCCTTCTTCTTCCACTTCCTTTTCTCCCTAAGCCTCCTCATAGCATCATCAGTACCACGAGCAGCAATTTCTCCAGCTATGAGGTCAACTGCAAAGTGTCGCTCGACGTATGAGATTGGAGTAAGAAACCTTGTACTGTACAGTCGCTCGACACAATGTCTAACCCTGACAAACTCCACTAAGTTTTTGAAGGCTGGGTAGAGAGTACCTGGCTCGTTGTGGCCGCAGGTTTTCTTCGGTCAGAATATTCTTCCAAGTCCTTTCCTTCACGTCGTACGACAATATCTTTGTTGTACGAGTCATACACGTCAAACCAACCACAGCTTAAGGGGCTCCTGTATTCACTGTAATACAAGAAAAAAAAAATTAGTAGAATACAATAAAAAATACATATAACGTCGAACGACACGACAAAATTAATGACCCACCAGCCTTAGACCAGGTCGTAGGAACAACCATATCCTCTACAGGCCACTCGACAAGTAGACCCCTCGCGAAGAAATACCTATCCTTCCACGACCTGTCATTTGTGGTCAGCTCCATGATAAGGTATTTCCTGTTGGGTCGAAGGTTCAAATTGTAACGACCCTTCTCTGTGTCGTGCTCCCTCATCGAGTATGTGTAGAATAGGTCAAGTAACTCAAAAACTATGCCTTCCCTTATACACAACAAGTCTAGCCCCAGCAAGATCCTCCAATTGTTGGGCATAAATTGCCCCGGGGCAAGCTTGAAGTGATCCAGTACCTTCCTCAGTAGTCCGACTACTGGTAACCTAAACCCAACCCGCTGGAAAGGAAGCTCGTAGAAACATGTCCACCCTGGGATATCCCAATCAGGTCATTCCTCCTTATAAGGCACCCTCAGTGCGACACCATCAGGTATGCCATAGCTATACCTGATGCGCATGACATCTTCTTCCTTCAACACACTGGCTGGGTTAACCAGGAGTAAACCCAGCAGTCTGCTTGGTCCTATGGGACAAGGACCAGCCGCGTTGCCTGGTAGCTCAACGAGGGGAATCCCTATAGGTACATCTTCCATCACGCGCGACGTACCCTTAAGGCTAGAGACAGTCACAGGGTCGTACAACGAAGACGCCACTGTCACGCCACCACTTGCTGCGTCCGACTCTCCCCACGAGTCGTACGACAGATCTATAATATCGTCGTGTCCTCGCCCAGAGGTACTGGGAGGACTCTCATCACCTCGACTCGACATCAAAACCTACAAGTCGAACGACAGTAGCAACAGTTAGTAGTAAAATCCTAAACCAAAGATCTTGCACGATCTAATACCAGTTCCCAAGACTGTTAAGCTTATATCTATAGAAGGTCGTGCGACCTATATGTCTTGGCTACTGTCGTGCGACCTAGACACTACAAACAGAATCTATATAAGCCTAAGTTGTGTTTTTTGATCAAAAACAACATTTTTCAAGTTCTTCTCAAAAGCTATTCGAAGAACACGAAAAATACCCAGAAACCAAAAATGCAAGTATAAGAAGTCAAATATTGCGAGAACAGGGAAGACTTACCAATAAAGCAAAAGAGACAGCTGCTTCGCCGGAATACACTTGAAAAAGGCCAAAAACGAGCAACAACAACGCCGAAAAAAGCTTGTGCAAGCGACTGGTTTCTAGAGAGAGAAAGAAAAAGAGAGAAAGTAAAAATTGAAAATGAAAGAGAAAGGGAAAGGGCAGTAATAAAAGAAAGCATGAGCTAACGTGTCAACTTCTTATTGAACACGCACCCCTATAACCGTCATTATTAACCAGGCGTGCGTGTTTCCCATAAAATCACAATTACTTTAACACAACTGTCGAGGAGTTATTAGAAGACCAATCACACCGCCTTTACCACGACATTGTCGTACGACAGTGGCAAAACCATGGATTGTGATCTCATGAAACCCTAGAGCTTTCTTTCAAAGGTGACAGTCGTACGACATTCTGGAACCACCATTAAAATCTACAATATAGATCCTTGTCTACATGTCGAACGACAAACCCCTTGACTTTTTTAAATCCAAGGCATTTGGGGGCAAACTGTAGTAGCCAAAATATGTCAGGCCCAAAATATAAGCGAGGATCCAGCTCAGAAGCCCAAAGTATATCTCAAAGACCAGGCCCAGAGTCCAAAAGTGGAAAAATATCTATGTAGTACGACACAGGCTCGGTATAAGATCTTCGTGTAGTACGACACAGGTTCAGTATAAGATGTTCATGTAGTACGACATACATTTAATATAAACCATCATGTAGTACGACATGAACTCGATGCCCCACACAAACCAGGTAGCAATAAGGGAAATAACTCAGTGACCACGCTTGGAAGAGCTCCCACGTTGCACGACATACTCATCTCAGGTCGACATCCAATCAGCATATCATACAACATACAATCATGATTGTCCAAATTGACAAACCTACATGTCGTACGACATAGAATCTCTTTGGTTCCGTGGGAGACCAAATCATGATCTACTTTAAAAACGGTCCTACAAAACCATAATGACAATCTATAACGGCCAGATCAAAAGGAGCATCCACAAACTTCCTTGGTGGAAGACAGCAAGGAAAAGTAATGATGAAAACCCTTAAACGGGCAGAAGCATCATCCCTCTATAAATGAAGGATAATTCTCAAAAGAGAGGGGGACCGAAAAACTTAGATCCTAGAGCTATCAATATTCAAACAACATTCTCTGGCCATTGTTCATCATCTCCGATCACCCTCCGACCTTACATCTCCTTAGATCAAGGAGACCTCGATCGCCAAGATAACAGGAAGTATTATTCACTCATCTCCATTTACGAGCCTTACATACTTATTAGCATTCGCTAACTTGACCATTGGAGTGACTTTGGCCGGCACCACTCCGGTGCCCCAGACGTCCTGCGGGTCACGTGCATTCTATCTTTGCAGGTTGTAGTGCCCCGTGTCCCCGAGCGATTTTTGAGGACTACAAACATCACATAAATAATAGGAAATAGGGGCCTAAAACATGTACAAAAATAATGTGATCAAATACCCCCAAACCTATCTTTTGCTAGTCCTCGAACAAAATGGAAACAAACAAAATTAAAAATTAATCTATGTCACTTTCGTAGGGAAACACGATGGCACTTAGTATGTACTACAAGCCTTTAAACCTCTAGGTGTCCCTAATAGGAGGAGTATAGTCTTCTGAGGGTTTACCAACCCCTATGTAATAATGCGAAGAGATGGCAATATGAAATTTATTAAGAAATAACAACACATGTTCAATTCAATTTTCAGATGTTAATAACATATCAAAGTTGTTCATACCTCACAATTTATTCACATTCACACTTAATCACTAAATGTCAAAAACAAATATGCCATGAAATCTAAGATGAAATTTGCCTTGACCCTAATTCTCACAAGGTAATACTCTCAATATCGGTCGAATCCTAGGCTCACACTTTTAATCAATATATGCGAAGGGAAATTATGCACAAGAATTTCAAAAATTACATCGCATATCTATAATCAAATAGAAAGACACTCAAATATTTCAAATTAAATCTCATAAATGTATTCAGAAGCTATGAACAGAATAATCACCATGCTTACTCATGCAAGTTAATCAGAATTACTATAAGATTGATAAGACTTTTCTAAAGGTTGTAATGGAGCCAAAGGTGACGGTTAATAATGAAGGGAATGGAATTCAAAGAACCTAGAATCACAGTGAAAGATTTATAAATTTAGAAAAACACAAACATAACTCTTTTCTCCTTCTTTCCTTGGCATCCAAGCTTTCACACTAGGCTTTTGAATTTTTTTCTTTTATGCTTTTGATCTCTTTATTTTGAGAACTTTTTATGTAGTATTTATTTATTCACTATTTTTCTCAAATTTGAAGGATGCTTTTATTTCTTTTTATTTTTATCATTGAAGAGTTTCTTTAGTGCTTTTCAAGGTTTTTTTTTTTTTTTCCGAATCTACTCAATGTGATCCTAAGCTATAAGGTATGACTTTTTTAATATGGTGATTTGCGGTAAGGAAAACATATTGATGAAATAAAAAGTTTATTCGTGTTTGGCTTCAAATGGTTATGGAGCACACAAATGGCACAGATTTTGGCCTTTTCACAGTTCAAACACAAATAGCCTAAATCACTTCTTACAGATCATCCTAATTCACTAACATAGCAAACATGCAATTTATTCAGCTATGGCAGTTCACAGAATCCAAAGCAAATCCTATACAGATCAATCTATTTCAAATAATAAGCATGAAGAGTGTGTAGAGTGAAAAACAACGAAACCCTCTAAAAATAATGTTAACAGGCTCAATAACTCATAAGGGTGGTCTCCACTATTTATCCTAGAATTCCAAGAACATTGTTTCTACATAAAGTTCAAAACATGCAGAATATGATTCCTTACTCGGTATGATTCCTAAGATATCAAATTAACATCTAACAATTGAAAAATCACATGTATGTTGTTAAATTTGACAAACTCACATTGTTTCAAGAATGCATGACATTATTACACTACAAAGCAAATTTTTTCAAATTGCTGAATCTTAGATTTGACCTACGACCATTTTCAAGTGAATATCTTGAAACATATTTGGTAGATTTTAACGAAATTTTATATTAAGAAAATAGATATGAAAAAAAAAACAACTTTCATCCAGACACAATCCCTAAATTCATTTTGGAATATAGTGAAAATAGACGTTGAAAACAGATCAAGTGTAGAGTTGCAAAAACAGGGCATCGCCCTTGACCTTTGGTCAAAGAAACAATTATAACTTTTGAAGGATCGCCCAGAATTTTACGTTCTTTATATATTCGGAATTGGCATGAAAAAAAACGAAGAATGCATTGTGGACGAAAAAAATTATTTCCTCACCAAACGGTACAATTTTAATGAAACATTTACCTTAAAATTTTTCAAAACAGTGCACATTTTTACAGAGTTTAAACAAAAACAAAAAACAAAAATAAAAACAAAAAAGAATCCACAACCCCAAACCTAATCTAAACATTATCCTCAATGTTTATATGACATGAATGCATGGACAATGAATATATAAAGTATGAAATGTATAAATTCTCAACACACAAACAATAACAAGAAAATCTAAAAAAAAATAAAAACTAAAAACTAGAATAAAAAAGAATTACTTAGGTGGGTTGACTTCCGCCAAGCACTTTATTTAACGTCTAGGCGAGATGTGATTTTCGATCTATCCCTTCTTCGAGGGATCATTGTCCAAATATGGACCCAATTGATACTCATATATTTTGGGATATAATCTCCTTTTGAACGTTTTCAATTTGGAAGCTTCATTCATCGAGACTTGAAGAACTTAGAATTTTCTACTTGAAAAACAACACATACAGTTTTAATTAAAAATTTCATTTATTGTTTGAGATCTTTTCAGCAGCGCTTCTTAGTAAGATGAAACTTCTTTTTCCTTTTTGTACACTGGAGCAAAGGTGAAGTTTTATCATGTACGAGTTTCAATGAAGAAACATCGAAGGACTCTTTTTGCATCTAATACAAGAATCATAGGAAATCTTGTTCAAAGTGAATAAATTTTGTAGTAAGGCTTTGGCTTGGTAGAACGTATGTCACAGTAGAGTCTGAGGCATCCCCTTCTTCCATTGTACACACTTCCAAGCTTTCATCTTCACTGTCATAAATAGCCTCCGTTTGTTGACTACAAGGGTGAAACGCGGTTGTTTCGGCTTCTTCTGTATAACATTGAGATTCTTCAGGTGCTTGTGTTAGAAAGTATTCCGAAATTTCATCCAAGTGAACCTGTATTCTCCTTAGCCTATCTTCCTGCTAATTAAATCTCAACTCCATATTGGCTTTATACTCTTCAGAGCTTTCGATCAATTTGATCACTTTCTCTTCCAATGATGGGTTCATTAGTTAATCATATGAATAGCTTTCTGGCTCTTAATTGCTCCAAGTGTAATTCGAGTGACTTCTCCAATTCGGATTATATTGACTTGAAGCATAATCCTTCCTCGGCATTGAGTAGTCACAATAGTCATCAGCTTGTTGGTATCTCTATGAGTAATGCGAGTGACTCCCTCAATCCGGATTATATTGACTTAAAGCATAATCCTCCTTCGGTATTGAGTAGTCATAATAGTTTTCTGCTGATTAGGTTGCTCCACTGGTAATTTTGTTGAACTTCCTGACTGAAAGAGTGAATTTGCTGACTACTAAAGTTTAACAATTCCTTCTGTTGATGGCTTTTTGGGCTCCCTTGGCATAGAGTAGTAGGAGTTCATCCCACAGTTATATTTTTTTATTTTTTATTTTTTTGTGTTTTTTTATGTACCTTGCAAGAAAACAACAAAAACAAAATTAGAACTAAAAACAAAAAATTAAACTAAAATTAAAATAATAGCTAAATCAATCAATTCCCCAGGCAAGGGCGCCAAAAACTTGATGTACTTATTTTATACCTCGCAACTGCACGAATCAATATGTTAATATAGCTTCGGCAAGTACAATGATCGATCCCACATAGATTGATGATTTAATTACTACTCTAATTCTAATTTAATTTAAACTGAAAACTAGAAGGTCTTTGATATTGATTTGAATTCGTAAAACTAATTTAAACTAAATTAAAACACTGAGGAAAAGAGTTAGAGTTATGAAAGAATGGGAAGAGAAACTAGGTCATCGATGATCCAAATATCTCCACTTATGCATCAACTATAGTATGAAAATATCTATTCATGTTCAGGATTTGTCCTTAACATAGGTATGGTTATCACATTTCAGATTATTTAACCAAGTATTCCTAAGTTGTTAATCGCCGCTACAGTTAGGCCATGAATTCAGCAATTAACACAAAGAACCCATTAAGATCTAAGAACTTTAAGAATCAACACACAATTTTATGATAAACAAACAAATCATGCATCAATTATTCATTAGAGATATTTAACAATCAAATAGCACGTAACAACGATTATCCCATTTAGAAGTTATATAACCTTAAACTGGCACATAACAACGATTATCCTAGTTTTTGAAATCTCAAGTAATTATTATCTGTATTATAATGAAATTTAGAACTAGCATTTAATAACAATTATCCTAGTTCATCAGCAATAGAAATATAAACAATAAACAATTAAATAATGAATAAAATAAAACCATGAATAGAATAAAAATAATAGCATTTAATATGAGCAAATTAATGTTCTTCACATCGACTCCCTAATTATGGATTAGTTAAACATCATGAAAAAATAAACAATAAAAAGATAATTAAGAAAGAAAGAACTCATGGTGATCATCCAAAAGCTTCTCAATCTTTTTGTTCTTCTTCTCCTTAATTGTTTCTTGATCTATGATGGATGGAAGATGGCTTCAATAATGTATGGAAGAATTTGTGTATGGTAGGGAAGGAGATTTGGTAGGGGAATAGTCCCCTTTGGTGGCTTGGAGCCCTCTTTTTTTGTTTCTTTCGGTTATGATGACAAGAGATGAATTTATAGGTTGAAAACAAGTTGAATACGAATCCGTTTAAAAGTTTGATCAAATTTGCACTTGAAATTTGCTATTGGAATATGGAACTAGGCTTGTCGTAGTTTTGATGAAGCTAATTGTCTTAGTTGCTACCGGATGCTGCGGTCGCGGATCTTAGTCTTGGTTCGCGGGCTGACTGTGCACTGTTACGAAAACGAGGATAACTTCATCTAGGAAATGCTAAATCACGAACCGTAAAATTCATTAGAGTTGACATCCAAAGATTTCCAGAAATATATTGCTCGTAACCCAATTCATCTTGTGGAGTATTTGGTTGCCCTCTAAATATGACAGCTTGGTACCATAAATCTTCTAATTCTCCAATTTTGATACTTTTAGCTCCAAAACTCTTTCATTAAGCTTAATTCCTTAATTAGGGATGATAATCTACAAAATGCTCACAAAACACATTAACAATCAATTTCACTCGAAAATATCGCATAAATAATAGGAAATAACGGCCTAAAACATGTACAAAAATAGTGTGATCAAGAGCCGACATGGAAATGGTTCTGACTGGGGGACCATGGATTATTGCGAATCAATATTTGGTTGTGCAAAAATGGAGACCCGATTTCGTTCCTAGTAAGAAGAAGATTCAAAGGATGCCAATCTGGGTTAGAATGTCAAGACTTCCCATGGAATGGATGGATGCTAATTTGATGTGGATAATTGGTGGGATGCTGGGCAGTATGTGCAAAGTGCATCCTATTACCGAAAGTCAACCTTGAGGTTGATTTGTAGGAATTTGCATGGAAATTGACATCTCTAAACTGCTTGTAGGAACCTTAAATGTGGAAAAAAGACAGATTAAAGTGGAATGTGAGAGTCTGGGTGCAGTTTGTTTTAAGTTTGGGTGATATGGGCATAGCAAAGAAAGCTGCAGAGATGGTGCTCAAATTGGACAGGAAGAAGATAACATGTCTGATGTTGGTGATGAACCTTAGAAGAAGAGTAAAAATCCCTATGGTCCATGGTTAGTAGTTTCGTATGGAAAGAATGTAGCTGGTAATGGTAATCATGGCAGGAAGAACTTGGGAAGGTTATTTGGGAGTGAAAACAAGCCTTTTAGAGCTCATGGAAGAGCAGAGCTAAGTGGCAGAAATCGTGGTAATGGTAATTGTTAAGCTTGGAGCAGGATCAGATAGTACATGTATTAAAATAGACGACAAAATTAAAATAGCAGAAAATAAATGACACAAGAATTTATGTGGTTCGGCTAAAAACAAGCCTACATCCACGGACCAGGAGGAGCAATTCCACTATATCAGAAAATTTTATGGTGTGTACACAATTAGAGATCTCACTCTAATACCCCAAGAGGATAACTCACAAAACCCCTTACAATATTTCACACCCCAAAATTTTCTCACAAAATTCTCTCTTTCTTTTCTCTCCCTTTCTTCTCTCTATTCTCTCTCAATTGTGTGTTTTATGTGTGCTGAATACAAGCCTATTTATAGGCAAATGAGAGAGCAAGATGACAAAAAAACTTTCGGTGGAAAGGAGAAAAAATTCAAGCCACCCTTTTTGACAAATCAATCCAAAAATCGGTGCACATGTTATTCAAAAAATCAATCCACAATATTTGACAAATCTCCACCTTGGATTGAATTTTGATCAACAGTAATATCGCTCCACCTTGGCAAAGTACTTCAGTAGTTTGAAATACTAATCAAGTCTAAGCAGTGCTTGAACTTCACATTTGGAAGAGATTTCGTCAGCATATCTGCAGGATTATCATGAGTACTTATCTTTTTCACTGTGACTCTTCCTTGGGCAATGATATCTCGAACAAAGTGAAATTTGATATCAATATGCTTAGTTCTTTCGTGAAACATCTGGTCTTTAGTCAAATGAATTGCACTTTGACTATCACAGAAAATAGTAGTGGCATCGGAACAGGAACTAAGCTCCCCATACAATCCTCGAAGCCATAGTGCTTCCTTTATCACCTCTGTAATAGCAATGTATTCTGCCTCTGTTGTTGATAATTCTACAACAGGTTGCAAAGAAGCTTTCCAGCTAACTGCACTTCCACCAAGAGTGAATACATATCCTGTAAGTGATCTCCTTTTGTCAAGATCACCTGCATAATCAGAGTCGACAAACCCGACTAGAGAACTGCTACTCCGACTGAACTCCAGACATGCTTCTGAAGTTCCACGTAGATATTGCAGAATCCATTTCACTGCATTCCAGTGTGCTTTCCCGGGACAAGACATATATCTACTAACAACACTAACTGCATGTGAAATATCTGGACGCGTACAAACCATAGCATACATAATACTACCAACTGCACTGGAGTAGGGGACTCGAGTCATATATCTCTTTTCACTTTCTGTCTTGGGTGATAAAGCTGCTGACAATCTAAAGTGTACGGCCAATGGAGTAGATACCGGTTTAGCATTTTTCATACCAAATCTCTCCAAAACTTTCTCAATATATCCTCTCTGGGTCAAGAATAATTTTCCTTCTTTTCGATTTCTCTTTATTTCCATGCCGAGGATCTTCTTCGCAGCACCAAGATCCTTCATCTCGAACTCATTTTTCAACTGCTTCTTTAACTTGTCAATATCTGACAACTTCTTAGCTGCAATCAACATGTCATCAACATAAAGAAGCAAATATACAAATGAGCCATCATCCGTTTTTCGAAAATAGACACAACTATCATAGTTACTCCTTGAGTATCCATTACCAATCATAAACGAATCAAATCGTTTATACCACTGTCTTGGAGACTGCTTCAAACCATACAATGATTTCTTCAGCAAGCAAACATGATCTTCTTTACCTTCAACAATAAAACCCTGTGGCTGTTGCATATAGATCTGTTCCTCCAGCTCACCATGCAAAAATGCTGTTTTAACATCCAACTGCTCTAACTCTAAATCATGCATGGCAACTAATGCAAGCAAGACACGAATAGAACTGTGTTTTACAAAAGGTGAGAAAATATCATTAAAATCCACACCTGGTACCTGACTGTAGCCTTTAGCTACTAACCGTGCTTTATACCTTGCATCCTCAACTCCTGGAATTCCCTATTTCCTTTTGAAGATCCATTTGCAGCCAACAATCCTCTGCTTTGCTGGTGGTTTCACAAGTACCCATGTATCATTCTTGTGAAGTGATTCAATTTCTTCCTGCATAGAAATTAACCATTTTGCATAATCAACAGAAGAAATAGCACCAGTATATGTGACAGGTTCTCCAACAGAGTCTGTCTCTTCTCCAATGGTCAAAGCATATGCAACAAAATCTGTGTATCTTTGTGGTGGTCTTATTTCTCTTCGTGGTCTATTTCCATCAATGTTATGACTTGCCTCTTGAGGCACATCTTCAACATCAATCTCCTCTTCTGATTGAGATTCTAAAATATTAGGATTTTGAGGCATCAATGGTGAACACGGAACTTCAAGCTCCACCTGCTTCGATGCACCATCTATCTTATCTGTGTCAGAAGAAACTGGAGACTCTTTTTTCGACGTTAGTAGAGCAGATTCATCAAAAGTAACATCTCTACTAATAACAAATTTGGGTGATTTAGGATCTAAACACCACAATCTATATCCTTTGACCCCAGATGCATAACCAAGAAAAATACATTTCTTTGCCCTTGGTTCTAGTTTCCCTTCACTAACATGCATATATGCAGGGCATCCAAATATTCTCAAATTTGAATAATCAGCAGGTTTACCAGACCATACCTCTTCAGGAGTCTTGAACTCGATTGCTGTAGACGGTGAACAATTTACCAAGAAACAAGCTGTGGAAATTGATTCAGCCCAAAAGTCTTTGGACAGTCCAGCATTTGAAAGCATACACCGGGCCCTTTCCAAAAGAGTCCTATTCATGCGTTCAGCAACACCATTCTGCTGAGGAGTTTTGACCACTGTACGATGTCTAACGATCCCCTCGTCTTCGCAAAATCTATTAAAATCTCCACTGCAAAATTCCAAACCATTGTCAGTTCGGAGTCTTTTGATTTGCTTTCCTGTCTGCTTATCGATCAGAGTTTTCCAACTTTTGAAAGTGTCAAGAACATCATTTTTGTTCTTCAAGAAAAACACCCAGACCTTTCTTGAAAAATCATCAATAAAGGTCAATAAATATCGAGCTCCTCCTTTTGATGGAACTAGCGATGGGCCCCATAGATCAGAGTGAATATAATCCAACGTCCCTTTGGTTCTATGAATTCCAGTACCAAAGCTTAGCCTCTTCTGTTTTCCAAACACACAGTGCTCACAGAAGTCCATTTTACCGGTACTTTGGCCACACAAAAGTCCTCGCTTGCTTAGCAGAGTTAGACCTTTTTCACTCATATGCCCGAGCCTCATATGCCATAATTTTGTAACTTCTGAATCAGGCATAGATGATTCTGAAATAGCTGCAAAGCCTGTAATAGTGGAACCTTGCAGTATATAAAGGCTACCAGCTTTCTTAGCCTTCATCACGATCAATGCACCTTTGCTAACTCTTAGTACTCCACCTTCAGCTGAAAACTTGCACCCATTTGAATCAAGAGTGCCAAGAGAGATGAGATTCTTCTTTAGGTCTGGAACATGTCTCACATCAGACAATGTTCTCACAATGCCATCGTGCATTCGGATACGAATTGTTCCTATGCCAACAGTTTTGCATTGGGCATTATTTCCCATCAAAACAATACCTCCATCAATAGATTCATATGTCAAAAACCAATCTCGGTTGGGACACATATGATAGGAGCAACCAGTATCCATAATCCATTCATTATTGGAATTGAAACGGTCTTCTGTCACGAACAGAACATCAGCTTTTTCTTCAGCAACACTAGCTTGGGCGGTCTCTTCATTCTGTGGAGTGGCCTTATTTTCTCTTTTCTTTTGCAGCTTGTCACATTTACTTCGAACATGACCTGGTTCTTTACAGTACCAGCATACGACATCTCTGCCTCTAGATTTTGATCTGTGTTTTGACTTTCCTCTGCTTTTGCCTCGATCTTGTGGTCTTCCCCTTTGTTCAGGTCTTCCTCTAGCATATAGACCTTGTGCCTGACTATTAGAAGATTGCCCAGTGATATCATGGTCAATCTTCTCTTTAGTCTCCAAAGCAGTTTTGACATCCTTCAGAGAAATTGTGTCTTTTCCATATAACATAGTTTCTCTAAAATGTCTATATGAGGAAGGTAGCGAACACAGCAACAGCAGCGCCTGATCTTCGTCTTCTATGTTGACATCAAGATTTTGCAAATCCATGATGAGAGATTCAAACTCATCAATATGAGAACCAAGAGATGTACCTTCACTCATGCGGAGTGAATATAAACACTGCTTCTTGTAAAGTTTATTTGTGAGGGTCTTTTTCAAATAGAGAGATTCAAGTTTCTCCCATAACTCCTTTGTGGTCTTTTCAGAAATGACCTCACGTAAGACTTCATCAGATAGAGATAACTGAATAGCGGAACGGGCCTTTTCATCGATGTCCTCCCAATCTGCATCTTTCATATCAGCTGATTTAACACCTTTCAAAGCTTTCTAAACTCCACTTTGAATAAGAACAGCACGCATCCGAACTTGCCATAAAGTGAAATTAATCTTTCGATCAAATTTCACGACTTCAAATTTTGCCGTCGACATCCTTAATTTTAACAAGGATAGGAACAAAATAAATGTACTATTCACCGTTGTCACTATTCACCGTGGGGCCCACCAGCGCACTATTCACCGTGTAGAGCCCACCAGGTAATTCACTATTCACCAACACAATATTCAATGCAACACTATTCACCAATGCATTATTCACAGTGGTACTATTCCGCGTAGGGCCCATTAGGCAATGCACTATTTACGAATACTGTATACTGAATAGTGTACGTAGTAGTGAACAGTACACCAGGTAAGTTCCCAGGAAAGAGAGGTGGGTCATAACGGACACGCTTAAGTACCAAGTCTTTCCTTAGCCAGAACTTTTCCTAGACATGTACTTTCCACACCACAGCATAAAATCAGCAAATCTCAAGAATAATTCTTTTCTGATGTGGAAGATCAGACAATGCTGCAACCACAGAGCATACTAAGAATTTTCTAGCAGCCTGGAACACGACCGGAAGCTCTGATACCAGTTTGTTAAGCTTGGAGCAGAATCAGATAGTACATGTATTAAAATAGACGACAAAATTAAAATAGCAGAAAATAAATGACACAAGAATTTACGTGGTTCGGCTAAAAACAAGCCTACATCCACGGACCAGGAGGAGCAATTCCACTATATCAGAAAATTTTATGGTGTGTACACAATTAGAGATCTCACTCTAATACCCCAAGAGGATAACTCACAAAACCCCTTACAATATTTCACACCCCAAAATTTTCTCACAAAATTCTCTCTTTCTTTTCTCTCCCTTTCTTCTCTCTATTCTCTCTCAATTGTGTGTTTTATGTGTGCTGAATACAAGCCTATTTATAGGCAAATGAGAGAGCAAGATGACAAAAAAACTTTCGGTGGAAAGGAGAAAAAATTCAAGCCACCCTTTTTGACAAATCAATCCAAAAATCGGTGCACATGTTATTCAAAAAATCAATCCACAATATTTGACAGTAATGCTAGTACTTAAGTTGACAAGGTTGCTGGAGGTAATTCAAATAAAATGAGTGGAAACAATGGAGACAAAGCTGCTTCTAGCAACATTGCTAAGACTGGAGTAAGAGCCAGAGCTCATGTTCATAATGATAGAAAAACTATTAAAAGTTATAAAAACAGGGGTTCCAGATTTGATATCCTGGAGAAGGTTATGAATGAAGAGTAGAGAATTGAAATCAATAGTTGTGATGGTAGGAATAATTAGATAGATGTTCTATATGATATCACCAATGGTTATGGCAGTGGAGGTTATAATGGGAACAATGGAGTGGGAGGGAATGGTGGCAAAGTGAAGAACCACAAGGCTAACAAGAGCCGAAAAGGCAAAAATAATGTAGATTATGGCCTTAAAGATCCTCGAAATAAGTTAAAAGGGAAAGCTAAAAGTTTATTGAAGAAGAAAACTTCTCAAGTTAAGGTAGTAGAAGAAGTCTTAAAGGATTCTGGGGTTTTAAAGCAACTTCATCAGGAGGTTGTTGCATTCAAGGGTTTTCAGACACTTGACAGTAAACCTTTGGAAGTGTTGCAAATAGTGAAGACCCCTAGGGCATCAATCCGGTTAAGGATAAGGATGCCAACATCAACAAGAAGGTGCAGATTGCTTGTAACAATTTTGAAGAGGTGGCCGCTTCTCTTATAAAGGCTATTGATGCTGCCCAAGTCTAGGGCTTTGTCAGGTACGTCCATCCTCATTTACTTTATGTATTGTGTGTGGAACTTTAGGGGCACGATTAAAAAATAATTTGTTAGGACTGTTAGAGACATGAACGTTCTTCATAAGTTCAATGTCTTTGTTACTTTGGAGCCTCGCATAAGTTCCAGGAAAGCTAGGAATGTGATTAAAAAGTTGAGTTTTTCTAATCATTATGTTGTGGAGACTGATGGGTTTGCTCGAGGTTTGTGGTTACTTTGGGACAGTTGTAAGGTTCGGCTTCAGATGATTACTAGTACTAAATATGCCATCACTGCTCTTGTTGATGATGGAAATAGGTTTTGGGTATTTACTACAGTGTGTGCTAGTTCTAACGTGAGCACTAAGAAACAATTATAGAACTATTTATCTAACATCATAAACGGTTTAGGGTCCCTGGGTTATTATGGGATACTTTAATGAAATTGTTTATTCCTATGAAAAAAAAGGGTGGCAGGCATGGGTTCACGAAAAGTGATTTTGGGGATTAGATCAGAAGTTGTGATTTGGTTGACATGGGTTATGTGGGTCAACATTTCACTTGGGTGAACAAGAGAGGTATAGGAGAAGATATTAGGGTGATACTTGACAGAGGATTGTGTTATAAGGAGTGGAGGATTCAGTTTGGGGATGGGTTTGTTAAACATATCCCTATAATCAACTCAGACCATTGCCCTCTCCTTCTTACTTCTAAAAACTCTCATATCCTGTCTAGTAACCTCAAACCTTTCAGGTATGAAGCGATGTGGTTGAAGCACGAGAATTATGAAGAGGTCATTAAGGGCCTTTGGAATAAACAAGGCAATATTAATAATAAATTGTAGCAGTTGACTGAAGGTCTCAAAATTTGGAACAGGGACTACTTTGGATGGTTGTTTAATAATAAAAAAAAAGATTTTGGCTAGAATCCAAGGTGTCCAAAGGAAACTTAGCACCAATTATAATAAATATTTAGTCAACCTTGAGGAGCGCTTGGTGGAAGAGTATAACAAGATCATAGAAAAAGAAGAGATTTTTTTGCTTCAGAAGTAAAGTAATACTTGGCTCAGGGAAGAGGACAGAAACACGAAATTCTTCTATCTTTCTACTCTAGTTAGAAGATGATATAATAAAATAGAAGGTATCAAGATGGAAAATAGAGAGTGGACTAATGATAAGGAGTTAATGAAAAGGACTATAGTTAATTACTTTAGAAACTTGTTTAAAAGTTGCAGCAGTAACTTGGTGTATGAGAAGATCCCTCATATGTTTCCTAGTTTGAGTGAGGTGGATAATGCTAACTTTGGTAGAATGGTGAGGATTGAGGAAGTCAAGGCTTGCTTAGATGGTATTCGAGGGCTTAAAGCTCTTGGTCCCGATGGTTACCCAGCCATGTTCTTTCAAAACAAAGCTCTGATCTATGCAAGGTGAATGTTTACAATCTGATGGTTGACTGCTTAGAGATGGTAAAGCTCCTTTAGAGATTAATTTTTAATTTAAAACAATTAAAATTTTTAAAAAAAATTAAAATCTAAGGAGATGGACGATGAAGGTTCATTTCTTAATTTTTAATTTTTTTAATTTTAATTTATATTTTTTAAAAATTTTTATGTATTGTTTTTAAAAAAATATTTTGTGTTTATGATCTCTACTATCCATTTATGGAGATGGACAGTGGAGATATATTTTTTTTTTCTAATTTTTTAATTTTTTAAAAATTTTTATGTAATTGTTTTTAAACTTTTTTGTGTTTATGACGATGGAGATCCAACTTTTTTTTTTAATTTTTAATATTTTATATTTGATCTCTACTGTCCATCATATTATGGACGGTAAAGATTTATTAATATTATAAATTAAAATATTTTAATTTAATATATATATACCCTTGGTGCCCTAAAGTTTTTAACAGAAAATTTAAAATTTAAAATTTAAAAATAAAAATATGGATCTCCACCGTCCATCTCTATAGATGGATAGTAGAGATTATAAACACAAAATATTTAAAAACAATACATAAAAAATTTAAAATTTTAAAAAATAAATATCTACCGTCCATCTCCATAGATTTTAAACTTTTAAATTTTTTAGTTATTTAATATTTTATATTTGATCTCTACCATCTACATATGAGGACGATAGAGATTCATTGACATTAGAAATTAAAATATTTTAATTTATTAAGTATAAATATTTACCTTTATATTCTTGATGCCCTAAAGTTTTTAACAAAAATGTTAACGATTAAAAGTATTTTGGTAATTAAAACTGACGGTAGGGGGAAATTAACTGTAAAATGAAACTACGAGGGGATTTTGATAATAAATTAAACTAGAGGGAGATTTTGACTAATATATCAAATAAGAGGGGGATTTTAATAATATTCCCAATAGAAAAGTTAACGGTAAACAATATTTTTGGGAATTAAAAATGACGGTATGGAGGATTTTGGTTATAAAAATGAAACTAGATAGAGGATTTTGGCTATAAATAAAATAAGAGGGTGGATTCTAATGAATACACCAAACTGTAGAAGAGATTTTAATAATATCTCTTTAAATTTTGGGAGAATTTTTAATATTTTTTTTTCATAGACTTTTGTACACTTTCATTTTAAATGAATTTCATAGAGTTTTATAGATTTTCATTTCAAATGACTTTCATAAATACTGATAGATTATGACCTTTTTTTTTTCAGTACTTTTAAAAATATAAATACACTAAGTTAACTAAATCAACCTATTCAAATTTTATTTAAGTTGTTTATAGAGCAAATCATTATATATAATATTTGACCTAATCTTTCACTCATCTATTACTAATGCATTTTAGATATATTTTTTTTTTTAAAATATTTTTAGCTTATTCTTTCATTTTGAAAATGTCAAAATTGAATTTCTTTTTTATAGACAAAATATTTGAAATCTACTTTATAGTCTTGAATAATGAAAAAAAAATAGTATATATTAGAAACAATCTTTCCCCACTTTTTTTTTTTCTATTTTGTCGGTAATATTTGTTAATTTTTAAATTATTTTTCGTCCGCATAATAGATTGCAGGATGGTTACAATTATTTTTTTCGAATAATATGCTCAGTAACAAAAGATAATAAAAGTTGTCAATAATTATTTATTAGAAATTCTTTAAAAGTCTTCAAAAGTCTTTAAGAGAAGTGTAAGAGAAATTGTGAGCATTTTTATAAGGAATTATCTACAAAAGTCTACAAAACTCTAGTATTTTTAAAAGTATATGAAAGTCATTGACATTTTGAATACCTCATGACTTTTGTATACTCTTAAAATGTCTAAAATTGAATACTCCATGACTTTTATAGACTTTTTTAAAGTTGTTAAAAGTATATATTGAATACTCAATTACTTTTAGAGACTTTTTTAGAGTCTGTAAAAGTCTAAATTAAATAGCTCATGACTTTTATATATTTTTTTAGAAGTCTAAATTGAATACCTTATAATTTTATATACTTTTTTAAAGGTGTAGGTTGAATACTCCATGACTTTCATATACTTTTTTAAAGGTCTAGACTGAATACCTCATAAATTTTATATATATTTTCAAAGTATGGAAAAGTTTATATTGAATACTTTCTAACTTTTATAGACTGATTAAAAGTCTTTATTAAATATATTTAAAATTTTTAATTCTTTAAAAGGTCTAAATTGAATATAAATATTAAAATTTCTTTTTACCTTACCCGAACAATTGTAGAAAAACCCCTAAAACAATTGCAAAAAAATCCATTAACTGTTTCGCCTTTGATTTTTTTTTTTAAATATCTAAAAATAATCACCTACAATTATAACAATTTATTTTTAACCACATTGTAAAATGATTGTTACTGATCATTTTTATAATTTTATTTTAATCCCTACCCAGCAAATTGCATAAAGACCCTCAACCACCCTAGCTGGATTATTACACAAAGAACACATCAGAAATAGAAAATTACAAAAATATTCCTAAAAAATTACATAAAAATCCTATCAACGCTTAAATCGACCTCACACTCAGGAATCATTTTTTTCCTCTTCCTTCACATATCAAACCTATTTTCTTTTCTCTTCTCCTCTCTTGGACTTAACAAAATCATCGGAGCTCATTGTTACTTGTTGGACGGCGCCGGAGAAGAGATGAGAGTGGTTTGAGAAGTTTTCACATTCTCAATTTCGTTCTAGCAGCGGCGAAGGGTGGACAAAATTTACTAATTTTTTGGTTTTTTAATTTTTTATTTTAAATTCATATTATGATGTTGTTTTTGTATAATATGTTTGATTTGAGTGATATTTTGGTTGTGATTTGTAGTTGAAAAGATTTAGGTGATATTAGATATTTTTCGTTTCATGGTTTTTTTTTTTTGTTGTGAAAGGGTGATTATTATTTGATTTGATTTCAGAGAATGGCTTTGTGTGCGTGTGTTATGAACATGTTTTGTATAATATGGTTTGCGAAATCTTTGTTGTGAATTTTTTTTTTTTTTTTGTGAAATGTTTATGTGAAACTTTTTATAGGAAATCTTTTTGATGAAATCTTTTGTATGAAATCTTTTTTGTCAAATTTTGTGTGAAAACTATTTTGACTAATCTGGTTTGGTGGAAACTGTTTTGTAGAATCTAGCACTTTCGTCAGTCAGGATGGTCCAGTACGCTGACAGAGAAAATACGTTGCTTGTAAACAATTCGAAATCTTTTCTGTGAAATTTTTTTTATGAAATCTTTTGCGTGAAAAATTTTCTGTAAAATCTTTTTTGTGAAATATTTTTGTGACATCGTTTTTGTGAAAATGTTTTTGTCAAATTTGTGTGAAAACTGTTCTGACTAATCTGACTTGGTGAAAACTATTATGTAGAGTCTAACTCTTCCGTTAGTCAGGATGGTCCGTATGTTGACCACTCCTAAACCGCGGACCACATAAACACTGAGACGTATGGAAAGTGTTGATTAATTGTGGTGGATTTGATGCCATTTTTAACTTTTAGAAAATATAAGTTATTCATATACTTAATTTACATGAAATTAATTGTAATTTTTATGTGTTTCATAATATGACTGGTGTGTTTGAGTTTAATTGTTTTTTCCATCTATTAAAATAGTGTGTTATAATTTGCTTGTGTTTGCCCAGCTTACATATCACTTGAATAAGCAATAACAAGATTATTGCATTATTTTGGGAATGGAAATATACATTGCTTGAGTTTCAGTATTGAGAAATTTCATTTTATATTGTAATTAATATTGGCTCTTCATTCATGGTATCTAATTGTAACTAATATTGCGGTTAATTGTAACTAAATTATCTCTCAATCTGTTTCTTGGTATCGAATGCAAACATGCATATGATTCAATTGAACATAGCAGGGTGCCCAAGTCTCCTATACGATAATGTATGTTAACTCGGGCTACGAACCATTTTTCAGGAACACGTTTGTAAACCCAAGCATTCGGCTCATCAGCAACGTTGGTGGTGTCAGGCAGCTGCATGGACAAAAAAAGAAAATTTATTCAAACATTCAACAAGATTTCATGAAAAAGATTCACGGAGAAAACATTTTACAAAAATTATTTGACAGGAAGGATTTCACTAAAGTGATTTCACAGACATAATTCACATAAGGGATTTGAATGCTATCATATTTCACAAAATGATTTCACGGAAAATATTTCACAAAAATAATTTCAGGCAAAAATTGATTTCACAAAAAAAAAACTTCGCAACAAAGGTCACGGAGAAAAGTTTTCACGCAACCAGAACAAAATTCTTACTGGTCCAATGCTTCTTATGGAGTTACAACATTATATACATACCAACCAGAACAAAATTCATGGAGATCTAAAAATAATTAAATAGAATTTTCAATTTAAAAATATCTATCCAAGTTTGATATAGCAATATTGTAGTGAAATAAACCGGTACCATATAAATGACATTGGAATAACTATGTTTTTCATTCAAGATTTGTAATCTTGAGGCGACATATGCCTCAAAGTTGTATGAATTGATGAAGCCTGTTTTAGCTACTGGCACCTATTGAGCATCAAGAAGAACTTTGTCAGAACCAACCCAATTTGCCACAAAACAAACAGAATCGAAGAAAATAGAAAATAGAATAAACAAACTAATAACAAATCTTCAATATCAGTAGCTGAGGCATAAATAAAAGAGGAAATCGGCCAAAATGACACCAGTTATACACTAACTTTCCATAAGAACACCGGATTATTGTTTTAACTTAAAATAACACCTATTTTCAATTAAAGCCCAAACTGCCCTTAATGAGCTGACTTTTGACTTTGTTCTCTTATTCTTTTCCTGGCAAGTTTCGTTTGTGTTTTTTCTCTCTTCTTCCTCTTATAACTAAACTCTCTCTCTAGCTCTCTCTCTCTCTAAGCCACTCACGAAATCTCTTCCTCTAATGAATGATTTATGTTTCTGACTCTAAGGAAAAACTCACTCATTCTCTCTCTAACCTACTCACTCATTCACTGACGAAATCGGTTAGGCCGGGTAAGGAGGAAAGGTTTTTGGTTGCTTTTTTCAGGTGGGCATTATATTATTTTTCATTATGTTATGCTTATTTTTCATGTGAATTAAAAAATATGAACTGCCCAGCAGTTCGGGGGTGAACAAACAGTTGTCGACGAACTGAATCAGTTCTAATGGAGAATTGCTCACCAACTAATCAATTTTTGATCAGTTCTCTCACGAACTGATTAGTTCATGAGAACTGGTCTCCCACGAACTGATCAGTTTGTGAGAAGTTCATGAGAACTGGTAACTCACTCACTGATCAATTCTCCCATAAACTAATTAGAATATATCACGAACTGATTCAGAGTTGTCACGAACTAATTGAAATTTTTTTTTTCCAGTGACATGGATTGGGTAAGATTTTTGACATCATATAATGGACGCTGGGAGGAAAATCCAGACATTGGATATCAATACGTTAGTTTTGAGACGAAAGGGTTTAAAGTCCATAAGAATTTGACGTACGAGCAATTGCTAGATATCGTGTATACGGCCATGAATGTGGATCCAAATAAGCACGAATTAGATATTAAAGCAATAACTACTTGTAACATCCCGGATTTCGGGTAATGAATGTTATATATGTGAAAATAAATTTTACTATTTGAGGGGGTGAAAATGTAATTAAATGTATGTTTATTTTATGATTTCCAGCGGACCAGATTGAATAGTGAAAAATGAAAAATTGAAAACTGGACCAGAGAGCATCGCGACCTGGTCACCGCGACCACAGGTCGTGATAGCTCGCTCGCGGTGAAAAACGCAATTTTGGGCAGTGAGCATCGCGACCAGTCACCGCGACCACAGGTCGCGATGGCTTGCTCGCGATGAAATTGTCAAAATTTGGCAGAGAGCAACGCGATCTCTCGCGCGACCAAGGCGCGCTCGCGACGAAGGCGGTGCGAATGGTCCAGTGAGCAACGCGACCTGGTGGCGCGACCACAGGTCGCGACGGCGGTCGCGGTAGCGAAAAAAAATATAAAAAAAAGAAGAAGCTTCTCGCAGAAGCGAGAAAAATAGAAACAGCAAGAGGAGAGAGAAGCGACCGAGAAAAGAAAGAAAAGAGAAGAAAAAGAAAGAAGAAGAAAGAAAAGAAAGAAGAAGAAGAAGAAGGAGAGAGAAGAGAAAAGGAAGTGTAGGTGAAAAGGAAAGACGAAATCGTAGAACCAACGAAAAACACGGATTTGAGGTAGGTGTACTCTCGTTTTCGAAATCGTTTCGAGAAGTATTTCGTTTACTTTTTTCGTTTTAGTTTTCGATTTCGTTTCTCGTTTTTGCTTTCGTTTTCGATTTCGTTAAAAGTTTTCAATTTTTGTATGAAAAGTGTTTGCTTTATATGAAAAATTAAGGATTGATGCATCTATTGTTGATTTGGAACTGGTTTTATGTTAGATCGTGTTTTGATCGTGTTTCGATTGTGTCGATTTTGTTAAAAATACATGATTTATACTTTTGTATGATTATTGTTGATATTCTTGAAAAATATTGTGCGAAATGTATACTTATTGAGTACTGATTGTGAACCTTGCTTATTGTAACGGCCCTAGGATACGGAAACATAGAAATGGATATAGGAGGTTGGTATACCAGCTGGGTGTTACTGAGCAGTACTGCGCCGATACTGATTGCTACTGATGACTGATTCTTATGTACCTCCTCTTGGATTCGTCTAGAGGTTGGGAGATACGTACCTCCTCAGGATTCGTCCTGGGGGTTGGGAGTTAATGTACCTTCCCAAGGATTCGTTCCTGGGATAGGGAGTTATGTACCTCTCTAGGTTCCGTACCCACGGTCCTAGAGTTGGGAGATACGTACCTCCTCGGGATTCGTCCTGGGGGTTGGGAGTTTGACCCATATTCCAGTCCTATTATGTTTAGTATTCTAGCGGGCCAGAATTGATTGAAATTGAAAAGTGAACCGAATGATTTTATTGATAGCCTTCATTATTGACTTCATTATTGAAATTAAAGTGATCGGAATTGTTTAATACTTTGATTTTGAAATTTAATTGTTTTGAAATGGATTAGAAATGGAATATATATATTGTGATTTATTTCTTCTTAAAAGATATTTATATTATAATTTATTTAATTGAGTTTATAGTACACCCACTAAGCTATATGCTTAGCGCGTTAGTTTGTTTCTAACGCGTAGGTACCAGGGATCCGGAAGAGGCTAAGGACTGAAGAGACAAAGAGTGGCGGACAGAGTCCCAGGGATTTGTACAGTTGGGTAGCTATATTTTTGTTATGTGTATATATAATCTGAAAGCATGCATATACAGGGAATTTGTAAATATGTTTTGTAATTGATTATTTTATGATTTCTGTCCTTTATTATTTCAATGTTTGTAAATAGTAAAGTCTGATTTGTTTCATTTTATAAATTGTGATAAAAGGTTTTGATAAGTCGCACTAAACGGCAGAGTGCACAACTGTTTGAAAATGTTATAGAAGTGCTATTGAGAATTGTGTTTGAATTGAATTGTGTAAAAACAGGTTTTGGAAAGTCCGAAAAACAAACGGTACTCTGCCGAATTTTCGTAAAACGGTTATTTTTATTGATTTGGGCTCACTTGAAACGATTTATTAAATTATAATTTATATGGTTTTCGGTTTATAAAATGCATTTAGAAAGTTTTTGAAATCCGAGTAGCGCTCCTCGGGTCGGTCCGGCCGGGTCGGGTCGGGGGGTGTTACAGCTCAATTGGTACCCTACTTGATAAGGATTAGTACTTAAGGATAAGTAACTGGTTCAAATCCTGATTTGGGGGAGGCGAAGCAAAACCGTGAGGGCGTTGTGGCGGGGCAACCCCGGACGACCCAAAGCGGACAGTACCTTGTGAGTGACCGTCGGACTTCGCGGGGCAAACCTGGCATAGACAGACCAGTTTAGGCGAATCCCGGAGGTGGACGTCACAATAAAAAGGCGCCTTTTTATTGTGACATCCACCTCCGGGATTCGCCTACGCTGGTCTATGCCAGGTTTGCCCCGCGAGGTCCGACGGTCACTCACAAGGTACTGTCCGCTTTGGGTCGTCCGAGGTTGCTCCGCCACAACGCCCTCATGGTTTTGCTTCGCCTCCCCCAAATCAGGATTTGAACCAGTGACTTATCCTTAAGTACTAATCCTTATCAAGTTGGGTACCTTGTGAGTGACCATCGGACCTCGCGGGGAAAACCTGGCATAGACCAGTGTAGGCGAATCCCGGAGGTGGATGTCACACTACTGGTAAAGGAGGGAACTGTAGAACTATCGTCAACGATGATGATGATGTTGACTTTATGCTACAGGAAGACCAACATATCTTACCGCAAATATGTGTTACTCCAATTGAACGATGAGTTAATGAAGCTAATGTTGTACAAGGGAATCAGCGGTTCGCTTCAATAAGTGGTAGTAACCAGCTGTTCCAATCAGAACATGAAATCCAACATGCTACACAACTACCATTGCATCATCATAAAATTATTCCAATTAGATGATCCAATTCCATCAAGTGATTATCCAATTCCAACAAGTGATGATCTGATCCCAACAACTAATGGAGGAGACATTACATATGCTCATGAAGAAGAAAATGTCGAGCCACATGGAGAAACCAATCTCGATTCACAAGCACACTATTTAGTAGACTCAGTAGAATACCATGATGGAGGATAAGGAGGTGGTGCAGGTGATGCACCTGGGTACAGCGTTGAGGCTGGTAATGTCAACCTTGCAAGTAGTTCTGCACCTACACAGTGAGTGATTCCAAGTGTAGAGTCATTCTGGATTGGAGATGATAACATTAAGGAACCATCCACACCTACCAATATGATTTATAGTGGTCAAATATTTTCGCAGAAGAAAGATTTAAAAAGGTTGTTAGGATTATATTCATCGAAGCAAAAATTTGAATGGCGTGTGAAGAGGTCAAACAAGTTTATTTTCCATGCCATCTGTAAGATCGATAATTGCCAATGAAAGTGTCGAGTGGTGAGGTTAAGAGATTAGACGTTTTTCTAGGTTAGAGGATTTGTTGAACAACACACTTGTCCGTTGGAAGAGGTTCATAGGCAACATAGGAACGCCAGTGCTATTGCAATAGGAGAAGTGATTGCACCAAGGCTCCAACATTGCTTCGAACGCATTATAAGGCCGAAGGATATTATTGCAGATATGAAGGAGATGTATGATATTCAGCTCATGTACGGTAAAGCGCACAGTGCATTGGAGCATGCCTTGACTTTGACATATGGGTCTTCTTCTAAATCATACCAGTGGTTGCTGTCATATTGTTATGTCCTTCAGCAACAAAACCTAGGTATGGTGAGAGATATGAAAATAACCCTGACGAAAAATTTGTATATTTTTTTCATGGTCTACGGTGCTTCATTAAGGGATTTTAGAAACTTTATGCGCCCGATCATTTCAGTCGATGGAACCCATCTGAAGGATAGACACAGGAGTACCATATTTGTGGCAGCCTCCAAGGATGATAATGAACATATTTATCCGTTGTCATTTGGTTACAGTGATTCTGAAAATAATCAAGCTCGGAAGTAGTTCCTGGTATCCTTAAAAAGGGTCGTTGGAAATGTTAATGACCTGGTAATAATTTATTTTTGTCATGCAAGCATCGAAAGTGGAGTTACATTCGTATGGCCCGAAGCTGTTCATTGTATTTGTGCGTGGCATTTATCACAGAACGTCCAAAAAACTTTTCATCGGAAGGACGTTGCTGATATATTTGACCGTGAAAATAGTTGTATTGATTTTTAAAGTAGGTTTAATTTTTTAATTCCGCAATATTTATTGTTAAACAACGAACTCGGCCATCGCTAACATCTCTCTCTCTCAAGCCAACTTGGATGATGGATGACGAACTTTCGGCAAGTAGCACGACCCGACCACTGGAAGGGTACAAAGACCACGCCAATGAACTCAGCCATCGATTACGAAGAAGAATATTAATAATGAACTCTCGGCGAGGAACACAAAATCTCTATGGGTGAGTTTCTCTCTCTAGAAAGCTTTGGTAATAAGGTTGTGTGATTTTGAAATGTGAGGGTGAAATGAGTTTTGGGAAAATTTAGCTGGGTATTTTATTGAGGTGTAAATAATAATTTTTCAATTTTGATATGATTAAAAAGAATCATAATTTTGTTTGTGGTTAAAACGATTTTCTATAATATAAGGAGGTTATTTATGAATTTATCCCTAGATTAATTTGTGTGCTGAACTCATCTAGTTCTCATACAGTGATTGGTTATTCATTCTATTTGTTGTGTTCATGCATTAGAGCACATAGACAACACTTCCATTTGGGTTGAAGTCTTGCAATTTAGGATGAGCTGATTTAAGCAAGCAATTTGAAGTCAAGGACTACAAGTAAGGCCCGCGGGGTAAAAGTGATTGGGTACAACTCAACATGGTGGGATTATGAAGTCTAGCCTTAGATACCAAGAGTAATGTGGTTAGTAAGCTGAGTCTGAAATACCAAAAGTAGTGTGACTAGTAAGCTGAGTCTGAGATACCAAGAGTGGTGTGGTATGTACCAACCTGAGGGAGTCAAGAGTTATAAGCTGAAGTCCAACTTAAAGGAGTCAAGAGTGGTAGACTTATAAATTGCCTATGAGTGTAACTATATTTCAACTAGTGGATTTTTGTGATTTAAGTGGCCAAATACCTTGTTGGTTTTCCACTCTAAACCCTCATGTTTCATCGTTTTTACCTTAGTCTTACTGTTTTATGTATAATTTATGTTAAGTTAATTATTATATTCCACAGCATTTTAAAGGAATATAAAAAATTATGCATAACTTATTTACCCTCCCTTTAGGTTATTGCTAGCTTATTAGACACATATATTCCCTTTCAAAGGAATTATCAAAAAAGTCTACCTGCCACAAAAGCAGACTGGTTGGGGGATATAATATCAGGCCAAATTTCTTTCAACTAGTTTGCTGTGACTTTAATGATACTCTTGTATGCCCATACTGCACATACTAATAGGTCTAAAGTCTTTCAAGGTTTTAAGATTTTTCAGCTTAGGAATAAGCACTATATTAGTGCCACTAAAATCTCTAATGGACATTTCACCCCTCAACACCCTCAAACACACCCTAATCACATCACACCTCACCACCCCCAAGTACTTCTGAAAGAAAACAACATGAAACTTGCCTAGCCTAGAGCCTTAGTCGGTCCCATGTCAAAAACTACCCTTTTAATTTCCTCCACCCGAAAACCATCATCCAACATATCTCTCATATTAAAATCCAAACAAGAATCAACACAACCAACAACAAAATTTAAATCATCAATACCACGAGAAGAGGACTTAAAAAGATACGAAAAATACTTACAGATCACTCTAGCTATGTTATCATCGGAATTGTGAAGCTTCCGATCATTATCTTTGATTTTAGAGATTTGAGTTCTTGACTTTCATGGACGACGCATGAGCATAAAAAAATTTGGTATTATGATTCCCTGTTCTTATCGAATCTGTTCAAGACCTCTGATGCCAATAAATTTCCTACTTTTCCAATATGCCCTCTAGGTTACCCTCCACTGTCTTAATTTCCTACATTACCCCTAGATCCCCACTTCTATTATAGAGCTCTTCTAGAATCTTCTATTTATCAATCACTGCATTTTGAAGAGACTCAAATTTCACTCTACTCCACGCATCCAGCCTAGCTGCACACCAATTGAGTTTGAATCTGAGATATTGTACAAAAAGGGAAGGACTCTTCTCTCCCACTCAGAACCCACCACAGAACCACACTCTTCCTCCTTAAGCCAGAAATCCCAAATTTAAAACCTCTCTTTGTGAATTTCCTGGTTCTTTCACTTCCCTCAAAAACTAGCTTACTAGGATGGTGTCAGACAAATTAAACCCCAATTTAAAGACCTTTACCTTCGAGATGGCTTCTCTCCACTGATCATCTACAAGAGAAACCTGTCAAGACATTCTTGGATATTACTACTGCTAGCTCTCATGTTATTCCAAGTCAACCGGCCCCAAAATCCCCAAGTCTACGAGATTACAATCATCTACCGCTGAATTTAACAATCTCACATATAGATTTTTCGAAGCCATTCTTTTTGTCACTAATACTCAACAAAGAATTGAAATCACCCTACAGACCCATGGAAGGTTATCCACCCTTTGTAATCTTCGAAGAAGTTCCCATGAGGAATCCCTCATTTTCTGATGTGGACTACCATAGAAACCTGAGAAATGCCACATGAAGCCATTCTTCCTGCAAATTCGAGCATCTATGAGACCTTTAGAAAAAGATAGCACCCGAACATTCCACTCCTCCAAAAACTTCATGAACAATATTACATCTCGCAAGTGCATGAATCTATATGACAGTATAGCTTCGGCAAGTCCGAGAGTTGATCCTACAGAGATTGGTAATCTAATTAACTATGACTTTTCAAGTTAATAACTACAAAAATAAAAAGCATAAAAGTAAAAAATAAGCGATCGATTAAAAGGAATTAAAATCTAACAACTAAATTAAGTAACAACAAAGTTGTTCGGATGATGAATATATGCACAATTATTCAATACAATCAATTAACTCAAACAGATTTTTACTCAAGTTTAGGATTTATACTTATCTTTATTATGGTGATTTTTGCTTGGGTTACAGACTTAACCAAGTATTTCTAACTATTATTGTTATTACCGCTTGGGTCACGAGCTGAACAAATAACAATTAAAAATCCAGTAAACACTAAGAATTTAGAATCAATATCAATTTTTCATGGTTATGCACATAAATTAAATACCTTTTATTCACAAGAGCTATGTAATTAAGATTTAGCCATGGCAGATACATTTCATTATCTCTTAATTTCTCAGGTAATTTTAATCCTAAATCTATGACAATAATTGGTCCTTCATCAACATAAATAAGAACAAGAATATTAAAACAGTCAATAAAACAAGACTTAAATTGAATAATAAAAATAGTTAATATATTACATGAGCAATTGATTTTTATCACATTGGTTCCCTAGTATGAGTTTAATTACACAACGTGGAGAAAGAAAAAATTAAAAGAGAAATAAGATAGAAAGAACTATAGTGATCATCCAAAAGCTCTTAATCTTCTTCTAGTTCGGTTGAATTCCTCTCAGTCAAGTACGAATATTCTTGTTCTTCTTCTCTTTAAAATTTTCTTGATAGATGGAAGATGGGCTTTAATGGTGTATGGAAGAATTGGTGTGTGGAGAAGGTGATTTGATGGGGGAATGGTGCTTGGGAGCCTTCATTTTCGTTTCTTTGATGCTGAAAAGAATACCTATATATAGCTTATTCCAATTGGACTTTCCTTTTCTCGTATGGGAACCCTAAGGTGACCACTACAAGCTGCATCATGACTTGTAGGTAGCGGCAGCTAGGTCGCGGTACTTACTGGCAAGCTGCGCACTGTTACAAAAACGAGCATAACTCCCTCTAAAAAAACTCAGAATCACGAACTGTAAAAATTGCTGGAAACTAGACTTTTATATCTTCCAAGAAATATGTGGCTCGCAACTTAGTTCATCCTATGAAACTTTTGGAGGCCTCCGAAACATTACAGGTCCGCACAAGCAATCTTCATTCTCTAATTTTAGGCTCCAAAACTCTTCAATTAAGTTCAATACCTTATTTAGGTATGATAACCTACACAATGCTCACAAAACATATTAAACAACCAATTTTACATGAAAACAAAATAAAAATTGTGTGATCAAATACCCCCATACTAATTTTTGCTAGTCCTTGAGCAAAACTGAAAAAAAAATTAAAAATTAAAAAAAGAAAAAAAAAAACTAATCTACGCCACTTTTATAGGAAACACAATAGTACTTAGCATGTAAATCCCTATGTGTCCCTAGTGGACGAGTTATAGTCTCGTAAAAGTTTACCAACTACAGTACCCACAAATGTCTATCTACATGCAAATGCTTTAAAAACCACTTTAAGCAAGCTAATAAAAACCAATGAATGAAAAAACCATTAATTGAAAACTAAGTTATGTCATTCAAGTAAATGCACCATGTGTTAAGTGTAAGTCATTGCTAAAAACATCTTAGCTTGAAAACAACCACACTCAAATGCCTTACATACAATTCATATCAACTCTAGGCCTCATATAATATCGCTTTAATATTCACTTGGAACCTAGGTAACACTCTCATCAATCATATATGCAAATAAAAGTTATGCACAAGAAAATCAAAATAAATCATATATGAAATTTACAAAATGAAAGCTCAATCTCATCAAAAATAAATCTCATAAATAGAATTAAATACTAAGAATGTAGGTAGAGCATATCACATACCTCATCTTCCAAGCTAGACTTTCCAAAGGATCAGTTATGTTACCTTGGTTGTAATGTAAGACTTAGATGAATGGTTAAGAATGATAGGATAAGATAATAAAAAACTTAGGATCACACCAAGGCAATTACTTGAAATATTTCAACACTACGGCCAGGCCTCTTGATTAAATTATTGGCATCCAAGCTCTTTTGAATTTGTGCTTCACCTTCTTACTCCGTTAGGAGTGATTTTGAATGTTTGAACCAAGGCTTTTACTCGTGCACTTTTCTTTTCTCCCTTTTTTCACTTTTCTTCTCTCTCTCTCTCTCTCTCTCTCTCTCTCTCTCTCTCTCTCTCTCTCTCTCTCTCTCTCTCTCTCTCTCTCTCTCTCTCTCTATATATATATATATATATATATATATATTCTTTTCAAACGCAATGAATTTACCTAAACCGCTGTAATAAGATTGCGAGATAAGGTCGCATGAAAGCAAGAAAACAAGCTGCGACCGAGCATCGCGAGCCAATGGTCCCGAGATGATGGTCACGAATTACTTCCAGTGAGGTCTCATTGGACCAAAGTGGGATCCTAAGGTCGCAAGACACAAGGCCGCGAGTCTCAGCCTGAAGATTGATCTGAAGCCACGATGTAACACCGCGAGCATATAGTCACGAGTCTCAACCAGTGAAGATTGGAATAGGATCGCAAGGCCAAACTGCGAGCATGAGCATCACAGGATATGCTTACGATGTAACATCCCAAATTTCGAATAATTAATTTTGAACATGTGAATATAAAAATGTATGAGTGGAGGGGTGCAAAACGTAATTAAAAGTATGTTTATTTTTATGGTTTCTAGATGGACCAGATGGAGCGGTCCAGAACGATTGCATGAAGTGAAGAAAAAGTGGCAGTGAGTACCGCGACCCTCACCGTGACTAGAGATCGCGATGAGCTGCTCGCGGTGAAAAATGGCATTTTCTGGCAGTGAGCACCGCGACCAGTCAACTCGACCACAGGTCGCGGTGAGCTGCTCGCGGTGAAAAATATCAAATTCGGGCAGTGAGCAACGCGACCACCAGCGCGACCATGATACCGCGAGAGATGCTCGCGATGAAAACGGTGGAAGCCTTCCAATGAGTACCGCGACCAGGTGGCGCGACCACAGGCCGCGATGACGGTCGCGATGACCGAAATGATATAAAAAAAAGTTAGCTTCTGTGAGAAGCCATCGAAAATAGACAGAAAAGGGAGAGAGCAGAAAACGGGAAAAGAAGAAAAAGAAGAAGAGGAAGAAGAGAAGAAGAAGAGGAAGAAGAGGAAGAAGAGAAGAAGAAGAAGAAGAGAAGGGAAAGAAGAAGAAAAGAAAAGAAAGAACAGAGGAAGAGAAAGGAAAGAGGAGGAAGAAAAGAAAGAAAGGAAAAAGGAAAACTCAGAAGGAAAAGGGCGTAGAACCGGTAAAACAGTATCCAGGTTGGTGTACACACGTTTCTGAATTTATTTTCGATAAAGGTTTTGATTTAGTAAGTCTGGAAATATAGTTATGGATTATATATATATATATATATATTCGTATTGATTTGTTTATCTACTCGTATTTCATTTTTGCATATTGTTGGACTATTTGTGCAATATTATGCTATTATAGAAATTCGAATAAAAGCGTATATTCTCAAAACCTGGTTTACAATTATTGTTTGGTTTTCCTATTTATGGATTTTGATTGAAATTGATATTCGTTGATTCCTGAAACCAAAGAACTAATTTGTTATGATATTTGAACGGCCCTGATATATGTATAGGGATATACGGATATAGGAGATTGACATGTCAATTGGGTGAATATATGGCAGTACCGTGATTTATGATGCCTCTGATTGTTGATTATGCGAATACCATTTTCTCGTAAAATGGGAAACCGACTGTTTAACATAGATACCATTTCCTCGTGAAATGGGAAACCGACTGTGAGAATATTCGGATACCATTTCCTCGTGAAATAGGAAATCAACTGTTTATATAGGGATACCATTTCATATGAGATGGGAACCCGACTGTAAAACCCGTAATCCAGTCCTGTAAACCCTGTTATGTGTATCACGGGCCAAATTGAGAATTGATAGTTAGAAAATATTATGGAAAATAAAGAAATGATATTGAAATTGAAACCCAGAAACTTTTGAAACACTTTGTGTTTATATCGTTTTTGTTTTATATATTTATATTTCTGAAATTCTGTTTTTAAGCTTTATTGTTTATTTATATATCTTTCTGAATTTCTGAATTTACAATTTAGTGTTTTATATGATATTGAAATTTATTTTAGTGTATACCCACTAAGCATTATTGCTTAGCGCGTCGGTTTTTATCGCGCGTAGATAACAAGGATACTGAGGAGGCCAAAGATTGAAGAGAGAGTTGTTGACAGAGAGCCAGAGTCACTACATTTGGGTAGATATATAAATAGATTGTTGTATAATATGTGTAGATTGCATGCATATACAGAGATTTGTAATTGTAGTTTATATTTGTGTTTTGTAATTAAATTGTTTTATGATTTCTGTTTTTGATTCTCAAATGTTTGAAATTAATGAATTATGAATTATTTTATTTTAGTACTGTTTGAAAGTCGCACTAAACGGCAGAGTGCGCATTTGAATGAAATGATATTTGAAGTGTTGTGAATTATATTTGAATTGAGTTTGATCTGAAACAGGTTTTGGGAAATCAGAAAAACAGAGGACACTCTGCCGAAAGTTTTAAAACTGAATTTTAATGGGCTCACTCGAAAAGGTTTTCAATTTATAAACATAATTAAGTAAAGTTTTGAAAACCCGGTAGCGCCCCCTGAGTCTATCCAGATGGGTCGGGTCAGGAGGTGTTACACACGAGTTGCAACCAGAAGCACTAGGACACACAGCGACTAATAGGTCGCGAGACACACGCAACTCAAGATCATGAACACATGCCCATGACACACAATCGCGAGTCACAACCAGAAGTCCGGATTGAACAAGCAACCACCCACTTCAAGTATAACTTTTTGTCGCAACCTTGCAACTGAGGAACTAATGAGATTCTTGGAGGTGGCTAAACTTAATGTGTTTACACAACAAGTTACATAACTTAAGCATGAACGTTTTCGAAACAATGCGGGAAATGAATACAGACAACTACATACAAACTAACTAGTTTGAACACTAGCGAACATGAAATCCTAGTATGCATGCATCTAATGTTGACCAAAGATGCAGGGACACAAATACTTGATATGTGTGTGGGCTTAATCTTTTGAAAGCTAAAGCCAAGCTATTGCTTACCATTATGCACAAGCTTTTCGAAGATTGAAAAAAACTTAAATCTGCTTGAAACTTGAAGCGCTGAAAGTCCTAAGACACTAAACACTAACGAATTACAAGCTAATGAGATTTTAGTACGGAATTAAACCAACTCTAAGACATATAACCTTACATGTCCCTTTTTACCTTAAAACCTATACTTTGATCCATATAAATATCCTCATATAGTTCTTCATTGAGAAATGTAGTTTTGACGTCCATTTGATAAAGTTCCAAATCCAAATGAGCGACAAGCTAGAGTTAGGCGAATTGAAGCAATCTTTACTACCAGTGAGAAAGTTTCCTCATAGTCAATACCTTCATTTTAGGGGTAACGTTTCGTTACGAGTCGAGCCTTATACCTTTCTATGGATCCATCTGCCTTGCGTTTAAATTTTAGAACCCATTTGTTTCTGACAGTCTTACACCTAGGTGGAAGATTCGCCAAGTGCTAGACTTGGTTCTTCTTCATTGAAGGCCATTTCTTTAATCATTGTAGTTTTCTATTTCTTAGAAGCATGAGAAGAAAGAGTTTCTTGATAAGTGTTATGCTATTCTTTATCTTGTAGACAGCAAATGCTTCCCCCTCAATCTCAAAACGACGACCTGGGATGTTAACAAGTTTTCTGTTACGTAGTTGTGGATCTTGGGAACTAGCATCTAGTTGTACACTCCCACTAGGCAGAAAGTTACTCCCTAAATTCGAAGTTGAATTTTGAGTATCTTCTTTTGGGTTATCCATCTCAAAAAACCCAAGATTTCTATCCACATCTCCTCTTCCTAGAAATTCCTTCTTAAGGAAATCTACATCTTGTGACTCAATTTTAATTACACTTCCATTAGGTTATTCACCAAGCATCGCATATCCTTTTGATTCATTAGAATATCTTATGAATATGGATTCATATGCCCCTAGGCCTAACTTCATATGTTTGTAAGAAGTAGTGTGAACATACTCTGCCGATCCTCATGAGCGTAAATGGTCCAAATTAGGTTTTCGCCCAGTCCATTGCTTATAGGAGTTGAAGGAACTAATTTTAAAGGCACACTGTTAAGGATGTAGGCCGCAAACAATAAACCATTCCCCGAAAGGATGTTGGGAGGTTGGCTTGCGCCATTATCAACCTAACCATTTCCAGCAATGTATGATTTTTCATTTTTGCTATACCATTTTGTTGTAGTGTGCCAGGAATCGTTAATTGTCTTTGGATCCCTTTTTCATCACATAATTTATTAAAAAAAATTTAGATAGATACTCACGGCCACAATCAGTTCTGAGAGTCTTAATTGTTCTCTCCTTTTGATTCTTAACCAGGTTCATAAATCTTGTAAAGCATTCCAATGCTTCTGAATTATGAGATATTAAATAGACATGACTATATGGCGTAAAGTCATCTATGAAAATCATGAGATAGGTGGTACCATGCCTTGCCCTCACATTCATTCGACCACAAATGTCGAAGTGTATTAACTAAAAAGTAATTAATGCTCGAATGGCTTTTCCAAAGGGTTTCCTAATTGAATTTCCAACCAAACAATGTTCACATGTGGGCAAGTTAATTTTAGCGATTTCGCTCAATTGGCATTCTCTAGCTAATATATTCATTCTATCTTGCTCAATATGGCCTAGTCTAGCATATGCCATATAATTGAATTATTATTTGTAGTAGTCTATAAGAAATAATATTGTTATTATTATTTGAATAATCAATATCTAAAACCATCTAAAGAAAAACCACAAACATAATAAATTGTTCTTAAATAAACCTCACAACCAATACTTTGGGAAGTAAATTGAAACCTTATTTAAGCAAACTAACAATTGATAATAAATTTCGCCGAGCTTCAGGAACATATAGGACATCATCATGCAGCAACAGAGTGTGCCCACTGCACAATTCCAACTTGTAGGTGCCATTGGCTAGTACCTACACGCTAGCTCCATTCCCCATGTAGAGTCCACGACTCCCTTTTGAAATTCGGCGATAATCGACAAAATCAACTCGGTTTTTTGCAAAGTGTTTGGTGGCTTCTGAAGTTACAATCCAATAGGGATGTGAGCGAGCAATCATAACATGGCTAAGAACAAAGTACCTTTTTTTACGTTTGTCTCTCTTGCGCTTGGTGGTTTTCGCCTTCTTAGGCACAGATCCATTTTGGAGCATGATTCTTGCCCTGCACGATCCATCACCTGCCACATAGGAGTGAGGGATGGAACCCAACCTATGGCTAGGCGGGGCTTAACCTGGCCTGCCCCAGCAGAATCAAAAATTAAATATATTTAAAAACTTTTATATATTTCCAATACGCCTAATTTCAATCAACAAATTACCAATTACCATTCATTAATTTGGTATACTATCTTTTACCATTTTTACTAAATAATTAATTACGAATTCACTATCTTCTTTTACTCTTATGCTAATTTGCTCACAATATCTCCAACATCAATTGTCGATTAAATTGAAAGTGGTTATTAGCTATTTTTTTATTTTTCTTTATCATTTTATTTTATTTTATTAATAGTAATTTATTTATTTTCTAAGTTAGTTTTTTTTTTTTTACTTTTGCATGTCAAATATTATAAGTCTCGAACATGATAAAAGTTGGATTATTTATTACTTTAAAAAACAAATGTATTGTGTTTTTTAAATTCCTACAGCCAGTTATATACTCTCATAAACCTGAAAAGAAAGATAAATACCACTTTAGCTAAAAGGAGAAGCGTCATATTGCTATGAACATAAATTTTACTTCATAATTTTTTGAAATTACAAATTTTTATTGTAATTATTTTTTTTTTCATTTATGCTAATTAGAATTCCTTTTTGTAATGCACATATTTTTCACTTCATAATTTTGTAAATCAAGAATTTTTTTGAGATTTTTGAAATTATAAATTTTATAATTTTGATAATATGAGTACTTGTTTATGTGATTTTTGTCTTCAAAATTTGTGAAATTAAAATTTTTTTGATCTATATTATTTATGAAATGATAACTTGATTTGTGTAGACATTAAGTTATTTTAAGATTGACATAAATACAAATTGATCTATGGGTAGTTCTGAAGTTGTGGAGACAACATAATAAGTATAATAATCAACGTTATAATTATAAGGTGGTGATACAAATCATCAAATGTTCTCAATATGGGACCAGGATCCTCGCCTCACCTAACCTGTACTCACCTTCTTTTAATCTCATAACACATAAACATTATAATAAATAAATGGTTAGGATATGATTACTTTTCACTATTACTTTATTAACATCCAATCACATGCTTCAAAAAAGATGAGTAACAAAGATGAGGTGAGAAGAGAATCCAAATTCTCTCAATATGTGTCATGTTAACCACCATAGTCTCACATGAGCCTAGAAAGTAACGAATTCCTGGTTGGATTTGTTGTTCATTTATTAAGTTGTTACCAGTTGTTTTTAGTTTGCGAATCATAGTCGATGTCGTTCTAAGATCAGGCTTCATAGTATGATTTAAGCGCATCTTATAGGAGTTAAACTTTAGTGTTAGTACTAGCAATCTAATACTATAGGTTCCACTATACTTGAATTTTAGGGCATCCCACATCTCACGAGCAATGACATACTCCTTAAATGTGCTAATCAAGTCATTGTGCATGCTGCTCAACATGGTAAAGTGCACACAACGATCTTTCTTAAGCCAACTCTAGTAGGCTTCTTGATCGCGACAGTGTTGAGCAATGTTGCCAGCCTTGGGTGCGGCATCACTTGGGTCAAGATTTCAAAAACCTCTGGCTCATTAAGGATATATTGGATCTTGTGGTGCCAAATATCATAATTGTCACCATCCAATTTTTCTCCTTTATTTAAATCAGCTGCAATTTTTTTTTGAAGCCATCTATTCATGCACATAAGGATAAACATATATAAATTATTAGCATACAACACATGCTCATTTTTTAGCACAGATTCTAGAATAATTTTAGGCACCGTTTGGTGTGCGGAATTAGATTGGACTATTTTATGGGATTGGATTGGATTGAGATTAGGTTGAATTAAATTTAATTAAATATAATATTATCTATTATTTGGTGTAACATATAATAGAACTAAAATAGTCCAATCCTATATTTGAGATATTTGGGATTAGACTAAAAATAATTTGATAAAATATTTATTATATAGTTATAAATTAATAATTTTAAATATAATTGGTCTATTAAAATAGAGACACATGAATTATAATTAAATTAAAATTAAAAAAATGATTGAAAAAAATATAAATTTTGTTTTTAAAAAAAATTAGTTTAAATTATATTAATCTATTATAAATTAAGTTAAAAAAAAACAGGTTATAAATTCAAAAAAAATAAACAGACTTAATCAAGATAAAGAGAGAGAGAGAGAGAATGGAAAGAAAATGTTATCTCATGAGAGAGGGGAGAGGGTGAGGTAATAAATATGTGGTGGGTCCTATTAAAAAGAATTTGGTGGGCCATCATTTTTTTAGTGCAAGGATTATTAGTGGTGGGGGTGCGTGGATTTGTGTAATCCGGTTATTGGGGGGATTAAATTAGTATTTGGTATTGTGAATTTTTTCTCTTAATGCATCACCAAACACTGGATAGAGATAAAAATAGTTTAATCCAGAGTCAATCTTTTGTGCCAATCATCGCCCTAAGGCTACGTTTGGTGCACGAGATTGGATTAAATTATTTTTTAGGATGTAATGGTATTTGATTGAATTGGACTAGACTGGACTAAATTAATACTATGATGTATTTGATGCCATATATGATTGAAATAAAAATAATACTATCTCTTATTTGGTGTTGTATGAGATTGGATAAAAAATAATTATATTTTATTTTTAATATAATGTGATATTAATTAAAATAATATTAGATTAAATTAATAATAAAATAATAATATTTAATTTAAAAAATTAAATATTTTTAATATTTTTAAAATAAATAAAACTGTTTAAATTAATTATAAATAAAAATATTATTTTCAGTTGAAATTTAAAAAATATTAAATGATTAAAATATTTTTAATAAAATATAAGAAATTAAAAAAAAATGAGAGGGAGTCCTAAGATACAAAAAAAAAAGAAGATGAAAGTTAAAAAAAAAAAAACACCGAAGAAAAAGAGAGGATAAAATAATCCTCTTAATTTGAAGAGGTTTATTTTGTCCTCTACTAGTGGGATAAAATCAGGTGTGGGTTAAAAATAGTCCACTATTATTATATTATCAAATATGTGATTGGACAATTTTTTATCCAATCCTACTCTAATCTTGGTCAACAATCAGGCCTAAGGGTAATAATCATAATCCCTTTATAGTTTGGGGTATCAGACAAAACGCACCTTTTAGAGTATCTCCAATACTATTATACATTTGGAAAAATTAAGTGTCACATAGGATTTATATTTAAAAAGTTAAGAAAACATTCTCCAATACAATTATCTAACTTTAATATTAAAATGATGTGGTAAAAAAAAAAGTTAGAGAATATCAAGTAAAGTTTCTAATTGTAGATATCCTCCTTGATATGCTGATTAGGATTTCTAACTTTTTCCATCAATAAAATTTTAACATTTTGTCAATGCATTTAATTATCATATTGAATGGAGACAGAATGTAATAAATGACTTGTGATGATTGGTTTAAAATTACTATTTATATATTCACATTGGAGAAGTGAATATGCATTTCTATAATTTTTTTGACAAGGTAGATCCAAATTATTTAGAACTGCTGATGTGACACTATTTAGATACTTAAAAATACATATTTATATTGGAGATGCTCTTAGTTTTATTTATGGTCAAATTATCTCCCATAATTTTATTTTATAATCAATTACCCATTTATCTTTAATTTTTGTTAAGCCATAAATAAAATTAGAGGGTGTGTTTTGTCTAATACCCTAATCTATAGAGGGATTCTGATTATTACCTTTTAATATTTGTAGTCATTTACTTATATACCCTTGATGCCATCAAATTTTTAAGGGAATAGTTAAGGGTATTTTAGAAATTAAAATTGACAGCAAGGGAGAGTTTGATAATAAAATGAAATTATGAAAAGTAATTTGGTCTTAAATGAAACTAGAAAATTGTTTTGTCTAATACCCGAAACTACATGAGATTATAATTATTAATAATTTAATAATAATTTAATAACCTCCACAAGTCACAAAATTAAAAAAATTGCTGTGGTCTAAGTCATAATCATCTTCCAACAAAATAAAATTTCTAGCACTATAATCTTAACATGTTTCTAAAAAAAAAAATATCACATTAATGGTAATTGCAAATAAATAAATCAACATATTAAATTATTTTATTTTGCTATTAAATAAGCAACTAATAGTATAAAAAAAAAATGACGCATCAATAACCAAGTATTCCAAGAATATTGACTTAAAAAAATATTTTATTTATTCTAGAATAAAATAAAATAAATCACAAAACAAAAAAAAAATTAAAAGACAGAAAAAAATAACACAAAAAAAAAATACTTTCGTTTCGTGTTTTTGGGCCTGGCCAGGCCTACGCAACCCTCAGGCCATGTACATTTTTTTTTTCTAAAAAAAAAAAAAAAAAAAAAAATTCACTGTTGCTATAAGATTAACAAAAAAATAAAAAAAATCCGGAAATTAATTTTTTTCTCTTTTGTAAAAAATTAACTCTCGAACACAAACATTTGAGCCAATATATATATATATATATATATATATATATATATATATATATATATATATATATATATATAGAGGCAAGAGAGTTGAACATCAATAGTCTACCACATGCAAGAAAATTGGGATCAAAACAGAGCGCGGCAACCGACGAAAAACAAATATTCTCCTATATAAAGACTTTGCATACCTCTGTTTTTGCACATTTCTTTTCATCACGAAATATGTAGATCACCATCTGCGATTTGATACCAATGTCAGAAGTGTGTTCTGATACCAAGTGTATACTCTCGGTGCTAAGTCATAGCTACAAACAAGTACTAGTTTAGGATGCACTAAAGGAAATCTCACGATACTCCAATTGTTATGCTCACTGTGTACAATTCACAGTGCCAGAACTGCAACGGAAAACTAGCAGTTTACTATTTTTTTGTATAAGGTATATCTTACATTATTTTATTCTCTATCGTCTACCTCATCTTGAAAAAAACACAGAACGTATATAAATAAGAATTATCCTCTTAATTTTCATTAAAAATTAAATCTAAAGCCTCCATTAACGTATGCTTCTCGAGATATTAGAATTCAATGCTCGAATTGTCTAACCACTAATACAAATGCTTCAAATATGGAACGCCATAATTTTTATAATTTGACAAGAAATGTAGATAGCAATTTGTAGTCATTTCTCCTTGATGATAATTGAAAATATTGAAATATTAAAGATTTTTTTTTTTTGGTAAAATTATTTCCTAATTTTAAAAACAATAATTAGGTTAAAAAGCTAAATTCAAGAGAAGAAAACAGAAGGAAGAGATATTCATCCATTTATTATGTGAAACAAGAGGGTAGGGAAGTACTTTAGTACACTTACCAAATTAATTCCAACTCTAATAAAAAATAAAAAAAACATTAATAATTACAATGATGAGGCCTAAACAATTGACAATAGTTTTTCATTTAAATTTGAATACAATGTATGAAAATAGAAGTTACAATTTTTCTATATTTCATATTCTTGTAAGACTCAAAACACAATTCTTATAGATCATTTTTTTCTTTTTCTATAATATCACTCCATTATTGTAAATGACTTTGCCTTTTAAGCTATTTTACTACAGTAACTAGTAGTATCAGATTACAAATGAGTACAATGACTAGCTTTAGGTTGGTTGGACCTTTTCTAGTTGCAGGTTTTCAATGATTTCAATACATTTTTCAAGCAATGACTTTGCCTCCCCATTTTTCTCCACCTCATACTGATGAAGTAGCTCACTCTTGAAGATGATGTCTGTGTAGGCGACAAATGGAATTTGTCTATATAGCTTGAAGATTCTCAGGAGGCATTCTGAAGCAGCGATGTGAACCTGAATTGGGAGACGGCAACCGGAAACAACTAAATAAGATGGCATCTGACATAACTGGAATACATTTGCAGTTTTTACTTCTATATTCAGGGAGATACGTGGTCAAATGAAAATTATAACAGAAAAAAAGTATGCCTAAAACATAAAACAGTCCTTTTTTTCAAATCTACATGATGCAGAGAAAAAACCTTAATACAGATTGCCACAAAAGCATATGATTTCAGAACCACTGGATCATTATACTACCGTTTTATGGAATGTTTACAGGTCTAGTTGACAGACAGGTACTTGGGGCATCAGAGAGTAACGAAAAGTTGTAGTAACATCAAATAAACATGAAGGTCCTGTACATAAGCCTAATAAATGAATACTCAATATGGATTCTTGAAGCAGCTTGCAAAAGATATGCACTTAAATAGGTGGGCAAGAATGCCTATTAGATTGGCCTACCAAGACAGAATCAAGGCCAAACGCAATCACGATCAAAACCACACTGAAATCCAGATACTCTTAGATAGCAAAATAAAACAGCACATTATTAGAATCATAGTAAGAAGCTCTGATTCTTCATGTCAAATATCATCTTCTGGAATTTTTATCGACCACATCAGTACCTTGTGGCACTGTTGTTCTACTTCAAAGTCATGTACAATAGCTATGAGTGAAGAGGCATCAGACACAAGTTTTCCTCAAAGCTCAAATAATCATTAACCAGAAGAAATGTATAGTACCGATCAAATAATAAACGAAAAAAAAAATAACATACCTGGGCAATCTTTACAGTGCTTATACATTCTACTACTTTAGGGGACAGTGAGTGCAGCAACTAAACAAATAAGAAATATTAGTCCAACGCTAGACATGAACTTTGAAAATATATTCTGAGACAAATATGGGCTCTGATTACCTCCTGAACTATAAAACTTATGCCAGCATGTGAAGAGGTTCCCTCAGGGTCATTCAAATTATTCTCGAGCCTTGAGCAAAGTTCTTTAATTGATGAAAATGCAGACATTTTGACTGCCCATAAAAGTGGAATCAATAATGTTACTGGAATGGAAAATTATCCATGAGAAAGAAACTATGAATAAAGAAAATACCTGTCCACGGAAATCCAGCTGACAGGGAAATCAAGAAAATTTGCATCAAGTTCTTTTTCTGCTCAAGAATATCATTTACACATGCTGCATGAATGCAAGATGTTACGCAATCTAGAACTTTGTCCAGCGGGATAGAAGAATTTGCATCTTCAGGTTCTGCAAAGGCAAAGCATACTCAGACTAATAATTCAACTTGTAAAGCTTAATTGCATGTTTACATAGTAGTTCAATGCACGGAAGTGAGAAATGCAGGAAGTTCTTGGGTAATGCCATTTTTTATCAGTATGTAGGCTGCAAACTATAAGACCAGACTGTAAATAAACGGAATTTTCAAGTTTTATTACTTCATTGAAGGACAAGAACTGATGACCCTGGCTGTAACAAGTAAAAAGACTGAAAAATCAGTATATATGGATGTATGTATCATGTATGTAAAAATTCAAATGAAATATGCTTAAAGACTGAAAAATCAGTATATATGGATGTATGTATCATGTATGTAAAAATTCAAATGAAATATGCTTGCTCTCTCTCTCCTCTCTCTAGACTTTAATGCAGCAACTAATGTGAAATCTCAGATGTAATAAGTTCTAGTGCCACTAAAGAAAATGCAACAATCCAAGTTAAAATATGTATTTGTCCTGTTGTAATTTCAAGAATTGAATGAACTATTATAAAGATCAACTATTTTAATGTCATAATTCTGAACAGGAATAAGAATGCTAGCATCTGATTCAAAAACTAGGATTATGTACGACCTTCTTTAGAGACATCACTTGCCAAAGGTGCTTGCCCAGATCTCCTAGGAACAGCAGAATTGCACATTTCAAGTAATAATGGAAAACTGATATTGAAGAACTCTGGATCACCAAAGGCTTTTATCACCTGAAGACATGGCCAAACAAAAAAATATAATAAATAAGAAACAAGAAACTATACACGTTATATTAGGACCTGAGCTAAAGTACAAGATCAGCAGTCACAGATTAAAGACTCTTAACATATGAAAGTGACCAATCTGTGAGAATACAGATATCTGACTTCCCATTAGCCTTTAACACCTGAAATCGTCATGTATGCTAGCAAAATATTGTAATTTCAAAATAAAAAAATTGTTCCTAATTCAACCTTCTAGCGAAGAAATATGTTTGGTGTTGTCAAATAGTTTGATAAAGCAGATAGACATCAATGCTTACTTAGATTTGTCAACACCTCAAAATTTGACATAATGCTGCTCAAACTGAAAAGAAACTCATCAAATTTATGAGACATTTCGACAGTTGTACGACTACTGGGGTTGAGCGAGAATCAACAGAAAGAAACATCTTGAAACTAATTCAGTGATGCTTTTATACTTATTGAGGTTACCTACCTGTCAGAAGTTCAAGGTTGAAGTTGAAGACTAGGAAAAGTGCACGTTTAAGTTCTCAAACACTGAAAATAAGGATCCAATTTTCTCAATCTCATTATTATGTTATGAATCTGTCTAGGAATAACTATATGATGAGCCTTATCTTCTGCATATACTATAATATTATAATTTAATCATAATCAAGTTCCTTTCTAGAAACTGTACATAATCATAGTTTGATTTAACTTTTTACATTTTGCAATTTGGTTTTTCATTTTCTTTTACAACTTTTACTTTTTGGTTTAAAGTTGGTAATCATTTTAATTATTGTATTTTACTTTCTGCTGCAAAAATTAACATTGTCAGAGATACCACTGAGATGTTAAGACAGGCTAATCACCTCACAAGAGAGTATGGACAGAAACTCATAAATATTGCTAACTAATGGTGTTTGGAAATTAAGTAGTGTTATAGTAATCACTACTAATTTATATCATACAAAATTGTCATCATAATAGGTGAGCTAAGAACTTTAACTTTTAGTTATCAGGAGCATAAAAAAAGTCACCAATTCATGAGCCACAATGCAAGATATAAATTGTTTAACATAATATCAGATTGGGAAGCAGCTGCTATGGTCTCCTGAGACCTCCATATGAAAAAAGAGTTATATCAACCTTTGATGGGAGAAATTAGAACAATTAAACTGAGTATAAAGGCCCAGTAGACCTCTAAGAAGTGACAGAGAGAAACCAGAATTTTTGTGGACTAAATTTAAAATTAATAATGGTCTATTAACTATAATAGACAAACTATTTCAATTAGTCATAAGTACTCATGAGTTTGACAGCTCAATATTTTCAGAGTAAGATGGCATTATGATGAATACTTGGCAAAAAACCATCATTGAATATTTACCTCTTTGAGACATGACAAAGCTGCTTCACGATATTTCTTGTCCTTTTTTGTGCATGAAGAAGATACCATCTTCAGAATGGCTAAGGGAGTGGCAGGATCTCCAATAGCGATTGCTTTATGGCAAGAAGTAGAAATAGCAGCTATTGCATATAGAAGGGCATCCTTTCCCTGTCACATTTGAAACTATTAATAGAGGCAACTAACACTATAACACAAGCGAAGTACCCTATTCTCTTACCCTATGATCAAGATTTCAATAAAGAAATAACTATCATAAAATGCTACTCAATAGTTTATTTTATAAGAAACTATCAGAAGTTCAGTAATTAAATTTTAAATACAAGTGGTCCAGCAGACCACAAAGATCACATCAAAATTGACCAAAGAATAAAAAAACAGAAACACATAATACCACTATACATTCATCAAAATGTTACGTCAAATGTTGAAAGTACAGTATGACACATCTTTCGTAAAAGCATAAGTTAAACTACTTTTCGAGCTTCGGAATCTGACATTTCACTTATCAGAGCTTAAAGAGATCTCCCTACCTCCCATAAACGACCTGGAACTTCCTTCATGATAGATTCAAGAAGAACATGATGATAAGAAGACAGTGATCCACCCAAAACTTCTGCAAGCTTGCAGATTGCTTCAGCTGACTATCAATGAGAGTAGCAAACAGACAATGAAATATCTAAAAGAAAGAACTGAGAACCGTGGGCCAAAGAAAAAACTAGAATGGAAGGTCTAAGCAAAAGCTAATCGCTACCTTTCTTTTACTTGACCATGATGATGATGTAATGCTCTCACAAATAAGAGAAATGATTTCTGACAAATACAATTGAAGGGTGACCCGATCACCACTTGTATTTTCTTCCCATAACTCTTCAAAGAGACCAGAAACATACTTGTCATCATCAAATCTGGAAGGAAATTATCACAACTTTTATTTCAAATGGCCAAATATAAACAAAAAGAATGAATAAATACTACATGATTAAGTATATAAATAAATAGATGTTGGGCAAACCCATTGGAGTTTTAATACCAGTCCCGCTTGTGTTTACTGCCGTAATAAATAAAATACCACTTATCAATGTGATGAAAACATAGTTAGGAGAAGCACAAGACAGAGGGTGAGAAGAGAGGAAGTGTAGCTGCTAGAGGAAGAAGTTGAAGACAGTGAGCATCGCGCCGGTCGCAACGGTAAGTCGCGATGCTCATTGGAATGGGGGCGTTGTGGAGAGAAATATATCCGCAACTGAGGCTGCAACTTCCAAGTTGCGACCCAAGTCGCGACACTGGGCGATGGTTTGGAGATAGAGAGTATTGCGACCGAGGCCATGACTGCCAGTCGCGACTTGCGGTAGCGATACGATGGCGGTGGACATTAAACCCTAATTTCTGCACTTTTCTTATTTAAAGCTATTTCGTTTTTAGACTTATCTAGACCTATTTTCCAAGGATATTTTAGTTTTTCTTAGTCTTTTCCTATTAAGTATATATAAAATGCTACTATTAGGGTTGTATTCATCTTCTATCATATTAATCAAATTAAGTTCTCTTTGTCTTTTGGTTATTCTCCAAAGACACAAAATCGGCTCTTCTTAAGATTCTTGCTTGAAATTAGCTTGGGCTAGGGTTAAAGCTAATACCCTAAGTTCTAGAAAGTTAGGAATCCCTAATAAGGTGACTTAATTCAAAAACCTATCTTGTGTGAGAATTTATTGTTGCCCAAGTTAGGGTTTGTTGTTGGATCTAGACCTAAGTTCTCAACACAATGTTTTTCCTTTTCAAGTAACCGCTAGATTCAAAATCTTAAACTTGTAGGTAAAGGTCCAAATAATAATATTTAAAAGCACCCTTGCATGTGCAACTCATATGCCTCACCCAAACACAAACACAATCACAAATAACAAATACAAGGTACCATGTCAGATAACTGCTAACTTGAAGCTTAAGCTTCTAAGTGCAGGTCCAAACAATAATATATAAGTACTCCCAAGACTTTTATTTATTTGGCGGATCCCACTTAAAGTCACTATTATAGAATATCAAGATATTCTCAATAAGTCAAAGTACATAGAAATATCAAAACAAAACAAGGCAGTTCATGTTGCAGACGCACATATGAATATTATTAAATCAACCTTACTTTGGAATTTAAATTATTTAAATGAAAATTTTTATATGGAGCTATTAGAATCAATAATTACTTTGCATAAGTGGTATTATAGTTCTTATAAGCTGTTCAGCATATAACCGTTTATGGTGATGGACTCAATTTAAAGTATATGATTTATAGAGAGTAACACCAATTAAATTGTAATTTAACTATTATTTAGTAGAGCCTGCGTGCTTACTTAAAATTCATTACTTCTTTATGAATTTTGGTAAATGCTCCAGTCATGACAAGCTTTAAGCAATATGATTCCACCGAATCAGAATATACCATTATCTCGAGGATTTGATGTGTTTAAATTTTGTTGTAAACATCCTATGTGTGATTTTCCTCAAGATCAGTTAAGAACTATCCAATGCATCTAAAGTAAAGGTTAGAAGACTAACCGCATGCAAAAATCATAGCGCGATAATTGTCAGAACTTAGAAGAATAAGTGATATCTAAAATCAACCTAAAGATGAACTGATTCATACCTTGAAATAAATATAACTGGAACAATCACTGCATGATATCCGCTCAAAACATCTGAAGCCATGGATGAATAGCTTTTCAACAAAATTGCACATGAAATTTGAGCATTCTTATCACCAGTATGCAAAGCAGCTGTTTCTTCAATCAACTTTTGCGCCAGTGAGGGAGCTGCATACTTCAAAACTGAGGCACAAGAACTTGCGAAAGCACGTTTCACGACAGCACTTTTCTCCTCCGTCACAACTGGAAACAGCAGCCTCAACAACATGGTTGTAAATGGCTTAATATCCATAACAACCTTCTGAACCAGTAGACTGATAAAGCTGGCAACACCTACCCTGAAACAGTAAATTCACAAGTCACAAACAGCGTGTACTGGTTCTCTACACAGTTATTTACATAACAATGAAATTGTTCTGGACAGAAATTGGTAGTTGGGAGCCCTCTCTTCTTGCAGTTCAGTGTCTTCAGGTATTTCCTAAAGATTTTTGGTAGATCTTCCTTTGAAACTAGTAAGAGAAAAAATTCCGTGGATGAAAAAATGTTCCTCTTAAACATCCATTTTCCTAATACTTTTAGCATCCATACACAGAAGGAAGCTCAGGGTGTAGATATTTCCCAGTACCCTTAAATTGTGACATTGTTAGAAATTGGCAAATTTACCCACCTAGTGTTTAGGCCGACGCTAGAACGAACCAATCGAGCAAGACGATGAACCAACAGATCCAGTGACTCAGTATCAACAACATTTATGCAGAGGTCAAGAGTATCCCACATGGGAGAGCCTTTTGCAATTGAAATTCTCAAACTCTCAAGCTTTTCTGTTTGTATTCCAACATTTGCTGCATGCAACTAGTAAGAGAAAAAGTAAATATGCAAATGAATGATACAAGATAAATTTGACAAAATCTTAAAAAAGCTGAAAGGGCAAAAAAAAAGTTAAGAAAAAGAAAATTAAAGAAAGCTTTATCAAACCTCAATATAATTGAGCCCTTGGTCTTCAAGGCTCGATAAACTTTCTAGCATGCAACAAACTAAATCAGATAGGTGTGGACGAATTGCAATCCCTGCACCCTATAAAGAGAATAAAGAATCCCAAATAATGTAGAGTCCATAAAACTTTCAGAAATATCATTTGAAGCTACAAAAAGAATAAAGGATCTAACATTTGACCAACAAAAAAGAAAAAAGGATCTAACATTTCCAACGATGGGACCAAGGAGTAAACAAATTATCAACATCATACGAATAACTTACATAAAAGTTGGACAAAACAAAACAAAACAATTAACAAGTCTGATATTTGTGCAAATGGTACATGAATGCTTAACCAGTGAATAGTCCATGAAAAACACAAGAAATAAGTGGATTTTAATTACATACAACATTCTGAATTATACATAACAGCAAACTTCATGTTGCTGATTCAAACTAATATCAGATATCCATCCTCAATTCTCATAGCATCTGGACTTACAACCATGTAATTGTAGCAATGAAAATGAATGATGCTTTAGAGAACATAGAAGAGGGAGAGTTCGATGTTATAGAAACTAAGCATAATCCTCCACCATCAACACTGTAATGTGTTATGATTTCTTTGGTTTTATATTTATAATTTTATGTTATCTGCATAACTTTATAGCCACTGAACAATGGAGAAAAAGTTCATTCAAATTTTCTTCAAAATTCTTGAAGATGACACAACTAGAGGGAAATAGACAAGAAGTAGGTATCTCTTTTGAATAATACAAAAGTATTTATTGTGCCACAAGCTATCAATCATACCGCAATTTTGATTTTATTAGTAGCCTTTGACTTCCAAATTACATGCGCAGGTACAAACAATGAATGAGATTTCATCATTCACCAACCATTCAAAGTGCTCGCAAGAAAAAATTGTTGGAATCCATAGACTAGATCATCCTATATTCATCTCCCATATTAAAAGAACCCCATCCAACAATGAAAGTAGAGAAGAAAATTCCTCGATCTGTTGATCATTCAAGTTTCTCCTAAAATCAAAAGACCATCCATTGTTTTGAGAAGATTCCTCCAATATACTTCAAAATTCAAATTGAAGCACTTTGTGAGAAGCAAAGCTTATAATCTTGGAAACCTCAAGCATAAGGATGTAGAATCAATCCAACTATCCTCCCAAAAATAAATCCAGGAACCATTCTCAACATAAACTTCAAATTACAAGAGAAATTATTACATCCTTTCCTTGCATTATAAATTTCCACGAGCAGCGGTTGAAACCTCTAACTACTACTTTAGAATCCCACCCATTTTCTTGGCAACCATACTTAAATTTAATAACTTGATGCCACAATGAATTAGGCTCCAAAAGAAATCTCTAAAGCCATTTCTCAAGCAATGCCAATTTTTGTTGAGCAATATTCCCATTCCCTAGACGACTTTTATCAGGAAATCAAGAAACAATCTTCCAATTTATTAAAATAAGCTTCCTTGCCATGTCATCTCATAAAAAGATTCCTTATTGCTTTTCAATTCCTTTTGCCACCCCTATCCGAATTCTAAGTAAAGAAAGATAAGTTCAGTAATAAATCATTAGATCCTATTATTCACAAGTTCATCTTTTGCACAATAAACTAAGCCTTCTCACTTACCTCCACTTCACAATGGTATCTCCTCATATCATCTTTTCTGCCTTTAATGACTATGATTGGATCTGTTGAGATTCAATTTCTTTTTCCTTGTTTATTTAGCTTCCTGTGTCCACTTTTTCCTAGTTTAAGTAGTTGACTGAATAAAGAGATTTGGTAATCTGTTACCACATCTCCTCCCTAATTTATTTCCTTAATTAGTGGAGAATCTTTATCTTTTAGGCAGTAATTTAGTTTCATAGTTTAGAGGGAGTTGTGTAGCTGTTTGTTACTATTTATACCTGTGGAAAACAAAAAGAGGAAAGAATCTAGTCCTATTATTCTGTATATGTAAATAAAGTAGATTATTTAGTTTAGGAAGTTTACTTATTATGTATTCCTAAGAATTAGGGATTAGTTAAATCCCTTGATTTAAGGGATTAGTTTTATAAGAGTTAGATTCTTATTCTATCTCTCATTATCAGCGTATATAGTCTAGGGTTTGTAAACATAATAAACAAGTGATTATTATTCCCCATGGTATCAGAACCTTAAGCTTTTCTTGGAATCAAACACATCGGCCTTTATAGCTATATTATTTTTGCCTAGCCTTCATTGCTGGCTATCCTCTTTTCTGTCTAGCCTCCACTGCCGACTGTCCTTTTTATTTTTCTGTCCAGCCTCCATTGCCGACTACCAAAGAGAAAAAAAAGAAAAAAAAAAAAAAAAAAAAAAAAAAACCTCACCATGCCAGAGACAACCGAGAACACTGCCCAATCAGAGGAAGTCACAAAGGTGGTGGTAATGGCCACGTTCCAGGAGAACTATAAAACATTCAAGCTGTATATAGACTTAATGGAAAGAACTATTTGAAGTGATCTCAAATGGTTCGAACTTTTCTTAAAGGGAAAGGAAAACCTAGCCATCTACTTCGGTACTGGACCTCCAGATGGGGATCCTAAATTTGAGGCATGGGATGAGAAAGATTCCATTATTATGTCATGGTTGTGAAATTCTATGACACCTGCATGTTTTTATCCTCAGCCAAGGATATTTGGGAGGCAACTCGACAAACATATTCCAAGGGGAAAGATGCTGCCCAAGTGTATGAAATAAAGACCAAAACTTCCGCTGCAAGACAGGGCAGCAAGTCTGTCACAGAATATACAAACCTATTGAAGAATTTATGGCAAGCACTGGATCACTATTCGCTGCATAGAGATGAAGTGTAGTGAGGATTCAACAATATTAAAAAGGTTCATTGAGAAGGACCGAGTCTATGACTTTCTTGCTGGACTTAACACCGAATTCGATCAAGTGCAGGTTCAAATTTTGGGACGAGAAGAGGTTCCCTCACTAAATGAAACTATTTCCATGGTTAGGACTGAAGAAGGTAGAAGAAGTGTCATGATGGAAATACAAATACCGACGGAGGGATCAGCAATGGTGTCTAATAGTGGATACAACCGCAGTATGAAACCAGAGCAATCCAAGCCACAAAAATCAGCAAACCTGTGACAATATCTGGTGCACATGCTGCAAGAAATCGAGACACTAAGTAGCGATGTTGGAAGTTGAATGGAAAACCATCTACCTCAACCAGGGACTGGGGTTCAAAAGGAGGGTAGTTCAGAAATCAGTGGCAAGCAAACTTGACAGCCCAAGAAAACCATGCGACAGTCCCGGAACATAAAGACTTCAACAGAGATGAAATTGAAAAACTAAAAAGTCTACTAGGAACTCTTGACCAACCTAGTACTTGCTCCTTGGCACACTCAGGTAAGACTTCTAATTCTCATGTATTCACTGCCTTAGATAGCTCTATTAGGAACTCTTGGGTCATTGATTCAGGAGCTACTGATCACATGACACATTCTTCACAAAATTTCATCTCTTATACCCCGTGTCCCAGTAATAAGAAAGTTAATGTAACAGATGGTTCATGTACTATAGTGGCAGGTGTAGGAACTGTCCAAATTCATCCGTCACTTATTTTGACAAATGTGCTTCATGTTCCTAAGCTATCCGTTAACCTTTTATCTATACAAAAACTCACTAAAAACATGAATTGCAATGTGGTTTTTTATTCCTCTTATTGTGTATTTCAAGACCAGGGTTCGGGGAAGAGAATTAGACTTGCTAAGGAAATTAATGGACTGTACTATCTAGAGACACCAAGCAACCCGAATAGCATGAAGAATGGGTTATCTTTGTCACTTCTCTCCGAAAGTACTTTCAATAAAGACAAGATATGGCTCTATCACCTTAGATTTGGCTATCGCTCTATAGGAACTCTTAAAGTTATGTTTCCTTCTTTGTTTAAAAATTTCGTTGCTGAAAATTTTCAATGTGATATTTGCGAATTTGCAAAACACAAACGTGTATCTTTTCGAATTAGCAATAAAAGAAGTTATGTTCCTTTCTACTTGGTTCATAGTGACATATAGGGTCCTTCTAATGTTTCTAATGTTTCTGGTGCAAAGTGGTTTGTGTCTTTTATTGATGATTGCACTAGGGTGCTTGGGTTTTTCTACTTAAACACAAATCCGATGTGAGTAGTGTGTTACCAAACTTCCATAACATGATTCAAAACCAATTTGGAGTGAAAATTAAAAGATTTAGGTCTAACAATGCTAGAGATTATTTCAATCAAACTTTATCTCCCTATTTTCAAAAGGAGGGAATTATTCATCAGTCTTCATGTGTCTACACTCCACCGCAAAAGGGGGTAGCTGAGAGGAAAAATGGTCATTTGTTAGACACAACCCGAGCATACCTTTTCCATGGAAATGTATTTAAATCCTATTGGGGGGAAGCTGTCCTCACAGCCACACATTATCAATAGACTGCCTTCTAGGGTTCTAGGATTTAAAACTCCTATGGAAGTGCTTTCACGATTTTATCCCTCTCTAAACATCACAAATAATCTCACTCCTAGAATATTTGGATGTACCTCATTTGTGCATGTTCATAGTCCTAATCGAGGGAAGTTAGATCCTAGAGCAATTAAGTGTGTCTTTATAGGGTACTCATCAACTCAGAAAGGATATAAATATTATCATCCTCCTACTAGGAATTTTATTGTGTCAGCCAATGTTACTTTTGCTGAAACCAAGCCCTATTTCACTCAACCTTATCTTCAGGGGAAGACTACCATTAAAGATAAGGATGGAGATATTTTTCTGCTTGATATACTGCCAGAAATTGACAGCGCTACACAGCCCACATCCAAACCAGAAATTGACAGCCCTATACTGCCAGACATTGACAGCTCTATACGGCTTAATGTTACCTCACCCGAACCAGAAATTGACACATCAAGTCCCGAAACCATTCATGATGAACCCGTGATAAAAGATAACACCATTCTTGATTCTATGAGGTATGGAAAGGTGTACTCAAAAAAGGAAAGCTCAAGACTGGTGCAAGTCCAAGAATCCGAACTAGACCCTGTGAATGAGGTAACTACAAAATCTGATTAGTTGTATTAATTTACCTATTGCAAAGAGGAAGGGGACTAGGGAGTGTACTAAACATCCCCTATATCCTCTTTCTCAAATTGTGTCATATGAAAAATTTTCACCATCACACAAAAATTTTCTTGTGAGCCTAAAAACTATTTCCATTCCCACCACATTATCTAAGGCTTTGTCAAATGAGAATCGAAGACAGGCTATGAAAGTTGAAATGGAAGCTTTGGAAAAGAATCAAACATGGGATCAAGTTGAGTTGCCTAAAGGAAAACATTAAGTTGGGTGCAAATAAGTGTTTACAGTGAAGTACAAGGCAGACAGTATCTTAAAAGGTATAAGGCAAGATTAGTTGCCAAAGGTTACACTCAAACTTACGGAGTGGATTACCAAGAGACTTTTGCTCCGATGGCCAAGATGAATACAGTTAGGGTTTTGTTGTCTTTGGCTGCTAACTACAATTGGCATCTCCAACAGTTTAATGTAAAGAATGCTTTCCTCCATGGTGAGTTGGAGGAGGAAATTTATATGGTTGCTCCACTAGGTTTTGAGGGTAAGTTTGGAGAAAATAGAGTTTGTAAACTTAAGAAGGCCCTTCTATGGTCTTAAACAATCTCCTAGGGCTTGGTTTGGAAGGTTTACAAAAATAATGTTGGCTACTAGATACAAGCAAAGTCAAGGGGATCATACATTGTTCATCAAGCACTCAAAGTCAGGGGGAGTTATAATTTTGTTATGTATGTAGATGACATAATTGTAACAAGTAATAATGAGAAAAAAATGAAATCTCTAAAACAATGTTTGGCAAGGGAGTTTAAGATAAAAGAATGAGGGAGACTGAAATACTTCCTAGGGATAGAGGTAGCTCACTCGAGATAGGGAATTTTTTTTTTCTCAACAAGAATTTGAAGTCAAAGATCTTAGCAACCTAAGATACTTACTTGGTATAGAAGTTGCTCATTCCAAGAAAGGAACTTCAATTTCACAGCGTATGTTCTTGACCTGCTCAAAGAAACCGGTATGAGTGACTGTAAACCAGCTGAGATACCTATGGATTACACTACCAAATTAGTTAGTGAAATAGAAAGTGCACCGGTGGATAAAGGAAGGTACTAAAGGCTAGTAGGAACACTTATTTATTTCTCTTATACCAGGCCGGACATTGGTTTTCCAGTGTTGTTAGTCAATTCATGAACAATCCAACCGAGGAACACATGAATGCTGTTACAAGGACCCAAAGATACCTAAAGATGACACCTGGTAAGGGTCTGTTCTTCGAAAAATCCACAAAGAGAGATTGAAATATTTTCAGATGCAATTGGGTAAGGTCTATTACAAATAGAAGATCAACTTCTGGATATTGCACATATGTATGGGGCAGTGCTCAAGAATGCGCAAGGCGCTAGGCGCTACGCGTTCGGCGGCCTAGTGCCTAGGCAGTTCCTCGGTGGGTCAACGGTCAACGTGTTGACCGCACCGTTGACCACCTAGTTTAAAAAAAATATATTGACAAGGTATTTTAAATTTTGACTTCAATATAATATTATATTAATAAACAATCAAGATTAAACCAAAATTATTCATAATTTCACAAAAATAATTCATCTAGACATTTAATCAAACATTTGGTATGCAATATATAAAACCACACATTTTAACAGCTACAAAACTTAAAAATAGTAAAAAAAAGAGTATAAGACAACCTTTGGAGATGATGATGATGAAGAAAAGGGGCTGATGATGAAAAGAAGAGTAGAAGAGAACCTGGGGTTTTTGTTGATGTTTTTTCAAAGAGAATGAGATGATGATGAAAAGGAGCTGCTAGTGTTTTTCCAAAGAAAAAGGGTTGCTGGTTCAATCCCCTTTTTGTTTCCCCTTAAACCCAAAACGACGTCGTCATCAGACACCGGAGGCAAGCACAAAGCATACTTGAATAGTTTCAAGAAGATTCAATTATAAAATAAAATAGACTCAGGGTTTCAGGAAAAGAGAGTGTTTAGACAAACATGATTTTTTTATAACACAATATTTTTGATACAAGGTTCTCTGATTACAACTGAAAGTCTTTAGCCCTTTATAGAGCAAGGGATTGAAAAAGGACAATCAACTTAGTGCCATACGTGGCACCAAAAAAAAAAAAAATCTCCGCACCCGCCTAGGCTGACGACCAAGGAATATGGTTGATTTGGCCATATTTGATGCAGTCGCTGGCCGCCTAGCGACTAGGCGCCACCTAGGGCGCATTTTAGAACACTGGTATGGAGAAATCTGGTTATTTGGAGAAACAAGAAGCAATCTGTGGTAGCTAGAAAAAGTGTCGAAGCTGAATTTAGCGTTATGGCTCATGGCATATGTGAAGGATTATGGCTACATCGAGTTATGGCTTGAAGATAATTGAAACCTTGATAGGAAAGAGTTATTATTATGATCACTCTAACCTTCTGAATGAAGAATTAGAGATATATGTAACTCTAGTTACATTGTTTAATTAAACAACTAGGAGTCCTAATCTAACAAGGAGATAAACACTACTATTATCTCTTTATTATCTACTAAATAACTAACAAGATAAATATGGCTAATAAATCAGAAAAATACAGCAGTAATAATTCAACTACTGCTGAAACAAACTTAACTAACAACACCCCCCCTCAAGCTGGGTCATATATGTTAACCATGCCCAGCTTGAGAGTTAAGTTTTCGAAGCTGCTCCTAGGGAGTGGTTTAGTCAAAATGTCTGCTGTTTGAGATGATGTTGGAGTGTAGATTAGCTTGATGATCCCGCCTTCCAATTTCTCTTTAATAAAGTGACGGTCGATCTCAACATGTTTGGTTTTGTCATGAAATACAGGATCCTTCGCCATACTTATGGCTGCTTGATTATCACACATGATCTTAACCGAGCCTTGATCATCCATTCCAAGTTCTGCCATTACTCTTTTCAACCAAATACCCTCACAAATACCTGTAGCCATGGATCTAAACTCGGATTCTGCACTGCTTTTCGAAACAACGGCTTGCTTCTTGCTGCGCCATGTAACTAGATTGCCCCATACATAAGAACAATAACCAGACGTTGATCTTCTATCAACCATGGAACTAGCCCAGTCAGCATTTGTATAGATTTTTAGGTCCCTGTCACTGTGCTTTTCAAATAATAAGCCCTTTCCTGGAGTCATTTTAAGGTATCTGAGGATTCTATATACAGCTTGCATATGCTCTTCCCTTGGATCATTCATGAATCTACTAACAACACTCACCGAATAGCTTATGTCCGGCCTTGTATGTGATAGATAAATTAATTTCCCTACCAGTCGCTGATATCTTCCCTTGTCCACAGGTGTGCTTTTCTCAGCCATTCCCAGTTTCATTGTATACTCCATAGGCGTTTCTGCAGGTCTAGAGTCAAGCATCTTTGTTTCTTTAAGTAAATCCAAAGTATACTTTCTTTGAGAGACCGAAATACCTTTTCTTGACCTTGCTACTTCCATGCCAAGAAAGTATCTAAGGTCTCCTAAGTCTTTAGTTTCGAATTCTGTTGCCAAGTACTTCTTCAGTGTTCTGATTTCTTCCTCACAATTCCCTGTGAGAATGATGTCGTCGACGTACACAATTAGAGCAGTCATTCTTCCTCCATTTGAGTGCTTAACAAACAGAGTATGGTCTGATTGACATTGTCTATACCCATTTTGCTTCACAGCCCTAGTGAACCTGCCAAACCAAGCTCGTGGGGACTGTTTCAGTCCATAGAGTGATTTTTGGCGCTTGCAGACTTTGTTTGCATTGTTCTTTGTTTCTAACCCAGGAGGTATGGCCATATATACCTCCTCTTCTAGGTCTCCATTCAAGAACGCATTCTTGATGTCGAGTTGATGTAGATTCCAATCCAAGTTTGCTGCCAAAGAGAGCAACACTCTGATGGTATTCAATTTTGCTACAGGGGCGAAAGTCTCTTGATAGTCTACCCCATATGATTGAGAGTATCCCTTAGCCACCAACCTAGCCTTGAACCTCTCAACACTGCCATCTGATTTGTGTTTTACTGTGAACACCCATCTGCAACCAACTGGTTTTTTTTCCTTGTGGAAGATCCATAATCTGCCAAGTTTTGTTTTTCTCTAGTGCATGTACTTCTGCCATAACAGCTTCCTTCCATCTTGGACTGCCAAGTGCTTCTTGTATATTGTTTGGAACCTGTATCTTGGACAAATTCATAGCAAAGGCGCGATACCCAGGAGACAGTTTATCATAGGAAATAAAATTGTTCATAGGATACCTGGGTCGATTTCTACACTCTCGGTAGCCTTTTCTGATAGCAATAGGAAACTCACCTTCTGTATTTTCAATTACTTCCTCATGATCCGGTCCTGTATCAGCCTCTTCTTCCTCTTGATTCAGAACTTGGAGTCTCGGTTCTTCTTCTTGGACCTGCTGAAGTTGTGTGTGGGGCTGTACATCTTCTTGAGAACATTTTTTCCTAGAATATATAATCAACTCAGACTGTTTTTGGGAATCAGACTCGTGATCAAGAGGAGTAAGACTCAAAACGGGACTGTGATGACTCAAATTAGGGCTGTGACCACCAGGACTGTTTTGACCAGGACTGTGACTGTTTTGAGAAGGAGCAGTTTCAGTTTCAAGGGTAGGCAGGTCAGGTTGGGGTGTAGGCAGACCAGTTTGGTCACTGGGTGTAATCTGGGCAGCCGAAATAGAATCCCAAAACTGAAATTCTTGATTTTTATTCCCCCCTTGAATTTGAGTTTTGTGGAAATAGGGTTGGTCTTCCATGAATGCTACATCCATTGACACATAAAGTTTCCTAGTACTAGTTGAATAGCATTTGTAACCTTTTTGTGTAGGTGAGTAACCAATGAACATGCATTTGATGGCTTTTGGGTCAAGTTTACTACGAGTAGAACTATGGTTATGAACATACACAGTACACCCAAACACTTTTTGTGGAATGTGAGATAGGAGCCTATTATTGGGAAATTTCATAGAAAAAACTTGACAAGGGGTTTGGAAATTGAGAACTCTAGAAGGTAGGCGATTTATCAAATAAGCAGCTGTTAAAACAGCTTCTCCCCAGAAATTCTTTGGAACATTCATGGCTATCATTAGAGATCTAGCTACCTCTAGCAAATGTCTATTTTTCCTCTCAGACACTCCATTTTGTTGTGGAGTATCTACACAAGAGCTTTGATGAACTATTCCTTCTCCTAATAGGTATGCAAACATATTGGAATTGAAATACTCCTTCCCATTATCAGTCCTAAGAACACATATCCTGGTTTGAAATTGTGTTTTTATCATACTATTGAAGTTTTTGAAAACCTGGAATACCTCAGATTTTTCCTTCATCAAGAAAACCCAAGTGATCCTTGTATGATCATCAACAAATGATACAAACCATTTAGCCCCTGTAAAGTTATCAACTCTAGATGGCCCCCATACATCACTGTGTACTAAAGAGAATGGCGATGAAATTTTGTAGGATTGAGTTGGATAGGAACTACGAGTGTGTTTAGATAAATGACAAACTTCACATTGAAACTGACTCGCATTTTTATTGATAAATAAATTTGGAAATAACTTCTCAAGATACATGAAATTAGGGTGACCTAAACGAAAGTGCCATAACATTATGGCATTATTCTTATTCAAGGTAACAGACTCAGTGACTTGACTCTTAAACGACACATACTCTCTAGGTTGACTTCCTTTTCTAGCAGAATTGTCCTCTTGTAGAATGTACAGCCCTTCACGCATCCTAGCATTGCCAATCGTCTTCCCCGAGACCAAGTCCTGAAAAATACATTGAGTGTGTGAAAAAACAGCAAAACAGTTTTGATCCTTAGTGATTTTACTAACTGACAGTAGGTTGCAATCCAAAGAAGGTACTAAAAGCACAGATTTTAAACACAGGTCTGGTGAGATTACAACTGTCCCAACACCTGTGACCTTTGACAATGAACCATCAGCAATTCTAACCGAAAAATTACCAGTATATTTTTGGAAAGTATGAAACCTAGTTGCATCACCTGTCATGTGATCCGAGGCACCAGAATCCACTATCCATGACTGGTTCTTCTCTTTACCAACCTTAAAAGCAGTAAGAAAATTACCTTTGTGTGCCAAAGACCCTGTTCCAACTACTGGATTTTGGCTGCTCTGTGTAGACTAAGTAAAAAACCTTTGCAGGACCGCCATCTGTTCCTTGCTGAAGGGTAAGTCATCTGCAGTTCCCTGTTGTTCTTGTGTCACTGTATTTCCACGGCTCTCTCGGTTGGTAAACCTGTTAGGTTTCCAATCTGCAGGTTTTCCATGTAAAACCCAGCACCCTTCCTTTTTGTGACCCGGTTTCTTGCAGTGATCACACCAGGGTCTGTTGCCCTTTCGAAATCTGTTGTCATTAAACTGGGTTTGACCTCCTCTTGCTGCAAGGGCTGATCCATCTGTGGCAGTGGTTTCTGATTTGATAGTGGCTTCTAAAACCACTTTCTTTTGGCTTTCTTCCCTGCGTACTTCAGAGAAGGCTTCTCTGAGTAGAGGGAGTGGTTTTGTGCCTAGAATTCGACCCCTAACTCCATCTAGGTTCTGATTGAGACCGATTAAAAATTTGAATACCCTTTTTTTCTCTATTATCTTCTTGTATCTGATTCCATCTTCTACGCACTTCCAGTGATGCTTCTCAAACAAGTCCAGTTGCTGCCAATATTTTGTCAAGGTATTGTAGTACTGGGTAGCAGACATCTCCCCTTGTTTCAACTCGTGAAGAGTGCTTTCTACCCCAAACAATTCCACCGTGTTGTCATGGCTGGAATAGGTTACTTTTGCAGCTTCCCAAATCTGTTCTGCGGTTTCATAGAGAAGAAAAATCTCCCCTATGTCGTTGTTCATCGAGTTGATGAGCCACGACATCACCATGTTGTTCTCGGTCTTCCACTTTCTGTAGTTTGGATCGGTCTCTCCAGGAACTGTTGCTTTTCCGGTAAGGTAATCATCTCTTCCTTTACCACTCACAAACATCATCACGGATTGTGACCATTGTAAGTAGTTGTGCCCATTTAGTTTATGACTAGTGATGGGAAGGTTAGGGAATTGTATGTGATCTGACCCTCCACCCCCATTGCCGCTGTTTGCAGCAGGTTGACTTGAGGAGGAGGTCTCCTCGGTTGTGGTACTTGGATAAGCCACACCGTATTTTGTCATATCAAGTTTCTAGGTTTCAGAGAAAGAATGCTCTGATACCATGAAGATAATTGAAACCTTGATAGGAAAGAGTTATTATTATGATCACTCTAACCTTCTGAATGAAGAATTAGAGATATATATAACTCTAGTTACATTGTTTAATTAAACAACTAGGAGTCCTAATCTAACAAGGAGATAAACACTACTATTATCTCTTTATCATCTACTAAATAACTAACAAGATAAATATGGCTAATAAATCAGAAAAATACAGCAGTAATAATTCAACTACTGCTGAAACAAACTTAACTAACAACATGGCTGATCTAAAAATTTCTCTCTAAGGGTCTATGAAAATGTTCTGCGACAACTAGGCTGCCATAAGCATGGCTAAGAATTCAGCCCATTATGATAGGACCCAACATGTGGAGATAGATAGGCATTTCATCAAAGAGAAGATCGAAGTACAGTAAAGCTATTGTACACTCCAACAGCTCTCCAAACAGTCGATATACTTACAAAAGCTCTACCGAGAGTTCAGTTTGAAGACCACTGTTGCAAGCTGCGTATGATCAATATCTACAACACAGCTTGAGGGGGAGTGTTGAGATTCAATTTCTTTTTCCTGTTTCTACTTGTTTCTTAGTTTAAGTAGTTGATTGAATAAAGAGATTTGGTAATTTGTTACCACATCTCCTCCCTAATTTATTTACTAAATTAGTGGAGAGTCTTTATCTTTTAGGCAGTAATTTAGTTTCCTAGTTTAGAGGGTGTTGTGTAGCTGCCTGCTACTATTTATACCTGTATTCTTTCTTCTTCAGAATTAATGGAATGAGAAAATCTTTTCCTAATATTTCTACAGGATCCACCCTCATTCCGGTAGAACTCTGACAGCCTAATTTTTTTTTCCTACTGTATTGAGAGAGAATTCCATCCCTTTTTCCTTCTTCGTTATCTTTCGAACAAAATCCGAACTCAATTTCAAGGTTCTGTTCTTTAAACCACATATGACACCCTATATCAGTTTCTCCTCCATCTCCCAACGAAGTAACTCTTCAGTTTCAAGGATTTTATTTTTATTGTTTTATATCTCAAATAAATTGTTCATGGGAAAGGTGAATCTTTTAAGGTTCAAGACGTCATACATCAAAGGCACCTTGAAACCATATATAATTACAAACTTTTAATAAGATTGTTACTCCTGTAAAATGATCCAAAATTCGAATTTGGACACCAAAAGAATGAAGAATAACATTTAAACACACTGGAAACAAGATTTCTAAATTAAGCATAGAAACATTAAGAGATGTAGCTAACCTTCACGAGCTTCATAACAACACCAATTGAAGCCTTACAAATACTGTCAACTTTGCTTAATATGCCTTCCGAGAGCAGAAAAGGCAGAACAATGTCCATTGCTTGGTTTGCATCTGACAATTCAGTAAGTTTGATGTCACACAGCCGTATCGTTAATGAAGTTATAGAACGGCATAACTTATCACCAGCAACTCGAACAGTCTCCTTTATGTCATCCATGGCACGAAATGCAGCAGTCCATATTTGTCTCAAGTGTTTACCAACCTATATGACAAAAATACAATAAATAAATACCACAAACTAAGAAAGTTGGATCATTTTGACAGTGTCCTCAGGAATTTAAAGTTAAATACACATCTTGCCAGTGTAGCATTCAAAATAATTATTCACATCTAAGGCAAGCATGTAGTACTGAATTCAGAGAGGAATAGCAAAACAATAAGGTGTAATATGGCTTATTAACTATGTAAAACAGTAAAGTCGATCATTACAGAAACAAGGAGAAGTATCATGACTTCTTTTCTTTTTGCAGTACTATTAAAAGAAAATAAGTGAACAAACAGTTCTGATGCAGTGCAGGAATCAATCTAGCTTTGAGATACTTTGTTTGAATAGATAGTCAAAGGAGTCATTTATAACAAGACCAAAATTAAACCAAGAAAAACAAACAAAACAATTCAAAATTACTTCCATATCTACTTTCGTGCTCTTCTTCTCTTCTACTCCAACCAACTCCCTCAAAATTCTCACCCATATTAGCCATATAACCATGAATATCAATATTTGATTGTTGCCAAAACATGACAAAGAACCCAAATCAGATTTAATAAAAGAAAAACTGGTAACACACACAAGGGCACAGTTTGAGAAAGGGAGAGAGATTGGAGAGCTTAACATGGATTTGGTGAGAGGAGATGCATGGCAGGGGTGCGAGAGGGCACTGGTGAGCATCAAAACCTCCATCACCAGAACTTCTATTATCAAGAAAACCTTGAAAACTTATCAAGAAACTCACCAAAACTACTTTGTCTGGTTTTGGTTTTGGTGAGAGAAGGATTTTGTTTATTAGTTTAAAAGTTATATATAATTAATTATTTTTCATTAATTACTGGTTCTTCTGAATTAAAAAATCCAACTCCAGCTTAAAAAAGTATTGGAAAGAACCTGTTTAGGTTTAATAGATTCATTCTAATTCTACATAAAGCGAGAAGTGGTCATGAAAGGACGAATCAACTATCTAGATATCCTCCCAAAATTGAATTGTTTCCTTCCATGGCTAAAACTATGTGTTTGATGAAGGATCAACATCCCCTAAAAATTGCCTTTATTGATTTCTAATGGACCCAAGCTTGACTACCTTACTATATTCCACCATTCAGATGTTGACACCATATTTGGTTCTGTAGAATATTAGGGTGATGGGTCAATAATGTAATAAGGGTAATAATGTAAATAGAGTACTGGGTAGTTGTGCACACATATATATTGATGTAAACATGTACAGAAAAAATATATGAGAATTCACTCTTTTCTCTCAAAATCTACATAGTATCAGAGCGTAATCCTAGCCACTGTTGAGATTTTTCTTTCCGGTAGCCACACTGCTTATTCCGGCAGTGTTCGTACACCTAACCCTAGCAGCTGCTCATTCCGACAGCCACCATTCTTCCCACCGCTTATTCAAGTAGTGTTTATCTCCTTCTCGGCCGAGCCTTCATCAACCCTGCAATTGAATTCAGAAGTGGTAGCAGGGTGCAGGAATCCGCGTCCAACAGGCTGTCGGAACATTAGCCACATGCCGCCGTGAGTAGATCCCACGTGCCCCATGCGCCGCTGCAAGTGAGACGACACTGCCAGCACCAGGAGGTGCAAAAAATGCCGATCAGCAAGACCTTCCAAAGGCTTGAAGCCAAAGGAGGTAGTTTGGGTGATCAAATAATTGCTCGAATATTGACAAAGGGTGTATTACCGCCTCTCACCGGCCACAGTCATCGCCGGAGATTGGGCTATCACCCCCTTCCATCGGGTCTCCTCTTCACCGAGCATCTCCTCTATCTCAGCGTCTCCTCATCGCCGATTGTCAAGCGTCTCCATGTTTTTCGACAGTTGTTCTTCTTATTGCTTTTTCGGCAGTTTTTCCGGCAACTCTTCTTCTGTTTTTTATTGCTTATTCCAACAGTTCTTTTTCTTCTGGCAGTCATTCTTCTTCCAGCAACCCTAAACACTCAAACCCTATTTCTGGAATGCAACCAAGTAAAATCCCTCAACAGCGGTTTGGTCTTGGACAGCAACCATTTCTTCAGTCTACTCAGCGACTACAAGGGAACTCCTTTATGCCTCTCAGCTCTTCTTCCTATCAACAACAACATCACGTGTCTACTGTTAAACCCGAATCATTCACAAAGACTCAATTGGAAGCTCTTCAAAGGTTGCTCAACCAGAATCAGAGCTCTATACTTGGTACTGGTACTATTGCTCTAAATGTTGTTAATCAAAACATTGGCAGCCCATGAATTGTTGACTTTGGGGCATCTGATCACATGACTAGTAATGCTGTCTTACTACAAAATTGCACCCCTTGCAATGACAATTACTCAGTTCGAATAGCTTATGGATCTCTCAAAAGTGATTGGTATTGAGACTGCTATGATTTCTAAGGATATTACCTTGCATTCAATGTTACTTGTGCCCTAAGTTGAATTGCAATCTCCTATCTGTCAGCAAGATTACTCAAACCTTAAACCGTGTTGCTAAATTTTCTCTTGATGCTTGTATTGTACTTTTCAGGACTTGAACTCGGGGATGACGATTGACAATGTTAAAATGTGTTTGGGACTCTATCTGCTGGGAGATACCAACTTTCTGGGTAATCAATCACCTCCTGTTAGTTGCAATCAAGTGGAAAAGTCCTCCATGTCTTCTGTTAGATCTAGTGAGAACAATGACGTGATGTTGTGGCACTTTAGGTTAGGTCATCCCATCTTTATATGCTTTGAAAAGATTTTTCCTTCGTTGTTTATTAATAAAAATTCAAAGTTATTTCAGTGTGAAATTTGTCAACTATCTAAGCATACTCGTAGTGTCTATCATCACCAACCATACAAATACTAATCTCTTTTCACCATTATTCACAATGACATTTGGGGACCATCTAAGGTCATGAATGTCACTGGAGCTAGATGGTTTGCATCTTTCATTGATGATCATATCAAGATAACTTGGACATTCCTCCTGAAAGAAAAATCTGAACTTGGTCAAATTTTTTAAAACTTTCATCATATGATTAAAACTCATTTTCAAACTCAAATTCAAATTTTACGAACTGATAATGCTAAGAACTATTTCAATTCCATCTTTGGTAGTTTTCTTTCAAATGAAGATATTATACACCAAAGCTCTTGTGTTGACACACCTCAATAAAATGGTATAGCTGAACGTAAAAACATACATATTTTGGAGGTAACTAGATCAATTATGTTTACTAACTATGTGCCAAAGCATTTCTGGGGGGAAGCAGTTCTTACTGCTACTTACTTAATCAATCGTATGTGTTGAATACCGAGTAATTTAGTCAATGGTTGTTAGCTGGTTTAGTTAGATTGTCAATGGTTGTTAGCTGGTTGTTAGTTAATAGTCAGATTGTCAGGATCCAATCCCTACTTCTAAGGAATTGTGTTCTTCTTTTTGTGTATATATATTTCTAGTTAAGTTCATTGTAAGATAGAACATATATAGAAATATTCAAAATCTTCATGGTATCAGAGACTGGTTCCAGCGCTCTCGTCGGATTTTTTTCCGATTCTTTTTCCGGCCTAAATTAGTGTTTTTTTCTGGCCTAAATTGGTTATTTTTAGGCCGAAACCCTAACTCTTTTTTTTCGACCGAAATCAACCCTTCACCGCACCGCTGCTCATTCCGGCAGTTGCGCGTCTCCCTTCACTGCTTATTCCGGCAGCCGCTGCTCTTTTCTACATCCCCCTAGGCGTTCGAAACTTGCCTGTGCCGATCAGCCGCCTAGCTTCTCTTTCTCAGCTCACCGACACTACCGCCTGGACCGCTTTCCTCTGCCGATTCCAACGCCACCAAAAGCGCCGCCATCAGACCACCGTCGACGCACCACGATCGACATTCGCCACTGTCACGTCGCTCTCAATTTCTTCGCCCGATCCCACCGATCTAAGGTCATGAATGTCCCCTCGTTCCTCACCGCCGGCACCGTTGGACCAGCTTCACGGATCTGTTCTTCTTTCCGGCCACCGCTCTCCACCGTGGCATCCTTGGAGTTGGCCGTGGTTTCCAGTTTTGGTTAATTACAATTTATCCATTGAGTGGTTAATTACAGTATTATCCCTCAGATTGTCTAAATTGCAGTTTCTGCCCAATTGAGTGGTTAATTACAGTATTTCCCTCAAATTATTTAAATTGTAGTTTTTGCCCCAGAGAGAAGAAAAAAAAAACATTAGGCATGTCTGATGCATCCTCTTCAAAAGTCGCCTCTGGGTCAAACCCAATCAACTCGAACAACAATGGAGGGGGAGGAGTTGACCACACATCTTCTCAATTCCTCATATCCGGTCACAAATTGACTGGTAAAAATTACCTTCAATAGTCCAAATCAATCCTCATCTCCATTAGCGGCAAGGGAAAAGATGAGTACCTGACTGGATAGAGACAAGAACCGGACAAGGCAGACAAAACATATCGCCAATGGAACACTGAGAATAACTTGGTGATGTCATGGTTGCTGAACTCAATAAATGCCGACATCAGTGAAAATTTTTTGTTGTATGAAACAACAAAGGAGATATGGGATGCAGCACAGGAGACCTTTTCTACTCATGATAACACGGCTGAGTTGTTTGCAGTGGAAGGAATTCTACATGATCTACGTCAAGGTGATGATTCGGTCACTCAATACTACACGAAGCTCTTTAGATTATGGCAGCAGGTAGACATATTTGAGAAAGAAGTTTTCACCAATCCAAGAGATGAGGCCACACACAGGAAAAGTATTGAAAAAAAGTGAATTTTCAAGTTCCTACTGCGGCTGAATCGTACTCTTGATGATGTGAGAGGACGAATTATGGCAATCAAACCATTACCCACTCTCCGAGAGACTGTTTCTGAGGTGGTGTGAGAAGAGAGCAGAAGGAAGGTAATGCTCGACTCTGATAGCATTAGTACACAACCAGATGGTAGTGCCTTTGCCGTCCATGGAGGGAAGTTCAACCCGCCTAGGAAGGGTCGACCATGGTGTGAGCACTGCAAACGGTATGGTCATATCAAGGACAGCTATTGGAAGCTTCACGGAAAACCTGCTGATGGCAAATCTAAGAACAGTAGGGACAGAGATGCGAAAGGTTACATGGCCAGTGGGAATGAAGGTGTTGGAACAGATTCAGTTGTACACATTCAGGAGCAATTGAATCAGCTGAAGAAAATGGTTTCAGGTTTAAATGCCTCAGTGGTTGGTGCAGGATCTGTTGCTACTAAAGGTACCTTCTCCACTGCTTTGAATGTGAAAAAGGAGGTCCCAGGTCTTTGGATTGTGGATTCAGGTACAACTGATCACATAACAGGTGATGCTAGGGTGTTTAGTACTTTTGCAGCAATGTCAAGGTAATTATAATGTCAAAATTGCAGATAGTTGTCTGTCCAAAGTCACAGGGTGTGGTTCTGTTATTATTTCAAAAACTTTAACCCTGCAGTCTGTGTTTTATGTTCCAAATTTAGATTGTTCCAAACTTTTTTCTCTTGAGTCAATGTTTGAGTCTATGTCTAAGTCAAATGAAGAGAGTGTTGTTATGCTTTGGTACTATAGGTTAAGACATCCTAGTTTCTTGTATCTAGAGAAATTGTTTCCTAACTTATTTATTAATAAAAGTTCAAAAGATTTTCATTGTGAGTTCTGTGAATTGTCCAAACATACTCGTTCTGTGTTCCATCCTAATAGCTATAAAGCCTCCAAACCATTTGCTTTAATTCACAGTGATGTTTGGGGCCCTTCCAAAGTCCCTAATATAACCGGTGCAAAATGGTTTGTCTCATTTATTGATGATCATACCAGAGTCACATGGTCTTTCTCATGAAAGAAAAGTCTGAGGTAACCAATATTTTCAAAAATTTTCAAGTTCATCCGGACCTAACAGTGAGTCTCATCTAATGTGCCTGAAATTCCTCATTGTGAGTCAAACATGTCTCCTGTTTATCCAGACATGACAAGTCAGTTCCAAGCAGAACCTATTGTATACTCGAGGAAACCGAAAGAAAATAAAGATGGACCGGACAAGATTGTACCTCAGCAAGACCAGGAGTCTCAACCGGAATTAGTCCACATACCTGATCCCAATACTGAACCCTTAAGTGATCCTAGCACCAGCAAAGATACTAACCAGACCAGTGAGGAAGTTCCTTCAGATACTGAAATACGTATCGCCCTAAGGAAACCGATAAGAAAGTGCAGAGAGAGACCCCTTTACCCTTTGAGTAAGTATATATCCTATGAGGGCCTTTCATCTAGTTACAAAACTTTTGCTCACAATATTTCTCAAGTATCTGTTCCAGTAAACATTCAAGAGGCTATGTCAATTCCAGAGTGGAAAAATGCAGTTATGGAAGAGTTAGGAGCACTTCAGAGAAATAAAACCTGGGATATCACAGAATTGCCAAAGGGTAAGAAGGCTGTAGAGTGCAAATGGGTTTTCACAGTGAAGCATAAAGCAGATGGCAGTGTAGAACGTTACAAGGCTAGACTGGTGGCTAAGGGTTTTACACAAACCTATGGGATCGATTACGAGGATACCTTTGCTCCAATTGCTAAACTGAATACAATCAGAGTTCTTCTTTCCCTAGCAGTTAATCTCAACTGGAAGCTTCACCAAATGGATGTGAAGAATGCTTTCCTGACATTTTATCAAAGAAAAAATAGAAGCAGGGTCTGTTAAGATAAGTTACACCCCTACCAATTCTCAGACAGCTGGTGTGTTTACTAAGGCTCTACCTAGAGCATCTTTTGCAAGATTGTGTTCCAAGCTGGCTATGATCAACATGTACTGCCCAGCTTGAGGGGGGGTGTTGAATACCGTGTAATTTAGTCAATGGTTGTTAACTGATTTAGTTAGATTGTCAATGGTTGTTAGCTAATAGTCAGATTGTCAGGATTCAATCCTACTTCTAAGGGATTGTGTTATTCTTTTTTGTGTATATATATTTCTAGTTAAGTTCATTGTAAGATAGAACATATATAGAAATATTCAAAATCTTCAGTATGTCATCTCGTGTGTTAAAATTCTCCGCTCCTAGCCAAGTTCTACGTTCATTCTACCCGACATCAAGGCTGATTTCACAAATTCCTCTCAGGGTTTTTGGGTGTTCCTGTTTTGTTCACATTCATAAACAACATCGTAGTAAACTCGATCCTAAGTCTCTTAAGTGCAATGTTTTGGGTTATTCTCCTACTCAAAAAGGATATAAATGCTATTCACCTTCACTTAGGAAGTTCTACTACTATATGATGTTACCTTTTTCGAACATTAACCATTCTCTCCCAAAACCGAGCTTCAGGGGGAGAATTGTAACTCTCAATCATTAGAACCTCAGGTTTGGGACACAAATCTGGTTGATTATAACCATGTCAGCCCTTCTTTTAGTCCTAGAATCATTCCTTGCATCGAGTCCGAATCCGGTCTTGTGTCTCAACCTGAAATTCCATCGTCTGAAAATATTTTTACACCTGAAATTTCTCCTGATACTGCTGAAATTCCACTTGTTACTCAACCTGCTAAGTAACCAGAGGTGATTGTTTACACCCGGGAGAGGAAATCTCACCAACAAGTGGAGGAACAAACTCATCTAGCAAAACCGAGGTCTCTGAACCGAATCAAGTCTCATAAATAGTACCAAGCAGTCAAGAGGAAGTGGTAAGTGACAATCTGCCTATTGCTCTAAGAAAAGGGACAAGAAAATGTAGAAACAAACCATTGTATCATACGAGTCATTTTGTGTCTTATGATGGTCTCTCACCTACATTTTGAAGCTTTGTTGCAAATTTATCTCATGTTCAGGTACCTAGCAACATACATGATGCACTCAAAAGATCTGAATGGAGATTAGCTATCCAAGAAGAGGTTCTTGCATTGGAGAAAAATAGAACATGGGAAATTGCCGATCTACCACAAGGAAAAAATGTTGTGGGTTGTAAATGGATATTCATAGTGAAACACAAAGCTAATAGGAGTGTGGAAAGATTCAAAACGAGACTGGTTGCAAAGGGGTTCACTCAATCCTATGGTATCGGTTACCTAGAGACCTTTGCACAAGTAGCAAAGCTGAACACCATTCAAGTTTTACTTTCCTTAGCCGCTAATTTGGACTAGCCTCTTCACCAGATGGATGTGAAAAATGCATTCCTAAATAAAGATCTAGAAGAGGAAGTTTATATGGAGATACCACCAGGACTATAAACTAAGAGCACTGTAAATAAGGTATGCAAACTTCATAAGTCTATATGAATTTAAACAGTCTCCTAAGGCTTGGTTTGACAGATTCACCAAAGTTATGAAGAATGTTAGATTTAATCAGTGTCAGACAGATTATACCCTATTTGTGAAACATTCTTTAGATGGCCGGATTGCTATTCTGATAGTATATGTGGATGTTATCATTCTGACAGGCAGTTTTGATAAAAAGATACCGAAACTCAAAAGTTTTTTAGCCAATGAATTTGAAATTAAAGATCTTGGCTTACTCAGGTATTTTCTTGGTATGGAAATTGCAAGATCAAGAAAGGGAATTCTGGTTCCACAATGGAAGTATGTCCTTAATTTGTTAGAGGAAACTGGAATGACAAACTGTAAGCTAGCAGATACCCCTACGGATTCTACAACAAAACTTGGATCATTACAGGATAGTGCACCTATCGATAAGGGTCAACATCAGAGAGTTGTTGGGATTTAAAAGCCTGACATAGGATTCTCAGTAAGTGTTGTTAGCCAATAAATGAATAATCCAATTGAAGAGCATACGATAGTTGTTCACAGGATCTTGAGATACTTAAAAATGACACCAGAAAAAAGATTATTTTTCAAAAGGACTTCTAACAGGAATTTAGAATTTTTTTCTGATGCAGATTGGACAGGTGCAGTTTCAAATCGTAGATCCACCTCAGGCTATTGTTCATATGTGTGGGGTAACCTTACTACTTGGAGAAGTAAGAAACAGTCAGTAGTAGCTCGGATTAGTGCTGAGGTAGAGTTTTGAACTCTAGCGCATAGGATTTGTAAAGGCATATGGCTGAAGAGATTGATGGTAGAATTGAAGATGTCAATTGAAGGATCTATGAGAGTGTTTTGTGATAATCAAGCTACAATTAGCATAACCAAGAATCCAGTTCACCACGATCGAACCAAACATGTGGAGATTGATCGTCATTTTATCAAAAAGAAGGTAGAAGCTGGGATAATAGAGCTACTCTATACTCCTACAGCTATGCAAATTGCAGATATTCTCACTAAGGCACTTCCTAGAGCTAGCTTTGAAGATTTAAGTTTCAAGCTGGGTTTGATCAACATTTATGACCCAGCTTGAGGGGGAGTGTAGAATATTAGGGTGATGAGCCAATAATGTAATAAGGGTAATAATGTAAATAGAGTGCTAGGTAGTTGTGCACATATATATTGATGTAAACTTGTACAGGAAAAATATATGAGAATTTACTCTTTTCTCTTAAAATCTACAGGTTCTTATTATGGCAAGCCATAAAGCATCCTTCTCGAAAGGGAATCTCCACAACTACTTAGCAAGAAAAGCTCTAACTTTTAAACTCCATTACCAATTCTTAACCATTATCGTTTGGTTTAAAACCTTTGCTCCATTTAATAAGGTGAGTTCCACTCAATTCACCGTAACCATCTCATAAAAAACCACTAGGTATGTTTTGTGACAACCAGGCAACCACATATATTGTTAGCAATCCCATGTATCATGGAAGAACAAAACAAATTGAAGTCAATTGCCATTTTATCAAAGAAGTTGTGATGAAGGGAGGGTTAGTTACTCCCAATTTCAAATCAGAAGATTAAAGAGGAGATTTGTTCACTCAGTCACAGTTCATAAAGGAGTTTTTTTGCATCTGTGTTCCAAGTTGGGCATTGAGAATATTTATGCTCTAGCTAGCCGGGGAGTGTTAAACTGAAAATTATAGTTTTCCTAGTTGTGTCCCAGTTAATTATGGAAATCCTAAACACTTGAGGATTCTAATTGTATTAGTTTTCTTCCTAGTTCAGGAGAAACAACTATATATATATATATATATTCAGTATTCTTGTATTTCAATTTAGTTCAATAAAGGGCTATTCTTTTATCAAAACAGATATCAATCAGCTAGCCAATTTTCATCTGCTTATCATGGTATACAAGTTTAAACAAAATCTAACTAGTGATTCCGACCTTCTTAAAACTTGAAAGTGACTATAACATTGGAGTGAAAAGAAAAAATGAATTTCAAGAACCAATTTTGGGTTTAATTATGGTCCGCCAAATTTTTATGTTTCCTTGTTATATGCAAAATACAAAAAGCCAATTCAGCAGTTTAAAAAATTGTCTAAGCAGATTTTGGGTTGCCACCACCGAGGGCTTGATGAAGTAAATTCTAAACTGCATGCCTGCGACCACTGCAAAACAGAAAAAAAATCTCTTAACCTGATTAAATTTTCGTCCTTGGACAATATCAGCAAGGGCTAGACAAGCAGCCTCACGGGAACGCCAAAGCCTAGATCCACACTGTACCAACAAATCATCAAAAATAAGGTCCAAGTGCTCATCTATAGTTTTCTTAGGTTCTGCCACTAGTGATTTCCATATGTGTGCCATTGCGTCCTATAAACATCATAAGATCAAAACATGAATATAGAATCATATTAACAGTTGCTAAATAATTGAAATATTAAGGAAAAGCAAAATTGTACTTGTAGAAACAAGCATACTGAAAGCAGGACCAAAAAGATATTGCTTCAAGCTAATATTTGAGAATGTTACCTGCACGTTTTTATCGGGATCATATTGGTACCGAACAAGCCTTGGAATCAACAAACGCAAGTGTGGCTGAAGAGCATCCCCTGCTTGCTTGGCTATCTTAGAAAAGCCAAAAGCAGCACCTCTCTTGGAATTTAGAGAAGCTTGATAATTAGCCAGGTCCATAAATTTATAAATTAGATCTGGTTGCCCCATTTCATTGGCTAGACTGCAAAGCTCCTTATAAGTGCTAAGTTTCCCTCCACTAAGACTTTCACCAATAGCTCCCTCTTGGAACACTTCAGAGTCTTCAACCAGCTATAAAAAAAAAGCAAATAAGAAAACAGAAAAGGTAGAAATGAATAAAACATCAAAACTCAAACTTTACCTTGATAGCTCTTTTCCTCTTCGCTGAACCGGTCAAAGTTGTTACAAGTGCATCTACCAAATTTTTCTTCATTGTCGCATCACCAAGTTCATAGACAATACTCATGCCTTGGGATGCCAACTCTTGTGTAAGTTCATTCTGCTCGCCAATTAAGTGTGAAAAAGCTTCCTGCATTCGTTTGAAATGTCTTTAATTAAAACTCAAGTCCAGAACAGCATGATCTGGTGTAGAAGAAGCAAAAGAAAGTTTTAATTACTTATAAATATCTACACAAATTTTGTGTATTCAAAACATATTCATATTTATAGTAATCTTCATCGACAATAATGGTTTCTCAATGGATGCTAGTCAGTTCAACTGGCAATGTCTCTTGTAATTGTGTCAGAGAACTTGGAATCAAATCCCATTCAAATTAGGTTTGGATTTTGGAATGCTTTCACTTTACATGCATTTTGACTAGGTTAAACAGTGTCATACCTTGTAACTTGCAAGTTACACAGGTTCTGTTGAATTATAGATTATTATTATTATTATTATTATTATCTGTTTATTTAATAAAGTGATGAGAAGTCTATTATGACTAGAAGTCTATCATGACTATCTCATTCTCCCAAGTTAGGAGTCTTAGCTAGAGTTTGAAGTTTAGTTTAATTCCTATTATTAAGGTAGCATGTTACCTTAATCTATATATATGTTTCACAGGTGTTTATGCTAGGTAAAGAGTTTTATTCTCTCTATTATTGTACTTACCCATATAAATGAGAAATGAAGAAGAATGTGTTTTTTCATATCTTATTCAATGAGTGTAAAGATATACAAATAGAATGTCTAATTACAGTCAAGCGCTACAATCAAGTCTAATTACAATCAACCCCTTAAATTAAGCCATCAAGTTAAGTCCTACTTGCACCAAAAAATCCTAACAGCTAATATTTACAATAAAGTCTTATTTGGTCAACCAAATCAAACAGATTTGATTTTTGTCTACACTCCCCCTCAAACATGGCTATAGATGTTGATGAGACCAAGCTTACTCACAAGAAAATCAAATGCTGGTTCTGTTAGCCCTTTTGTGAGTATATCAGCTAATTGTTGCGAAGTAGGCACATACTCAATGCTGATCATACCCCCATCAAACTTTTCTTTTTTGAAATGTCGATCAACTTCCACATGTTTAGTCCTATCATGATGGACAGGATTGTGAGCTATACTAATGGTTGACTTGTTACCACAGTAGATGTATAGGTCCTTCATACTTGATTTTCAATTCTTCCATCACCCTTCTTATTCTAATAAGTTCACAAACCTGCAAGAAAATGATAACTCTGTTCATCGTCGGCTTTGCGTTGCTGTTTGATACTGCATTCTGGGCAGGGAGAATTGTCTTCAAACAGCAAGTCGAGTTCGTTCCAGAGTCTTGGAGATCGGAGAAATATTGGGTGACAGTGTTTGAGCCTTGTTTCAGTTCTTTTAGCTTCGACAGAAGTTCAAAAAATTGGAAAGCATTGCCGAGATCGGAGTACATTCGGCGAGCAGCATCCCAGACTTCTTTGGCTGTTTTGAAGAAGAGATACCGGTGGCTAATCTTTGGTTCCATCGAGTTGATGAGCCGAGCGAGAACGATAGAGTTCTCGGTCAACCATTTGTTGTAGGTCGGGTCGGTCGACGGAGGAGAAGGAAGTTCACCGGTAAAATAACAACCCTAATCCTAAATAAATTACGCTTCCAAACAAATCATTTAAACATTTGTTTTTTTAATTAAAAAATAATTATCTTTTTGTTTAGAGGTCAGAATATGTAAAATAACACAGTCGGTTGAGTGGGCAAATCCATCATGGATACATAAATTGAGATTCTTTATTCTTAATATTTCTTGTGGTTCAGCGATTCAGCAACATTTTCTCATATTTTCTGAGAAAAATGAATATGGAGTCATGACTAGCCGTACTATGAAGTAACGATTTATTTTCAATAACTATAGGAATAATGAAAATTTATTTAGGTTTACAAAAATTATATTTCAAAAATTATAATTTATTGAGTAAATTTAGATTTCTCTTTCATGAGATAAATTCAAGTAATTCGAGTATAGCCATCCACAAAAGAGACAAACCACCTAGTACCCGTGATATTGGAAACCATTGAAGGACCCCAAACATCACTATGGATTAATGAAAACGGTTTTGAGGATTTATAGTGAGAGTTTGAGTAGGTGTTTCTAGTTTGTTTTGCAAATTGACACACTTCACATCGAAACGATAAAGGATTTTTATTTCTGAATAGAGAAGGAAAAAACTTTGATAAATATGAAAAATTTAGATGACCTAGACGATAATGCCATACTAAGATGTCCTTATCACTATTTGATTGAGACATTAGACAAGAATTACTAGGAGATAACTTGTAATCAATCTCATTTGCAGAAAAGGGTTGCCTTTTCAAGTAAGGTTCGGCCTTAAGATAATAAAGTTCAAATTGAACTCTAGCACTGCCAATCGTCCTCCCCGAATCCAAGTCCTTAAAAACACGTTTGATGAAAAACATTAGCTACACAATCGTGATCTTGAGTTATTTTCTTAACAGATAAGAGGTTGCAATCTAGTTTAGGAACATGTAAAACAGATGTGAGTGAACTGATTCCAGCCACTTTGTCTAGGAAGCCATCTGCTATTCGGATATTTAGATGATCATACAGGGGTTATAAGTGGAGAAAATACCTACATCCCCTATCATATGATCTGATGCCCCTGAATCGACAATCCACTGAGACATTTTTCACCGTTAGGGCAGAAATAGGATTACCTGAGTGGGCTAAGGATCCAGAGGCAATTGGATTCTGTTGCTGGTTGAGCATTTGTTGGAGAAATCCCACCTGTTCTTTACTAAACAATTCTGCAGCGGTTGAAGCAGCTCCAACAGTCATCCCCCTTCCTTCTCAGTCCGATTTGGGCTTCCAATTGCTGGCTGCAGTTTCCAGCAAGTATCCTTGATGTGCCCAAGCCTCTTGCAGTGGTCACACCATGGTCGTCCTCTTCTTTGTTTAATGTCATAAGAAGAAGTCAGATTTCCATGGCTTGCTAGGGCACTGCCTTCAATCTGAACACTGTTGTTGTCACTTCCAAGCATAACCTTCCGCCTGCTTTCCTCTCGAACTACGTCCAAAACAGCCTCTCGGAGGGTAGGCAGTGGTTTGATTGCCATGAGTCAACCCCTCACTTCATCTAGATTTCTGTTAACCCCGAGAAGAAACATGAAGATTCTCTTCTTTTCAATATTTTTAGAGTGTGTAGCCTCGTCTTTAGGGTTTTCATAAACATCATTTTCGAACATATCCACCTGCTACCACAAACGAGATAGTTTGGTATAGCATTGAGTGACATGATCCTTACCTTGCTTGAGATCGTGTAAGATCCTTTCTACTACAAACAGTTCTACAGTGTTATCGGTGGCAAAAAAGGTCTTCTTGGCTGCGTCCCATATTTCCTTCGTTGTGTTATATAGCAAGAAATTCTCACTCACATCATTATCCATTGAGTTAAGCAGCCACAACATTATAAGGTTGTTTTTTATCTTCCATTTGTGATATTCAGCAGCGTCAGTGGCTAGTTTTATGATGATTCCAGGTAGATAATCATCTTTCCCCTTTCCATTGGCAAAAATCATGACCGATTTTGATCATTGAAGAAAGTTCTTACCAGTCAGTTTGTGACCAGTAATGATTTGACCATGGTGAGATGTGTTTTGGACCTTTTGGTCATGATTTCCCCCTTCATTGTTGTCTGTTTTAGGAACATCAGAATTAGACGAATTTGATTTATCAGACATGGTGAAACTCTGAGGGAAGGAACTTTAAGAAGGATTGAGCGGTCTTAGACTGCCGAAAAAAAGCAGATAAAGGATGAACTTAGGAATTTGGGATAAAAAATGCTCAGATACCATGAAGATTTTGTTTGCATAATTTTGATATATTCATTGTTTATTCACAGACAGTATATATACACAAGAGTGGTCAACTCTTGGTTGAATAAGGATCTTGTTTCTCCTAATTTTGAGAATCAACTCCTCCTAATTTAGGTTCTAGAAATAAGGAATAATACAATGCTAAAGATATAGCATAATAAAGTAGTAAATACTAATTACAATCAACAAATTCCAACAGCTCCTTCTATATTTCAAACTCAAAGTTCCGTAAATCTCTCTTCATTTGATTCAACTAATAGTACTCAAACTTATCCATTATCCACCGAAATTCAAACTCAAATTCAACCCACCAGAGCTCAATCTCATCCGCACAAGACTCATATTCTAACTCATCCACTTGTGACTCAAACCGAATGTTTTGTACCTAATTTTTGCACCGAACACAAAGCAATCCTAGTCGGCAAATACATTCCAGACAACTTCTTATTAACGAGTTTATTGTATATACCAGACAAAAGACAATTGAGGAGGTAAAGCACCAAGCACAATGACAGCAACACCATGACTGTGAACCGGATCAAGAAGTCCAAGAATCAGAGAAAAATACAAAAGCGTCTTGTGAGAGTATTTTAGGTTCAGGTAACAATGACTCAAAATTTCTACTCCTATTGAGAATGTTATGTCTAAATTTGATAAACCGATTGCATTAAGGAAAGATGTGAGAGAATGCAAGGATCGACCACTCTATCCTATGTGCAAGTTCATCTCTTATGAAGATCTGTCTCCAAGCTACCAGGCATTTATTGTCAATATGTCAACAATTTCAGTTCCTAACAGTATACATGAAGCACTCAAAATACCGTAATGGAGGACAACAGTTTATGACAAGGTTAGAGCTCTAGAAAAGAATGGGACCATGGAGATGTCAGAACTTCCAAAAGGGAAAAATCCTGTGGGTTGCAATGGATTTTTACAGTGAAACATAAAACGGATGGGAGTGATGAACGATTCAAAGCGAGGTTGGTCGTAAAAGGATTCACACAATCATATGGAATCGATTATGAAGAGACTTTTGCACCAGTGGCAACGGTCAACACAATCCGAGAGTAATGAGAGGTATTGAAGGCAGTGCTCCTGTAGACAATAGTAGATATCAACGGCTTGTGGGAAAGCTCATCTATCTTTCACACACAAGACCGAACATTAGTTTTTCGGTTAGTACTTAGTACAGTGAGCCAATTTATGAATAATCCTACTGAAGAACATATGGATGCAGTTTTTGAAATTTTGAGGTATTTGAAGATGACACCGGGAAAGGGCTCAAATACAAATATTTAAGTTTTTACGTATGTTGATTGGGAAGGGTCAATTTTAGATCGCAGGTCAACTTTAGGATACTGTACATATGTATAGGATAATTTGGTTACATGACGAAGTAAGAAGCAAGCAGTAGTGTCAAGAAGTAGTGTTGATGTGGAAATTAGGGCCATGGCACACGGTATTTGTGAAAGGATGTGGTTAAGAAAATTGTTAATAGAACTGAAGACACCTATGGACAAGACAATCAAGTTGTTTTGTGACAACCAGGCTGCCATCAACGTCTCTAAGAACCCTATTCATCATAACAGGACAAAGCATATTGAAATAAATAGACACTTTATTAAGGAAAAGTTGGAAGAATGGAGTGTGAAGCTAATGTACACAACTACAGTTCTTCAAACTGCTGACATTCTTACCAAGGCACTTCCTAAAATTACCTTTGAAAATTTATGTACCAAGCTGGATATGAAAAATATTTACAAGCAGGTGTTGAAAGTAATTGTTAGTATGTGTCTGCACTGTTCGGATTAGTTTCTATATTTGAGGGGTGTTAGTTAGCTACAATAAAAGGATTTAAGTAAGTTGTTACTCAATCTCATCTTTACAGATTTCAGTTTTTAGATTAGTTATTTTTCCTTGCATTGAGGAAGAGTTCAACTTCCTGCAGATTTATATCTTCAATAATCTTTCATTTGAGAGATCAAGTGAGAATATAAGAAACCATTCTTATAATTCTTTATATATATATATATATATATATATATATATATATATATAAAATTATCAGGTGTGGAATCCGACACGTTTTTTCGTGCTGGATCCCCAATTCCCACTAGTGGGGCTTACATGTGGGATCCCGTACCTAAAACTTACTCATATAATATATATATATATATATACACACAAAAAAACGTAATGTTTCTCTCCTAAGGGATTCTTTCCATCACCTTTCGTAAAAGCTTTGATGAAATTCAATCGATTTTAATAAATTTGGATATGATTTTTGTTGAGAATGATAAGTTAAATGAAACATACCTGTGAAAAAAATTGGAAATTTGCTGAGCACTAGAACTATTGTTTTTCCGATTTTTAGAACATGAAGCGTTAAAAACGGGCACAACTTAAGAAAAATGGAAAACAAAATAATTCTAATGCTTTCCAAAAAAATTTCACAAGTATGTTTCATTGAACTCATTATCCACAAAACAAAATCACACCAAACTTCATTAAAATCGATTGGATTTCATCAAGATCCTTATGAAAGTTAATATAGGGGATCCCTTAGGAGATAACCACATTATATATGTATGTATGTATTTTTATTTTTTAATAGAATTACAACAAATGTAAGCAAATGACTCAAATCATAAACACATTATAAGAGCATGAATAGAAAGATATTTAGCCTTGTGAATTAATAGCAAACCTGAATTTCTGAGAGCATTTGTTGGATGGTTGGATGATGGCCACAATACATTGTTAGTGAAAGTAGCCAAACAGTTCCAGCACAGCGCTCTTCTTTTCTACTACTATATAAAAGATCATCGAAAAGCTTTCTAGTAATCACATCTCTGACCATGATATGGTCATCTGCACTGGCTTCACTTTTCCAATCGGAATTATTTTTTGACCATGATAAGGCCGTGTCTCCCATAAGAAAGTTTGATGTCATAGAAAGTGAAGTATAGTTAGTTTTGAGAATCACATCGGCAGTCACAGGAACACCACCCCATAGAAATGATAGAGCCTCCCCAGCAGCAAAGAGAATGTCCTCAACCTGCCCAACTCCAAAACTAAAGATGTTAGAGGTATGTGCCACCTTAACAAAATGAAGAACCTTTCTAATGATCTTTGACTAGTTAGAGTACGTTTGCTGGAAAATAACAAGCATAAAATGGAAAACATTATTTCATACCCACCTTACACCGGCATAGACTAAAAATTAAATTGAGAGCAATATTTAGGTGAGAAGATGATGTTTCCTTTGCACACATGTGTCCAAGGGACACAACAATTTTCTGAATTGCTTTATTATCACCACCAGAGAGCAGCTTCTTCAACTTTTCATGTAAAGCTTCCAGAATGTCAACTGCAGTTTCAACAACGTATTACTGTTACACCCATTCTTGTGCAAGTATATTAGAAAGAATATTTTGAAAATCTACTACATTGGGTATACATAACAACTCACCTGAATCAGAATCATTAGCAAGTGGAGGTAATGGGACACGCAGCCCAATATGACCTAATGCTTGCATTGAAACAGAGGCTAGTGTAGCAGTCTCGGAATTAACCACATTAATTAGACATTTAAGGGTATTCTGAAACAATGTCTCTGGGATCTGTAAATAAACTTAATGAGTATTTAATGAGTAGATAAATGCTAGAATGCAAAATCAACTTCCTTAGTATCAAACGATAAATAGATTTTAAAAACAGAAATCAACTTAGTAGTTCAAAATTTTAGTAATCAGCTAGATGTCACTACTACAAAGATGATAGAACAACTTGAAATGAATTGCAAGATTTTTTTCCACATCATAATAAACCATATTTCCACAGGAAAACAAGATGGGGAAAATAAAGCTAAACTTAGTTACAAGGAAATGGAATTTCCTAGGAACATTTTTCTTCAATCTGTTTCTCAAGAAGAGACTAAAAAAAGCTAGAATTAGTTACAAAAAAGGAATGGAATTTGCTAAGCTTTTTAGTCTAGTGGTAACTAACATGGTTCCAAAAAGTGCCTGGTTTCGAGTACCCCATTTGATTGAATTTGTGTTTGGGCTTGAGCCACGTGGCAAGTCCATTGGTCTTGCATATTAGGGTGTGTGCTAGAGTGCTTAAATATTATTATTAGGCCATTTTTAACAGCTTAAACTTTTGGGTCTAATGGTAACTAACAAAATTTCATGGGAACGGTTTTCTTCAACTTGTTTCTCCCAATTAATTAATCCCTAGAATACTTGCCTGCAAAGGAGGGAATTTGGATGCTGAAAGTTCAAGGAATGGTCTTAAGAGAACACAAACATATTGTCATGAACGACTAGCAATATTTAGAACCTGAGAATATGCCAAGCTTAAGTGTATTTGCAACTGGGCACTAAAGCACTATTCAGACTTTACATGGTCATAAATGAATAAAGAAAGATTCTGACATCAGATTGAAATAAAATCAATGTGGAGCTTGAACACAACACATTCACACAATATTTTTCTCAAGATTTAATGCGACAGAAAATGAAACTACATCACCAATGCCTTCAAACTAGCCAACCAATACACTCCTTTTCTAGCACGTTCTCTTCCTGGTAAACAATAGATTTAGAATACCAATAGAACAAAGTTAGTCTTATAAACTGACAGTATTCTCATAAAATCCTACTTGATTACCAATTTGCACTTCATTTCTTATTACACTGCTTTGAATTAATAAAATAAACAAAAGAATGAAAAGGCAGCAAGATACCATAGACATACTCATAAACTGTAATTTGTGAGTAAGCATGTGTGCGGACTTGGGCCAACTTTTAGGAATGTGCATAAAAGTAGCACGAAGCAATTTGCAAAATTGTTTAAAAAAGATAATCAATTTTCTCAGAATTATTCTCTTACGAAAAACAATACTCAGGATATGCACAGCACTTGATTCACTGGTTTGTAATAACTGACAACATGATTGGGATTGAAATGCTTCTGGCCAAGAATGCAAGCAATGTTAGGCATTAGATAGTGAATGCCAGGTATATTATACAAAACCATCATAATGGATCATAATATAGTACAAAACATGTGATGTACAGATCACAATAATGGATGATAACACAGTAATACGTTAGGCCAGTCAAGCACACACAAGACATATATAGTTATATCTCAATCCTCTCTTCCTTATATGCATAGTGCAAGCATTTACAAGATATACTAACATCTCAGAAGTTGATAAAAAAATTTAAGTATCACAAAAATATATACAGAGAGGAGCATAACAATTAAATGATTAATCCACAATCTTTGTTTTTTTACCATCGTTTTGAGTATTCTCTTGAAGTAAGACCTTGTAAAGATTACAGTACCAGTGCCATAATCACAAATTAAGTTTAGGCTTTTTTGAAGAATTTACGGACCAAGTTAGGGCTTAAATTAGTGGAATATTTGCTTAGTTTACTGAAACACGTGGAGTTATGCAGTTTAGCAAGGTTTAATGGAGTTTGGAAAAATATCAGATCAACGTGTATGCTCCTGAAACACAAAGTATCACCAAAATCAAATGAACTTAAAAATGGAATTGGGGAATATCAAACCTACCAACTTCCCAGTTCCAAAGTAACCTGAAGTTTCTGAGTGAGATCAAGCCATAATGGGTCAGTCTCTAATAGCAATTGACAATGTACAGGCCAAAGTAAAACTTGTAGCAAATATACATATAGCTGCCTGATTAAAATTAGACACCATGCATCAAATTGAATCAAAGAAAAATACAAGCGCGTAAGAAGGGTAAACTTCTCAGGAGTGAGTGATTCAAGATTTAGGCATATATTAAGAACTAAAGTGATTCTCAGAAGTCAGAATTTGAGATAACCCAGGAACAACTTTGATATGTAGAAGAAGTTTAACCTAGCACAAGAATGTATACAACTATTATGTTACCATGCTGATATGACACAAGTTAAAATGATGCTAAAAGTCAGGTTTCATGATTTGTAATTTAAGCAAAGCAATCATAAAATCATGTAGTACAAACCCAGTAACCAACATGTATAGAAGATAGGAACACATATATGACCCTAATATGTATTAAGTAATTACAAAGTATTCAACTTACGACAGGTGTTCTCGACATACAATCTGCAGTGACGAATCCTATCGCACATAGTGCTCCATGATGTGCCTCAAACCTGAATGATATCAAAAATTAAGACTAGAATTAGATATTATTCAAATATAACATGGTACACAAACAACATAAGTTCCGAAGTTGCAATTGCATAATTCACATTCCTTTTGAAAAAATGCTACAAACCTTAACTTTTGTGTTCCACTAATTGCAGAAACTAGTTCATCTATAAGAGCAGAACATGCAGCGAAGGAAAGAGAAGATGAAGCAATGCCAAGTAAGCGTGCCACAGATTCACGAGTATCCAAGTCGACGTGACTCAGTAATTGCTTCAACCATGAAACTTTTAGGGCATAGTGTGATGCTATCATCTAAAAAGAACAATCTTTCAGCAAAAGACATGCAACAAGAAAACAAACAAGAAAGCAACACAGCATGAGATGTACTGTGGTAACAACCTCTGGAAGATGAGATCCAATAATGATCAATGCCTTGGAAGCAGTGGCATGCAACTCAACAGACCCTTCAATTGCCATAGCATGCTCTAGTAGTAAACACATTGTTTCCACAGAAGACAGGAATTCAGATGATCGTCCTAAAGAATTGTTTTGCTCGAACTCATACTCAAAGCACTTCAACAAAAATTTGATCATGGCCATGTACATTTGCGATGGAAAAAGAAGCTTTCGCTCCGTCATCTCAGTTGAATCTACCAACTTGGGCTGCTGCTTATTAATATATTCTAACATGCTTCCAAGTTTTGGGTATTTAAGATCAACATTTTGACTGTTCATTCGTCCTTCATCTTTGACAGGAAACAGACCTTCAAGAGCTATTTCCCTGGAGTATGAAAAGAAAAAAGTGGTGGTGGAATTAGATGCTAATAATGATTTGAAAAGGAAAAGTAACAAAGATAAACTAAAAATTCCTAACGAACAAATATATATATATATATATAAAATTGCATCAAAATAGAGAGGTTAAAGAAAAGAGTCGTGAGAAATTCAAAATAAGCAAGGAACATTTTTTTTTTTTTTTCTAGATTGTTAATGGTAACATTTAAACGTCAGCAATACTTCACGGGCCTTTCAACATCGTACTTAGATAAACTGAGTAAGGATGGTCAAATAAACTAGTCATTAAAATTAGGTGACTATTACTTTCATTAACATCATTACAAGAGCAAACAAAAGAACTACTGATGCAATGATCTCCCCAAAAAGCAGTCAAAGAAAAATAAAAGAAATATGAGAAAAAAGAATAAAGTAAATAACAAATGATTCAGAATAAACAGAATCACAAACAAGAATTACAAAATATATCACAAACAAGTAACGTACACAAACAGATTAAATATTGTCTGACGTAATGATAAAAGCCTTGGAGTAATGAACACGAATGTTTGGGCACAAGTCATCTAAGTGGCCAATTTATTGACCAAGAAGCAAAAAAGAACACACACACAAAAGTTCAGTCCACTGTAACGGTACCACAACACTATTACCATTGTATGTCCTCAAGCGATTAACTATAAGATCTCACTTAGGTCAGGGGCTCATCATGGTTTGATGAAGAAATACAACAAAGAACACGATGACACAGTATATAGAAGTTTCTACACAAAGAAGCATATAGTTCTCCACCATAATATTTTATTACCTTATATCCAACCTAGAATCTGCTGCCCCAAGCATACAAATGAATCGACTAGGGCAATGTTGCAAATCAAATAAAGAGGTAGCCCATCTGACAGCACAAAAGCGCACTTCACTTTGGTCCTGGTAGACAGCAAGAAATTTAGCTTCCATCATGAAACAGCAAGTTACTGATGAAACAAGAATTAAGTCAAAAGATTCTGTTTCCATTTTCAAGCAGTAGAACATGAATATATTAAGCATAATATCAACAAAGGTTACAAATAGTATAAAACCAATACCGCTTGCATATTATTCAGTAGAAGTTTCTCCAAATCCATCAATATAGTAGCTGGTGCTCCCTGATGCCAAAATAATGAACAAGTATTAGATCACACCCAAGACGGACAGTCAAATCGGAAAAATTTAGATCATGTGTTATGCTGTCGAAATAAATGATTTTGTGACGTAAATGAAAAGAATGCAGAAGTGGCTCCAATAGCAACAAGGTTCGAACCAAGACCATAAAAACGTTCATCAGACCTCTCCCTCTTCTAACTACAGTATAATTGCTTCTTTTAGTATAATTGGTTCCACAGACATTTGTTCTTCTCCTGTCGTCATTCTACAGTTTTCTATGTACTGTCTTGAAACAAAATTACTGAGTTGTTCTAGACTTATTGAATCTTGTAAAATAAATTAAATATACACGATAATGAGTTGACCTACCAGTTAGAATACAAATTTCCCACCAGTATAACAGCCAACAAATCTTCCAAAATTCCTCATAAATAAATCACCCTAATTATAGAAACAATTATGTACAATTAATTACACTTTTGGATTTATTTGATTACCAAATATTACATTAATGGATATTTGGAAAATCCCCCAACTGTGTCATTTTCTCGCTAAAAATTTAAGAGGCATTCGACATCAGTCCTTAAATGCTTCTGACGAAGCAAAAGCAAAAATAAAGTCAAATCCATGACAAGAATGTGCTCCAAAGGAGCAATTTTATTAATAATAAATCAAAGACGTTTTGTTAAACTGAAATAATAAACCTATTTATAATAACCTAAACCTATTTATAATAACCTAAACCTAATACTACTCAAAATACAACTTTCCTAAAAGATAAAAATAACCTAAACAAGTCTAAACAAAATAGGAAACAAATTCAATAAAATAAAATGAAAATAAATTCTCTCAAATAGAAATTCTCCTAAATTGTCCTACATCAGCTTACATCATCTAGAGGCGCTAAAACAATGTTTTCCATCTATCACAGTATACAATGCAAAAATCAATTTGCAATTGCTATTGCCTAGAACACCGAACTTCCAAGTTGAGAATGAAAATTGATCACATCTAGAATGTTTAACATTAATAAATCATTCTAGAAAATAGAAGTGTTTAACATAAATCAGTCATTCTGAAATGTAGAAGTACATCAAGGACAAGTGTATAAATGATTTAGAGCGAATCGACTCTTTGTGGATTACAGGTTTTTAAGAAAGATAATCTGCATGATTTAAAGGAAAAAAATATTAATATATTAAAAGAATTCACCTTGCCCCTATGCGATTAGTTTATAGGAGTAATATTGTTTAAAAAAAGTGCTTGACCCGTTTAATGAACTTTAAAAAATCATTTCCTTGAGTATAAATTGAATATGAGATTTTAGCTCTCTACATCTGCCTCGTGCTTAGGTGGTAAAGTCAGCCACAGAAGGAAGAAAGATATAGAAGTGTCAATCGAAGGGAAAGGTTGTAAAAAAAGGTTAAACAACATCCTATTTAAAATACCTCCATAATTTGAAAGAAGTCTTCCTTGGCTAATCCATATATAGGTATTTCTAATTGGAAACTTTGAATTCCTTCTGACACTGAATTCATCATTCGACACTGAAAATATTCCAATTCCTATTTCTTCAATTTATTGACGCCACATATATATTATTTCTTAGAACTAGATTTTTAATTAATTGTCTACAATCCACAGATAAAACCCTAATGACAAAATTTTCATAAGACAAAAAGAAAATCTGCAAAAGATGACTTCTTAAAATAAGAGTGAAACCGAATTACCATGTATGCAGCAGCAAGAGAATTGGTTGCCTCTTGGACAACAAGACGAAGGGAGGGAGCCTCCGCTTTCAATGCATCAAAAAGTCGAACGACTATTTCAGTCTTGTCTCTGAGATAGAAGTAAATAGCCATCAGATGATTCAATTAGAGAAATGAGGACATAACCATCAAAAGGCAAAAGAGACGAGTACTAAACCTGAAAAGCTGAGGCAGGCGCTGTGCAAGCAATCCAATTGCTTGATAAGAAAAGGTCTTGGTCTCCCTAGCAATAGCATCTGGGTGAATAAAAGAAAATAAGATTAACACAAACCGAAAATATCAACCAATTTTAATCAAATAGAGATGCAAAGAAGAAGCTCATAAACTTCAATTGTAACCTGATTCTGAATACAAATAACCATCAAGTAATTTCAGAATCCCATTCAGTATGACAGGACCCATAAGCTTCAACTGATCAAATTTTGCCTGAATAATAGAAATAAAAAGGAAATGTAACAAAATGGAAACATCAAAGATCCATTGAAAACTAATCCAAAGGGAATAAAATGTTAACACAAAGGTCAAAACATATTGATTTGGGAGAGGGGGATGAAAGCTTGAGATCTCAACATTAATTAAGTGATAAGCTTACCACCAGGCTATGTCTACGATCACACAAAAGTCATAATTGCAATAATTATAAAATAAGTTGGCAATTTATGCATGAAGAAGAATAGTGTAGCTGCCTGCCATCTACAGTCTCCTTCAGACAAGCACGCATTTGGTAGTCCAAATAAGCAAGACAACTACGTCACAACTCCTGTGAAACTAACACTTAGATAATAATTACAATTACAAAGATGACAAAAACAACATTAGAAGACTACCGATGATAGCAATACTTTATACCACCACCACCACCATAATAATAATAATAATAAGGGCAATTTGCTCTAACTTCCTCCGAGGTTTCAAAAATCACACTAAAAATGAATTTCTAGATTATTGACACTATTTACCCTGCCATCTCTGTTCAAACTTAGCAGTTGAGGTTATTTTAGTCAATTAGAAAACTGAATAATATATGACAAATAAAAATAGCCATAAATTAAAAAAAATATACATAGATATATATAATAGAAAAATAAAAACATTGAAAACCATATTTGAGGGAGAACGAGAACTACTTCCCACCCAGTCCATCACGTCACCACTCCTAACCCCATTCTAGACCCACTTCCAGACATATACCTATAACCATGGGAATCTCCGCCATCAAACCCATAACCAAATATACACCAAGATCTCAGCAAGATCCAGAACAACACCTAGTGGGAAAATTAATTTACTTATCTCACAATAGACCTAACATAGGTTATGCGGTAAATGTGGTGATTTAGTTCATGCATTCTCCTAGAAAAGCACATCTAGAATTTGTTTATTGAATTTTACGCTATTTGAAATCTACACCAGGAAAGGGATTCTCTTAAAAAGATATAGAGAATTGACATTAGAAGCATATCTAGATGCAGATTGGGCAGCTTCAGTAGTGGATTGGAGGTCAACTTCATGTTACTATACATTCCTTGGAGGAAATTTGGCGACATAGAGAAGTGAGAAACAATCAGTGGTTACTAGGTCAAGTGCAGAGGCAAAATTTAGAGCTATGGTACATCGAATTTGTGAGTTGTTGTGGTTGGGATTATTCTTGATGAACTTGGCATTAAGTGGGAAGGAACTGTGAAGTAATATTGTGACAACAAATCAGCAATCAGTATTGCTCACAATCCTATTCAGCATGATCGTATCAAGCATCTGAAAAGTGGACCGGCATTTCATCAAAGAAAAATTAGGTAGTGGTCTAATTTGCACTCCATACATTTCAACAGAGAACAACTTGCCGATGTACTAACTTGGCGGATCTACAGGGATTCGGAAAATCAAACTTTAATTTATTTTTTGAGTGATTTGTACAGATTCTGGTAGTTGTAATTTTCCTTTTATTTGTAGAGTTAATCCATTATTTTTAGGACAATGTTTTAAGTAAACAGCTTTCCTAAGTTAGTGCACAGAAGAACTTGTATAAATCCTGTACTCTATAACATTTTAATGAGAAGAAAAGCAATTACTTTTTCACAATATCTTTTTCTTTTATTTAGTGGGTGTTTCTGAATTTTTTGAGAGGCAAAGTAGGCTTGTGAGTTATGACGTTCCACCCCCACCCTCTCTCTTTTTCATACTCCCTCAAACATCAAATAGAACACTGTTTGATTTTGGCGGTAGTTGTGGTGGTGTTTTGATTTGAGTATGGGTTTGGATATGCTTTGATTGTGATGGTGGACGTGATGGTGGTCAAATATTCATTCGGGAGGTGCACTTCAGTTGATTGGATGCCACCGACAATCTCCTCCTCGCCGATGGTCTCATTTTTTTCCATTAAATTTTCCTGTTTTTTCATTTTAATTCATACTTAAATATTTAATTTCATTGAATCTATTTTTACTTGCAGGAATTTAAAGATAAAAGGTAGTTTGGTATTTTTCATCAATTATGATAAGGGTATTTCTGTCTACGTCCTAAAGGTCAAGCTAATTTTTTATATTTTTTTAACAGGAATCAATCAAAAATCATTTCATATCAAAAATAGCAAATACAAGAAAACTTATACAACAGCAACCTGTAGAAACAACAGTAGCCTCTGTACACCCATGGACAAGCAGTCAAAGGTCAAGCTAAGTCAACCATTATACTTAATAGGGGGTCAATAACGAGTGCTAATAAATTGAAAATTTCTTTCCGAATTTAATTTGCCAAACCTCATAGGAATTTAGCACAAATTGCTCTAATAATAATAATAATAATGAATAGCACCACCATGAAGAAGAACAAGAGGGTTTTTCAAATCACCCCTTCTGTTACCTGAATCTCAACATGTACATGCCCCTTGCACTTCCAATTTCAGCAATATTCCCTTTAGACTATTTCCGTGTATAAATGACCCCTGCCATTAAGAACTGTTGTTGCAAACATGGATACATGGATCCACAACAATGAAAGTGCAAGGAGCATCTCTCAAATTAAAAGTGAAAGGAGCACAAATTTTGGGTTAAAGATAACGGATGTAATGCGCAAACACACCCTTTGCAGCAACAACAACAAAGAAAAGAAAAATAGCAGTAAAAGGGTGAAGATAGACGAATAGGTTAACATTGTTGTATCCATGTGTGTGCATGTGGATGGATGGATGGTAGAGGGAAAGAGACAGAGAATCAATCAAGAAAGCCCCACGAGAATCTCTCTTGAGTGTTGTTAAGCATTTTACTGCTTCAAACATTTTCAAACACATAATGCCAAAAATCAATAGAGAAACAAAACTATTAATCCAGGTTTCGAAGATGTCTAGCAAGCTGTATGTTTTAAATTATCCTAAACTGTTCCCAAAATATCCTTCAAGTAAAGACTGATTGTCAGTAAAGCAATTCAACTAAAGGATAAAATTCAGAAATCCATGTTGCAGTACATTTAATATCTTCACTAGGAAAGGCAATCAGCCAGACTTCAACAAAAGTCCTGACCTGACATAAACAGAATCAAAAACCAAAACCCAAGGCTCTTACATGTTTGAAAACCCAGACAGTGAATTCCATTCCCAGCTGCTTCAACCTCAAAGTGGTACCACTTCCTATCAGATTCCAGAATTTCACAAGAAAAGATAAGAGATTAGCACAGAGAACCTCTGTCACAAACTTGGTATAACGTTACAACAGATTTTAAGAAGATAAGTAAACATATACAAATAAAAACATAATGTTTAATGACATCATCAGATTTCAATTTGGAAAATAACAGAAAAGTAGGATTACAAAGTATTATTTCATCACTAAAACCATCTACACATTCATCAAACAGAAAATTCATGTTCAACCAATATTTCTAACCATCAACCAACCAGCTGATAATTATCTCATAGTTATTCTCTGAGATGCAAGCAAGTGCAATTAAAAGATCAAAAACAATAATCTACTTCAAAAATTAAAATCTGAGCATTTCTGAAAAAAGGAAGCCTGATCATCTTTATATATTAATTAAAAGTATAGTCCTCTAACATAATACATCCACATTTTTACTTTACAGAGATTATTTGCATGAGAATAGTTTCCACAGCCTTTTACTCTTTTAGGAAAACAAAAGAAGTATGACTTAGCAATCAGATGGATTAATCTAGAACTCTTCAATTCAAGGAAGAAACGATCCCAAATAAATAAACAAAAAAAAAAAAATCCAAAGATTGATCTTCTTTTGATAGGAAACAAGAATAAAAAATTTTATTAACACAAAAAATGTGAACAAGCAGTCCACAAGCTAGAATGCTATTATGTCACAACTATGTGTACACTTACTAATACTCATCACACTAGTTAATCAGGTTAAAGGAATTCAGTAACGTTTCATAGTATTTATTAAATTCTGAATCTTGTTGTTTTATTCAGTAATGTTTAATAATATTTAATCCTATATTTTTTTATGATGTTCGTCTTATTATAGAAAAAAGTTTAATAATATTTAATCTTCTTTTCAAATAGATGTTTTATTAAACTGTGTCTTCCAATGATTTGTAGAAAAAAGTTAGTTGCTATTAAATTTGAATCAATGCTTTTTAGAATATAAACAACTATATAATGTACAAGAAGCTCATCATGCATCTTAGGAAATATTCTCTCAAAGAAGTTTCATATCTGCCTACTTTGTCGTTGTTGTATATAGAAAAAAAGAATGAATCTATCATTCAAAAAATAAAATTTCAATTTTATTTGTTTATTAATAGTCAACATAATTCACATTAATGTTAAACTACTTCAAAACTTGGAATATAGTGTAAAGTTTCTTAATTTAGAAACAATACATACATATATATATATATCTTGTAGGTGTTTTTCAAACTAAAGAAATTATCAATTGATTATGCATATAAACAACTTATTATTGTTAACTAAAAACAAAAAACATATTGCATCTTTCTACATTTTACCAAATTTTGACATTAAATAATAAAGATGGTAAGCGATATCAAGTTTTCATTAATCAATTCTGCACAATATAAAAATTTACTTATAATAACTCATTGGAATTGTGTAATCCAACATCCAGAACAAGATCAGTGAATATTTATTTAGTATCATGATATGTATAAGGTTACAAAAATTTTTTAACAAAATTTGGTTTTCAAAGTAATATAGTTTTGCTTATTACAGGGGCCCAGTCTAGCCCTCTGATAGCTGTTCTCTACCTATAATAGTAACCGATATATTCTTGGGGTAGTAACAGGTAACGAAGAAAATCATGGTTGCTTTGTAGGCATTTTCTTTAATTAAATTTGTAGGGGGGTAGAGGAACCACATTAATGGTGTGAAACAATTGGTGAATGAGTTCTTAGTCTTTGAAAACCTTCTTAGAGAATTTCTCTGCTCTAAATCATAAGCTTAAAACATTTTTTTCCCAATCCTTTTTCTTTCTTTTTGATGCACTATTGTATACTTTTTGCATACGTGGTTATATTCAAGAGTGCATACCATACATGCAGCCAAATATGCACTGCAAAGTTGCTGGGAAATTGTTTGCTGCTGTTATAGATCGGCAGAAAATAGACATCAATTTTGCCTTCAAAGCAGCATTTCCAGGATTGACTTTAGATTCTGGAGCAACATTTGCTGTTGTTGAGGTACCTGCATAAAATGTGTAATGATAGATTGTTAAAGGTGAAGAGATGCCCAATTTCTTCGAAAAATGTCAAATGTAAACGTAAAGCCTGCTCAAATGTCAAACTATCTATCAAGCATCCCAATAGAAAGTGTCCTCAAGCTGGTTTGATGATTACAAATTTTGGATAACAATAGCACATCAAGCAACTATCCCATTAGTTTTTCAAATGGCATTATTTCATATTCCACTTTCACTTCATTATAGTTCCAAAATATCGATCCATGTGAGGTAGATATTTAATAACTCGTGACTAAAGCAAAGACCCCATTTTTCCCCGTGTAAACTTTCTTAACAATTTATAGGGGCTCAATAAAAATATAAAGAAAATGCTTAATAAGGATGGACTCAAGCAGTATATCAAGCTGCATTTTCAGGTGAAATTTTAAATAACAATTTACCAACAAACCTTCCTCTCTTTTTTTTTTTTTTTCCATTTTCTTAAACAAGAAAGAAAGAAGAAACGTTAATTAAATTAGAAAAGGAATCTGAAAAGAAGAACCCGTAATCCATCAACAATAGTACAATCAAGAAGCTAAAACGAGTTTTTAAAAATTCCTAAACTTTATGTAACAGCAACATTTCAATTCTGCTGAATGGAGATGTGTGATGATCATTAAATTTACTAGAACACAGAATACCTTAGAAACAAAAAAGCAAAATAGTGAGCCTTTATCCCAGTAAAATTGACAATTTTCCTTGCCATCAACTTCTTGATTATTCAGTTCATTTCTATCTCAATCACCTAAGAAATAGGAAACAACGCTACAATTCCACGAAATTAAAGCTGTTCTACCTCCCCAAAACACAAAACTTCTCAATGGATAAAGGACATGAGACCTCAAACACCCAAGTCACCCTAGCAACTCTATTTTTGATAAGAAAATCAAAAATATATAAATGAAAAATGATTACAAAGAGAAAGTGTTGCCCACAAAGAGAGTGATTAAACAAGCTACAAAAGAAGACAATCACACGTGCTGACCAACAGAATTTTCAAATAAAATTGTTTTGTGTTCAGAAAAAGAAAAATTTTAAAAAATATCCTCACAAAAACAGAAAGAGGAGAAGAAGCTACAATTGTAAACTCCCATGTTGAAAAACAAAACCCTCGACCCCCAACAAAACTCAATACACACAAACAGCCTATTAAAACTAAACCATAACTTTGATGCTATAGCACAACAAAGACATAACTGATGTATAATGATCAATACTTTCTACTTGGGTTCTACAAATAAGACACCGAGAGGGAGATAAGAAAACAAAAGGTCATCTTCTTTGGATTACATAACATATATAGATTTTGCACTAAGTTATTCTCAAAGCAAGAAGTTCAATGTTACTTGGAACCTATGCCTTCCAAATAACCTAAAAAGGTATAAAGGGAACAGAAGAATCACTCACTCACCAACCAATTAAAAGAAGATTTCAAAAGAAAAAACCCATAAACCATAAAGTTGAATATCTCAACATCCTTCAAAGGATGGATTGAAATGATATCGACGAAGTAAGGAAAAGAAGAATAATCACCGACTTTTCTATCATTCAAGTCCCTTTTAAATGAAGATCATTGAAAACAAACAAACAAGCCAATCCACTTCAAATAGAATTACCAAGAGAAAATAGCCTATAAAGCTGAAACAGAGAACATAAAAGAGATAAACCAATCCAAACATCTAATCAAAGATGGTTCCTTCCTCCACTAAAAACTATAAACTTTAGGCTAGAAGAAACTTCACTACTACCTAAAGAGACAAAGTTCCAAAGGCTTCAATTCAAACCTAATTTCAGACCAAAATACAAAAATACATCTCCTAATTTGATATATTGACAACTTTTGAAAATGATTTTGAGCAGATCATCTATAATCATGTTATATGAACAATGATGATAACAAATAGATAGAATCCAGATTCTCAATCATGAGACAATTTAGACTTAGAATAAAGAGGCTGTCTATAGAAGATAAGAAATAAAATAAAATAAAAAAGAAGAAGACGAAGCATCATATTTACACGAAAAAATATATTCATCAAGAAGAAGTCAAGCTTTAAACTTAAGATAGAAAATATAACAAATTATAGTGGATAATTCAAATTAAGATCATGGACTGGAATCCCAATCTGCCCCCATTATATTCTCATCAAAATATGTTTGTGCCCTCACCCTACCACACCGAACAGAGAGAGAGAGAGAGAGAGAGAGAGAGAGAATTGAATGAAACCTTTTTAAGCTCTTATTGACCCTTACAAGATTATTTAGAAAGCAAAAGTTCCTTAAAAAGTTCAGTTCCTAGTTTGGTCTATGGCTCAAAAGGTAAACACAAACGATATTTTCCAAAGACGACCCACACGTTCCTTATTCCGACGGTTGATGAGATGTTAGATGAGCTACATGGGGCTAGTGTATTCACCAAGTTAGATATGCGGGCTGGTTAAAATAAAATCCGCATGAGAGAAGAAGATGTACACAAGACGGCATTTCGAACTCACTCTGAGCTCCACGAGTACCTAGTCATGCCATTCGGATTTGTAACGCACCGTCGACATTTCAAGCGGCAATGAATGAGATCTTTCGTCCGCACTTGAGGAAATTCGTGCTAGTTTTCTTCAACAACATATTGATCTACTCTAGATCAATGGAGGAACACCTATCTCATTTGGAGGTAGTTCTGGAGATACTTGGACAACATAAATTCTTCATCAAAATGTCCAAGTACGAGTTAGTCAGGGATGAGCTAGAGTATCCGGGGCACTTCATCTCTGAAAAGGGGTGAAAGTAGATTCACGGAAGGTGGAGGTTATGGTGGATTGGCTATTACCTAAGGATGTGTCCGCTCTAAGGGGATTTCTAGGGTTGACAGGGTATTACAGGAGGTTTGTCAAGCACTATAGGCTGATAGCGAGACCGTTGATCAGCATGTTAAAGAAAGACAACTTCAAGTAGACAGAAGATGCCAAACTAGCCTTTGAAGACTTGAAAAGGGCAATGACTCAGACCCCAGTTTTGGCATTGCCGGATTTTGACAAAACATTTGAGGTCTACACTGATGCGAGTGGTGAAGGATAGAGGTGGTTTTGGTCCAAGAGAACAGGCCGTTGGCGTTCATCTCCAAAGCCTTGGGTCCCATGAAAAAGGCTTGGAGTACATATGCACGCAAGATGCTAGCAGTAATCCATACAATTAAGGTGTGGACACCATATCTGCTGAGGAGGAAGTTTACTATTGTTACAAATCAGCAGGTATTAAGGCACCTACTGCAATAGAAGATCGTGACACCTGAGCAACAAAAGTTTATGGTGAAATTGATTAGGTTCGAATATGACATCGTCTACTAACCAGGGAAGGAAAACAAAGTAGCTGATGCGCTATCCAGAAAGGAAGGTAGTCCGATGATGTGGACCGTTTATGAAGAGGAAGATTTAGGGGTACTGGCCTTGCGTGACGCGGAGTGGATGATATGGGACAAACTCCAAGAGGTCGTGAAGATGGATACCAAGAGTCAGGAGATTTGCAGGAAGCTTGAGAATCAAGAAGATGGAGTCGAGAGGTATAATCAGAAGAATGGGCTCATATACTACAAAACATATGTATATGTGCCCGACGTTCCAGGATTAAGAGATAAGATCCTTGCTCACTTCCATGATAGCAAGGAAGACGGTCATTCGAACTGGTTAAAGACATACATGAAGATTAAACGCTTCTTTTACTAGGAAGGGCTTAAAAATGAAATGAAGAAAAAAGTAGCGGAGTGTGATACATGTCAGAAGGTCAAGTATGACTCGAGGCGACCGATGGGATTGTTACAACCTCTACCAATTCCGGAACGAATTTGAGAGGACTTGACCATGGACTTTGTCGAGGGGCTGCCAAGTAGAAAGGGATATAAAGCAATAATGGTGGTGGTGGTGGATCATTTGAGTAAGGATGCCCATTTCATTCCATTGAGACATCCTTTCACCTCCAGTAGTGTGGCAAAAGCCTTGATGGATAATGTCGTCAAGTTACACGGGTTTCCCCACAATATTGTGACTAACAAAGGGAAATTATTTATGAGTTCTTTCAGCAGAAACTATTTACTTTGCAGGGCAACAAGTTCAGGGCGAGTTTATCCTATCATCCACAAACGGATGGGCAGACAGATGTAGTGATTCGAACTCTGGAGCAGTACTTGAGGTGTTATTGCCACAATGACCAAGCAAGGTGGAATGAGTACATTCTATGGGCTGAATATTGGTACAACACGACTCATCATGCTGCAATCAACATGAGCCCCTTTGAAGTGATATATGCAAGATCACCACCGAGTTTGAGTACTTCTGAGAAGGGTACTGTTGCAAATGATGAGGTTGAGAAGGAGTTCATCACTCGGGATGAGATTTTGGCAAAAGTGAAGAAAGAACTCGAGAAGGCTCAAGGTAGAATGAAGAAGTACTATGATCAAAGTAGGCGTAATGTATCTTTTGAGCCTAGGAATTTCGTCTACCTCAAGCTTCAACCATATCGACAGAAGTCATTGAAGAGAAGGTTTAATGTGAAACTATCACAGAGGTACTATGGTCCTTTCAAGGTACTGGAACGCATAGGAGAGGTCGCCTACAGGTTGGACTTACCCCCATCGTCAAGATTGCATCCGATATTCCATGTATCGATATTAAAGCAAAGGGTTGGTAGTCCAAATCTGATTGCAAATGCACTGCCATCATTTGATGAAGAGGGAAGAATGTTATTGAAACCGAAAGAAGCTTTGCAGTATCGGAGTTGGCAACGAAATCGTCCGAATGAGAAAGTTTGGCAGGTACTTATGATTGGAAGGGTCTTCCTAGGGATAAAGCTACTTTGGAAGATTATGAAGACATGGTGATAAGGTTCCCGGATTTTTCCCTTGAGGGCAAAGGCATTCTTGAAGAGAGGGGGAATGATGAGAACCTTGTTAGAAGGTCAATAAGACAAAGGATGAGAGATGGAGGTGCTCAGCGACTGGAGGAAGAAATGCGACCAGTGGGTACGGCAACCCCTTGTCGCGACCCACCGTCGTGACAGAAGTAACGGCACCCACTGGAGGAGTGCACGAAATTGGAATAAAAATTCCAATTTCAGGCAAAGAGTGCCGCGACCCCAAATCGTAGCAACACAAAAAACGCAACCTGTTATTTATTTTTATTTTTTTTTGTGGCAAAAGTGTTTTAATTGTTTTATGACTCTGTTAGGCTTAGGCTTATTTTGGAAGGTTATTTAGTCTTTTGTTAGTCTTTTACAAGTGAGGGTCTGTTGTTGGATCTAGACCTAGGTCCTCAATATAATCAAATTAAAACTCTCTAATCTTGGGAATTCAATTTATAGGGTTGGGGTTTCTATTTGAGGATTTGGAGATTTTGACCTAGGTCCTCAATAATTTGGTGTTTTCATTGAGAGGATTTTTTGAGATGTCGACTAGCTGACAACAATAAGACCCCGACGATTGTTCTGAACCATAAAGTACGCGTAGAAGCCTTTGCGACCAGACTGGATACTTGGGTGACCGGAATGGATGTTGAAGCCTTTAAAGCCAGACAACAAGCCTTTTTGACCAGAATGGATGCTTGGGTGAACAGAATGGACACTGGAGCCTTTAAAGCCAGACAACAAGCCTTTTTGACCAAAATGGACGCTTAGGTGGCTGGGCGAACGAGAATCTATGAAGTGTTGGAACGTACGGCGGAGATGCGAGGTAAGCGACAACCGGTCGAAGGAGAAGCCATTTAGTAAGCAAGGCAAACTCATGAGATAAGGCTACCACTTGTTGAATCAGGGTATGAGACGAACGAGGGAGCCGAGGAACAGGTTACCAATCTGGCCATTGACCCTATGAAAGAGGGACTCGTTATGTCGCTTGAAGTTACTATTGGGAAAAGGAGAAACATATTGGAGGTTGAACCTGCATCGGCTATTGTTCAAAGGTTTTGCACTAGTGGAACATCACATGGAGCAATTTGCCAATTTCAAGAGAGAGAGTTTGGCAATGTTGGTGCAGTGGAGGGGACTTCCTGAGGATAAAGCTACTTGGGAGGATTATGATAACATGGAGCATTCTTGAAGGAAGGGAGAATGATGAGAGCATCACTAGGAGACCAGAAAGAGGGAAGAAAACGCAACTAGGATGGTCGTTTGTGGCGGTATGCCGTGCGACTTGGTCATGCAAACAGGTCCCGCGCGCCGAGTCTTTTAGTTTCTTTTGTTTTTCCTGTTTTAATTCTTTTTGTTTTATCTTTTTGTATTAGGTTTATAGTATTAGAATTGTATTAGGTTTCTATTTTATTTATTAGAATTTTATTAGGATTCTAGTTATTTATTTCCTATTAGGATTGTGTTAGGTTTCTAGTTTTATTAGGTTATCTTAGTCTGTTAGTATTAGGACTGTTTCATTTCTTTTCTAATTACTAGTTCTTTTAGTATTAGGACTCTAGTAAGTATAAATAGATTACTCACATTAGGTTTGTAATCATTTGTTTTATCAGAATTGCATATACAATTTCCGTCTATTGGCTTTTACTAGAGACAATATATTTCGGCTTTCTTGAAACCAAAAACTTGAGAATTGCTTGGGCTAGGATTGGGTCTCCACAAAGACTCGTTCTAGATTTATTTCGACTTTTTCCGAGACCAAACACTTAGGGATCGCTTGGACTAGGGTTAGTTCTCCAAAAAGGGCTAATTCTAGAGATTTGATTAGTCGAACATTCGATTAATCAAATCAAAACTCTCTACTCTTGGGGATTCAATTTCTAGGGTTAGGGTTTCTATTTAGGAATTTAAGGATTTTGACCAAGGTCCTCGATATAAAAAGAATCAAATGGGATCACATCCAGAAATGCAACAAAGAAACGAAGGAAGCAAGCATTGTTTTATTCATACTTAGAAAAGTTGCTTGCAATCAATTTTCAGAACAACTGACATTAAATAGACGAGCAGAATAAGCATGAAATATAGTAGTAAAAGTATAACAAATCAAAACTTTGATGTTTAGTAACATAAATCTCTATTTCATACCATTGAATAGTAAAAATAGTCTGTTTATCAAGATCGGGTCATCTAAATTAGCACCAGAAGCTTTCTTCTTCATAAGCTCTTCCCCTCTTTTAACAACAGGCTCTTGACTTGATTGAACAATAATCAAATAACAAATCATCATTTAACATCTCATATACAAGAAAGAATATGAAAATGAGAAATAAAGAAATTTTTTATAAGTTATACAATGAAAAACAAAATATGTACCAATCTACAGAGGCAGCCAAATATAAAGGATAAACGAGTTCCGCATCCAGCTTCATAACGTCAATGACATTCAAGATCCCTAACTGTTTAGAAACACAAGATACAAAATCAAGATAAAAATCATGGAGCATATATTTTATGTGCGAGTATGTCAAAGATTACTATGTAGGATAATCTTCAACTCCACCTAATTTCACCTTTATTCTTAAAATCACATCATGTTTCAATGGATGTTTCCCAGTAACACGATTGGCTTGAGCAATTGAAAGCCCAGATGGACTCCCCCCACTGCAAAGAAAGCATAAGTTCACAATAAACTAATGTTCAACGACTATAACACTATTAATATAAACTGAGTTTCATACCCCTGTGATGGCACTTGATACAATATCGTATGAAGACAGAATTCAACAAACAAATCTTTGTCTCGTAAATCACTTATTAATTGATACTTCACAACAACCTCATCATCAATTCCACTTGCATGACATTCACCTATTATCTGTGACCAAGCAATATATTTTTCAATAAGAAACAAGAAAAATTATATAAACAAAACAAAGACTAAATACTGAAAAAGCAGTCTACCTTGGCTACCTAAATAGAGCCTTTAGTAAATAAATACAGTATGAGAAAAAAAACATATAATGTAGGAAAACTATCTTACAACTCCCTCCCAATTATTCTCAGTTTTTTTTTAAAAAAAAAAAAAAAAAAGTAACCAAGCGAACAGATGACGAACACAAATAACAATGACTCACAGTTTCAAAATAAAGGTAATAATAAAAAAGGAGTGTGTGGAAAAATACATAAAAGTCCCTTTAGAGAAATCAAATTAAAATAAAATAATCCATTAGAAAAGGATTTTTGTGCCCATTGCTATACTATTGTAATGTTTAGAAAATTAGAAGTTATCGGTAGTTTTCTTTGTAGGGGCAACTTATAACTCAGTAATTCCTGGACAGTACTGTGTAGTATTCTTAAATTAAGTCTAAATAGGTATTAGGTTATTATTTCAGTTTTTAATTAAGTTAGGTCAAGTTTTATTATATTCAGAAATTAACTGAATTACTACAGTTGATTATGGAACTTTAGACTATTAATAAAAACTACTTACAACATATACAGTAACTGTTGTTAATAATTGTTTCCATCACTATTAACAATAGTTATTTACTTCACCAACTCTTGAAGGTTCCCCATAAAGAAAGTTTTTTCAAAACACTGATCAAGTCTCAAATCCTAAATCCCTTTTTCTACAAATCATCCTAAAATCACTAGTTATAAAGCCATCCCCAACGTCATATCTTTTATCAACAAAAGCAGTAATTAAAAATTTTTAATCTAAATACCTTATTGTTATGAATAAAACTCAGTTTAATGCTGTCGGAGATTACATATTTCTTTTCCAAGATCATTACTCTCCTCTCTTATTAAATGGATTACTTCTATGTGCAACAAAGCCGCAATTGTAAGCCACAAAAAAATGCCCCACCACAATCATTGGCTTCCACTACCATATAAATCAGTGTCAATGCTCATATCGCCACCCTAACTTCCATCCATCTTCTCATCCACCACGAATACCATCATAAATCACAACCTGTTAATATGGTTTCACCTCTTCCTCTCATTTAAGCATGTATCCTCCATATATTTTAATGACTAAGAAAACCTGTGGTGCCCCAGATAAATTTCTTTAACTCTCCCAATATAATTTGTCTCAAACCTGCAGTCGTAAAGACTTAATATTAAAAGTTGTGTCCCATTACTTGCTCCTTGGACCTCATAAAAGCATGCCTGATAATGCATCCAGTAAAATGCAACTCCCTGACTTGAACTGCTTGCAAGAACCTAAAATTCCAATGTAAAACCCCAGCTTATCACTCCATGTAACCAGCTATTGTTACTCTTGTATTTCCAACTATCACATATGTATATAGGAATTGACAACTCAGTTTAATGCCGTCAGATATTACATATTTCTTTTCCAATATCATTACTCTCCTCCTTATTAAATGGATTACTTCCATGTGCAACACTCACCATCTAGACAACAAAGCCACAATTGTAAACCACAAAAAATGACCCACCACAATGCTCTTATCACCACCCTAACTTCAATCCATCTTCTCATCCACCATGAAAACCAGCAAGCATCACAACCTCTTAGTATGGTTTCACCTCATCCTCTCATTTATGCATGTATCCTCCTCCATATATTTTACATGACTAAGAAAACCTTTGGTGCCCAGGATAAATTTCTCTAAATTCTCTCCCAATAGAATTTGTCTCAAAACTGCAGTCGTAAAGACTTAATATTAAAGAATTTATATTGTGTCAAACTATAACAAGTTACGTCCCATTACTTGCTCCTTGGACCTCATAAAAGCATGCCTGATAATGCATCCAGTAGGGTGCAACTCCCTCACTTGAACTGCTTGCAAGAACCTAAATTCCAATGTAAACCCCAGCTTATCAGTCCATGTAACCAGCTACTGTTACTCTTGTATTTCCAACTATAAACATGCGTATTTAGGAACAACTCAGTAATGAAATCCATAAATGAAGTATCACAGGGTAAGAATAACTCACTCCCATAAACTACTTTGTAAATATACAATAAAGAACAATACTTCACCCACCAAATGCTCTTCAAGTCCTTCCACAAACTAAGGCCTTCCAGACAGTACCGAATAGCTAAGCCCTCTTCCATCACCGTGATCAAACCAACCAGAACCCTTCACAATCTATCATGTTAAACCATACTGCCGCAGAAGTTATCCACAGTGGCTGATCATACTCCCTCAAACTCCTTGAACCAAACCCACCATGACTAGCTAAAGCATAAACCTACTCATTTAACATTGGGTTGTTCAAATTCTTGATCAATCACACTATCTAAATTGTGCAACAAATAACTACGAGATAAATCCTAGAACAGTTCAAATATTTTTTAAGATAATTAGCATTGATTAAGTGGATAAAACTGGAATTTACCCTAGCAGCAATTCTTAGGATAATCTCTTGGTGTTGTTGAGAAAGCTTTGAAATGTTTTCCACAAGCATAGGTGCCATAGCTTCCTTTTCCTACAACAGAAGCAAAGATTATTTGTACAAATGCTCCAACAGCTATCACTTCCAAATCATACAGAAACTTAGCATTTCATAAAAAAGTACCTTTAACTGTGCACGCTCAAATGCCATCTCAATATACACAATACAGAAGTTCTTAACCATAGGAGCAGCATTAGGAACCGTATACATTTTCCACAACTCTGCCAATGGCAAACAAATCTCAGGCTGGTGCTTTACTCTCTTGTTCACATGACTCAATATCTCAAGAACCTGCCATGAGAATGAAACCAGTGAAAAAAAAAAGTAAAAACTGGAAAAATCAAAGATTTAAAATCCACTTAGTTTACAAGAATTTGATATATAAATTAATGCATTCAACAAAGAACTAACAAAAGATAGGTAAAACGGCGAACTTGCCTTGTTGCGGAGGGAAGTGGATTGAGAAGAGAGAAAGGAGATAGTGAGAGGGAGAAGTTTAGAGATCAAAGCTTGGAGTTTGGAGTCGTCACAAAGGGCTAATCTTGTCAGCATTCGATCCAGCAATTCTTCTTTCTCTGCATCGGTTGTCGATGATGATGAAGACGATGACTCCGCCATTTCTTGTCTCCTACGACAAACTATCAGAACCTAAAACTTTGTGTACTCTTCTGCCTTCCCCTTTCTCTTATACTAAATATTTGGGTCTACCGCCTACCACATAAGATTTTTCATTCGCTTGATACCTGTGGCAAATGGATTTCTTTCGAATTTTTCGGATTTCTTGATTCGGACCAGATCCAAACATTCAATCGGACCCGAATCGTAATGGATTCGAATCGGATCTGTATTTTTTTGCAATTTGTTTGAAAATATTTTCGTTAATTTTTCTTTTAACAATGTTGAGATGCATTGAAAAAATATATATAAATATTGATATGGGATTCTACTATTTAAGATATTTTATTAAGAAATTCTTTATTTAAAAAAAAAATTAAAGTTTCATTATTTATTTATTATGATATTTTATGAATTTTTGGATTAATGTTTGAATAATTTTTATCTATCACACATAATTAATTAAGGCTCGCTAGAGGATTCAAACCTCCACCCCCGGTAAGAAACAAACCGCTTGTTCAGTTTTCTAACATTAATTTTACAGGCAAAAATTGCAGATTACACCGATGGCGAAAGGCGTAGGCACTCGCTCCAAGACGCTACAAAGCATAGATATACCCTCCGTCGAAGGACCTTCGGAGGCTTCCCATCAACCTCTAGTCCCGCCGACTGTACCGACCGCACCGACAGCACCCGATACAATAGTGGTGCCAAGCGTACCGGTTGCGACAAATGCGACACCCTCCGTACCGACGGCCCAACCACTCGTCGCAAACCCGCCGGCGAATCAGCTCCCTCTACGAGCAGAGCCCCGTAGCCATGAGCAAACAGGTCCTTCCTGTCCCCACGACTTCACTAAAATGGCGTAAAGCAGGCAGAGCTGAAAAGGATGGTGACGGATATAACCCACGAATACCACCTACTGCTACAAAACTAGTTGCCCCACGAACAGATCATAAAAAGCACCTCCCCACTGTATGCCGCAACAAATGACATAAACAGCCATGTCCTTCAACCATGCGGGCAAAATCTCCAACGGGATAACACCTCACTAGGCGGGATCTCTTTCCACTCGGCCAACGCGGCCAGGCAGATGAGGACAAGACACGACGAGCCGTGAGTAGAACCTCCTCACCACGGCCTCGTGGTGCATTTAAACGCAAACTGAGAAAGGTATGTGGAACTTAACAGGGATCGACGCGGTGCCCCTGCACACAGTACCTCCCTGCAGCATAAAATGGACCTGCAGCTGCGCGACCAACAATCCGAAAGGAATAGCGGCGTAAATAACCATCACGCCATACCAGCCGTAAATGCCCGCCAAAGACAGGCCAACGAGCCGTAGCTTAACAGAAGAAGACCGCCCAACGAGCAGGCATGAAGGTCGCCTAACCGGCCGAACCACCCCCACGGGGAGAACAACGCTGTAATACCCCCTGACCCAAATCGCTCAGACCGAATCAGGGAGCGCTACTATATACTAAAATCTAACTTTTACTTTTATATAATCATAATTTAAAACCATATTAAAAATATTTGAAAATAGTCTAAATAAATTTACAAAAATCTTGTCAGAGTTTCCTCTATTTTTCTGACTTTCCAAAGCCTGTTTACAATTAAAATTCATAAAAATCAACTTCTAAATTCTCAAACCAATTTTGCGCACCCTTCCAAATATAGTGTGACTTACTAACCAATTTATCATAATATAATTTATAAATAGTTAAATAACATAAACATATAATAAAATATTTACATAGCGGAAGCTTCTCAAATATTTACAAACAGTTTATGTATATGTATACGGTATCAAAACATATATATTTATTACAGAAGAACTACCAAAATATATGCAGGAAAGATGTGATTCCGGACTCTGGTTCTGCAGTCTTTACTCTTCTTTGTCTTTACCTCCCTATGAACCTCTGTTACTTGCGTGTGAGAAAACTCAACACGCTAAGCATAGTGCTTAGTGGATGTACACAAAATTGTATATATAAATCTACTATATCAAATACGTTTATCTATATTTGATAAAAATATAAATCACATATAATTAAATCAGATATGGGGCTCATGTCAAATCAAATCAGAAACTCAACAAATACAGTATTCAAAATCAATCAACAGACAAAATCTTCATAATTTTTCAAATGCTTTCATATAACAAATCCATTTTCAGACTGGGCTCCTGACATACAAAACATAAACTATCGGACTGGATTACGGGTTGTTCGGCATCAGACACACAAACGGGGCTACCCGCCGAATATTAGATCAGAATGGAACACCAATGGAATTACCCGCTGTAAATGTCCCATAACAAATTTCAGAACCCTAGGACTGGCACTCTGAGCCTGCACTATCCAAAGGGTGGTATAATCGGCACAGTGCTGTTCAGACAGAAACTCAATTGACATGTTAACCTCCTATATCCATATCTATGTTCATACATATCATAGCCATTTCACAAAACGTTTTCTTACATCCAATGTCAACATTTTTCATTTCTTTCATAATCATCAAAATCAACTTTCAACGTATTTAATTTCAATTTATATCGATATATATATTTTTTTTCAAAATTCAAATCTCATCAAATATCATATAACGGAAATATACGAGTATATTTCTAAATCAATGATCATTTATTTTCAAATTTTCATCAAATTTCAAATTTCATTTATTTCTAAATCTCATCAAATTTTCAAAATGCCCCAAAATCATTTTTCGATACATTTCACAATTATAATATAATTAAAATCATTTTCAACAATATATTTCCATAACACTATTAGAACCAAAACGTATTCAAATCAATTCAGAATAGGATTCACAATCAATATTTCGAATAATAACTATATTATAAATCAAATCAGTCTAAAATCGATTTCAAACAATAAACTATAATCAATATAATCTAAATAACTCAAAATGAATCAAATTCAATCAATCCAAAATATTCTGGAAAACGAAAAAAATTCGAAAAACACGTGTACACCGAACCTGAACACTTCCTCCTACTCTTTTTCTTCTTCTCTTCCTCTTTCCTTCTTCTTCTTCTTCTTCTTCTTCTTCTTCTTCTTCTTTTTCTTCTTTCCTTTCTCTCTCTTCTTTATCTCTCCTATTTTCTCTCTTCTTTCTCTCTCGTTCTGGTTTCTATTCTGCTTCTGTGTGTTTGTTGTGTTTTTGGCTTCAATTTCGTTTATGAAGCCCCACCACTTCATCATTCGGTGCTATTTTTTTTAAAACTTTTTGAGCCATCGCGACTGCGTACCGTAAGCGGTGATCGCGTCGCTCGGTTGCGATGCTCACTGGTGAAAATTTACCACCTTCAGCGCGAGCGACTACCGATCGCACTGGTCGCGAGCCTGGTCGCGGTGCTCATTGGACCACTTTTGCCATTTTCACCGCTAGCAGATACCACGATCCCTGGTCGCGATACTTACTATCCAAGTTTTTCACCCTTTTCTTCGTACATTATTTTCGACCGTTCAAATTGGTCAATTTAAAAACCTAAAAATATACATATATTTAATTACATTTTCCACTCCTCAAATCATCAATATCATATTCACATACTCAAGATTAATTCAATCATACTTTTCATATTTATTCGAAATTAGGGATGTTACAATTCTTCATCTCTTAAGAAATTTCGTCCTCGAAATTTATCTTATTCAAATAATTGTGGATATTGCTGTCTCATAATCTCTTCGCTTTCCCATGTAGCTTCTTCCACATTATGGTTCCTCCAGAGAATCTTGACTAATGCTACTGTCTTATTCCGGAGTCCCTTAAGCTCTCTGTCCAAAATCTCCACTGGTTCTTCCTCATATGTCAAGTCAGGCTGTATCTCAATGGCTTCCATCTGAACTCTATGAGATGGATCATATCTGTATCTTCTCAGCATAGATACATGAAATACATTATATATCTTTTCTAATTCCAATGGTAAAGCTAGTTTATAGGCTACTGACCCCACACGTTCAAGAATTTCGTACGAACCAATAAACCTAGGACTTAACTTTCCTTTCTGTCCGAATCTCATTACTTTCTTCCATAAAGATACTTTCAGAAATACTTTATCACCAACCTCATATGCAATGTCTGTTCTTTTCATCTCTGCATATGACTTTTGACTATCAGAAGCGGCTTTCAGTCTTTCCTTTATGATCTTTACCTTTTCTTCAGTCTGTCTAATTAAATCAAATCCAACCAACTTGTCTTCACCCAATTCTGTCCAGCACAATAGTGTCCTGTATTTCATGCCATATAATGCTTCATACGGTGGCATATATATGCTCGTCTGATAACTATTGTTATAAGCGAATTCAACCAATGGGAGATGATCAACCCAACTCCCTTCAAAATCAATTATACAACTCCGGAGCATATCTTCTAGCACCTGAATTACTCGCTATGATTGTCCATCTGTTTGTGGATGGAAAGCTATGCTGAAACTTAATTGAGTACCTAAGGCTTCCTGAAATTTCTTCCACAATCTGGATGTAAACTTCGGATCTCTGTTTGAAATAATAGAAGCTGGCACTCCATGTAATGGAACTATCTATCTAATATATAGCTCTGCTAATCTGTCCAAGGAATAATCTATTCTAACAGGTAGGAAATATGCTGATTTGGTCAGTCTATCCACTATTACCCAAATCGTATCCTGTTGACTCCGTGTAAGGGGTAATCCTGTGACAAAATCCATGGTAATGCGGTCTCATTTCCATTCAGGTATGGGTATTGACTGTAGCAAACCTGATGGAACTTGGTGTTCTGCTTTTACCTGTTGGCATGTCATACATCTATTTACAAAGTCGACTACATCCCTCTTCATACCTGACCACCAATATTGAGTTCTCAAATCTCTGTACATTTTTGTACTACTAGGGTGCATTGAATATGCACTACTGTGTGCCTCTGTCAGAATTGCCATTTTCAACTCCTCATCATCTAGAATGCAAATTCTGTTTTTGAAGCACAAAGTGCCATCATCCCTGATTGCAAAATCAATGCCCTTTCCCTCTTGGACTTGTCCACTAATGGCCGAAAGTTTCTCATCATGTTTCTGCTTTTCCTGTATTTGCTGAGTCAAATTCGGCTTAAGTTTCAATTAAGCTAAAATAGCATAATTTGATGTCAATCTCAAATGAGCATTCATAGCTTTCAATGCAACTAAAGATTTCCTGCTCAAGGTATCAGCAACAACATTCGCCTTCCCTGGATGATAATCAATAACACAGTCATAATCCTTAATTAACTCCATCCATCTTCTCTGCCTTAAGTTGAGTTTCTTCTGGGTAGGCAAATACTTAAAACTTTTATGATTAGTATAAATATAGCATTTCTCTCCATAAAGATAATGCCTCCATATTCTCAAAGCAAACACTATGGCTGCAAGTTCCAGATCATGTGTCGGATAATTCTGTTCATGAGTCTTCAACTGTCTAGAAGTATAAGCAACCATTTTTCCTTCTTGCATCAATACACAACCTAAGCCATTGTGTAAAGCATCACTATAGATCACAGTCTTTACCGGATACTGGCTGTACCATAATTGATGCTTCAACCAACATCACTTTCAATTTCTCAAAAGCCATCTAGCATTTCTCATTCCACTCAAATTTGACATTTTTGTGCAGTAATTTAGTCAAAGGAGTAGCTATGGATGAAAATTCTTTTACAAATCGTCTATAATATTCGGCTAAGCCAAGAAAACTTCTGATCTCAGTAATATTCTTAGGAGGCTTCCACTCCATAACTGCTTCAATCTTCTTAGGATCTGTTGTAATACCATTAGCTGATACTACATGTCTCAGAAAAGCAATTTCATTTAACCAGAATTCACATTTACTGAGCTTGGCATACAACTTCTTTTCGCTCAAAGTCTGTAGCACTATTTGGAGATGTCGATAATGCTCTTCCGGACTCTGAGAATATATCAGAATATCATCAATTAATACAACCACAAATTGATCCATGAGTACCGCGAGCGGTGATCATGTTGCTCGGTCGCGAGTACCGCGATCCCTGGTCGCGATGCTTACTGTATAAGTTTTTCACCCTTTTCTTCGTGCATTGTTTTCGACCGTTCAAATTGGTGCATTTGAAAACCTAAATATCATATTCACATACTCAAGATTAATTCAATCATACTTTTCATATTTATTTGAAATTAGGGATGTTACAAACACCACCACCTCCAGCGCATCAATGAGGACCCCTCCAGCTCCAGAGTACCAGGCTCTCCTACGACGACTAGACATTCTGGAGCAGCAATGAGGAGGAGCTGAGCTGGGAGATCGACAACGAGCCTCTCCCTAAGCATTTCAAGATGCCTAACATCCTTATCCACTAGGCGTCTGGTGACCCCTTCGACCACCTGGATGTCTATAATGTACAGATGAGTCTGCTAACCATTAACAGCAAGGTCAAGTGCCGATGTTTCTCGGCCACTTTGCATGAAATCCCGAGAAAATAGTTGAGGGGGCTCCCCACCGGTAGCATAATGAGCTGGAATCAGTGCCAAAAGCTCTTTTTTAGCCAATATCAGGCATTGAAGAAACAGTTCGTTCCCTCCTGCCACTTGGCGACGGTTTTCCAAAAGGTAGATGAGCCTTTGAAAAACTACATAACTCGTTTCCAAAATGAGGTCAGCTGCGTGGACAGTCCCTCAGACGACAACGTGCTCACTGCAATCACCGCCGACCTGCGAAAAGACGATGAACTCTACCGGAGTATATATAGCAAATCGGTAAAAACCCTTATGGACTTTTACAAGCGATCTAACATATACATCCGCATGGAAAAAGCTTTCGGACCCAAGAAACACCTTAAGAAGGACATGAGCAGTAGCCCAAGGAATAAAAGCAAGCGAAAAGAAAGCAGTCGAGGAGACAACCACTACTGTAACCGGGATTCGCATAGGGAAGACACCGCGACGGACCAAGTAGCAAAGAATGCCAGGAACGACGAGGATACTCGACTAGGTGGAGGCCGCTACTAAACCTACGCACAGTTGTCTAACTCCCGGGATAAAATTTTCAGAGCAGAGAGAAACAAGGAAGAATTCGAGAGGCCACCTTCCATGAGGACATCCTCAAGGACCTATAACATGAACAAATTATGCCATTACCACAACGAAGCGAGTCACAACACGTCCGAATGCTATGAGCTAAGGGACGCAATAGAGGGCTTGATCAGGCGAGGACGCTTGGGAGACTACGTAGTATATCCCAAAAACCAACAGCAGCCCTAGCAACCACAGCCACTGTAGCAAATGATTGAACCCATCCACTCGGAGCCGGTGCCAAACGAGCCCGCGATGAGAGCTATTCACACCATCCACGAGGGGCCCCACCTCGTAGGAACAAATAACAGGTTACTGGCGTGACATGTGAAAGAAGCTAGCCAACCCATACTAAAAATGATGAGTGTGGACGAGCGACCCAAGAAGCAATGTCGAAGTATGGCTGAAGGAGTAACCTTCACGGATGCCGACATGCGAGGAGTCCACTGTCCATACAATAATGTGATTGTCATCATGGCAACAATAAGAGGGGTGGCTATTCACAAGACAATGATCAATAATGGAAGCTCAATAAACGTCCTGTATAAAGCAGGCTTCGAGGTGATAGGTTAAAAATAAGCCATCTACACCCTTCAAAAGAACTGTTGTACGGGTTTACGGGCGATTCGAACATCCCCCTGGGATTAATCACCCTACCCCTCACCTTGGAAGAGCAAGGTCGCCAAGCGACCACGATGGCCAACTTTCTAACCATCGATTGCCCCACGGCCTACAACGCCGTCCTGGAAAAGTCAGCTCTCAATGATCTAGAGGTAATCTCCTCTACGAAACATCTGACCCTGAAGTTTCTAACCCCTACACGTGTGAGACATGTATATGAGGAACAGAAGGTGGTCAGGTCGTGCAACGAAAAGACAATCAGATTCGGCACGAGGGAGAAAGCAGCCAAAGCCAAATCCGTTGTTGCTGCTACTACAGCTCCCCTACAATGACACCACCACAACCATTGGTTCCGTCCAGTAACAGTAGCCGAGAAGCAAGGGCTCATCACCACTCTACCTAGAAGCCAGCGAAGTCGAGACATCACAAGATAAATGGAAACTAAAAATCCTTCTGTAAAATTATCTCGATCAATAAAGAGAAAAGTTTTATTATGAAAGCTCTCACGACAGACTTGTCCGCTCGACCTTGTGGGGGGGGGGGCGGGGGGCAAGGAATATCATAAGCAAATTGTAGATTAAAAACAACAACAACCACTGCCCTCGGCAACAAAGAAGCACTCCTCGCGGGCTCGTTAATAGGAAAGTCCCTTACTTTCCAACCTACGAGTTTGCCATGGGCTTATTAACAAGAAAGTCCCTTATTTTCCAACCTACGAGTTTGTCATGGGCTCGTTAACAAGAAAGTCCCCTATTTTCCAATCTACGAGCTCGCCACGGGTTTTTTTAACAAGAAAGTCCCCTACTTTCCAACCTACAAGCTCGCCACGGGTTCGTTAACAAGAAAATCTCTTACTTTCAAATCTACGAACCCATTGATAACCTGGGGTATATATATTGACATGAAAACCCGCCTACCTGATTGCCCGTGGGCTCTCTAACTGATGGAGTCAATATTAATGCTCGGAGGATCAAATCTAGAGTTGTAGATATTAACACAAAAAACTGCCAACCAATAGGCTGATGAGCTCGATTAACTAGCGAAGTCAATATAAACACTCAAGGTGGAAACCTCCCCGCCTAAGTACAGACAGAGACTTGCGAATATGGGCCGTCGTAGAGCCCCAGACACAACAAAGTCACTACTTGCAGTAAACGGCCTCCCCGATGAGCTATGCAAACTAGCCTAGCTAGCATCTACAGTGGCTGGCCTCCCCCGGGAGCCATGCCAAGGGTTGACAAGACTCGCCAAAACGAGAAGCTCTTCAGCTCTCCAACTCTCCAACTCGCAAAGTCAACCCCCAAAGTGCCTACGAAGCTCATAAAATATCGGAGATGAGATCAGCCCGTAAGCTCTTAAAATGACTAAGGCCGCTGAAACGTATCCGATGGAAGGATTGTTAGGATTATGCTCAATAGCAAGAGTGTAATAGTGCATTTGACAATCGATCTCATAAATAAAAGTGATTTCTGTTTTAACAAATCTTATAGCAATTATATTAATTGTCAAAAATAAATAATCATAGGGTCAAGAGACCATGAGAAACAAAAGAATTGTTCGTACATCTGGATATATATGAGGTAGACACAATTCTTTAGTTAGTCTCGAATGCAAATTCACAACTTAAGATATAAGGTTGGGCGCTTTTATCTTGTCAAAGTTATAGATTCTTTTGTTAGCATTTGAGTGGGATCAAATATGATATGATGAGTCTAAAATCATCGAAGTATCTTTGGACAAAAGAATCTAGTACACTGGGTGCATTGAATAGGATCACTATAGAAAACTTTATTCGCAACCGTAAGTGGATAAAAGTATTCAACTGAGACAATCGGAGAGTCTATCTGAATCCTGAGATAAATGATGGACTTATGGTTGCACGTGTTATCATTTGAGCTATCAATGAGTACGATTATATCGCATAGTCTATCCTCTATGGCTTGGTGGTATTCACGTGTATATTGATAGAGGACATCATTTATAGAAATGGACATTGTGACTGCATTTAGCAAATGTTAGTAGAATACTATCATATGGATGTTTTGAGGTATTGGATATTTAAATCTTTACGTAAAGTTTTCAATAGTGGTTATTGAAACATGACTTCTGGACAAGTCAAAATATCCAAGTTCAAAAACATGGTCATATGATAAATATGGTAACTTGAAGAGCTATAGACGGTCTATGAGCTCTTGGCGATTATTGGTATTTTTTACGATGATATATTTTCTCCATTTAGATTGTCTAGGGTACGAATTAGTATGCTCACTTATTCTATATTTATTTAAGAGTTCAATTGTAGTTCTTTAATGGAATGAACTAAAATTAATGGATCAGACCTAAGTGAATCATTTGTTGATTTTGATTAGGTTGTGTCTATTGGAGTTTAAATTTAGATAGCCCGCCAAGATTCTCAATCCATACGAACTTGAATGGATCACTAGTTATATACTATCGGATCATTTATTTGATCCATCATATAGAATTGATTTTGGAATTCTTTCCAAAATGTTTGAGAGGTGCGTTCTTGTGTTCGATCAAGACACGCGGTAACTCGTCAAAATACCTGGGATGGGCAGCCAAGGGTGTGTTATCCTTTGGGCGGCCCTAAGGGATGTTTTTAACATCCCGTAAATATATTAATAATATAATTAGCACATTTAATAAAAATGGGGCTATTAAATTATATTAAATATATTTATTTTGTGACGTCCACTTCCGGGATTCGCCTACACTGGTCTATGTCAGGTTTGTCCCGCGAGGTCCAACGGTCACTCACAAGGTACTGTCCGCTTTGGGTTGTCCGGGGCTGCTTTTGAGTCACCCGCCAACGTTGCCCTCACGGTTTTGCTTCGCTTCCCTCAATCAGGATTTGAACCAGTTACTTATCCATAAGTACTAATCCTTATCAAATTGTGTACCAATTGAGCTACTTAAAACTGTAACACCCCCTGGCCCAAATCCACTCGAACCGAATCAGATAGCGCTACTATATACTAAAATCTAAGTTTTACTATTATATAACCAAGTATTTTAAAAATATTTGAAAATGGTCCAAATGAATTTCCAAAAATCTTGCCAGAGTTTCCTCTGTTTTTCTGACTTTCCAAAACCTGTTTACAGTTAAAATTCATAAAATCAACTTCTAAATTCTTAAATCAATTTTGCGCACCCTTTCAAATATAGTGTGACTTACCAACCAATTTATCATAAGATAATATATATATATATATATATATATTCAGATAACATAAACAGATAATAAAATATTTACATAGCGGAAGCTCCTTAAATATTTACAAACAGTTTCTGTATATGCATGCGGTATCAAAATATATAAACTTATACAAACGAACTACCAAAATATATGCAGGAAAGATGTGATTCCAGACTCTGGTTCTGCAGTCTCTACTCTTCTTTATCTTTATCGCCTTTGGAACCTTTGTTACCTGCGTGCGAGAAAACTCAACACGCTAAGCATAATGCTTAGTGGATGTACACAAAATTTTATATACAAATATACTATGTCAAATAATTCAATCTGTTTATTGAAATTATAAATAACAAATATATAAACAATATATGGGGCTCATATCAAATCAAATATCCGAAATCAATCAACAGACAAATTCTTCATAATTTCTCAAATGTTTTCATATAACAAATCAGTTTTCAGGGGGCTCCTGACATATAAAACATAAGTTATCGGACTGGATTACGGGTTGTTCGGCATCGGACGCAAACGGGGCCACCCACCGAACATCATATCAGAATGGAACACCAACGGAATCCAGAACCTTAGGACCGGCACTTTGGGCCTGTACTATCCAAAGTGTGGTATAATTGGCACAGTACTGTTCAGACAGAAACTCAATTGACATGTCAACCTTCTATATCTATATCTATATTTATACACATCAGAGCCAAAATGTTTTCTCAAATCTAATGTCAACATATTTCAGAATCATCCAAATCTACTTTCAATGTATTCAATTTCAATTCACATCGATATATATATATATATATATATATATATTTTCGAAATTCAAATTTCATCAAATATCATATAACGGAAATATACGAATATATTTCTAAATCCATAATCACATCAAATCAATCCAAAATATACTCAAACATATTTCATAATTCCATTTCGAATCAAAATGCCCCAAAATTATTTTCATCAATATATTTCCATAACAATACTAACATCAAAACGTATTAAAATCAATTCCGAATAATATTTATAATCAAAATTTCAGATATAATCTATATTTCGATAATTCACAATTCAAATCATTCCAGAATCAATTTCAAACTATCAACTGTAAGTAGTATAATCCAAATAACTCAAAATAAATCAAATGAAATCAATTCGAAATATTTTGGAAAACAGAAAAATTCGAAAACACGTGTACACCGAACCTGAACTATAATCCATAATCCATATAATTCAACTAATTCAAAAAATCTAAAATTCGACAATTCCGAAAATTTCTAGAAAACTGGAAATTCGAAAAATACGTGTACACCAAACCTGAACTCTTTCTCCTTCTCTTTTCCTTCTTCTCTTCCTCTTTTCTTCTTCTTCTTCTTCTCTCCTTCTTCTTCTTCTTCCTCTTCTTCTTTCTCTCTCTTCTTTCTCTCTCATCTTCTCTCTTCTTTCTCTCTCGTTTTGGTTTCTGTGATATTTGTGAGCTTTTGCTCACTATTCTTTGCTGATTTCTATTTGTATTGGCACCGCTTCAATCACTCGGTGCTTATTTTTTTTTTTAAATTTTTGACCCATCGTGACCGCGTACCGTGAGCAGTTACCTCGATCGCTGGTCGCTGTTGGCACCATTTTGTGTCGGAAATGGAACTTCATTCACCTGTGTTTTTGTCTAGTTTAGAGCGATTATGGGAGATTTTTGATGGGTTTATTGAGTGTGCAGGTTGATAGGTTCCGTTGGCGATTTCAGTTGAGTTCAGCCAAAAACGAGTTTTGAATGTCGATGTGATGCTCGCCAGAGTCCGAAGACTGCACTTTAGCTCTTCTAGAGAAGACTCGCGAGTTGGGGTCGCGACTTGCTCACGACTTTACCAACTCGCGAGGCAAAAAAATCCAGAAAGGGATCGAGACATACGCGACTTGACCCGCGACTTCCTCGTGAGTTGGTCAAGTCGTGATGACCATCATAGCAGCTAGGGACCGAGACACACGTGACTTGACCCTCGACTTCCTCGCGAGTTGGTCAAGTCGCGAAGGCAAAAATCCAGCCAAGGCCGAGGCACACGCGAGTTGAGTCGCGACTTGGCCCGCGAGTTGCCAAGTCGCGAGTAACGAATAAATTGAAGCCCTAGCTGTCATTATAAAAGGAAAACGGGGATTTTGAGAGGGGGGATCGAGACTTAACAGAAAAAACAGAAGGGAGAGAGAAAGCAGGGGGAAGAAGAAGAGAGAAGAAGGCCTAGGAGACTAGCCATCGGATCGACTCATCGAACGACTTCAATCACTCGCAGGAGAAGAAATTGTGCACGGAGAAATTCAATCAAATCGGGTTCAGACGAGAGTCCAGCCGTTTAGAGTTTTTTCTATCACAATCTTTTCCTTAGTCTTTTGTTATTAATGTTACTCTTGATAACACTTAATATGTATTTTTATTTCTTCATTATGAACTAATTCCCTATACTAGAGAGGATGATGGATCTTCCTATGAATTATGATTAAGATTAATACATGCTTGGGTGAATTAAGTTATTTAATTGAGTGTTGATTTAATGCTTTATTGATTGTGTATTGCTTGATCACCAATATTCAATATCTTGTTGTTGTGGGTTAAGTACCGAGAGGAGACGCTCACAACGTGTTCGATAAATCAACACCATAACTTTGGAACCAAATAGAGATATATTGGTGTGCATTATGTGATTGAATATGTTTCTGTATTTATTGCATTCTCATATAATTAACAGTCATCGAGAGATAGGGTGTTAGAATATGTTAATAGGTTCTATTTACCTTGAGAGAGGACTTCGGATAAATATATAACGTGATCATCAATTGTTGACTTGAACATCCGGGCATAGTTATCTTACTTCATAAGGATTAGTTGGTGAAATCGGATTCCCTAGTTCCTTGGCCCTCTGATAAGATTTACATCATAGTTATAGTTTTAGAGTTGTTTAGGTTACAAGTTAATCATCACAAATCTTGAATTAGTATTTTAGATAGCATTAGACTTGGTTATTGTCAGTATTCAGTTATCAATCGTCCTTGTGGGAACGATAATCAGAACTCACTATTCTATATTACTTGTGCCGACCCCGTATACTTGCGGGTACACAAAAGGCGTAACAAGTTTTTGGCGCCGTTGCCGGGGACAGTTTAGTCATAATTGATATTGATACCGACCTAGTTTAGTACTAGTCTGGAATTTTTTTTTTTTTTTATTTTTGGTTTTTATTTTCGTTCACAATTGTTTTCTTACTTATTGACCCTTTGTTTGGTTTTGCAGTTAGTTCTATTTGTGTATGAGACGTACAAGACGCACTAACTCAGAGCCTCTTGAAGACATTGATCCAGAGATCGAACGGACGTTAATTTAGAGGGTAAGACAGGCAAGACAGTAAGAAACCATGGAGGATCAGCTGTAGTAACAAGAAATTCCTGAGAACGCTAAGGCGTTGCGTGACTATGCTATTCCTACCATGGTGGGAAATCAGTCAAGCATTCGATGACCTCCAATAGCAGCCAACAATTTTGAGATCAAGCCAGCAATCATCCAAATGATTCAGAATACTGTGCAGTTTAGGGGAATGCCGAACGATGATCCTAATAGCCATCTGGAGAGATTCCTGGAGATCTGCGACACTTTTAAACAAAATGGGGTGTCTGATGATGCGATCCGGCTGCGAATATTTCCTTTTTCGTTAAAGGATAGAGCTAAGTTATGGTTGACTTCAATGCCGCCGAATACTTTCACAACTTGGGAAGGACTGGCTCAAGCTTTCTTTGCTAAGTATTTTCCACTACGAAGAACAGCAAAGCTGCGAAATGATATCACTCAGTTTGGGAAATTCGAGACGGAATCGTTGTGTAATGCATGGGAATGATACAAGGAGTCGATGAGTAAGTGTCCACACCACGGCTTACCTGATTGGCTTGTTGTGCAGACATTTTATAATGGTCTTACACCATAACACCGTAGTATGTTAGATGCAGCTGCCAGTGGTGCTTTGATGAGCAAGCCACCAGAGATTGCTCGTGGTTTAATTGAGGAGATGGCCACAAACAGCTATCAGTGGGCCAATGAGAGATCAGTTCTAAGGAAAGTAGGAGGGCTAGTGATCGATCAATATTTGTTACATATTTACGACCCTTAGACCTTATCTTTTGATTGTATTTTGAGTGAATTTGGCACTTTTGATGTGTTTGTTGAGCATGTGCAGGCCATTGGGAAAGATTAGGGAAGATATAACAAAGTTGGAAGAATTGAAGAATTCTCACTGCAAACCGGTCATGTTTCGGACGTTTCCATATATTCTATAGGATGAACTGGGTTTCAAACTTTATATGTATGGAAAGATATAGGTGTATACTTTCCTATACATTTTACGGTTCGTGATTTGGAGTTTTCTAGAAGAAGTTATGCTCGTTTTCGTAACAGTGCGCAATGCTGAAATTTGGAGTAGTGAGTATCGCGACCAAACGTCGCGACCGTTGGTCTCGATACGCCGGTGGCGACGATACATCAATTTTCTGGCAGTGTGTACCGCGAGCAAAGTGTGGCGACCGTTGGTCGCGACAGCACAAAATCTAGAACCCTAACAGCTGCCTATAAAGAGAAAACATGAGAAACAAAGAGGGGGTTCGTCTTGGCTCGTCCAAGCTACGACCAAACACCCTCCCAAGCCATTTTTCACCATCCTAAACACCAAACTTCATCATCAAACACCATTTGGAGGTTAGATACTTGGATTACATCAATTGTTCATCAAGGAAGTTGAAGATTTGAAGGTGAAGGAGTTCCATCCGAATCCAAGAGGAAATCCCTCTCCATGGAGCTTCAAATGGGTTGTTTTACTTCCCTATATTCTTTTTATTGTTCAATTGATTGTATGAGTAGCTAAATCTCTTGTAAGGTGATCATGGAACCATGATTTGATTTTAGGGATTTTTGACTATGAATATATTTTGATATTTATTTGCAAGATATTGAATTTAGAGTTTGATTATATTTATTACAATTTATTCTAGTTCAATGCATCATGAAAGTGGTTTGCAATGATTCTTGATTAATTGTGATATTGATTTTGTTGTAATCTAGCATGAGAAATCATTAGGTTGCAATTGGGGTTAATGCATTCTAAGTTCAATGGTTAGATTAATTTTGGTGTGAAAATACTAAATTGATCTAGGGATTAGATTAGTTAAGGGTTTCCAATTGAATGCACTCTAGGACCAATAGGTGAGCTTAATTGGAATTACAACACCATTGCGGAACCAATACAATGTGGTGTGCCTAAACTACTCAATTCGTTTCTTGTTAATAACGCACTTCATAGTAGTCATTAAATTATCCCTTATCCAGGATTGGGACCGTGTAACCATCTAACGCCTTTATCCATCGAATCCGTCTCATTTTATTTTATTGTATTAGTAGTTAATTATATTTTAATTAAAAACCCAAAAACAACAACCTTGATTTATTTTACCGCTGTAGTATAATCTTTAATTTATAGAATTAGTTCCACCACTTTCTTGTGGATTCGACTCCGTACTCACGGAAATATTATTACTTCGACACATCCTGCACTTGGGATTTATTCCCACGCGTTTGAGTGTGTCAAGTTTTTGGCGCCGTTGCCGGGGAAGTGTTTCGGTAGCTTATTATTTAAATTAGAGATTTTTTAGGTTTTCTTTTCTTTTCTAGGTTTTTATTTATTTTTTTTAGTTATCATTTTATTTCTATTTTAGTGGTTTTATTTTTTTTAGTTTTTCTTGTTTTTATTTTTCTTTTGATTTATTTTTGTTTGTCAGGTGCTCGAGCCATTAGCCATGCAATCGAAAGAATTGACTAGACAAATGCAGATGTTGGCCGCTGAGACTAGGCAAAACCGCATAGGGGTTGCTTGCTATATATGTGGAGTTGGTGGACACGATTCTTCTGTGTGTCCATCCAGGGAGACCTTCCCGGAATATGAGTATGAACAAGCACAGGCGCTTAATTATTATCCTCCGTGGTTAGGGAATGATCCATACTCCAACAGCTATAATCCAGGATAGAGTAATTATCCAGACTTCTCCTGGAGAGATAGTCAGCAGCAGCCATGGCAGTATCAGGAGTGCCAACAACAGAGTTGGTTTGAGCCACTGCATCAGTACCAGTACCAGCCCAATGCACAAAGTTATTTTGATCAACCGGCTGATCAATCACCTCAGCAGGTCCAAACATCACAAAATGACAAGCTTGACGAACTCATGCAAAAGATGCAGCAAAACAATCAGATAACTGACAGGATAGAGGCACAACTCGGCCAACTGGTCGAGGCATTGCAAAATAAAGTGCCAGAATAGTTCCCCAACCAGCTAGAGCAAGCAGAGGAGATTACCATTCCTCTGAATGGTATGACAGTTACTGATAGGGTTGAGGATGAACTTTTTGATTCTGTTAATGTTGCTGCAGGTACAGGTACTCAGCAGGTGAGAGTAGAGGTGAAAACAGGTTTGGGGGTTAAAACGGAAATCAAACCTAAAGAGGAGCCTAAACTCGTTTCCACTAAACCACCTGATAACGGGACTAAATATGGAGATGACGGAGATTGTTTTAAGTTGAAAAAGCTATTCTCCTTATTATTTGAGGTCCATAGAGAGCATGTACGATCATGCAGGCATGAGCTGATTGCAGGTCATGCAGAAAACAGAGTCTGGGATGTATTTTGAGAGATAGCTTGAGTACGACGTCTTGCCTAGACGTTAAATAAAGCACTAGGAGGGAGGTAACCCTTTATTTTTGTTTCTTTTTGTTTTTGTTTTTTTTATTATTGTGTTTTTATCATTTTCATTCAATTTCGCTTTTCCAATTGAAGTGCTATGCCTTGTGTTGAGAAAACGAAGTACGGAAGAGTGAGGTTGGATGAAGTGATAGTTGTGGATATTTAGGATTGTTAGTTGTAGATACTAGGACTGTTGTTCTGTGTTCATGTTTTTTGCATTTTTATTGTTTCCTTTGAATCCAGGATTTTAAACATTGAGGACAATGTTTATCTTAGGTTTGGGGGTATTTTCTATTTTTGTCTTTTGTGTGTTTTTATGTCTTGTTGGTGTATATAGGCTGGAAACCTAGACTTTCCTCATACGCACTGCGTTTGGAAGACTTAGGTATAACAATGCCACGTACACCAATTTTGACTCTTTTATTGTATTTTTCATGTTTTGTTTTATTTGTTTTATGATAGCAAATCATATACATGCTTTACAGATAATTGGGTAATATTATGTAAATGCTTAGGTCATTTGAGTGTACAAAGTTGTTAACTAGAATAATGTCGGTAGTGTCTTTGCATCTAAACATATAAGTCTGACATATTTGCATTGTAATATGTGAAAACTTCCAATTAGTAGTCCTGATTAATAGTGGAGACTACCCTTAGTGAGATTTTGAGCTTATCGCATATTCATTCAGAGGGAATTTTTGTTTCTACTCTTAAACACTTTCTTGAGCTTTATTGTCAGTAGATTGATCTCTATAGGTTTGCATTGGATGTTAATGAACTGCATTATAAAAATCTTGTATGTATGTTTTGAATAGTTCAGTTTAGTAGATTTTGGAGATATGATCCAGGCATTGTGTGTGAACTCCTAAATAGCTTGATTTCCTGTCCTTAAATTGTGTGCTCCCTATCCCATTTATGGCCAAACACTCACATATTAGCCTTTCATTGTATGACCTACATGTTCAAAAAAAAAAATCCTAGCCAAAATTGTAAAATGTTACCTTTGATGCTTGGAAACTAGAGACAATTAAAGAGGGAATGTGTAAGTGTTGAGTGAGAAAAAGGAGTGGAGTAGAAAAGATGAAATGGATGTGGAAATGTGCAGAAAAATAAAATAATAGCCAACAGAAAATAAAGAAATATATATATGAAAAGAGTTGGTTAAATGAGAAAAGAAGTATGATGCACAAAGTAAAAATTGAAAAAAGGGTTTGAAAAGAGGTTGAAGGAGAAAGGCGAGAAAAAGATTTGGAAGAAAAGTTGAATGAATTTGGTAGTCGTGAGAGAAAATGCACAAATTGTAAATGTTATGAAGTCTCTCAATAGGTTTCCAAGTAAGTTGAACCCGATTTCCATTCTTTTTGAGCCAATCACCCCAAAGCCCCATTACAACCTGAAAAAGACCTGTTGATCTCCTTAGGAAACTTAATTGTAATATTTGACATGTATGTATACTGATTTTTCTGTTCTTAGCATTTGATATCTTTCATGAGGTCCTTTGCTTAATTTGTGTGTTCTTTCTAATTATTGATGCATACGACACATTTTGAATATCTTTGCTCATAAATTCCAGTCGTATGCAGTTGAAAGTGTGATTGCCTAGGTTCTGAGTGTCATTGAGTGAAAACTGGTGAGACTAGAGTCGAGGCGAATTACATCAGTGGTTTATTGGTATGGAAGGATTCACTATTATAAATGCGTTGCATGTCAGTGTCCTGTATGATATAGGGTGTATTAGACTAATTGACAGCATTTTGGATTTCTGATTTTGTACTATTCTTATGCATTTGCATTTGTGTATATACTTAATTTGATGTTTAGCTTTGTATGTGGTTAGCTTAGGACGTTTGTGGGTATCGTAGCTGGTAAACCCTCACGAGACTATAACTCGTCCACTAGGGCCACCTAGGGGTTTAAAGGCTTGTGGCACATGCTAAGTGCCATCGTTTCATCCTATGAAAATGGATATAGCTTAGTTTGTTTTTGTTTGTTAAGTTTTAGTTTTATTTTTGTTTTTTGCTTTTCGTTGTGGTGTGTGCCAATTTGCTTGAGGACAAGCAAAAGATAGGTTTGGGGGTATTTGATCGATCAATATTTGTTACATATTTACGACCCTTAAACCTTATCTTTTGATTGTATTTTGAGTGAATTTGGCACTTTTGATGTGTTTGTTGAGCATGTGCAGGCCATTGGGAAAGATTATGGAAGATATAACAAAGTTGGAAGAATTGAAGAATTCTTACTGCAAACCGGTCATGTTTCGGACGTTGCCATATATTCTATAGGATGAACTGGGTTTCGAACTTTATATGTATGGAAAGATATAGGTGTATACTTTCCCATGCATTTTACGGTTCGTGATTTGGAGTTTTCTAGAATAAGTTATGCTCGTTTTCGTAACAGTGCGCAATGCTGAAATTTGGAGCAGTGAGTATCGCGACCAAACGTCGTGACCGTTGGTCGCGATACACCGGTCGCGACGATACATCAATTTTCTAGGCAGTATGTACCGTTGGTCGCGACAGCACAAAATCTGGAACCCTAACAGCTGCCTATAAAGAGAAAACATGAGAAACAAAGAGGGGGTTCGTCTTGGCTCGTCCAAGCTACGACCAAACACCCTCCCAAGCCATTTTTCACCATCCTAAACACCAAACTTCATCATCAAACACCATTTGGAGGTTAGATACTTGGATTACATCAATTGTTCATCAAGGAAGTTGAAGATTTGAAGGTGAAGGAGTTCCATCCGAATCCAAGAGGAAATCCCTCTCCATGGAGCTTCAAATGGGTTGTTTTACTTCCCTATCTTCTTTTTATTGTTCAATTGATTGTATGAGTAGCTAAATCTCTTGTAAGGTGGTCATGGAACCATGATTTGATTTTAGGGATTTTTGACTATGAATATATTTTGATATTTATTTGCAAGATATTGAATTTAGAGTTTGATTATATTTATTACAATTTATTCTAGTTCAATGCATCATGAAAGTGGTTTGCAATGATTCTTGATTAATTGTGATATTGATTTTGTTGTAATCTAGCATGAGAAATCATTAGGTTGCAATTGGGGTTAATGCATTCTAAGTTTAATGGTTAGATTAATTTTGGTAGTGAAAATACTAAATTGATCTAGGGATTAGATTAGTTAAGGGTTTCCAATTGAATGCACTCTAGGACCAATAGGTGAGCTTAATTGGAATTACAACACCATTGCGGAACCAATACAATGTGGTGTGCCTAAACTACTCAATTCGTTTCTTGTTAATAACGCACTTCATAGTAGTCATTAAATTATCCCTTATCCAGGATTGGGACCGTGTAACCATCTAACGCCTTTATCCATCGAATCCGTCTCGTTTTATTTTATTGTATTAGTAGTTAATTATATTTTAATTAAAAACCCAAAAACAACAACCTTGATTTATTTTACCGCTGTAGTATAATCTTTAATTTATAGAATTAGTTCCACCACTTCCTTGTGGATTCGACTCCGTACTCACGGAAATATTATTACTTCGACACATCCTGCACTTGGGATTTATTCCCACGCGTTTGAGCGTGTCAGCTAGCGACAGCTTTCGAAGTTGACGAGATCACATAACTTAAAGCTCAAGTGGCTTCTTTGGCAAATCAGATCAACAAATGGAATGTGAATTTTATCCAGTCAGCTACTTCAGGATGCGACATGTGTGGAGGACCGCACATCAGTACAGAGTGCATGATGGGTAATTCTTTTGTAGGTGGTAATAGTGCAGGTACAATACGTGCAAAACTTCAATAAGCCATACAATAATACCTACTTGAACACCTACAACCCTGGCTGGAGAAACCACCCGAATTTTGTATGGAGCAATTAGCAGCAAAACAGCAATGTGAAGTCTACTCCGCCTGATTTTCAGAATCAGGGGAATTTTCAAGGGAATCAAATCTCCAATCAGTAAGAGAGGAAACCAGCTTTGGAAGATATGTTGGTTAAATTCATGACTAAGATTGACTCCAATATGGATAATCAAGACACTGCAATGAAGAAGCTAGATGCAAAGATTGATCATGTATCGCAGTAGAATCAGGCTGCCATCTAGAAACTCGAAGTACAGATTGGCCAGATAGCTAGAGAGACACATAGTAGAGTTCAAGGTACCCTGCTTAGCAGCACTGAAGTTAATCCCAAAGAGCAGTGTAAAGCAATTACTTTGAAGAGTGGGAAACAAGTTGATAACACATCAGGAAGAGATCTCTTACAAAGAAAGTTTGAGAAGACGGAAGCAGGAGTTGAGTTGTTAGCTGCTCCATCAGTTCATCATGAAGAAAAGAGTGATGAATCACCTCCACCGGTCCGAGAAGTCAAGGCTTATATGCCACCTGTACCTTTCCCTCAAAGGCTGCAGAAGCACAAAGATGAGAAAAACTTTGCTAAATTTCTTGAAATATTTAAGAAACTTCACATAAATATTCCTTTTGCAGAGGCCTTAGCTCAGATGCCAACGTATGTGAAGTTCTTGAAAGAGATCTTGTCAAAGAAAAGACGACTTGAAGATCATGAAACTGTCGCTTTGACTGAAGAGTGTAACGCCATTATTCAGAATAAGTTACCTCAGAAACTAAAAGATCCAGGGAGTTTTACTATTCTTTGTACTATAGGAAGTTCTGAATTTGTTAAAGCATTATGTGATTTAGGTGCTAGCATTAACTTGATGCCTTTTTTCTGTTTTCAGAAAGTTAGGATTGGCCGAGGTGAAACCGACAAGTGTGACACTCCCGCTAGCAGATTGTTCTGTTAAATATCCATATGGAGTAATTGAAGATGTGCTCGTCAAGGTTGACAAGTTTTATTTTTCGGTGGATTTCATTGTGCTTGAAATTGAGGAAGATGTAGATATTCCTCTTATCTTGGGGCGACCATTCTTAGCCACCGGAGGTGCATTGATAGATGTGCAATAAGGGAAATTGACATTGCGGGTAGGTAGTGAAGAAGCGGTATTCAATGTGTTTAAGGCCACAAAATTTGCAACTACCGCAGACATATGCCTCCGAATTGATGCAGTTGATGCCTTAGTTGAAGAGGTTTTCCATGGAAGCAATCCTAAAGAACCGCTGGAAGCTTGTTTAACTCAAGGAGCGATAAAAGAAGCAGAAAATGACATCATAGCTGATTATGCATTCCGCCTCGATTCAGCAGCCCTTATGTCAGGTGGAGGCAAGAGATATTTTGAAGAGTTGGGCCAGGGGAAGCCTAAGATACCACCGTCAATCGAGAAGCCTCCCCAACTTGAGTTGAAGCAGTTACCAGAACATTTGAGGTATGCTTATTTGGGGAAATCTAACTCCCTCCCAGTTATTATTTCAGCTACCCTAAATGAAGCAGAAGAAGACAAGCTTTTGAGAGTGCTGAGACAGCACAAGACAGCATTGGGGTGGACCATCTCTGACATAAAGGGAATCAGTCTTACCATGTGCATGCACAAGATTTTGATAGAGGATAACTTCAAGCCTTCGATTAAACATCAACGCAGGTTGAACCCAATTATAAAAGAGGTAGTCCGAGCAGAGGTACTTAAATTATTAGATGCGGGAATCATATACCCCATCTCAGACAGTTCATAGGTGAGTCCGGTGCAGGTAGTGCCGAAGAAATGAGGAATCACGGTTGTAAAGAATGACAACAATGAATTAATTCCCACTAGAACAGTTACAGGTTGGAGGGTCTGCATCGATTACAAGGAAGCTGAACACTGTAACAAGAAAAGATCACTTCTCGCTTCCATTCATTGATCAGATGTTAGAAAGACTGGCAGGGCACGCTTATTATTGTTTCCTAGATGGCTACTCAGGATACAATCAGATACCTATTGCACCTGAAGATCAAGAGAAAACAACATTCACTTGTCCGTATGGGACTTTTGCCTACAGGAGAATGCCTTTTGGTTTATGTAATGCACCAGCAACCTTTCAGCGATGTATGATGGCTATTTTTTCTGATATGGTTGAGCAGTTCATAGAGATTTTCATGGATGACTTTTCTGTATTTGGGTCGTCTTTTGATGCATGTTTGGCTAATTTGGCTTTAGTGCTTAAGAGATGTGAAGAGACGAATCTAGTGCTTAATTAGGAAAAATGTCACTTTATGGTAAATGAGGGCATTGTTTTGGGTCACAGAATTTCGTCAGCTAGCATTGAGGTGGATAGGGCAAAGATTGAAGTTATTGAGAAGTTACCACCACCTACATCTGTGAGAGGAGTTCGCAGTTTTCTAGGCTATGCCGGTTTCTATCGCCGGTTCATCAAAGATTTCTCTAAGATCATCAAGCCTCTATGCAACCTTTTATCTAAAGAGATAGAATTTGAGTTTAATGAGGAATGCCATTGTGCATTCCAGCGGCTGAAGAAGGAGTTCACCTCTACACCGATCATCACAGCACCTAATTGGGACCTACCATTTGAGTTAATGTGTGATGCAAGTGATTATGCTGTAGGGGCAGTGTTGGGTCAGAGAATTGAAAAATGCCTTCATGTTATCTACTATGCGAGCCGTACCTTGACAAATGCTCAAATCAACTACGCTACCACAGAGAAGGAACTGTTGGCCATAGTGTTTGCCTTCGAGAAATTCCGATCATATTTGGTTGGGGCCAAAGTGATTGTTTACACTGATCACTCAGCGATTAAATATCTCATGTTGAAGAAAGATGTCAAACCGAGACTCATTCGATGGGTCTTGTTACTTCAAGAATTCGACCTGGAGATTAAGGACAAGAAGGGAACAGAAAACCTCGTGGAAGATCATCTAAACTGCCTAGAATGCGACTAGCAATGAAGAGAAGGTAAGTATTCCCATTGATGATTCATTCCCTGATGAACAACTCTTTGTTTTGCAGGCATTAATGACCCCATGGTATGCTGATTTTGTGAACTATTTGGTGAGCGAAATCATTCCTCCGGATTTGACCTATCATCAGAGAAGGAAGTTTTTCGCCTGACGTGAAGTACTATATGTGGGAGGAACCATACTTATTTAAGTATTGTTCTGATGGTATAATCAGGAGATGTGTACCAGAAGCGGAAATCAAAAATATTCTATTGCATTGCCACAGTTTGGAGTGCGGAGGACACTTCAGCCCTTCGAAGATGGCCGCGAAAGTTCTTCAGTCAGGTTTCTACTGACCATCAATATTTCAGGACGTCTGGCGCTTTGTCGACTCATGTGATAGGTGTCAGAGAACAGGCAAGATCAGCTGCCGGAACCAAATGCCTTTAAACCCCATTTTGGAGGTCGAGCTGTTTGACTTATGGGGGGTTGATTTCATGGGACCATTCCCCATGTCTTTCAACAACCAATACATTCTGGTAGCGGTTGATTATGTCTTTAAATGGGTGGAAGCCATAGCCACGCCGACAAATGATGCGAAGGTAGTGCTGAATGTTTTTAAGAAAAATATTTTTTACAGGTTCGGAACACCGCGGGCAGTCATCAGTGATGGCGGTTCACATTTCTATAACCGGCAATTCGAAGCGCTACTCAAGAAGTATGGAGTTACTCACCGCATCACCATACCGTACCACCCTCAGACAAGTGGGCAGGTAGAAATATCAAATAGGAAAATTAAGCAAATCCTAGAAAAAACGGTGAATAGTTCCAGAAAAGACTGGTCGGTCCGGCTAGATGATGCACTATGGGCCTATCGGACAGCTTTCAAAACCCCTATTGGGATGTCACCTTATAGGTTGGTTTATGGGAAATCATGTCATCTCCCAGTGGAACTCCAGCACAAGGCTTATTGGGTAGTCAAGGCCCGTAATTTTGACATGCACTTAGCAGGGGAGAAGCGCCTACTGCAGCTGAACGAGTTAGAGGAGTTCCGGCTAGATGTATATGAGAATGCCCGAATCTACAAAGAGTGCACCAAAAGATGGCATAACAAGCATATTGTGTGGAAAGAGTTTGTGGTGGGGCAGAAAGTCCTTCTTATTAATTTCGCCTGCGGCTTTTTCTAGGAAAGTTGAAGTCACGATGGTCCGGGCCATTTGAGATCGTGAAAGTATACCCGTATGGGGCTGTGGATATTAAAAACTTGAGTGGAGAATCGTTCAAAGTTAATGGGCAACGATTGAAGCTATACATTGAGGGAGGAGCCTTGCCACCCAAAACCTCAGGTGGCGTTGCTCAACCCCATGTGATAGGGCATACAGTCGAGCTATGATTATAAACAAGCACTTCTTGGGAGGCAACCCAAGTTCTTCCAACTTCATTCATTTTGAATTTGTTTTAATTCTTTTGCATTTGGTTTGTTGTTCGTGTAAGTTGTGTGTTTAAGCGTTATAATGAGTATTATTGATGTTTATTTGTTTTACACAGGTATAGCAATGAAAGGTGGAGAAAAATTTAGGCAACAAGGATGAAAAACAGAGACTCGTGACTTGCGAAGTCGCGAGTAACTTGCGACCAAACTCGCGTGTCTCGGGAAAATTCTGGGTATTGGCCTTCGTGACTTTTCCCGCGACTTCCCAACTAGCGGGTAAGTCGCGACAAACCCTAAGAGGTTAGTGAAACGGTGCGTTTCCTGTCAAAACCAGGGAATTTGGCCTTTGCGACTTAAGTTGCGACTTGCCAAGGGTCGCGACCGTGTTTAAATAGTGAAACTGCCCTTGGCCGCTGCACAAGGTAAAGTCCACATTCTTGCACTTAGAAAAAAATTCTCTCAACTCTTCTCTAGGCCGATTACCTCCTCCTACTTCCTCTTGGGTTTCTCAAGCACACGGTATGTGTCTCTTACTCTCCAAACCTCTCTAGTTTATTTGTAGATGAATTAAGGGTGGTTTTGGACCTTTTGAAAGTGTAGTGTATTGAGGTTGAATCCAAAATGGAGTTTGGGGGAAGTGTGGTGGGCTATGATGACTATTGAAGTGTTGGGTGGTGAATTCATGCTATACATGTGTTATATGTTGTTTGTTTTTTTGTTGTGTTTTTTTTTTATGTGTTTTTGGATGGTGATTGTGTGTGAGTTTTCATGATTGATGTGTGTCATTAGTTGTATTGATGTTTTCGATGGTTGTTGATTATGTGTTTCAGTGTGTTTTCGATACGTATATCGGCTGGAAACCTAGAATTTCCTGATACGCTTTGCGTTTGGAAAACATAGGTATAACAATGCCACGTACGTTTCGATGTGAGTAGTTTTGATTTTGTTTTCTTTTTATCTTTTTTTCAGGAATACACAATGTCATTCCAAGGTGAGTCATCGCGGGCTGTTAGCCAGCGAAGTCACAAACGACCTCTCCGAGTCAATCCCGACTACAAAGAACGCAAGCGCATGTTCCATAAACAGGTGTTATATTTGGAGCGAGGTATTGATGTTGCATCCATGGACGGGGACAGGGATACTAGCTGTAATCGCCAATAGGCAGTAGGAACGTTACGTGCAGCACCCCAATGACGCCAGCGAAAAGTTAGTTAAGGAGTTTTATGCCTCCATGATCCCTGAAGATTTCTTCGCATACGGAACGGTACTGGTACAGAGGATTCCAGTGACACTAACTCCGATGATAGTGAACAATTTTTTTAGTTTGCAGAATTTTTCTGAACCCGTAGGCGGTTGGGTCGACCATGAATTCTTCCAACCACATAATTGGGATTTGGCGGGATCATTGCGAGTAGATGAAGCCTATCGCTGATGAGTGTTTCAGGATCAGGAGTTGCTTCACTTTGAGCTCAAGGTAGATATGGCATGGTGGCACATTTTCTGCAGCCATTCGATCCTTCCCAAATTACATAGGACTACACTCACTTTGCCGGTGGCCAAGACTCTATTCAGCATTCAGTAGGGGCTGCCATTGGACATAGGGCAAATTATTATCAGTGAAATTCATTACTCAGCAACGCAAACCAAGGGAGTCCTTCCTTTTCCCTGCTTGATCACACATTTTTGTGAGATGGCAGGGATTGATGTGAGTGCTGTGGGAGGTCAGATGCACGCTCTGCAGGTCCCTCTTGGCCGCCATACTTATAACCGATTGGTCAAGGCGAGGACTGTGCTGCCAGACGCCTAGGGAGCTGAGGAGGAGAGAGAGCATGAGCAGGGATTAGGCCAAGGGGCTGCACCTATGGATGACGAGCAGCAACCAGCCCCACCTGAGAATGACAATCACCTCTTGACAGCTATAGCAGTGATGCAAGCATCTTTATAGGGCCGGTTAGACCTTATGGAGGCCAGGATTAACTCCCGGTTGGACGTCATGGAAGAAAACATGATAGGTATGGGACGCCGGATGAATACCATGGGGAACAAAATCGACAGAATCGAAACCGCAGCCATTCAGCAGTTTTCTCGCCGGCGTTCCAGAACTCCACCGCTGCCGTCCGGCCGATAGGACATTGGGTTTGTTTTCATTTTTTTGTTTTTTTTTTTTCTTATTTATCGTGTTTTTCTATCTTGTTTGTCTCGTGTGTTGCTTTGTTTTTGACTTGAGTTATGTGGTGCTCCACCTCTAAGTTAAAGTCAACATTAGGGACAATGTTGATCTTAAGTTTGGGGGTGGTTCTGTGGTTGATGTGTTTTGTGTTTTTGTGTTTATTTTGCTGAGTTATTGTGCTTGTGTGCTTTGTGATGTATGTTTTTAAGTAAAAAAAAAACGCTTTGAACATCATTGAACCTTATTGTTGCAAGGTATATACTTTTTAGTTAGGAGTCTATTGTTAGTTTCTGCAAAAGAAATGAAAATGTTAAGTACCACTCAAGACTTTTTGACTGCTTTGCACCGTGTCTTGTTGCATTCTATATTTCTTTTTCGGAAAGCATGTGTAGACCAACCAACTAGGATTAATAGTGGAGACTACCTGATAAGCGATTTGAGCCATTAACGTTTTTCTTAGCGCAGGTTTTCTTGTCCTAATCTGATACACTCTTCTTGATTTATTCATTAGATGTAGATTGACCTCTATAGGTTTTGCTTTAGACACGACTGAACGTATTTATATGAATATCACTTGCGTGCATTGCTGTTGATATGGTTGATTCTGGTGAAAGGATGTAGGCTATGTGTGTATTAACCAGTTTATCATACAACACATAAATTGAATATATTTTATTCACAAGAGCTATCTAGCCAAGATTGAGCATGCAACAATAATGAATTATCTCTTTGACTTCTCAAATAATTCTAACCCTAAATCTATGTCAACTACTACTCTTCATCAACATAAATAAGAATTAAAATATACACGCAGTGAACAAAACTAAGTTTTGAGTAGAAATAAAATAATAATGTTGATTACATAAGCAATTGATGTTCTTCACATTGATTCCCTAGCTAACTATTTAGTTACACATCATAGGAATAGAAACAATAAACGTACAGAAGAAAGCAGAAAAATTCATGACTATCTCTTTGTCTAAGATTACAATTTTTCTTATGAGTAAGTCGTGGCGTTGACTGATAATATTTTGATGAAGAAGATCACTTTCTCTCTCTTTAGAATGATGAGATCGGTCTTTTTAAATGTCTTTAAAAGACTTGGAAAACTCCGTTGCGAGTTTGGGCGTGACAAGTGGTTGCATGACCCAACTCACAACACTTTTGGGTTCTTCAAACAGATTACTATGCGAGTTTGGGTGCGAGCATTGGTCGCATGCACCTAACTCACATAGGCCTCAGTTTTTTAAGGCAGATTGACATGCTAGTGGCGTCACAACCAATGCTTGCACCGTAACTCACATCTCCCTCTGTTTCTGTTGGTGAGACTGTGCATTGGTATGAAAATGAGTATAACTTCATTTAGAAAACTCGGAATCATGAACCGTAAAATTTTTCGTAAGTTAATTAACGTGAGTTATAAACGATATACCAACTAGTAAAATTTGTGTGTGGTGTGTTAAATAGACTAGGAATTAGTCCCGTGGTTTTTACCCGTTGAGGGTTTTTCATATAAAAACCTTTGTAATGATTTTTAAAGTACGTTTAATTTTTTAATTATGCAATATTTGTTATTATACATATTCACACGCACACTCCCCCATCCCCAGGTTTTTCATAACTACAAATTCATGTCTTTCAGTCTTTTTGGCATCGTAGACAACCCCCTTGCCATCCATGGGCGAGATCTTGCAAAGTATCCCATAGAAAGTCTTCAAAAGTTGTCACACCCTGAACCAAAGTAAACATCTAAGCTGGAATAGATGTCTTATATTCCTAATTGGTGAAGAACTGTGCTACAATCAACACATACATCATCTTTAATGCATCTTCATTCTATTTTGTAATTCGTTGATGTTAGCACATTACTTAACACCTTTGGCATCGAGCTTTTAGAAATGAAATATTTATTACAATATTATTATCTATGTTTGCAGAGTTTCCCACTACTTCATCTGACAGCTAACCAAATTTCAGTATTGTACAAAGATAGAACTACTCATTCTGAAAACACACCTGCTTGCATCCCAAGCCAAACCACATCTCATTTCTCTTTGCCCTTTCATAAGATGTATGTCCCTTCTCAGAATGTAGTGGAGAAAGTTCCCAAAATTTTCTGCGGGTAGCTTCAAAGACAAGTAATGCCCAAAAAGTCCTTTCTTGAACCGTTCCAAGACAGACACCTCCTGAGGACCTCCTTATTCACATCAGTACACTCTGCCTTGCTATGACCTTTATAATTGCGGGAATCCACTTATCGTGGTTTAGGAATCACCACAATTTTCTGTTTGGATTCTAAGGCATTTGAAATACCAAAACATAAAGCATAAAAAAGGAATCAACATGTAGATTATACTTTTCCAAAATGGGCAATGCTCATAGTAGATAGTGTCATTGATAATGGGCAATGCCTTTGGTAGATAATATAAATAACAACGGACAATGCTCATGATAGTTATTGTCATTGATAACGGGCAATGCCGGTTGTTGATATTTTGATTTTCATAAAGAAGAAAATTAAAATGAAAATTTTATAAGATTGAGCAAATAATAAAAATATTATAACAAAATAACACCAAATCCTGATTAAAGTACTCAGGTTCAAATATTAGACTCACACATTAACTCAAATCGTAATTATGTGTTATCATTTACAAAAAAAAAAAAAAAAAAAATCCTAAAACGTAATTTATTTTGATGGCAAAGGAGTATAAGAACCTGTAGCATATTCAAGCATTCTTAGGTCACTAGTGTTATAACCTATGAGCAATTGTTGTTATAGACTCAAGATTTAATTAATAAATAAATCATTGGCAAAAAAACAAAATTAAAAAATTTAGAAAACAAGTCAAAAATTATTTATCAATTTAAAAAGAAACAAGCGATAATGCAATATAGTAATTAAAAAAAAACTGTCTGCATTAATTCAACATATAAAATTACATGTACTCTCGACGAAACTGTCGTATCAAAACTAATAATTTTTATGTATCATGGCATATGATGCTACCAAATTTCAATTAGCTTAATTTGTGTGTAGATGAAAGTTAACTATCTACTACTATTATTGATGGTGACATCTCAAAACTATTCAAATTAAGGAATCTCTTGGGGAATTAAGGCAAATTAGATCAAATATAAAATGAGAGCATAAATCTCGACTACCTTCAAAATGTAAGCATGCTCAAGTCCATAACATTTTTTAGCACGAATGATATAATATAATACAATAAAATGAGTGCTCCTAAATGTGTGTAAGATTAAAAGTTCATATAGTCTGAGCTAATACACATGTTTGCATGCAAATGAAGTATCATAAGAGCATCAGTTATAATTTCAATACAATATTAATGACATAGTGGCAATTTTGAGGACACACTTGAAGATTATTTAAATACATTGATAGATGATCGTTGCTAGGGAAGCCTATCATGCTCAATTATAGCTCTATAGTTAGGATTTTGTATACTTAATACATGATAAAAATACGAACATATAAAAAATATAAATTTGTAAAAAAATAAAAATAAAAATAAAAACAACAGTATATTCACCAAATAAAAATACAAACAAGAAAACTTGAATCAAGTGAAAGAATAAATTAAAAACGGAAAAAGGTGACAATAAAATAAAAGACTTTACCTGCAAACGATTTGAGTAACAACTGATGGTTCGACTTTACCTACCTCATCTTATCAAGGGAACGAATTAGAAACTCCTTGTCAAAATATTATATAAGTAACCCCTGAATAAAAGCTCAAATAAATGTACAGCACTCTACCCTTGGCTACTCTGCTTGTAAAAAACTAATTAACATATCAGTCAGTTCAAGGATAACATGTAAGTGCTCATTTCTAATAGGCCTTCATTATTGAACATTCAGCACCAAATACTGAAAAATAATAGAACACTTCACCTAAATTCTAGGAAATTCATACCAGTTCTTCCTTTGTGTTTACTTCTCTCCCAAATAATTGAAAAAAAAAAAAAAAAAAAAACCCAATAGCATCCTGATAAAACATAAAAGTAAGAATCCACAAATAACATGTAAGGGTAGGAGTTAAACATCCTCAACACCAAACATAACCCAACTCAGAAGAGCAAAATTGTGCAATACATCTCCATATGTATAATGGGCCATAGAATACGTATCCCTGCACATCCAAGAGTCACCTCTTTCCATAGCATGAACTCCTGTTTTTCCACTTAGTGCCAATCCAGAAGTGTATGCATTTTCAAAAATTTAAATATTGCCTCCTTTTACACCACTAAAATATGAATTGTGAACGAAACACAATGTGTAAAAAATATTAATTGTCAAGTTTATTTTTGACTAAAGAGGAGGCTGGTGCAGTTGTCTTATTTATAATAAAAACTGAGGTAGTGAAGAAGTAATTGCTCTGGTTCTGTTTTAGCCTTTTCAATACACCGGGAATCCACCACTTTTAAGTGTTTAACATTAGTGATAATTACACTAACATCCCCTCTATAATAGCATTTTTGCACAAACCTGGTAAGTTTACCTTTTATTGTACAAATCTCCCCTGAAAAACGTTGACCGAACCGTTAACTAACTATAAAGTTAACAGTTTGAACAAAAAGACCATTTTGCCCTTAATATTTATTTTATTATCCTTAATTAATTTTTTAATATATAAAAATTATTTTTTAAAGAAAAAAAAATAATTCTACTATTCATCTTATTCTTCAATTAAATTCCCAATACCAAGTAAATTTTTTTAATATCTTCTTCTTCAATCAAACCCAAATAACAACTAAATGTTATCTTATCAATCAAAATACAAAAACAATTACAAATCAATTCAAGTAAAAAAAAAAACAAAGATAACAAAAACCAAACAGAAAAAAAAATTTGCATGTTCAAATTTCGTCCATTTTCTTCAATTTTCTCAACAACCAAAATATTTTATTATTTTTAATAATTATTTAATATATGAAAAATAATTTTTTAAAGAAAAGGGCACTGTTCATCTTCTTCTCAGATAGATTCCCATTAACAACCAAACATCTTCTTCTTCAACCAAACCCAAAAATTTTTTTTACCCAAACATCTTCTTCGAATTTTTTTTTTTTACCCAAACATCTAATTCGAATTTTGGAATTTTTGGATTTGTTGAAGAGGATTTATTTGGAAAACAAAAAATTTAAATTTTTGGATTTATGGGTTTGTATTTTTGGGTAGAAGAAGAAGAATGAGGTTTGAAGAAGGATTTGTATTTTTGGCTTTGGTTTTTGTTTGGGAAAAAAATTTAAGAAAGAAGAAGAAGAAGAAAAAGGAAAAAGAAATATGGAGTTTGATTTTTATTTTTTTTTAATTGTTTTTTTTTTTAAGATGAAGATGGAAGGTGCAATGGGAGATGGAGATGGATTTTTCCAGATTTCTTGAGAAATCTGGTACCTTGTAAATCCTAATGAACCAGATCTGATCTGGTCCAGTTTTTATTTTAATTTTTTTTACTTTAATTTATTTTTTTAATTGTTTTAATTGATTTAATGGGAAAAAAGACTATTTTACCCTTGCTATAGTGTCATCCCATTAACTTTATGAATTAGTCAATGGTTCGGTCAACGTTTTTTCAGGGGAGGTTTATGTAATAAAAGATAAACTTACCAGTATATGCAAAAATACAATAATAGAGGGGATGTTAGTGTAATTATCTCTTAAATTTACAATGGCAACTTTTAAAATTCACCATTCTAGGAAAGGCTCACAGCCCATTAAGCCAAAAGAGGTTCAAAATTCAATTAAACACTAAGAACTAGACGAGATGATATAAAGAGATTTGTATTGTCACACATTGGTGTTAGGAGAGAAAAATAAAGATACAAATATTTACGTGTTTCGGCTACAAACTTGTCCTACATCCACGGAGCACATCCACTTTCACTATTTAGAGAAAATTACAAGCTCACAACTCTCTGATTTTCTCTCAAAGCTTTCTCTCTCTCTCTCTCTCTCTCTCACTTCTCTTCTTCCTCACAATTGCTCTCTTACAATTGCTCTTGGTGTGTGTGTTTTTGGTGTATATTGACATTACAATTGATGGGTATTTATAGGAAACAAATGAGAGCAAATGTATGATTCTAACCACTAATTAAACAATAGCTCCACCATAATTTCCATTATCTTCTCCACCATAATTTCCACTAACTTCTCTACTATAATTTTGGCTCCACTAACAATTAGTTAATCGGGCATTAGTAGACCAAGCATATGCTCTCCAATACTTGGTCTTTATTCTTAAAATCCTACTTGAACTGTTGCATATTTCTTGAGCTATCAATAAAAGAATTAAGCTCAAGCTAAAATCAACCCCACACCTTAAGATATTGGTTGAATATATATTCATGCATGCATGTATATGTACACCGCTCAAGCACACAAAAACTCAAGGCAGGAACATGTAGACTACATGAAACTTTCCGCTTAGCTTCCACTCCTCATTTAATGAAAGTGTTTTCAAATACAAAACTTTAAAGTATTTGTAACAAAAATCTAAGGTCTAGAAACCCTAATATACATTCTAAATTTTCCTTAAATTTAAGGTAATTAAGTATTCCCTTCCAAGTCAATTAAAATCATGTATGAAGGCCATTAATCAGATCTCTTCAAAGTTATCAACAAACTGTTCCTTCCATTCACTTAATGCAATAGTCGAAACTTTTCATACACAAAATAAAATCATTGAAGTATACAAAAATTCATATTATGTGTTTTCCTTCACTTCATTGTGCCTTTAAATTGAACAATCATATCTCCTCAAACGAAACCCTAACCCCCAATAACTAGCTCGTGATATAAAAAAAAGAAAAAAAAAAAGAAATGGAAATTAGAAGTAGAAGTTAATCTGGAAGACAGCGAAAGCGACAAACTGTTCAAGCTTGAGAGCAAGCCGGTGCCAGAGCTTCTTTTGGTACCGATCTGCGAGAGCATTGTACCACTTGCCCATATCTGACTGATTCAGATGAGCAGTGAGAGGTTGAGAGCGGGCAGCGACGTGGGTAGTGATAGCTTCGTCTATCATGTGTGTGATATATTATCAACAACGGGCCTTTAAATGCTTGTAATAGTTTTTGAATATTTATTACGGGCATATAAAGGCTCATTGTAAAAGATCTTAGGACCCTTAGGGCTTGTTTGGTGGCCCGGATTGGACTGAGATTAGACTAATCCCAGTCCAATCATTTGTTTGGTCGTGGCATTGGATTGGACAAAATCCAATCCAGTGCCACTAATTAGTTCAGCTCTGGCAGGACAATGAATCTTGCCACAGCTGGTGGGACTAATTAGTCCCATCATCTCATCATACCTTTTTTAACACAATTTTTTATATCTTATTATTATAATTATTTATATATAAAATATTAAAATTACTTTAATAAATTTTATTCTAAAATTTAAAAAAATATATTTCAATACTAATTTAAAAATTAACTAATTAATTTTAAATATTTTATTTAATTTAAACAATTTCTTAAATAAATTTATTTTATTAAATTAAATTATTTTATTTTATTTAAAAATTAATTGATATATTAATTTTACATTGTCTTAGACATTAAACATAATTATTTCGTATCTAACCCAATACAATGCCGAACAATGAACAATACTTGATAGTCTGGTATTTTTGTATCCCTTTTAATTTTTTAATATTAATTAATTAATATAATATATTTTATTTATAATTAATTTTAAAATATTTAATATAAATATATTTAAAATTTAAAATATTTAAATTTTATTTAGATTTATTTTAAATAATTTTAATTTAATTATATAATATTTAAAAATAATTTTATTTTACATGAAATTAATTTAATCAAATTCGATTTTATCTAATCTCATTCTACACCAAACAAGTGACAATACTATTTTTAATCATATTCATTCTATACCAAACACATCATAGTACTAATTAATTAAATATAATCCAATCCAATCCAATCCAATCCAATCCTATCTCATAAAAATAGTTCAATCCAATCCCGCGCATCAAACGCACCTTTAGATCTTAGGACCCTTAATAACTACAGGCTTTTGCTAGATAGTTATTTTTTAATACGGGCCATTCATGTCCGTTGTAAATGACATGTACTTAAAAGCCATTTTTTATATAGAGCATCTCAAAAATAACAAATAACATCACAATTTCAATTACAAACAGAGACAGTCACAACAGTACAAAAAAAAAAAATAAACCTAAAACAATGAAAACATTGTGTTTGTTTTCAAAAAAAAAAAAAAAGGAAATTAACAACAATTTTGTGTTTGTATATTTGGATTCCATCAAAATGATATGAGAAAATGCACCTTTTATGTGATTTAAAAATGCCGAACGAAATCTGGAGTGTGGAGTCTATTGAACAAAAAATGAGTAAACTGTAAAGTCACCGACGAAGTGAACGGATTACAGGTGGTGGTGGCTAGCTTATCTGGCTTCCTTGTTGTCTCTTCTCTCTCTCAGACCAGTGTTTCGAACAAGGAAATTGTTTTTAGTTTTGTTTTTGCAATGTGTTTTTCTTTTATAAAAGTATTTCTTTTTAAATTTGTATTTATTTCACTTTGTTTTTTTTTTTTTTTAAGTTTTTAGTAGAAGATGGAGCAAAAGTTTTATGAAAAGTATTTTAATAAGATTACGTTTTTATTGACTACAAACAATCTTTTTTAAATAACATGCTAAAAGCAATTTTTGTAAAACCAAATTGGTGTTGTAATATTTGTGGCTTTCCACACTTATCCAACGTGTGGACACTTGTCAAAGAGTTGCTATTCATGGCTTATGCAGGTCACCAATTGTAAGTGTCACCAGACATGTGTCATGTTAGACAACTTTAGTTTCAATTAGTTGCGCCACAGCCATTTACTTTTACCGGCATTACCACTTAATTGTCTTTTATATATAGCATATCTCTCTCTCTCTCTCTCTCTCTCTCTCTACATTTTATGGTATTTATTTATGTTGTGGGTAAATTTTACGCGCAACTGCCACATCAACGCCATATATCAAACAACGTCGCGTGATCAATACTTGACAAACCATAGAGTTTCTGAAACCAACGACGTTGTTATATGCGCAACCGAGAAGATTCCCTATTCGGCGAGAACGTCTTGAACACCAGCCCATTCTCGGATCACATTAATAGATGTCACACAATACGCCAGGCATAGGCAGACTGACTGTGTCAAAAGGGAACCTAATACCGTAGAACACTAGCTTGACTTTTATGATGAACCCAGTCAAAGTCAAAACCTTGTCATCATCAAAGTCAGATGAGTTAAATGCCTTGGCACTACAGGTTACTATTCAACCACCCTATTTTGTCTTATCTACGGCCATATTCCCCAAGAAGACAGGAGTTACACGTTTATGGTAACACCTTTCTGACCACATCTGCCAACAGCCTGAGCATTCCCAAAATAGATGGCAACAATGGGAATATCCGTGGAAGTATAAATAAGGGCATTGATGGAGAACTAAGGTATGCTGTTAAATACTCTCACCAACCCTAAATTAACAAGTAATCAGAACATTTAATCCTCTTTTTTCCAATCTACAAAACTGACTTGATCGTCGGAGGTTAATCGCCGACTAAAGTCCGGCAACCCTCACCGATTTTTTTTGTTCTGACAGATAGAAGCTTCATAAACAATGTCCAAGAAGCTATCTCTTACGGCGAGAACTTTCTCATGAGGTTTCAGTAGCAAGTTTTGTGTTATCAGGCTCAACAAACCACTAATTACCCTTACATGGCATAGCTGACCTTCGTTGACTACGTGGTCCATTTTTCACCATCAACAATTTGGCGCTAGAAGGAGGGCTGTCCACAATCCTCTGAGGAAACCTTGATACGATGGATTCAACTAATCCAGGAAAAGAACACGGCCCCCAACGAACAACACCTCCAGAGACCCCGTTGTCTCCAATAAGGCAAACCCCCCCTTGGGTTCATTATACTCCACAGCATGCTCACGGCATCGCAATAACCTCTCCCAGTGATGCCACCCACGGAAATGTCCACCCAAGATGCGGACCAAACAGGCTACCATTTTCAAAAGCTAATGGAGATTGTGGGGAGCAGGCTTACCCCCCCAGGAGGAAATCGTGGAAGGAATGTAGGGCATAGTAAAGAAGCCACCCTTCGTAGGGGGCGCACTAATGGCAAAGGAAAAGAGCCGCTACCTCTTCCAAAACCTTTCACGAGCGAGTCTTCCTCCCAGAGCTTTGGTAGCCCACAGACGGAAAAGAGCCCAACTCGCAAGGAAAACACCAATGGGAAAATAAAAGGAAACATGTCTCCACCACTAGGATGAAGGCGGCGAGGCGAGAACAACACTAGCGAACCAGCAGCAGTGAGACTGGACCAAAGCCCAATGGATTCCATAGAAAGCCATCCACTGAGTCCCGGCGAAGAGTCAATAAACGACAAAGAATCTATGCGAAGAGAGATCCGATAACTAAAGGAAGGACTCGAATAAGTCCAGTGTAGAGAGCTCTTCCCTACTGACTCAACCCGCTGCTCTGGAGCAACTTCGAGCAAGTTCACGGACAGAGTACTGGAAAGAATTTCTCGAAGAGCTTCAAGATGCCCAGCATCAGTGAATACAAGGAGGAAAAAGATCCAATCAAACACATATCCCAATTTACCACCCTAATGGGCATGCAAAGCAGGGATGATCGACTGTTATGCCAAGCTTTCTCCATTTTATTTAGAGATTTGGCAGGGAGTTGGTTCCGACAACTTCCCCTCAACAACATCGATAACTTCGAGTAATTCAGCCGCGCGTTTTCTCGATACTTCATGGGAAGCATGTAGAGGAAGAAATCCCTATCTTACCGGTCCTCAGTTAAGCAGGGAAAAGGAGAATTTATCAAGACATACCTGCCACGTTTCAACTAAGAAGCGGTCCAGATGGAAGATTTTAATGACGCATCCGCAATAAACATATTCACGAACAGCTTGCAAAGTGAAGCATTCTTGTTTCAATTAAGAAAGCAACGACCAAAGACTTACCCCGAAATGGTAGATTTAGCCACCAACTACGCTCATGCGGAGGAGGAAGAAATAGCCGAAGGTGGCAATCTCGTACACGAGATGAGCCCTGATTAATCCAAGTACCACAAAGTTCACCCCAACAGAAGTGACAATGATCGTTTCAAAGGAAAAGGGCCTTGCAAGGACCACCAAGACATCAGGAACCGGCCGCGAAAAGCCAAGAGATCAGAAAACATATTTGACCGATACATATCTTTAACACGAGGACGCGAAGAAATACTCTCAGTTTCGCAAAATAGGCGAATTGTGACTTGGCCCGGGAAGATGACCTCCGTGCCCCAGAAACGTGATAAAGACAAATACTGCCATTTCCACCGCGATCACGGCCATGACACCTCAAAGTATTTTCAACTCAAGGACTACATAGAAAATTTAATCCGGGACGGACACTTGAAGGAATTTATTTTAAAAAGAGACGGCGATAACACTTCTCACCAAGCGAGAGGGGCGGTGGATAAAAGACAAGAGCGACCCAAGGGACCGGCGAGACCACCTCACCCTTAAAGCCTTGAAAAGCCTGGCAAGCGATCCTAAAGTCCGAAGGTCAGTCCCATCAACACCATACATGGCTGTCCCAGAACAGATACCCCTAAGAGAGAAAGAAAGTTGGAAATTCAGAAATTTCCAGTTGCGGTGACACCTCGGAAGTAACTTGGTGCAAGAAAGCGACAAAAAGAAGAAAGAAGGATGGGACACAATCTCATTCATTGCAGAAGATGGTGCAGGAGTCAACGTCAAACCTAATGATGCAATCGTCGTAGATCTCCAAATCGCGCATTGTAATATGCGTCGCAACATGATTGATAATGGGAGTTCTGCGGATATCCTCCACCTCTCAGTGTTTGATCAATTGGGACTCTAGCACAAGGATTTAGAACCCTTCAACACCACAACCCCCTCCCCCCACCCCCACCCCCAAGCATTCAGGGTATCAAAAATAAGGCAACGGGGAACTGTTATGCTCCCAGTCAGAATAAGCAGCAAACCATGCAGGAAAACGGTTCTGTTGGAATTCGTGGTAGTAGATATACCGAAATGGCCGTATAACGCATTACTGGGAAGGCCATTCCTCAACAATACCAAAGCAGTAACCGCCACCTACTGCTTGAAGGTAAAATTCCCCATCGAGAATGGCATCGGTGAGATAAGAGGATGCCAGAGAACTGCTAGACAAACCAATCTATCTGCCTTCAGAAACAAAGGGGTCGGAGAAGTATGCCAAATCACGGAGAGAAGCCGAAGGGAAAAAAGGAAAGAAAGTCGGGAATTATAGTAATCAAAGCTATCTGAAGAGGAAGAACGTGCCGAAGTGGCCAAGGAGTTTGCGCTAGATCCATGAGAACCCATGGGCCGAGAAAATGATGGAGAAATAGAGCCAATCAAGAACGTGGTTCTCAATGAAAAATCCCGAGAAGGTTGTCAACATAGGAGCAAAATTGGAGTTCGAAACCGAGATAGATCTAGATAAACTGCTCTGAGAATTCAAAGACATCTTCACATGGAGCCATGCCGACATGCCAGGGATCAGCCTCTCAATCATATCCTACGGACTAGCCGTACATCGAGACGCGAAACCAGTAGTACAAAAGAGGCGACATTTCAATGCTGAGTGAAATTCAGTAATAAGGGAAAAAGTCAAGAGACTCATCGCAGCATGATCTATTTGGGAGTCGCATTACCTCTCTTGGATCGCCAACGTGGTACTCGTAAAAAAGAAAAATAGAAAGTGGAGGAAGTGTGTCAACGTTACCGATTTGAAAAAAGCCTACCCAAAGAAAGGTTTTCACCTCCCAAAGTTGACCAACTAGTAGATGCTACGGCTGGTCACAAACGTTTTAGCTTCATGGATGCATACTCGAGGAATAATCAAATCAAAATGCATGCTCCTGATGAAGAAAAGACGACATTCACCACCGACCAAGAGCTATACTGCATACCGGAGCAATCTACCAAAGACTGGTCAATCAAATGTTCGCCAAACAGATATGGAGAACTATGGAGGTGTATGTGGATGATATGCTGACCAAAAGTCTAACATGAAGAGAACGCGCACATAACCTGCGAGAAACATTCGAAGTTCTGTGCCAATACGGGATGAAGCTGAACCCCGATAAGTACTGTGTTCGGCGTAGCTTCTGGAAATTTTCTAGGTTTCCTGGTTCATCAAAGAGGAATAAAAGCCAACCCGAAGAAAATAGAAGCCCTCATTAAGGTGAAGCCCCACAGGACACTTAAAGAGTTCCGACAATTCATCGGATGCTTGGCAGCACTAAATAGATTCATCGCGAGATCCACCGACAAGTGTCTCCCATTCTTTAAAGCAATTAAGAAAGGCAAGAGGGTAGAATGGAATGAAGAATGCGACAATGCCTTCCACCAGCTGAAAATCTATCTCGGATCAGCTCCAGTACTCTCGAAGCCATCCACTGACGAAATCTTGTATTTTTACCTTTCCGTGACGGCTGCAGCGACAAGTTCCGTCCTTATCGGCGAGGAAGAGGAAATACGTAAACCTGTATACTATGTCGGTAAGGCGTTAATCACCGCAGAATCAAGGTACCTAGATGCGGAGAAGGTTGCTCTTGCTCTCATCGTAGCCGTATGTAAACTGCGACCATACTTTCAAGCGCACAGTGTCGAAGTTCTCACGAATTGCCCTTTGAAGCAAATACTACAAAAATCAGAGGTCTCAGGAAGGCTAACCAAATGGGCAATCGAATTCAATGAGTTCGACATAAGCTTCAAGCCGAGAACCGCAGTCAAAGCACAAGTCGTCACGGACTTCATCGCTGAGTTCACCAAACCACTGATTGACCCAACTCTTCTCCCTAACACCGAAGGAGAGGACAAGATTTATCCTTGGAAACTGCATGTCTATAAGTCCTCATACTCCCACCAGAGCGGAGCGAGGGTAGTTCTCACGACACCTGAGCAAAATGAGGTGGAATGCGCATTAAGGTTCAACTTCAAGGCCACCAATAATGTCGTAGAATATGAGGCTCTTTTCACATAACTAAGGGTAGCCACCGCCCTAAGTGCTGACAAAATTGACATATTCAGTGATTCACAATTAGTAGGCAACCAAATATGCACAGAGTACCAGACTAAGGAGGAAGGAATGATCGCGTACCTAGAAAAAACCCAACGGGCCCTTGGCATATTCACAAAGTTCAGAATCATGCAAATACCAAGAGCAAAAAACTTGAAAGCTGACGCCTTGTCAAAATTGACATCAGCCACAAATGTGATTCTATCCAAAAAAATCCCTGTGGCTCACCTTTCACAGGCGAGCATAAACGAAGAAGAAGCCCTTGAAATCTCATAATTAAACCTTGTAGGAATAACTTGGATAACGCCTATCCGAGCATACCTAGAGTAAGGGATCCTTCCCGAGGATAAAAACGAAGCGAAGCGTCTGAGATACCGACCCGCACGATATACGATCATAAATGGCGAAGTATATCTGGAACACCCGTGCACTCAAGCCAGCAAGCTCGCGCGCTAGGATGCATTGAATGATATAGGTATCTAAATTGACATCTAGATAACTTGGTAATCATTCTTTGGAATTCTATTACACGCCTTAAACAATTAAGTGGGAGAAGGTGTTTAGAACACCTATGGCCTCCAAGGTTAGTTGAGCTTTATGTTTTGTGTGATAACCCCCCAAAGAGGTATCCATAAATGGAATTTAGCAAGATACTTCCTTACAAGGATAGACTAGACAATTGACTCAAGCGATATCTACTCTCAAAGGAGGGATTTTTCGTTCGGGAATATATTGAAGGTCAAAACCTTGTTAACACACTTAATGCGATTCTATTGATATCCTCCCAAGAGTTCTTGTCAATAATAATCGGAAAGCTAAAATTGAAAACACTGGTTGTTATGTTAACAATTAGGTGGGACCTAGTCCAACTAGTAAATATTGTGAACTCCCAAAGGAGGCGTGGCGTTTATAGGTGTTGGATCACCGTTGAATTTTACGATTGAATTATTAATAGTTAATTCAAGATAAATATTTGAAAGTGCTAAATGATAGTTTACTTAATATAATTTTTGTTTTATTCAGAAATCATGACCCCATCTCTAATCAACATCCTTAAAGATAATACTTTGACTGGAGATAACTATGTTACATGGAAAAGGCAAATTGGACTGTTGTTACAAGCTGAAAACATAGATTTGTTCTGTCAACTCCTAAACCACCTGCTCCTACTGATGAATCCATTGAGGTGCAAAGAGGCGAGTATGAGCAATGGGAGACCTCAGATGAGATGGCCAAATGTTAAATTATGGCTACCATGTCTGACGAGTTGCAACAGCAACATGAAGGAATGAGGACTGCTGCTGAGATAATGCTGTCTCTGGAGGACATGTTTGCTATGAGGTCTAGGACGACTAAGAGAGAAGTAGTGACTGCTTTTATGAATCTCAGGATGAAACTTGGGCAGGCTGTGAAAGATAACATGATGAAAGTTGTTACGCCTTTTTGTACCCTGCAAGTATACGGGGTCGGCACAAGTAATAAAATGATGAGTAAATTATCATCTCCACAGGGATATTTAGGCGTTGAGTACTAAAATTAACCAAGTCTATATCTATTTGAATAAATCAAAATAGTTTAAGAGAAGAAAATAAAAGATAAAAAATATAAAACATAAAACGTGAAATAAATAACCAAATTGAGAGATGAGCTAGGGTATTTGAATTTACCTAATCCATCCAATTGAATTTCATGAAAGCACATTGTTGTAGTTTAATTATTCATGTTGATGGTCGTGTTTATCTAAATTATCCAAAGTCCCTTCTCGAGGTAAATCGGACCTATTCCATATACACTAATATCCTATCTCTCGATGGTATATTCAAGTACATGAAAATGCATTAGTCACAATAAACACCCTATATGATCACACAAGCAAATTAGTATATCTCTATCTAATTCTACTTGTGGTGGACATTACATCGAGCACGTTGTGGGCGTCTCCTCTCGGTACATAACACACAACCAATTTATCATCTAAATGTAGGCCTTTACATCCAAAAGCATTAAGCACAATAATACCACTCAACAACATAATAATCAACCACAACAAATTAAACAATCAATTCATTCAATCATCATAAAATAAGATCCATCAAAACCCTAACTTACAAATTTTGTTCATAATCAAATATTTACAACTAAACATGTTTTCCAATTAATAAAGAGAGTTACAAGCATGAAAATAAAGAAGAAAAGGGATAGAAAAACTCTAGGTGTGATGAACTTTCGTCCTCCTCCTCATTGTGAATTTGCCTAGCTTCCACTTTCTCCAAATCCAAGCTTGATGGTGAGATTTTGGCTCAAAGATTGAATCCAATCCCTCTTGGTTCCAAGGTGATCTTCTTCTCCCCTCTTTGCCTCTTCTCTTCTCTCTTGGTCTCCTCTTGGTCCTCTCCTTAGAGCCCTAGCCAAACTCCCTCTCTTTAGAGCCCTTATTCTACTTATAGGCATTGGAAATAAGGTTTATCGCGTCGCCATAGCGACCATGGGTCGCTATCACTGGTCGCGACGCTGTGGTCGTGATGCTCACTGCCAGAAAATTAAAGTTTCATCGCCACCGGCGTATCGCGACCAGCGGTCGCGGTACTAGGTCGCGGTGCTCACTGGTCCTAATTTCAAGATTGCGCACTGTTACCAAAATGACCATAACTTCCTCTAGAAAACTCCAAATCATGAACCGTAAAATGAATTGGAAAGTAGACATCTATATCTTTCCATAAATATAAAGGTCGAAACCCAATTCATCCTCTAGAATTTATGACGGCCTCCGAAACATGACTCATGACTTAACTCGCGACATGAAAGTCGTGAGTCTGCGCACTATTACGAAAATGAGCATAACTTCCTCTAGAAAACTAGGAATCTCAAATCGTAAAATTTGCCGGAACGTAGACATCGTGACCTTTCCAGAAATTTAAGGCTATCAACCCTGTTCATCTTGTAGAATTTATGGCTGCCTCCAAACGATGACAGCTGTGCACTCCCAAAACTTCAATTTAATCCACCAAAGCTCTTCAATTACGCACAAAACCTTATTACCTGGACACTATATAAAAATATTAAAAACAACCGATAATTACCCGAGAATGGAACACAAGTAGGTGAATAAAGGTACTAGTGAAGGTCCATGTTTTATCAAGAATTGGAACCAACAAAAGTCATAGCACATCTTAACATTGCTGAACTCAATGACGCTGAAATAATGGTGAAACAAAAATTGACATGATTGTCAATTCACTATCAGATTCCTTTGATCAGTTTAAGTTGGACTACACCTTAAACAATAAGAAATACACCTTGCAAGGCCTGATGCAAGATGTTCAAAGTGCTTAGAAGATCCTTGTCAAAAGCAAGGGTCAAGAGATTCATATGGTTGGTAAAGTTGCTATTGTGAAGACCCGCAAGAAGGTCAAGAAATCACAGAAGAAAAAGCAACTTGGGCCTACTAAGAAGGAGACCAAGAAAGTAACCAAGATCAAAGGACATTGGAAAAGAAATTGCCCAAAATCCCAGAAAAAGAAGGAAGAAGGTAATTTTTATTATCTAGAAACATGTTTTCTGGCGGATTCTACAGATTCTTGGATCTTAAACTCTGAAGCCACTAATCATGTTTGTTATTCCTTAAAGGGGTTTCAGTAAAGGAGAAGATTGAATAAAGATGAATTCAACTTGCGGTTAGGCAACGGAGTATTGGTATCCGCTGATGCAGTGGGAGATATTAGAATTAGTTTAGATTCTAGTAGGTATTTGGATTTAATAGATGTTTATTATATACCTCATTTCAAGAGGAATTTAATTTCAGTTTCTTGTTTGAATAAATTTGGCTATTCAGTTATTTTTAACAAAGGCTTTATTATTAATAAGAATAACAAGTTTATTTGCAAAGGTACATTGGAAAACGACTTGTTCCATTTACATAAAAACATCTCTCATATATTGGATACTGAATCAAATAAATCTAATCATAAAAGAGTAAAACTATCAAAAGATGAAACCTACCTATGGCATTTACGCCTAGGTCATATTAATCTTGATAGTATTAAAAGATTGGTAAGTGATGGACTTTTGAGTGACTTAAAGGTCGATGATCTACCAACTTGTGAATCTTGTCTAGAAGGAAAAATGACCAAAAGTCCGTTCACTGCCAAAGGTACACGAGCTACTGAATGTTTAGGAATAATACACACTGATGTATGTGGTCCTATGAGCATTCAAGCTAGAGGTGGATATGAATACTTCATCACTTTTACGGATGATTACTCGAGATTTGGCTATGTGTATCTCATGAGATACAAGTCTGATGCTTTTGACATGTTCAAAGCATTTAAAGCTAAAGTAGAGAATCAGCTTGAGAAACATATAAAAATCTTGAGATCTGATCGTGGTGGAGAATATCTATCATGAGAGTTTCAGCAATATCTTACTGATAGTGGAAAAATTTCTCAGGTTTCTGCACTAGGAACGCTTCAATAGAATGGGGTTGCAGAAAGGAGAAATAGAACTCTTTTAGATATGGTTAGATCGATGTTGAGTTATTCAACGCTTCCTAATTTCTTTTGGGGATATGCTCTACAAACTGTAATGTATATTCTAAACGATGTACCATCTAAGTCAGTTCCTAAAACACCACATGAGTTGTGGACTGGGCGAAAGCCTAGTTTACAACACTTAAGGATATTTGGATGTCCTGCACAAGTGTTGAAAGGAAAGACAGAAAAGATGGAATCCCGTTCAAAAACATGCATATTCGTGGGGTATCCAAAAGGAACGAAAGGATATTACTTCTATAGTCCTACAGATCTTAAGGTTTTCATTTCAACGAACTCTAAATTTTTGGAAAAGGACTATATGAATAATTTCGTACCTAAAAGTAGAATTGTTCTGAATGAGCTTTCAGAAGATACAATTCCATATGAGATTTCAAGACCAAACCCAATTGTAAATTCTGAACCATCACAAGATCAACAACCTACCATTCCTCGTCGTAGTGGGAGGGTTATTAGACAACCCGATAGATACATCGGTCTAGGAGAATCTGTTGAGAATCTCCCGAAGGACGATGATCCCTACGCTTACAAGGAAGCTATGGAGGATGTTGATTGTCGTCAATGGCAAAAGGAAATGCAATCCGAAATTGAATCTATGTTCACAAACAAAGTCTGGACTCTTGTAGACTTGAAAAAAGGGATAAAACCCATAGGGTGCAAGTGGGTATACAAGAGGAAAAGAGGTATGGATGGTAAGGTGGAAACCTTTAAAGCTAGATAGCTAGCTAAAGGTTATACACAAAAAGAAGGTATTGATGACGAAGAAACCTTCTCTCTTGTAGCCATGCTTAAATCCATTAGAATACTCTTATCCATTGCAACATCTCTAGACTTAGAGATTTGGCAAATGGACGTCAAGATAGCTTTCCTTAACGGAAGTCTTGATGAAAGCAGCTATATGATGCAACCAGAAGGATTCATTGAAAAAGGCCAAGAACAAAGGGTATGCAACTTGCAATGGTCCATTTATGGATTAAAGCAAGCATCCAGATCCTAGAACATAAGGTTCGATCAAGCTATAAAAGGTTTTGGATTTATTCAGAACCTTGATGAACCTTGTGCATACAAGAGGATCAAAAGCGACAAGTTGGTTTTCCTAGTTCTTTATGTTGATGATATACTGCTTATCGGAAACGATGTAGGTGTATTGACATCAGTTAAAGAATGGTTAGCAAAAAAATTTGATATGAAGGACTTAGGAAAAGCAAGCTATATTCTTGGCATCCAAGTTGTTAGGGATAGAAAGAATAGAACGATTGCATTATCCCAAGCTTCATACATAGATAAAATCTTGTCTAGGTTTTCCATGCAGGATTCCAAGAAAGGTCTGTTACCTTTTAGGCATGGAATCAAGCTTTCTAAGGAGCAAGCTCCTAAGAACGAGCACGAAGAGCAATTCATGAGTAGGATTCCATATGCCTCCGCAGTTGGAAGTCTCACGTGTGCAATGCTCTACACTAGACCATATATCTGTTTTGCTATTGGTATAGTTAGCAGGTTTCAATTGAAACCAAGCCCTGATCACTGGACGGTAGTCAAGCATATTTTCAAGTATCTCAGGAGAACGAGAGATTATATGCTTGTATACTCTGGAGGGGATTTAATTCCTGTTGGGTATACAGATTTCAATTTTCAATCAAATTCTGACTCTAGGAAATCCATATCAGGATCCGTGTTTACCCTAGGAGGAGAAGCAGTCATATGGAGGAGCATCAAGCAATCTTGTATTGCTGATTCCACCATGAAAGCTGAGTATGTTGCTGCATGCAAAGCTGCCAAAGAGGCTGTATGGCTCTGTCAATTCTTGATTGACTTGGAAGTGATTCCCAGTACGAATAAGCAGATCATCATCTACTGTGACAACAGTGGTGCAGTGGCTAATTTGAAAAAACCAAGAAGTCATAAGAGAGGAAAACACATTGAGAGAAAGTATTATCTACTAAGGGAGATTGTGCATAGGGGAGACGTGACGGTTGCCAAGATCGCGTCAGCTGAAAATCTAGCGGATCCCTTCACAAAGGCTCAACCACATGAGAGTTTTGATGGGCATCTAGAGAACATGGGAAGGAGAGATATGACAGACTTGCTATAGCGCAAGTGGGAGATTGTTAGGATTATGCTCAATAGCAAGAGTATAATAGTGCATTTGATAATCGATCTCATATAAATAAAAGTGATTTCTGTTTTAACAAATCTTATAGCAATTATATTAATTGTCAAAAGTAAATAATCGTAAGGTCAAGAGACTATGAGAAACAAAAGAATTGTTTGTACGTCTGGATATGTATGAGGTAGACACAATTCTTTAGTTAGTCTTGAATACTCATTCACAACTTAAGATATAAGGTTGGGCTATTTTATCTTGTTAAAGTTGTAGATTCTTTTGCTAGCATTTGAGCGGAATCAAATGTGATATGATGAGTCTAAAATCATCGAAGTGTCTTTGGACAAAAGAATTTAGTGCACTGGGTGCATTGAAAAGGATCAGTGTAGAAAACTTTATTCGTAACCGTCAGTGGATAAAAGTATTCAACTGAGACAATTGGAAAGTCTATCTAAATCCTGAGATAAGTGATGGACTTATGGTTGCATGCGTTATCATTTGAGCTGTCAATGAGTACGATTATATCGCATAGTCTATCATCGATGGCTTGGTGGTATTCACGAGTATATCGATAGAGGACATCATTTATAGAAATGGACATCGTAACTGCATTTAGCAAATATTAGTAGAATACCACCATATGGATGTTTTGAAGTATTGGATATTTAAATCTTTACGTAAAGTTTTCAATAGTGGTTATTGAAACATGACTTCTGGACAAGTCAAAATATTCAAGTTCAAAAACATGGTCATATGAGTAACTATGGTAACTTGGAGAGTTATAGACGATCTATGAGCTTTTGGCGATTACTGGTATTTTTCATGACGATACATTTTCTCCATTTAGGTTGTTTAGAGTATGAATTAGTATGCTCACTTATTCTATCTTTATTTAAGAGTTCAATTTTAGTTCTTTAGCGGAATGAACTAAAATTAATGGATCGGACCTAAGTGAATCATTTGTTGATTGTGATTAGGTTGTGTCTATTAGAGCTTAAATTTATATAGCCCGCTAAGATCCTCAATTCACACGAACTTGAATGGATCACTAGTTATATACTACCGAAGCATTTATTTGATCTATTTTATAGAATTGATTTTAGAAATTCTTTCAAAACGTTTTGAGAGGTGCGTTCTTGTGTTCGATCAAGACACGCGGTAACTCATCAAAATATCTGGGATGGGCGGCCAAGGGTGTGTGATCCCTTGGGCGGCCCTAAGGGATGTTTTTAACATCTCATAAATATATTAATAATATAATTAGCACATTAATAAAAATGGGGCTGTTAAATTATATTAAATATATTTATTTAAAAGGCATGTGGACTTATTTCTTTTTGTAAGAATGGGTCTAGTTCACATGTGGACTTTTTATGGAGGTCCAATGAGATTAATAAAATGGAAAAACAAAATTTGGCCCATACCAATAGGGGTTGGCGGCAATGGCTAAATTATTTAGCCAATTATTTTGTTTTATTTTATTATTTAATTAAATGGTAATTAGTTAATTATTTAATTAATTGATGAATTATTTAATTAAAAGTCAAAACACTTTTCTACTAGGAATTAGATTTCTAGTTTTCATGTTATTTGTAATAGTATGATAACTTTCAAAAACCTTATTTGATAAGGAGATAAATAAAATGAGTTATTTATCAAATCAAATTATGAAGTTTTTTTATATTTATCAAAACTCTAAAGTTAACTATTAGTCACTTTTAGGAAGTTTTTGATAAGTCATTCTAATTCTCAATTATCCTTTAATAATTATCGGATAATAGTTTCAAGAGATGAAATAGGATTGAACTCTTGGTTTGATGGTTTTTTGGTGAAACACAAAATCCTCCTTATAGGAGGATTCGGCCACCCTATATAAACCACCATGGAGAGTTCGGCCAATACTAAGTTGCTTTGATGCAAGTTTTGAGTTTTTTGTGAGCTTTGACAAATCAAGAAAAAAAAAAAACTCCTCATCTCTAGAAAAAAGCGTGAGAATTCACCTGAGAGAAAAGAGAGAAAGAACAAAGTGTTCTTCGTTTTCTCATGAGGGTTTTGAGTGACTAACAAAAAAGAAAAGTTTTTGTTTCTCATCCTCAGGTACACAATTCAAAAAAAGGGAGCCCACACTCCAAGGTGATCCATATTCGCGAAGGATTGGAAGATCTTGTGGTTCATAATCGACACAACATCAAGCCTCACATAATTCAAAAGGTATGTTACCTTTTGTTATATATTTAATTAACTATGAGTTAAGATCTCTTTTGGAAAAAATTTTAAAACGTACCAATGCAAAAAATTTATTTTTTTGCGCCTTCTGCTGCACCGTACTTACCGTTTTTCCTACAGTTTTGTCAAGTGTAACCACTTCTTTCTCTCTACTCACTAGAGGATCTGCACCTGTACCTGCATCACAAACAGAAAGATCAGAAAGTTCACCCCCAACCCTATTATCCACAGTCGTACCACTCCATAGAACGGTAATCGCCTTTGCTTGCTTTGGCTGACTAGGGAACTTTCCTGGTGCTCTATTCTGCAGGGCTTCAGCCAATTGGCCGACTTACACCTCTGATTTCCGCATATTAGCTTCCTGCTGCTGGAATACCTGCATCAATTTATCAAATTTATTCTCCAGAGATTGTCTTGCTTGCTGAGGAGGTGGATCATGTAAGCTCTGCGCATTTTGTTGAATCTAAGGCTGATGCAGAGGATCGAACCTGTTCAGCTGCTGGTATCCTTGATACTGCCCTGGTTGCTGCTGATTATCTCGCCAAGATAAGTTTGGATGGTTTCTCCATCATGGGTTGTAATGGCTGGAGAAGGGATCATTCCTTTGTCTCGGAGGAAAAGTATTAAGCGCTTGCGCTTATTCTTGCACATACTCCGGGAAGGTGTCCCTAGATGGACACACAACAAAATTGTGCCCACTGACTCCATATATGGAGCAAGCAACTCTGGGTCTTTACCCACCTGAGGCTACTAAGCTCCGCATCTGTCTACTCAACTCAGCTACCTGTTTTACCAACCCTGCACTAGTGTGCACCTCATAAACGCCCAGTGTCTTCCCTCTGACACTCTTTTGTTGTGAGTTGGCTCCCAGCATCTCAAAGAGCTCATATGTCTCTTTAATAGTCTTCTCTTGCACAGCTCCTTCTGCAGCATTATCTACCATCGGCTGATAGTTTAAAGTCAGCCCATTATAGAAAAACTGATTCTGCAGCTCTAACGGAAAACCATGGTACGGCCACTGAATGAATAGCAGCTTGAACCTATCCCACGCTTCATGGAATGGCTCTCCATCTACCTAAGTGAAGTTAGCTATCTTGTTTCGCATCTCTGTGGTCTTCTGATGGGAATAGAACTTCCCCATGAACTTCTTGTACACTTCTGACCACGTGCGAAGAGACCTAGGTGGAAGCGTCATCAGCCACTATTTAGCTCTGTCTTTCAAAGTGTACGAGAAGCATCGTATCTTGAGCTGATCTTTAGATAACCTCTGTAGTGGGAATAAGTGAATCGTGCTATAAAACTCGCGCATGGAGGTCAAAGGATCCTCACTTATGACTCCGTGAAAGGCTGGCAGCATATTGAAATGAATATTCTTCAGCTCATAATTTCTGGAAACAGCGTCTAGCACGATGCAAGATGGTGATGTCTCGATGACTGGGAGTGTAAAATCTCGCATTACTTTATGTACTGGCACCCCATGTTGATTCTGCGGCTAAACCGTCTCTATGTTGTTCATTGCAGCTTCAAATTGCTCTATGTCTGACGTACGAGTAGGTTCAGCCATGGAGTCTGTGACTCCTCTGATGCGGTCTATCCGATCGTTCAAAGGCAAGACTTCTCCTTCCTGAGAACAACAACCCTGCATGCAGATGTGCTCAAGTACCTAAAAAAATAAACAAAAACAAAGAAAAATTAAAATAATAAAGAACTAAACAAAAGCGAAAATACTAAAAACCAAAAACAAAAATAAAAGACAAATCTAAGAAAGACAAATCTCTAATTTTTAGAATTAGCTACCGAAACCACTTCTCCGACAACGGCACTAAAAACTTGACACGCTCACAACGCGTGGGTAAATAAGTGCAGAATGTGTCGAAGTAATAAATTCCCGTGAGTACGGGGTCGAATCCACAAGAATGTGATGGTATACTAAGACTTAAAACTAGAGATGTAAATTAAACAATAAAAGTAAATCAACTTGTTTTAATATTTTTAATTGCCAAACAAATATAAAGACTGAAATTAACTTAAAACTAGGCCAAGAATGTGAAAACACTAGGCAGTCAAATGGTACCAATCAAGAATCTGGATATTGCAATTGACTAACTGAAGCACAATATTTCAAAGGGTGGAATTGTCCCTAACTATGGCATACCAAATTATATGGGTCATGCATTGATATTGTAAATTTAATTAACTTGACCTATTGGTCCTAGAGTGAAGCTAATTAAATACCCATTATTAGTTCTAATTCTTAGGTTGATTAAGCACTTTCATGCCTTAATCAATCTATTTAATATTCTCTAGAATAAGATAAAAACAACTATACCCTAATGATTTCTCAAATAGAATACAATTTCCTTATCAATCATAATCCAAAATTCATGCAAACACTTTCGTAATGCAACTACCAAGAATCACAATTGATGGATACAAATATCTAGAAAATAAAGTCTTTGAATATATATGAAAAAGATATTGAAGTCAATTACAAATCCAAAAATCAATCATGGTCCATTGACTACCTAGCTATGAAATTAGCTACTCATAACAATAATAGAAACATCAAAAGAAGAAAATGAAGCAATACAACCAATTCTTGAAGCATCCATGGTAAGAAATCCCGCTTTGGTCCGGCTAGAACTTCATCTCCCTAGATTCTTCATTTCCTATGATGAACGATCAATGAATAACAAGTAACTAACTTTAATCTTGTGTGGAATGGTGTTTTGGTGATAAAAAATGGCCTAGGAACTCTTCTTTCCACCCCTTGAATGAACTAGGAACGAACCCTTTTCTTTTTCTCCTCTTTCCTTTTATAGGTTGCAGAATTTAGGGTTTCCGCGTCGCCGTCACAACCTTTGGTTACGACCCCCGATCACGATGCCCTGGTCACGGTACTTACTACCAAAAAATTGATGTTCCGTCGTGACCGTTGTATCGCGACCCTCGGTCACAACACTGGGTCGCGCCACTCACTGGTCCAAATTTTTAGGATTACGCACTGTTACGCAAACGAGCATAACTTCCTCTAGAAAACTCCAAATTACGAACCGTAAAATTTATTGAAAAGTAGACGTCTAGAGATTTCTAGAAATATAAGGCTTGCAACCCAGTTCATCCTATAGAATTTATGGCGGCCTTTGAAACATAACCGATCTGCATTGAGAAATCTTCAATTCTTCCAACTTTGCCATATCTTCCCTAATATTCACCTAAGGCCTGCACAAGCTCAAAACACATATTAAACCTACCGAATTACTTGAAAATAAGGTCAAAAGATACAGTCTAATGGGTGTGAAAACATAACATATACAATCCGATCAGTTTTATCGGCAAGGTTTTTAGTGAGGCATTTTGAGCATATGAAATACTATTTATGATCCAGAAGTTTATAATATATATTTTAAAGGATGATCCAAAAGATCATTATATATTTTTTAAGGATGATCAAGAAGACAATCATATATAATTTGCTAAGTTTTTTATTCCATTGGGTTTTTCTTAGTCAAAGAGTAAGCTATTGATGGCTTATGCAGGTCACCAATTGTAAGTGTCACCATGACATGTGTCATGTTAAGCAACTTTAGTTTCAATTAGTTGCCACACAGCCATTTACTTTTACATGCATCACCACTTGATTGTCTTCTATATATAGCATCTCTCTCTCTCTCTCTCTTGTAAATGATACAAAAATCAATACAAAGACATACTAAATATCCTCTCATACTTCCTCTACATTTTATGGTATTTATTTACTGTATCAAATTATTTACTTTATTATTTATAACAATTGGCTATTTATGAATTTTCCCGACAAAATATAGTATTAAAAATACAATCTCAATCTTATTTGGTCCCAAATAATATATAACTCAATCCTATTAACATTGCTATAGTATACAAGAATAATCGTAATGAAATTCTAAACACACAGACATCTACTATAAAAAGAAGGAAAGTAAAAGCCAACCTCAACTCATCAAAAAATGCAAATAATTCCTAACAAGATCATAAAACCATAGAATTTCCTGCACCATGAGTTGACAAACAAAGAAACAGACCCTGATTGCTTCTTAACATCATTGTCATCGTCGTCGTTGTCGTCTTTATCTTCATGGGGATTATTGAAGTTGGTGGGTACAACAATATCCGGTGCTGATTCGTCATTATTGTAGTCTGCGCTGTTCGGAGCCGGGGATTGTTGGGAGGGACTTTTGAGACTTTCTGGCAAACCTTTTCCATGCGTGACATTGATCTTGAATTGTTGGCCATCGTTGCATTGGTCTCCGTCGTAGTCACTAGAGAAGAAATAAGTTGATCCTTCTTTGAGCAGAGGAACAGCCACCGAGACTGCGATTGTTTCGGTGTTCGATGGATTTGCAGCTGACCAGAGTTTGGTGTCGCTGTCAAGTGCATCATCGTAGTCACATAACTTGTATGTGGTGAAATTATAGGTCTGGACCACCGAATGGTTATTGTCTGTGTTGAAAACTGCATTGACAATATATGTTTATATCTTCATATATGTTTATATCTTTTGTATTGAAATCTAAAAGCATCTCCTTTGAAGAAAATTGAGTGCCACATAGGATCTATATTGAAAAAAATTAAGAATCTATATTGAAAAAGTTAAGAAAACATTCTCCAATACAATTATTTAATTTTAATATTGATATGATGTGGCAAAAAAAAGTTAGAGAATATTAAGTAAGTTAGAGAATATTAAGTAGAGTTTCTAATTGTAGATATCCTCCTTGATATGCTGACTAGTATTTCTAACTTTTCCCACCAATAAAATTTTAGCATTTTGTCAATGCATTTAATTGTCATATTTAATGGAGAGAGAATGTAACAAATGACTTGTGGTGATTGGTTTAAAATTACTATTTAGATACTCACATTGGAGAAGTGAATATGCATTGATCCATATTATTTAGAAATGCTGATGTGACACTATTTATATATTCAAAAATACATATTTACATTGGATATGATTTTAAGAGCATGAAAAAGACAAAAAATTAAAATGGAGAAAAAATTGATTGACTCGAATATATTAGCTAATAGAATAAATAACACCTAAAACTCCTAAATTTTGCTCTTCTATAAGTAAAAACAATCTTTGAATTTATTGACAAAAACTTCTCATATACCTAATAAAATTTCATCCAATTTAGTAAAATTTACAAATTAATTAAATAAATAAAATGCTAAATATTGAATAATGTAAATTCTTTTATACATGATCTAAAATTATTATTTTCTTAACAAAAAAAATTAAAATGATATATAAGATATAATATAATATAATTTTATTTTAATAGTACAATTTCAAATTTAAAGAAATTAGCTTGAAATAAAATAAATTATAAATGATTGTTGAAAATACATTAAATAATGAATAATTTTTTATATATTTTCTAATTATTTATTTTTATATTAATTCAATTAAATAATATATATATATATAATAGTATTGTAAGGGTACGTTTGGTATGCGAGATTGAATTGAATTATTTTTTATGAGATATGATAGGATTGGATTGGATTGAATTTAATAAGATTAATTAGTACTGTGATGTGTTAGGTGTAATATGGATTAAGACAAAAAATAGTATTGTTCTTTGTTTAGTATGTGATGAAATTGGATAAAATCAGATTTAATTAAATTAATTTTAACTTAAAATAAAATTTTAACTATTATATAATTAATTAAAATTTTAAAATAAATCTAAATAAAATATAATTTTCTAAAATTAAATATATTTATATTAGATATTTTAAATTTAATTATAAATAAAATATATTATAGTAATTAATTAAATATTAAAATATAATTTTTTTTAATTTTTAATAAAAATATATTAAATCAAATTAAATATTTAATTAAAAGAAAAACAGCTTGGGACTACTAGTCCCAAGCTGTGTGGCGGGACTCTTTAGTCCTGCCACTATAGGACAATTTGTCCACATAGTGGGCAATAAATGCAAGACTGTACTGAAATTAGTCTAATCCCAGTCTAATATTGCGAAACAAACGCATCCTAATAGTATAAATCTAACAATAAACTAAATTAATTAAAATATAAAAAAAATTATTAAATATTATTAAAATTGGTTAGCATGAATAACTATTTATTTAATAAAATAATAAATTATTATGAAGAATATATAATACCAAAAAAAAATATTTTATAATATCATTTTGTGTTGTAAAATTATATTAATTTTACTTTAAAAAATATACAAAAATAAAATTAACATCTAAACATCGCAAAACTTATTACAGTTTAATATAAAATATTATCAAACACTTAGTTCATAGTTGTATAAGAATATATAATACATACAATTCAATACAATCTAATAAATTCAGACTTTTTTTTTCTAACCAACCAAAGATGTTCTCCCAATTGTTATGTTAGGTATCTCCACGGTGCATGCACTTATTTAATAATAACATTGAAGATAAAGCAAGATTTGAATGTTTTACATGGTATGACTTTCTATCTCGTTTATATACCACTGGAATAGGTAACAATAACATGGACTGCACATGGTGGACCTCAGAGTCACAAGGACAAACAACTCAGAAAAGAGAAAATCTTAGCAGTTGGTTTGCCGACAAACCAATGATGAGTTGCCAGCTGGTTCTAAAGAATAATGGAGCAGTTGATGTTTCAATTAATCCTTATCAAATATGTACTGCATGCACATGGGAAGTTGGGAGGGAACTCATCTTTTTGGGAAACAATCAAATTTAACCTTTCGGCTTTTGGGAAAGCAAAATTTCACATGTTTTAATTCCTTTCATGCAAATTAATTTCTTTTATAAAAGAAGTCAAATCATTCTTAATTTCTTTTATAAAAGAAGTTAAAATATATATTAAATTTATTAAATTATATTTACAATTAAAGTTTATAAAAACTCACACTTAACCTTTCTAACATTAAGTTTAATTATTAAAAAATAGACTTGAGCCTCCTTGATTCACGATCTACGATGGATCCATCATGAGTTTCTCATTTTTTTTTTAACGGTCAAATCCTATTTTTTAACAATGAAACTTAAACTGTAAGAGTTCAGTATGAGTTTTATATATTTTAATTGCGAATATAATTTAATAAATTTTAGAAAACATCAGTGTTATTTATTCATATTATTCATGAAAGTGAAGTAATTAATAAAAGGGGGCTCTAGAACTATTTTTTATCAGCTTTAATACTTAAAGTAACAAATACTAACTAACCTTTACTACTACAATGCTTCATTTACAAGTTTACTTTTGTTTAAGCTTAGTTAGCTCTAGAGTTTGACAAAAAAGCATCACATGACTTCATGTGCTCCAAACAACTAACTAATTTAATGAAGATAAAAAATCAACAATCATTAATTCATTGACTTTGAACAATCTCATGCATTAGTTTGATTACACAAACTTGTTAAAAACATAAATCAGATAGTGAAATCCCAAAACATGAAGATCTAAAATTCAGAATTAACAAGATAAAAGTAAAATCTTACTGAGGAAATCTCCTAAGCTGAAGGTTTTGGAATCAGCCCATTTCTGGTAATTAACAGTAGGGTTGTTGTCAAACCAACCCAAGGAGTCACCAACTGTGTAATTCTTGTAAGCTTCTATATATCCTGAAAGACAACAAAGAAGAAGAAGAAGAAGAAGATGAAGAAGAAGCATACAGGAGGAGCGGCTTGAACTGTAGTAGTACTTTCGCTGTTCCATTCTTCTTGGGTCTATCTAACACAACTATCCCTTTTATTTTATCTCAGCCTCTCCAACTCTCATAATATATGTATAGCATGCCACTTCCTTTTCCATACAATTACTAAAATGCCTTTCTACTTCTTTATTTAGGTCGGTCACATGATTTGTATTATTTTAGAGATATTATTAATTTTTCTCTCTTTTTTCCCTTTCACGAAAATACCTAAAATAAAATCCCTCTTCATGTTAAGTTTTTATTTGATTTTAAGATTTGGCCGGCAAGTGTTAAAGGGTAAAAAAGTAATTATAATATAATAAAATTAATAAATAATTTTAAATTAAATAATAATTCATAAAAAATTATTTAAAAAATTAAAATAAAAAGTTAAAGCTTTTTCTCTCTCTCCCTCCCTCTTTCTCTCTCACCTTCTCTAACAACGTTCTCATCCTCAATATTTGCGTATTGTATTATTGTGCTGAGATGTGATGGTTGTGACTGAGTGTTTATTGGCCACGAAAACGCAGAGGCTAAAATCTCCTATCACACCCCCAATCCGAAGGTCAGATGAGTGAGTCTTTTTTAAATACTTAAGTAAGGGGAAAAAAAATAAAATCTTTAATAAATACTTTAACAATCAAATTTCAATATTTACTTAAATATTTGATTCAAAAATACTAAACTTCAACACCTAACTGTTTAATAATTGAAATTTACACATTTAATAGCTTAAAAATTCTTATAACCTATAAAACCAAGAAATAACAATAAACTTTATAAATATTGTTAAATCCACTGCACTCTTATAAATCTCTTAACTATTTGAGAATTATAAAAAATTATAGTGAATTTTAAACTCAGTAAGTAAATTAGTTTTTAATATAAAAAAAATACAAAAAATAAAACACTTACGATTTATACATAAGATAACAATATACAAAATTTTCAATATCAAAAGACCTTCACATCTCAAACTTTTCAAAACTTACATTCAAAATTATTTTAGAATTGCCCTCATCTATGTATTAATAGTAGGACTTTCACTTAACACCTAACACTTATCAGAGCCATTTATTTCTCCACATTCACTTAGGTGCCTACTATAAGTAATAAACTTAGTTTTCCAAAATAAAGTTTCACAATCATAGAGCAAGCTGAAGTTCGTACATCATTTATAAACTCATACATTCACATGTAAAAGGTATAAAGAATTGTCATCATATATAAAATAATAAACATTGATTTTACGTACAAAAACTACTTAAAAAAGACATCAACAATCATATGCATATGCTCATTGTGATTCAAGTAAAAAGTTTAGTTTACTTGTCTCTTTACAATCACAAGCAATACATAATCCTTATCAACTATTAACAAACCTTTCGTCCTAAAATTAAAAGAATGAACCATATGAATACATTATATATCAAAATATAACATTCCTTGATTCTACGAATCTTAATTATTACTTAGGGACTGAACATTACTATCCCAACAACATCTACATAGAGTAAATCTGATTCATCGAGTTTTGGAAATTTATTACTAAATCAAAACGTTATAAAATTTACACACTTCTAGTAGACATGTAAATCACATCTCAGTAAAAAGTTCGAAAGCTTATATTATCAAAACCTATTCTAGAAACTCAGTCATTTTAGAAATATTCAAATCTTTAAACAGATTTTAGCAGAGACATTGCATACTTCAATAATACAAAACAATTAAATTATAACTTTTAAAATGATGAAACTTTTCATAATTATACTAGAAACATAAAGTTGTCTTCATACCAAATTTCGTAATTTTTCGATAATGTTAATCTTATCAAAACAATTTTAAATTTACCTTAACACGTTCATTCGAAATAGACGATAGAAATCCATCTCTCTTTTTTTAAAAAAATAATTAAATTTTTTAGGATATGTGCCATTATTTCTCTTTTAAATATTTTATTTATTTATTTATAATCTTTTATATTCAAATTTTTTTATATTATTTTTTAAATATCTCGATGGCAAAATAATTATTTGGACTAAAATCATAACAGAAGAGGGATTTTAGAGAAAAATAAAACTAGGGAGAAATTTTATTTAATACCTTAAACTATAGGACGGAAAATGATAACATCACTTTATTTTATTTACTAACCTCTTTATGTTTCTTGATTTGGTGGTTACATTTAATTCGGTTAATTAGGTTGATAGTATCATTTAATTAACTTTTTACCAAATAAAATAAAGGATTCTGTAAGGTGGTTAGAGATTATGACAATAGTATGTATTTTTTTTTCAATGGACCAATTAATTGTCTTAATTATAACAATGAACAATAGTGGTTAATTATCTACAGGAGGAGTCAGGAAAATTGTATTTGGAGAGCCAATTTGTAAGAAGTTATAACTAGAGAGAATTAAAAGTCAGAACATCATAAGGTAATACTCTAATCAGAAAAAGGACATAAAATATTAAAAATATTTAATTGAGTTAATTGTATTGACTTCCCCTAAAGTTTTATAAACTACAAGCGGAGTCAACTTTATTATTTATTGACAAATACCTTCCCCTATCCCTTAGTAAAATTTGGTTAAATATAGCAGTTGATCAGAAGAGGTCTTTATTAAAAAATTCAAAAGTTGACTAACGGGAGGGGAGGTATTTGTCAATAAACTCAAAAGTTGACTCCGTCTGTAATTGAGCAAACCTCAGGAAATATAGACATTATTTACTCTATTTAATTTATCAATTTACAAAAGTTTAGTTGTTCTTGTCAATGTTTATTTTTTTTATACAAAACTACCCCTAGACTCATTCGAATTTTACTTAATCATTCTTCATCATTGTTGAGGAATTTTATGACATCTATTTGATGTTTTGTCGAATTAATGATCTTTGATGCTTTGAACAATACGGCCCCAACTTGAGATCTTTTTTTTTTTATGGAAAAATGTTTTCTTTCTTTGTAATTTTTTTCCGGTGACGCAGCCCCTCTTTAAATTTTATTTTTAGCTAATTCTAGCGTTTAGAAATGAAATATTTTTTTTTTTAGTTATTTGTTTCGTAGCTATTGGATGTTGATGTGTTTTGCAGATATGGGATTTGGGATTTGAGTTGTACTGGCTCTGAAGTCTGCAAGTCTCTGATTTTGTTCCTAACAAAAGAGGTTTAGAAGTAACTAGTGAAAGTGCATTAGTATAATAAATGAACAATAACTTAGGGGTGAATAGGTTATCTCCAATTTTTTCACTTAATTTGTATAAGGGATAATTGTAATAAAATACCCTGATGTTTGGTTATATTATAATAAAATCATGAGTTTAACCTTAATTGCATATTAGTACCCTACCGTCAGTTGACAAGTTAAATATAACGGTTTGACTTTGACTTTTGGATAAAATGACACAATCGCCTCTAGTTTAAAAAAAATTAAATTAAATAAAAATTTAAAGAAATTAAAAAATTAAAAAAATTAAAATTTTTAAAAATGGATCTCCACCTCCATCAATCTTGATGGACGGTGGAGATGCATTTTTTTTTAAAAAAAAATTTAAATCATACATTAAAAAAAAATTTATATTAAATTTTTTTTTTGGTGTTCTTGATCCAGATTGGATCTCCACCAAGAACACCAAGAACAAAAAAAAAAAAAAAAAAAAAATTTTGTAGTTGAAAAATTTTGTAGTTGAGATTCATTGAACCCAGAAGGGTTCGATCTGGGTTCGAGAAATGAATTCAAAATTTTTTTTTTTTTTTGGGTTGTGTTCTTGGTGAAGAACACTGAAAAATATAAATTTTTTTTATTTTTTTATTTTAATTTTAAGTTTTTTTAATTGTTTAGAGTTGACGGTGGAGATTTATTTAACTTTTTTTATAATTTATAATTTTTTTTAAAAAAATAAATTAAGGTCAAAAAGACCAAAATACCCTTTGACTATTGGTTGACCGTCAACTCTAACGGTCAACCAGTTAGTTAAGGGTACTAACATGCAATTAATCAATTAGTTAAGGGTATTAACATGCAATTAAAGCTAAACTCACGATTTTATTGCAATATAGCCAAACGTCAGGGCACTTTATTGCAATTAGCCTCTTTGTATAATGCTAAATAATAGAATACACACACAAGAACAATAGTAAAAAGGAGACAAAGGGATAGAAATAATGACACAAAATTTCAACGTGGAAGGCAAAAGCCAGGGACCAAACTCTTTTGGACACGTTAATCACAAAATCCACTAATTGAAAAGATATTTACACCTTTATGCGATTTACAAGACTACCATTTTTTCCTCAGGTTGGTCATTAGCCTTTCACTCTTGACTACTGTTACACGGTCGCTTTTTGCCTAGAAATTTTTCGCACCGTGCTGGCACTAAACCACCGAGGTTAGTCAGCCATTCCTCTGCACACACGCACTAGCGTGCTTACTAGTGTAGTAGGATCCCAACAACGCACCAATGCTGCCTACATACAAGCACTGTTCACTAAACTGCCGCACACCAAGCCGCGCACTTGCCCACACTCAAGCACACACTGATACTATTTTTCTCGCCTACTGCTGCACACACTGCCCCGCCACCTGCACACACTTAAGCACACAGAAATGTAGAAACAAGAACAACACAACAGTCTTTACGGGAGTCCACCCCCAACCTAACTTACTTTTTATTAGCAATTAGGAATAATGATTACACAATGCTTGCAGGATTACTACACACACTTCTAGTGTCTCTGCTCAGAACATACAACCTTATATATTCCGAAGGCATACATACACATTACATACATCCTAGCAGATATATTGGCAGTTGACAGTGCCAACTGCCAAAGGCTTACTGGCACCCACCAGCCATACCACCATATTGCTAGATATGCTGGCACCCATCAGCATGCAACAGCACACCAACATCAGAGGCTTGCTGGCACAAGGACAGCTCTCTGCCAAAACCGCCCGCAACTGCTTCTGCTCGAACTGCCTCGCACATGCCATCCGCCCATACATGCGCCTTCATGTGCACCTACATGCGCGAGCCCTCGCACACATGCTCCAACATGCACGCGCACACATTCCTCCGCAGATGCGTGCCACACTCATGTGCCACAGTCCCACATGCGTGCTCAAGGAAATCATCCCACACAGCACTCCATCAGCCAACACAGCCCACTGTGCCACTCATGCCCCCACTGTTGCCTATTTCCAAGCCACATGCTGCATCCATCTAGCACTATGCCATTCTGCTGCAAGAACATGCCACCCAACATGCCTTGTGTTTGCTTGGTGCCACCCCACCAAGCCATGGTCTATGCCATGATCCATGCTCACAAATAGGGGTGTAACAGACCTCCCCCACTTGAAACAACCGATGTCCTTGTCGGTGGGCACTTCAAGCTTGCTCTCGCACTTGACTCTACACCATCTTTGTTCAAAGTATGTTTCCCTCCATGAGACAACCTCTGTAAATTTTTCCCCTTTCTCTGATGGAAGGACCTCTAGCCATGGAAACCCTTTACCTTCGATGAGTCATCCTCTCACTCAAAGACCCATTGCTGCCTAATCTTACACTGCATTTGGCCAACAGTCACACTACCTTCTTGCTTCATTTGCTGTTTAGGCCCCCTCTCAAGCCTTGAACTAATCGCTAAGTTTCCCCTGAAACTCAACAGGACCACTGTTAGAAGCTATGGATGACTGCAGCTCATCCACCAAACCCACTGATTCTGCCACAACTTCAGACTTGGACTCCAATGCTGCCAAACACTATCCTATTCTCAGCGTTTCATTGTGCTTCTTCCTCGTAGAACTAGCTTATTTTCCCTGCTTGTTCAACATTTCCATTGCTTTAATGAAGCAAGGATGATCACCATCCCCAATCAAGATGCCCCGAAGGTATGGCATTACACTCACCTTGGCCTTCACAAAGAACTCGATACCAAGTACCATCTCAAAATCAACTAAAGGAATTACATTCATCATGTACTGCCCATGCCAAGTCTCTAAACCAACCTCAATTTCAGTCTCACCGAGCACTACCACAGCACCTAGGTTCACTGCCTTTACTCGTTTGATACACTTTGACAAGCTCAATCTCAACCTGTCCACCATGTGCTGAGCCAAATAGTTGCTGTTTGCGCTAGTATCCAGCAACGCCCGTACATACTTCCCATTGACTTGTACCTGCACCTGCATTAAATCATATAGTGGCTGCTTCACAACCCGAATTGTGTTCAACAGCTGTATGCAATTTGCTCGCACAATATCAGCATCTGAGTCCGAGGTCTCCACTTCTTGGCTAACAAGAGCACTCACTCGCTCCTTCATAGGACAATCTCTAGCACGATGTGGACCACTGCAAATGAAACAGCCACTGTTTTTGCTTTGCATTGGTTCCTTCCCTTTGGCCTCAACTTCTTTCTCTTTTCTTCCATCTGCAGCTTTCTTCTTCTAGTCCTTGTTCTTTCCTAACTTGCCCTCAACTGACTTCCCCTTATCAGAAGCACTGGATGTAGAATCGCCCAAATGAAAATCAACTAGGCCCTCTGCTGTTGCCATAGCCGAGGGAATGTCCTTCACTCTATGTCTCCTCAATTCTGCCTGTGCCCATTTCTGCAAACCTGACGTGAAGTTAAATAGTTTGTCTTCCTCAGACATGTTTTGAATGTCCAACATCAGCGAACTAAACTCCTTCACGTATTCCCTTGCGGAACCAGTCTGCTTCAATTTCTTTAGAGACTCCCTTGCAAGCCACGATGTGTTGCAAGGCAAGAACTGATCCTTCAATTCTTTCTTGAGCATCTCTCATGTTTCAATCCTTGGTCTGCCAGCGCTAAGGTCATCCGGCAACCTAGTACGCCACCACAATTTAGCATCACCACTGAGGTACATAGAAGTGATACTAACCTGCTCCATGTCCCATAAGAAATTCTCCAACTCTTTGGCATTTTGACTGCCTTTAAAGTGCTTAGGCTCTGGGACTTTAATCTTCGAAGAAACGTGTCCTTCAATTATTCCACCAGGACTATTGACTACTCTGCGTAGGATTGCAATTTCATCACTCATAGCCCTTATCTTCTCCGTTATCATGTTCACCACACCAGCCTGCTCAAGCCTAACATTATTAATTTGGACCTCCACATCTTTCCAAATGTCAGTAACAGCCTGTTGAAGAGTCAATATTCTCTCTCCATGTGCGACACACATAACAGCAATTTCAGGAACATTTTCAGATGGAGGTTCCCCCACGATCTTCTCCAGCCACCCAATTCTTTCCTTGGCCTCTGCCAAACTCATGTTGCACAGTAAGATTAAGAAATACCCTTTCTCAACTTGGCTCTGATACCACTGTTACACGATCACTTTCTGCCTAGAAATTTTTCGCACCGTGCAGGCACTAAACCACCGAGGTTAGTCAGCCACTCCTCTGCACACACGCATTAGCGTGCTTACTAGTGTAGTAGGATCCCAACAATGCACCAACGCTGCCGACACACAAGCACTGTTCACTAGACAGCCGCACACCAAGCCGTGCACTTGCCCACACTCAAGCGCACACTGATACTATTTTTCTCGCCTACTGCTGCACACACTGCCCCGCCACCTACACACACTTAAGCACATAGAAATGTAAAAACAAGAACAACACAACAGTCTTTACGGGAATCCACCCCCAACCTAACTTACTTTTTATTAGTAATTAGGAATAATGATTACACAATGCTTGCAGGATCACTACACACACTTCTAGTGTCTCTGCTAAGAACATACAGTCTTATATATTCCGAAGGCATACATACATATTACATACACCCTAGCATACATATTGACAGTTGACAGCCCCAACTGCCAAAGGCTTGCTGGCACCCACCAGCCATGCCACTACATTGCTAGATATGCTGGCACCCACTAGCATGTAACAACACACCAACATCAGAGGCTTGCTGGCACAAGGACAGCTCTCTGCCGAAATCGCTCACAATTGCTCTGCTCGAACTGCCTCGCACATGCCATCCGCCCATACATGCGCCTTCATGTGCACCCATATGCGCGAGCCCTCGCACATATGCTCCAACATGCGCGCGCACACATTCCTCCGCAGATGCGTGCCACACTCATGTGTCACAGCTCATATGCGTGCTCAAGGAAATCATCCCACACAGCACTCCATCAGCCAATACAGCCCACTGTGCCACTCATGCTCCCAATGTTGCCCATTTCCAAGCCACATGCTGCATCCATCTAGCACTATGCCATTCTGCTGCAAGAACATACCACCCAACATGCCTTGTGTTTGCTTAGTGCCACCCCACCAAGCCATGGTCTATGCTATGATCCATGCTCACAAATAGGGGTGTAACAACTACCTTAAGTTGGTACACATACTACACTGCTCATGGTATCTCATACTCAGCTAACTAATCACTCTACTCTTGGTATCTCAGGTTAGTCTTCTTAATCCATTGTGTTGGGCTGTTGATCGGTCGATAATTGTTATATTTTGATATCCCTTGAACCGTATCTTTTAATTGTAATTTCGAGTATTTTGGTACGTTTGATGTGTTTAGTGAGTTTGTACAGTTATTAGGTGAGCCCCGTGAATTAATGCGAATACACGATGAATCGAGGCAAAACCGGGCAATTCGGGGACCAAGTGGAGAAAAGCCATCTTGCATGTGGAGAATTAATTTGTTTGCTGTAGAATAGCTCACCACATTGCATGGCAATCAAGGTGGCAAGCAGCAGCTACAACCTTTGCATGAAATTAAAGAAGAATTGAAGAGCTTGTTGCACGTGGAAGAGAAAATGATATAGATCAAAGCAGCAGCTGCCACATTCTTGAAAGAGAGTTGCTGGTCAGTTTATGCATGAGAAGAAATAATTCATGGCAATCAAGTGCCGTCCACTTGCATGCTTGAAAGAAAACAAGAGTATTTTGCATGCAAAAAGATTAAGGACCAGCAACACACGTGGAAGAATAGAGAAAAATAGTGCATGGCAGCCAACACTTGCAAAAGAAGAAAATGAAATTCATTTGCTTGCACGTGAAGAAGAAGAAGTGCAGCAGCAGTGTGTCACGCGAGCTCCTCCATGCTGCCTAGGGTTGCGCCAGCTGCTCGCGTGCGAAGAAGAAGTGCAGCAGCAATGTGTCACGCGAGCTCCTCCATGCTACCTTGGGTCGCCCCTATCCCTCGCTCCGACGGTAATTCCGGCAACCTAGCTGCACCTCTATAAATACCAAATGATGGAGAGAAGATGAAAAAAAAGGGGTTGGGTTCCAGAAAAGAGAAAATACAGAGAGAGAAGAAGGAAGAAGAAGAGAGAAGAGGGCCTATAAGACTAGCCATCGAATCGATTTTTCGGACGACTTCAATCACTCATAGGATTGGAATTTGTGCACGGAGAAGCTCAACCTAATCGATTTCAGACGAGAATCCAGCCATCTTGAGTTTTTCTTTCACATTCTTTATTTTTATCTTTATGTTTTTCATGATACTCTTGATAAATAATATTATGTATTATTATTCCCTAGTTATGAACTAATTTCCTACACTAGGGATGATGATGAAACTTACTATGAATTTTGATTGAGATTAATGAATGCTTGGATGATTTGAGTTATTTGATTGAGTGTTGATTTAATGCTTTATTGATTGTATATTGATTGATCACCAATATTTAATATTTTGTTGTTGTGGATTAAATACTGTTGGCTCCATTTCTTGATAAAAAATGGGCCTCCATTTATATCTATCTTTACCTACTTTTGCTCCGTTCCCGAGTAATTATCGATTGTTTATAATGTTTTTCTTTAGTGTGCAGATTTAGGGACCCAAGTGATAATTTTATATATTTTTGGGGAAAAAGTGTAATTTCAGTAACTTGGTAATAAGGGCCTTTGTGGAAGCATCTCCGAATTCTGGGATAAAACTGCAATTTTAAAAAGTTCCATCAATTTAAGCGAAACGGTGAGTTTTGCACCAAAGGAAATGGGCTTTAGTGGAATGGCGTCGTTTTGGCACCAATGAGCTGGTGCAAAACGGCACCGTTTTGATGTTAGAAAAGAAAAAAAAATAAAAACCAGCAGCGCGCGGAGAAGAAAAGCACCAGTGTACATGGCAAGCTTCAACCCGACCAGTGTCATTGCGCTCCTCCTCGCGGTGAAGATGAACCAGCAGACCAGGGAGCATGGCGAGGAAGACCGCGACCCAGCCCAGCTCACGGTGCAGAAACCAAGCTGACCAGTGAGCAACGCGAGGACCAGCGCAACCCAGCCTTGCTCGCCTGCATGCTCGCGTTGAAGAAAGTCCAATCGACCAGTAGGCACTGCGACCAAGCGGCGCGACCGCTGGTCGCGGTGGCCAAATTCAGCAGCCCTAGGTCCGCCTATTTAAAGAAGAAATCACAACAGCAGTGGGGGTTCGGTCCAGTTGGTTTCCAGCAGCCACCAAGCTGCCTCCAAAGCTGTTTTCTTCCACCTTTCATCATCCACAACACACCAACTTCATCACCAATCATCAACACGAAATTAGTTCACGATTTTCATCGAATATTCATCAAGAGAAGACGAAGATTGACAGAAAAGAAGTTCATACCGAAAATGCGCGGATTTCGACTCTCGACATCTTCGAATGGGGTATATTGCATCCTTAATCTTACCTTGTTTTTATTTGATTGAATGAGTAGCTTGTGTTAGGTGATTTTTGGAACTATAAATGGATTTTGTGAGTTATTGATTATGAATATATTGTTATATTATTTCATGATATTATGTGCTTAATAATAATCAATATATTTTCCATTTCCGTGATTGAGACCGTGTGACCACCTAGCATTATCTTCCATTTAATCCGTCTCGCTTTATATAATTGTTTTAGTTGTAAATATTTGATTATGAACTAAATTTGTAAGTTAGGGTTTTGATGGATCATTTTCTATGAAGCTTGAATGAATTGATTGTTTAATTTGTTGTGGTTGATTATTATGTTGTTGAGTGGTATTATTGTGCTTAATGCTTTTGAATGTGAAGGCCTACATTTAGATGATAAATTGGTTGTGTGTTATGTACCGAGAGGAGACGCCCACAACGTGTTCGATGTAATGTCCACCACAAGTAGAATTAGATAGAGATATACTAATTTGCTTGTGTGATCACATAGGGTGTTTATTGTGACTAATTCATTTTCATGCACTTGAATATACCATCGAGATATAGGATATTAGTGTTGTGGAATAGGTCCAATTTACCTCGAGAGGGAACTTTGAATAATTTAGATAAACACGATCATCAACATGAATAATTAAACTATAACGATGTGCTTTCATGAAATTTAATTGGATGGATTAGGTGAATTCAAATACCCTAACAAATCTCTCATATTGGTTGTTTACTTTATTTTTATGTTTTTATATTTTTTATCTTTTAATTCATTCTTTTAAACCTTTCGATTATCCAAATAGAAGTAGGCTTAGTTATTTTTAGTACTCAACGCCTAAATATCCCTATGGAGATGATAATTTACTAATCATTTTATTACTTGTGCCGACCCCGCATACTTGTGGGTACAAAAAGAAGTAACAAGTACCGAGAGGAGACGCCCACAACGTGTTCGATAAATTGATACAATAGCCTAGGAACCAAATAGAGATATATTGGTGTAGGTTGTATGATCCAATAAATTTCCATGTTTATTGCATTCTCATATATTTGACATTCACCGAGAGATAGGGTGTTAGTGTGTGTTGAATATGTTCGATTTACCTTGAGAGAGGATTTCAGATAGCTAGATAACATGATTATCAATCATTGGCTTGAACATCCATTGCATAATTATCTTATATCATTAGGATTAGTTAGTGAAATCGGATTCCCTAGTTCCCGTTACCATTGATAAAAAGACCTTTTAATTTCTAGTTTATAAATCATTTAGATTATAAGTTACAAATCACAATCATTGAATTAGTTTTCTAGATAGTGTTAGACTTGGTTAATTTCAGTATTCAATCTCTAATTGTCCTCGTAGGAATGATAATCAGAACTCACAATTCTATATTACTTGTGCTGACCCCGTATACTTGCGGGTACACAAAAGGCGTTACAGCTGTACACCATCCATTGGCCTTTCACTAATGATCCTTGACTTCAATATGCTTGCTTGATTCGACACCTTCGAATAACAAGACTTTAACACAACAGAAGTTGGTCTAAGTACTCAATGCATGAACATGAACAAACATATAGAATGAACAACCAAACATTCAATGAGAACTAGGTGAGTTAAGCTCAACACAAATTGCTCAAGTTATTTATACTATATTAGACAATGATGGTCAAGTTTTTTTGCAGGGAAAATGATCATCAGACAATTGTTATTATCTAAATTTTGATAAGAATATGTGCAATTTGACTAACCATGAGCAAGTGAACTTATGGCATGAAAGGCTTGATCATATGAACTACAAATATCTGAATAAACTTGAAATGACTCAAGCTATGAGAGGGCTACCCATACTTGGGAAAAAGCCTGAAGGTTTGTGTGGACCTTACCAATTGGGAAAACAAACAAAAGGAGAATGCAAGAAAAATAATATATTGGGCACCAAGTGTGTCCTATAAAATCTTCGCATGGATCTTATAGGTCCAATCTAGATTGGGAGGTAAGAAATACATTTATGTGGTTGTTGATTATTATTCTAGTCATACTTGGGTTCATTTTCTTAGGAAAAATCTAAAACCTTCAGTGTCTTTAAAAAGCTTTGTAAATCACTTCGTATTGAACAAGATCTTCCAATCAAAAGAATAAGAAGTGATCATGGAACTGAATTTGAAAATAAGCTTTTTAAAGAATTTTGTCATGCTTATGATATATCTCATGAATTTTCTGCACATAGAACTCCCTAACAAAATGCGGTTGTTGAAAGGAAAGATTGAGTATGCAGGAAATGATGTGTGTAATGATGAATGCTAAGAAAGTCTTAAGGAATTTTTGGGCGGAAGCTATCAACACTGCATGCTATATTGGGAATCAAGTCTTCTTGAGAAGTGGCACCAAGCAAACTCCATATGATCTTTGGAAAGGTAAGAAACCAAATGTCAAATACTTTTATACCTTTGGAAGCAAGTGCTAATTCTGAATGATCGTGACCAACTTGGTAAGTTTGATGCCAAAAGCGATGAAGGTATTTTTCTTAGTTACTCTCTTAATAGTCGAGCATATCGTGTTTTTAATGTATAAACTCATACTGTCATGGAATCATTTAATATTGTTGTAGATGATACTGACTCTATATTGCTTGATAATGAGGATAATAATCTTGATAATCTTTTGAGAATATGATCAATGCTGAGAAGAATGTATAAGGTCAAAAGAGTTGATGCAGAAGGCAAATATACTCTTAATAAGGATTAACATTCTTGTGATAAAAAAGAGAGTGAAGAAAGTGAGAGTGGAAGTGAAGGCTGGTTGATAATCAAAGACAACATGTGCCTTGGGTCAGAAGGTCTTATGATCCAGAAGATATAATTGAAGAGATTAGGAGTGGTATTAAAACCTGATATCAATTAGCTATACTTGTTAAACACTCAAGTCTCGAACCAAAGAAAGTTGAAAAGGCTTTGCAAGATGAATTTTGGATAAGTGCAATGCATGAGCAACCGAATCAATTGGAGAGAAGTAAGTGTAGAGTCTAGTTTCTAGACCTAATGGTGTCAATGTGATTGGACTAAATGGGTATTTAGAAACAAGACTGATGAGAGTGCTAATATTGTGAGAAACAAAGTAAAACTTATCGCTCAAGGATACTCTCAAGTTGAAGGAATTGACTTGATAAAATTTTTGCTCACATGGCTCGTTTAGAGTCTATTAGATTGGTGTTGGCTGTTTCTTATGTTTGTGGGTTTAAACTCTGGGAGATAGATGTCAAGAGTGCTTTTCTGAATTGACTTTTACAGGAAGAAGTTTATGTGGAGCAGCCCAAAGGATTTGAAGATACCTATTATCCAATTCATATCTACCTTCTTCATAAAGCCTTTTATGGTTTAAAGCAAGCACAAAGAGCCTGGTATGATCGCTTAACTAAATATTTGATTAAAAATAGGTATAAGAGAGGGAGCACTAGTAACACTTTGTTCATTAAAAATGAAGATGGTCATATGATAATTTCTTAAATATATGTTGATGACATCGTTTTTGGTTCTAATGATGAGAATAAGGTAAGAGAATTTGTTAATATGATGTCAAAAGAATTTTAGATGAGCATGGTTGGTGAATTGAACTGTTTTCTCGGATTGCAAATAAAGAAAAAGGATGATAGTATTTTAATATCACAGTTAAAATGCAATAGGAACCTAGTCAACAAGTTTAGCTTAGATAATGCTAAGACCTATAGAACTCCTATGAGCACTACTCTAAAATTGAGCAAAGATGATAGTGGAAAAAGAATAAATTGAAGTCTCTATAGGAGTATGATAGGTAGTTTGCTTTATCTTACTACAAGTAGACCTAACATTATGCAAGGCACCAAGACGATCCCAAGGAGTCCATATTCCTACAGTAAAAAGGATCATTTGCTTTGTAAAAGGGACTGCAGATCTTGGAATTTGATATTCTTTTGATACTAACATTAACTTGGTTTGATATTGTAATGTTGATTGGGCGCGCTTTTGTGATAATAGAAAGAGCACTACATGTGGATGTTTTTATCTTGGAAACAATCTTGTTTCGTGGCTCTACAAGAAAGAGAATTCAATTTCTCTATTTGCAGTAGAAGTTGAATACCTAGCTGTTGGAAGTGGATGTACGTAGCTATTTTGGATGAAACAAACCTTGGAAGATTATGGGATCAAATAAGGTATGTTGACTATTTATTGTGATAACATGAGTGCGATAAATATATACAAGAATCTTGTACAACATTCTCAAACCAAACATATAGATATTCAACATCATTTTATTAGAAACTAGTTCAGAATGGAACTGTGACTTTTAAACATGTACTAATAGTTACGTCAACTTGCTGATTTGTTTACAAAACCTTTGGAAACCACTAAGTTTCAAACTCTTAGTAGATCCATTAGAGTTTGCTCTTTAGAATGATTGTGTTGGAGAATGAGAACTCAAAAATTAATTATTTAATAAGACTTGTCATGTTTTTGTTGAGATGATTGTTGGGTAGAAATGATGACATGTTTCTCCCCTTGATTGCTTGAAGTCCATAAGACATTGTTAAAATAAATGTGTTTTCTATTGTTTGTTTGATATATGCATGCTAATTGGTTGATTTAATACTTGCATAGCATGAATTTGTGAAAAGACTTGAAGCTAGTATACAAAGATGACCAATGGTCAGTATCCATACTGTTTCGCCATCCATAGACCTCTTGAGCATCTCTCTTGGAAAGGCTACAGTTACAAGTTATGCAGCCGCCCAATGTAGGAAAGGGCTACGCTTGTCATATTGAATGAAAACCATCATGAAAGTTATATAATGAAAAAGAGCATGAAAAACATAAAATATGCACACTTAACAGGATGATAAGGGATTGAGAAAAGAGCAATAAAAACAAAAAAAAAATGTTACAAAATGCTAAAGATACATGGAGAAGTTGTGGAGAGTGAAAAAATTGAAAACTTTACTTGCTTAGAAATACACTTGCACACACCATTGCTTGTATGAGTATATTTCTTTATTAAATGATATATGAGATGATGGTCTGTTTGAATTCTAGTTGATAGCTTCTTGAGTGTTAGTATCAAAAGAATTTGAAGAATACCAAATTCCAAGATTACCCTCTGAGTAATGGAGCGCACATAGACCTTTAATAAAGTTTCTTGAACTTGTAGCAATCTTGAGATCTTACACATTTTTTATGAATTTTATTTATTCGTTTTGACTTAGATATGATATTTTTGTCAATGATTGATAATGAGTTTCTCTTAAAGTTGTTTTCCTTGCAAAATCTGTTGATAATAGAGAAGCTATTTTTGCACAAATTAAAAGAAAAATATATTTTTTAGCTTTGAAGAGGCTAATTCTTATCTAGACTGAATTTTTAAATCTTTTTGAGTGTTTTGAAGAAACACATGTTACGGAAGAGCATTCTGTTTTTCTTCTGGTCTCTGATACGAATCATGGTTTTTATTGATGTTTCTTATCTTGATTGATTCTTGTTTATTTTTTACCCTTCTCATGTCTGTATGAATGAGTATCTTTTTAAATTCGTGTTAACGACTAAATAATTTGTTCATGGTCTTTTTCTATCCCATGATAAAAAGGAGGAGTAATTTGGGTATTAATTTATTCAAGTTATTTCTTCTAATCCCCATGTTAAGTTGCTACCTTATATTGATTAACATACTTAGGAGGAGACCTTATTGAGGGGGAGATAATCATATTTGATTCGATAAGGTTTAATTGATATTTATACATATTATTTGGTATCGACAAATTGATTATTGTGGTAATTGATACTAATTAATGATTTACTTAATTGGTATCATTATTGTTGGCTGTGATTTCGTGAGCAAAACATGTTTGTTTGTAAGTCTTAGATAGCTTAATTAGAGCACGAGTTGAGCGTGTCAAAGATTCAAAGAAATCGTGCAAAGACGACGAGCTTCTGAGAATACTAAAGAGAGTACATAAATGTAAGTTTCGAAGAATCGAAAATTTTCTTAACTCTTGAGATCGAATAAGATTCACACACACACACACATTCATGAATTTGCACTTGAGTGCTAGCATGTTGGTTTTAATGTTTTAGAAGTGTGAAGTCTTAATTATTTTGTTGGGTCTAGTTTTAGAATTTATTTTCAAATATTTCGTGTTTTTGAAAATCTGACAATTGGATGTTTGAATTGGTATAATGTTTTATCTACACATTTAAATGGTACTTTGTTTTCTAAAGATGAAGCTAGACATCCGTACCTTTCCATTGATATAAAGAACAAAAACTTCTGAGGTAACTGGGATAGGTTACGAGTGCCTCAAATTTGAGTCAAGTGCAGCTGGAATAGCTAAAACGAGGAAATGAGAAAGCACCTCCACTCCAAAAACGAGGGTGCACTCCTTTGGCATGCGTGGTCAACCTGGTTCGAGTGTCCGAGTCTTTCGCTTCGTCTGATTTCAAGTTTTGCACTCCTGATGACTTTCAAACATTAAAAAGGTCAGTAAATTCCAACCTAAGAGAGTTTCATTGCGATTTTTATTCATCATCAATCGAAATCGACTTTCCCTTGCTCATTAGCTTCCTTCATACTAAGGTTTGTTTCTTGCTTTGAGTAAACCTTTAATTGTAGCTTTTTTTAGACATGGAAATCATATATTTCTTATTGGGCTTTCATAACTAAACATTGTTTGGTATTGATTGTGAATTTGTCCACTGTTTAGGTCATTAAATTTTTTATAACTTGTTTGACCTAGTTTCTAAGTGCATTATTGCTTGCTAATCCCAAGTGCAGGAGTCGCGTAGCAGTATAACTCGGAGTAACGAGTGTCGTACCACGAAGAGCAGTAAGAAAGATCGCAAAATTACAATTGATAAAACAATTCAATTGTGTTTAATTGATAGTAAAACTTATGAATGAGAAATACTAAGGCTTCGGGGTTCCACCTTTAATTATTTATGCAATATTATTGATTCAATTATATTCTTAAAACTTACATAAGAATAGACATAGAAAAGATGAATTCGGTTGATGGTGTTTACACATAAGCACAACTAATTTCTTATAGGAAAAATCTCAAGCATAGCCTGTATCTACAGCAACAATCTATCAAGAAATAATTCCATCGAAATTCTAAATAATCTATTGGCTCACCAAAATTATAAAAGCATGGATGTTTTTACTAAACAATAGGAAAAGCATGACTGAACCTATGAATAAGATTATATAACACACATCAATCATTAAAAGAAGCTAAACCAAATATTAAATTGAACAAACCAAAAACCAAATTTATATTGAAATACTTGTCTAAATTGAATCAACAATACACATAAATAATCTTAGGTTTCTCCCCTCACCTTAGTTAGGAGATTAGTTCTCCATGAAAAGAAATACAAAAATAGAATAAAATGAAGGAAGGAAAGGTAGTAGCTTCTCTTCTCCTCTATTCTCTCTCTCCTTTCTCTCTTTTTTCGATTCCCTTTAAATGAAGGAAATGGGGTATTTATAAGAAAATTCTGGGTACTGTTCATCGGGGGTACTGTTCACGAATACGGTACTGTTACTGTTCACGACGTCACTGCTTACGAATACGACTGTTGACTGTTGAAGCCGCCATTTCACTGTTCATGCCGCCATTGCACTGTTCATAATGACAGTTCACATGTACGGTACTGTGCAGTACTGTTCACGACGTCACTGCTTACGACTACGTCCATTGACTGTTGAAGCCGCCATTTCACTGTTCAAGCCGCCAGTTCACTGTTCATCATGACTATTCACGTGTACGGTACTGTTTATAATGCACTATTCACGTGTACGGTACTGTTCACCTAGGCCACATCATCAGGAAAACATGCTCAAAATACATAAGATTTATAAACAATAAATATCACTTTTGAGTACTCATCAATTATGACTAGAGTAATTTGTGTTGATCTTAACTTATCTAGTTCTCATAGAGTATTTAGTTGGTCACTCTATTTGTTTGTTCATGTTCATGCATTGAGCACTTAAACTTCCTATTTGAGATAAAGTCTTGCTTTTTATAAGTGCCAAATTGAGCAAGCAACTTAGAGTCAAGTATCATTAGTAAAAGGCCCGAGGGTTAGAATAGATGGGGTACAGCCTAATACAATGGACATGAAAGACTAGCCTGAGCTACCAAGGGTGGTGTGATTTGTAACCCGAGTCTACGATACCAAGAGTGGTGTGATATGTGTATCAACTTGAGGTAGTCAAAAGTGATACACTGAAAACCAATCTATGGGAGTCAAGAGTGGTAGTCTTGTAAATTGCATGAGGGTGTAAATATCTTTTCAACTAGTGGATCTTATGAAAGAAGTGGCCAAAAGAATTTAATCCCGTAGTTTTTACCTTATTAGGTTTTCCACATTAAAATCATGTGTCAATATCTCTATTCTTTTCTCTCTTATTTGTCATTGCTTTATTTAGAGACTAAATTTGTATCTCTCATTTCCGCATCATACAAACTAAGCGAAAAATTGGGCATAACCTATTCACCCCCACCCCTCAGATTATTTGTAGTGTTATAGACTCATGCACTTTCAAGAGGCATTATGCTGCCCTTTTGATATTTTTATATACTCACATGATGAATTGAACTTGTGTAAGTAATGTTCATACATAAGCTCGCTCCTGTGCAACACGCTTGTACACGAAAATGGATTAATTGAACACTTTAACCATTAACCTTAAACTTAAATAATTTAATTTGCCCCACATAGTTTTTGAGGTAGTTTTCAATTTTTAAAGGTATTTTTATCTATGAATGGCCACTAGAACTTTTATTAAAAATGAACGTTTTTCGATAATTACTATTTCTAAATTTTCTAAACTAGTTATGGCTATTTTTTGCAATTTGCACTTAAATTGCCCGAGGAGTGTAATTTCTTAACATAGCTTGACCTATTCTTGGACTAGTTAAGTTGTATTCTGTGAAAATTATTAAAAATAATCTAAAAAGTATGTGAAAAATTGTTTTTAGTCACTTTTTAAAAAATAATTATTAATAGTCATTTCAGTAATTTAATATCATAAAAACCTTTCAACACACTCAAAAACCACTCCTGATTGGATAATTACTAAAGAAACCAAATTTATTATTGAATGTTGGATGGTGGCTTGACAAATTTTCTCATTCCCAATTCCTTTCCGGTAGCCAAAATGATTCAGTGAAATATTGTAGTCAAATGTTTGTTAGTGAAATATTTGTCAGTGAAATGTTGTAGTGAAATGTTTGTTAGTGAAATATTGTTTAGTGAAATATTGGTTAGTGGCTTTTTACTAGTCTGTTTATCCTATCATGGTTTATATGTCCAAGTCTTAGATGCCACAGATACGTGTCATCAACTGGAGAAATCTTTTGTCGCTTTGTTTTAGGTTTTTCAACTTTAAACAATTTAGTATTAAGCAGTAATGTATGAATTAACGGTTTTAAAACATACAAATTATTTTCTATCATACCAGAACAAATATTCATTCCATTTCTTAAAATGATAACTGATTTATCATTAAAAGAAACCTTATGAAACTGTTTCAAGTAATTTGGATATAGAAATCAAATTCCTTATAAATCCAAGAATGAAATTGACATTGTTCAATAAAAGAAAATGAATAATTATTTGTAGTCTAACTACTCCCACTGTTCGTGCTGGAACGACATCCCATGTTCCAACGTGTATAGTGAAGGATCCCTCTTCCAGCTTTTGCCAATAGTCATTCCAATGTAAAAAAGAACAAAATTAGTTAGTGCCCCTGAATCTACTATTCAAGGTAAAGAATCATCTTCCACTAAACAAAATTTAATGATAAGTAAATCTGATTTACTTTTCACTTTCTTTTTTTTGAAGAGCTGTGATAATGTCATATTTTGCATGATTTTGTGACCCCAGTATTTATCGTTTTTGCTCGATTCTTGAGGGAAATTGGACGTTTTGATGTGTTTATTTAGTGTGCAGGTGATATTCAATGATCAATGATGTTTTGGATGATTTCGGATCAATAGACTATAAAATCAAGTTGAAGAGTAAGTCTAGGAGGCGCTACCTCAGGTAGCGCTCTTAGGTAGCACCTTTTGGTGGAAAATTCGCCCATCAGGTGGCGCTACCAAGAGGCGCTCCTCAGCTAGCGCTTTTCTTCTCCATCAGGTGGCGCTACCAAGAAGCGCTACCTCAGGTAGCGCCCATAGGTAGCACTTTTCTACTCGTAGCTTTTTCCATCAAAAAGCGGTACCAAGAAGCGCTACCTTATTAGGTAGCACTTTTTGATGCACGAATTCAGGATATCTTTTCCTTCTCAAACTCTCATAGGGAAAGCTATATCCTTCTCAAATTCTTCATTCGGAAAGCTATAAATAGAGACTCAATCAATAAGAGGGGGAGGTTGAAAATTCTAGGGTTTGGAAGCAACATCTTCGTTTCGCATCGCATTCGTCATCAATTTTCATCACCTCGGGAGGCAATCGATTGGGAATCAACGAAGTTTTCTAAGATTTCTTCTCCTTTACTTTTCCGTTGTAATTAGTTATGCTAGGATTTAAGAATATTATTGCTTTATTCTTTTGCTCAAGCATGAACTAATTTTCCATAGTTAGGATTGATGATGGATCTTGGTTTATTAATTATTAAATACAATTGAGTTTTTCTATTTAGATTTGTTATTGATGTGTTGAATAGATATTATTATGTTTATTGCTTTCTATTGTGTCTAATCATCACTTAGAATCATTATAGGTGGTTGGGTTATGAACCGAGAGGAGACGTCCACCACGTGCTCGTATTAATGTCTATCACATACTAAATTACATAGAGATATAGTAATTGGTTTGTGTTGCTTGTTTTGTGTTTATTTATTCTTAATGTGTTCTCGCGCACTCAGTAGTCATTGAGAGATAGGGTATTGGTGTGCGATGGAATAATTCTGGTAATACTCGAGAGAGATTATTAGTTAATTTAGTTTAGGCACGCATTCAACCATCGGTAATAAAATCTAGATAGTAACTCATGAGTGTTTGATAATAATAACCAAGTGAAATCGGATATCCTAACGCCTCAATTCCCTTGAATTCGAATCGTTGTTTTTTTTATTGTTTTTAATTAATTTGCAATTTCTAAAACACTGTTATTCCAAATAGAATTAGGTTGAGTTAATTTTGGTAATTGATATTCATTGTCCTCGTGGAAACGATACTCTACTCACTCTTTATTACTTGTGTTGATCTCGTACACTTGCGAGTTGCATAAAATCACGCATTAAGTTTTTGGCGCCATTACCGGGGACAATTGAATGTCAATATCAATACCGATTTAGCCTTTTGCTACTTTGGAATTTTTTTTTATTTGTGTATTTTTTTTTTTATATTTTTATTTATTTATTTTTTAATAATTTTTTTTTTTGTATAGGTTATGTACTTGTGGTATGAGGCGTATGATCCTATTGAAGAAGTGGCAACTAATGATTATCAATGGTCATATGAAAGGGTAACACCTAAAAGGTTAGTTGGAACACCATTGGGTTGTTTCTTATGTGGGAGGTCGCATGTGAGCATCGATTGTCAGGTGGGCAATCCGTTTGCTGATGGCAGTTATGAACAAATAAATTATGTGCAAAATTATAACTATCAACATAACAACTCCTACCCGAGCATATACAATCCCAGGTGGAGCAACCATGCTGAATTTTCATGGAGCAACCAACAAGAAGAGAAGTCCTCTGCCGAAGACTTGATATCTGCATTCATGTCGAAGCAAGATGCAATAATGTCAAAGATGGACACACGGATGGATGTGCAAGAAAGTTCTTTAAAGCAACTTGGCCAAGCAGTACAACAATCCCAAGTAGCCATCCAAAACTTAGAGGTTCAAATTAGCCAATTAGCAAAAGAGATCTAAGGGGAAGCACAAGAAGCATTGCAAAACAACATAGAGACATATCTGATGGAGCAATGCAAGGAGATTACCTTGGAAATCAAAAAGCTAGTTGAACATCCGGTGGGGATTGATCAAGTAGAGATGGAAGTGAGCAAAAACGTGTCACATGGAGATAAGACAACCACATCTCAAGAGCCACTTGATTCATTTTTTGTCCATGCCATTGAAAAGGATAATAGCCAAAAGGTTGCAGATGATGCACTTTGGTTAGATTCTTCGCTTCCGCCCTCGTACAGGAGTACATTTTATTTTAAAGAGCTTGGATAAGGAAAGCCCAAACCGCCTCCACCCTTTGAGCAACCGCCACACTTGGGCCCTAAAAAGCTACCTTCTTATTTAAGGTATGCATGGCTAGGAGAGTTATCTTCTCTTCCTCTCACTTGGTTAGGATGGTATGGTAGGTTGATGAGAAGATATCAATTATGGGGCAAGTGGGCGAAAGCAAGAGACAACCTGGTAAAATTTTATTTTTGTTTCATTTTTTGTAAATAATGTTAGTTTTTGGATTGCTTGTTTAAACTTTGGAATTTTTTGGATTGTTGATAGTTTTTTTTTTATAGATTTTTTTTGTTAATTTTAGCATGTTTGCTTTTGATTGTTAGTTCTGACGACTTTGTTACATTATTAGTCTGTTGTGTTTGTTGTAAATTCTCACCAGTGTACTTTATTGAATTTCGAATTCCCTATTATCTGTTTTTCATTCTTTTATTGACTAACATTGAGGACAATGTTAGATTTAAGTTTGGGGGTAGGAATTCGAACTTTGGTGCGTTGTTAGTTGAATTTGTTGAAATATGATGCTTAGACATATGATTGTACGACCGTTTTGCAGGCAGTGTCAATAATATTTTATTAAAGTAAGGTCTTAGAGAATTTTTTATTGTTCGGTATTTAATTAGCTATGTATTGATATTATAGTGGAGAAACAAGATGTTTGAAATGCCATGATTAATAGTGGAGACTACCCTTGTGAGTTTTTGAGCTGTTATCGTTTTATTTTGAGAGGGTTTTATTGTTTCTACTCCTATACACTCTCCGTGATAATTTTAAAATAGATTGATCTCTATAGGTTTTGCTTTGGATGCTAATAAACTCTATTTTAAATAAATTCACATGTGTGCTATGCTTTTGAGTTGATTGAAGCTTGAGAAGTGATTGTAGGCTATGTGTGTTTTTAAACCAAGTTAAAGGCCATACTTCCCAACCTTTTTGTTTGCTCCATTACCCCCTTTGAAGCCAAACACATTAACCATTTTCTTATATTTCCTACGAAATCCGTATCCAAGCCCTTATACTTTTAGCCTTACCCTTTGAGCTTGAGATCATTTAGAGATGAATCATAGAAAAGAGAAGGGAATTTTCAAGAAAAGTTGTGAAGGTAAGAAAAGAAAATAAGGAAATCAAAAGTGTTCAAGTCAATTCAAGTCGTGTTCTAAAAAAAAAAAAAATTGAGAAAAGAAAAGTGTTAAGATTGAATGGCTTGAAGTAAAAAAAAAAAAAAAAACACAAAGAAGAAGAAATCAGTGGATTCATTAAAAAAAAAAATTGTGCTTGAAAAGAAAATGTAGAGGTTTGTTGAAGTTGGAATAAATCTCTGTGTTTGTGATCCTAAGTTCTTTTTAAAATCCGGTTTCCGTTCTATTTCTTAACCTCCACCTTTGGCCCTATTATAACCGTGAAAAAGGCCTACTGATGTTTTTATGATTCCAATTTAATAGTATGTGCGTGCATTGTGATCTATTTCGTTCTTAGTGTCTGAATTTGTTCATGAAATCTTTTGCATAATCTGAGCGTCTTTCTGTTTACATACTCATATGCGAAGAAAAATTTGATTTTTATTGTGCATAAACTCCAATTTGCATATATTTAAATGAGTGTGTAAGCCTAGGTTCTAAGAGCTATAATGAGAGATTCCATGCGAGATGTAGAGTCGAGGCGAATTATATCAATGGCATTCGAATGTGTTTGTTTTGAGATTATGATAACTCGAGCATTGGTTAGTTAGAAATTGTTTGATGTTTAATTCCATAGACCGAGCTTGAGTTATTGATTATTGGTATGTCATGCATGAATGAGTCTTCGACAGTATGTTTTAAGTAAGTGTTTCAATAAGTTCAACGCGCAGGGATTACGTTTGTGGGTGTCGTATCTGTAAACCCTCAGGAGACACAACTCCTCCTACTAGGGACACCTAAGGGTTTAAAGACTTGTGGCACATGCTAAGTGCCATCGTGTTTACCTACGAAAGTGGATTAGGATAGTTTTCTTTATTTCTTTATTTTTGTTTTTTGTTTTAATTTTGTTCCGATTTTGCTCGAGGACGAGCAAAAAGTAGGTTTGAGGGTATTGATAATGTCATATTTTACATGATTTTGCAACCCTAGTATTTATCGTTTTTGCTCGATTCTTGAGGGAAATTGGACGTTTTGATGTGTTTATTTAGTGTGCAGGTGATATTCGATGATCGATGATGTTTTGGATGATTTCGGATCAATAGACTATAAAATCAAGTTGAAGAGCAAGTCTAGGAGGTAGCGCTCTTAGGTTGCACCTTTTGGTGGAAAATTCGCCTATCAGGTGGCGCTACCAAGAGGCGCTCCTCAGCTAGCGCTTTTCTTCTCCATCAGGTGGCGCTACCAAGAAGCGCTACCTCAGGTAGCGCCCCTAGGTAGCACTTTTCTACTCGTAGCTTTTTCCATCAAAAAGCGGTACCAAGAAGCGCTACCTTATTAGGTAGCACTTTTTGATGCACGAATTCAGGATATCTTTTCCTTCTCAAACTCTCATAGGGAAAGCTATATCCTTCTCAAATTCTTCATTGGGAAAGCTATAAATAGAGACTCAATCAATAAGAGGGGGGAGGTCGAAAATTCTAGGGTTTGGAAGCAACATCTTCGTTCCGCATCGCATTCCTCATCAATTTTGCATCACCTCGGGAGGCAATCGATTAGGAATCAACGAAGTTTTCTAAGATTTCTTCTCCTTTACTTTTCCATTGTAATTAGTTATGCTAGGATTTAAGAATATTATTTCTTTATTCTTTTACTCAAGCATGAACTAATTTTCCATAGTTAGGATTGATGATGGATCTTGGTTTATTAATTATTAAATGCAATTAAGTTTTTCTATTTAGATTTGTTATTGATGTGTTGAATAGATATTATTATGTTTATTGCTTTCTATTGTGCCTGATCATCACTTAGAATCATTATAGGTGGTTGGGTTATGAACCGAGAGGAGACGCCCACCACGTGCTCGTATTAATGTCTATCACATACTAAATTACATAGAAATATAGTAATTGGTTTGTGTTGCTTGTTTTGTGTGTATTTATTCTTAATGTGTTCTCGCGCACTCAGTAGTTATCGAGAGATAGGGTATTGGTGTGCGATGGAATAATTCTGGTAATACTCGAGAGAGATTATTAGTTAATTTAGTTTAGGCACACATTCAACCATCAGTAATAAAATCTAGATAGTAACTCATGAGTGTTTGATAATAATAACCAAGTGAAATCGGATATCCTAACGCCTCAATTCCCTTGAATTCGAATCGTTGTTTTTTTTTTTATTGTTTTTAATTAATTTGCAATTTCTAAAACACTGTTATTCCAAATAGAATTAGGTTGAGTTAATTTTGGTAATTGATATTCATTGTCCTTGTGGGAACGATACTCTACTCACTCTTTATTACTTGTGTTGATCTCGTACACTTGCGAGTTGTATAAAATCACGCATCAAGTTGCCCGAGGTACTATAGACAGTTCCTCTTCCAATGACTAACCTCTTTGCAATGGAAACATTTTTTCCTTTTGCTTAGTCAGTCGTGGTGCTCTTTATTTTTTGTTTATCCTTTACTTTACCAGTAGACCTCTTCCTCTTCTTGAAACCAGAAGTGGATGGCTCAACAACATTTGCTTCGCTAGTCTTATCTTTGGTAACTTGGTCATGCGTTGGTTACAGGCTCTGGAGGACATTCCTCCATAAGCACATATTTAAGGTCTTTGCAGACCATGATTGCGTTTATGTTGGTTCCACTTAATAAAGTTATCCCGGTTAATGTTTCGTTTGCGAGGAAATAATAATGCAGAAGATAACGCTGATATTTAAAGACATAAATTTAAATTAATATCATTCATTTCATACATTCATATCAAATGCTATAGTTCGGCATAAAATTAAACATGATGCATGAGCATATTTTAATGAACTAAAAAATCCCTAAAATTAGCTACTATGCCGCGATAATCCAACATACCACAAGTAAGTGCCTAGGTAGGCTAGGTCAAATCCTTTCATGTTAGATCGAGACATTCTCAATCGGATAATACACCAGAACAACCCTTTATTCTTATACTATCCAACCATCGCTTTGATTTAGTCAGGACAATAAATTAACAACTTAATTAAGTCCTTCATGAGTGTGACCCATCGTTTCAGAATTCATGAACTTAACTTGAGAATGCCTAGGTAGGCTAGGTCAGTTCCAAAATACATTCCGAAAACCTATCCGTTAGGAAGTCAACCTTGGTATTGACTCTTGTGGACACCCTCCGTAGGGAGGACGAAAGCAAAACTGTCACGAGGTGCCACTCAAGTCTCACGGTGTTGAACTAACAATGGAGACTGTAGGATATAATGTCATATACCCCTCTTCCACTCACTATTTGTAATTTAGGATTTTCTTTAAACTAAGAGTTTCTAAAACTCTATGTTTCTAGTCTTTACTTAGATTCTACGACTAATATAAAATCTAAGTTTACTAGTTATAATAAATTATTCAATTTTAACTCTTAAAATATAATTTATTATTTCAATTTCTAATTTACATAAACTATTTAAATAAACTAGAAATTAAATGTGAAATTACCAAGTTTTAACTATTAAAACTAAATCACATTATTTGGTCCAATTATGTCATTAATGTTTAATCAAATTAAATCTAACATTAAATGGACCTAACTAATCTAATTAAACACTTTAATATATAGATTAGTTATTAATGAGACTTACCAAGTTTTTACTCCTAAAAACTAATCTCATTATTTGGTTCTTTTTAATTAAGTAATTAATCTTATTAATCTTAATTAATGTAAGAACCAAACTAATCAATTTAATTAAACTCTTTAATTGGTTGATTAGTCATTAATGAGATTTATTAAGTTTTTACTCTTAAAAACTAATCTCATTATTCGATTCTTTTTAATCAAGTAATTAATCTAATTAATCTTAATGAATACAAAGAATCTAACTAATCACTTTAATTGAACACTTTAATATAGATTAGTTATTAATGAGATTTACCAAGTTTTTACTCCTAAAAACTAATCTCATTATTTGGTTCTTTTTAATTAACTAATTAATCCAATTAATCTTAATTAATGATAAGAACCTAACTAATCTTTTTAATTAAACTCTTTAATTTATTGATTAGTTAATTAATGGATATTACCAAGTTTTTACTCCTAAAAGCTAAATCCATTATATAATTGTCATTTATGAAATTGTTTCCTATTTTAATCACATTAAAATAAAACAATATAATATGACAATTATGCATGACATATTATTATGTATGTGTAGGCACGCCTAATCTAGATGACATTCATATGTATGACAATGCTTTAACATTCATATAATCATCACATGAAAATAAATAAAGCATACATAATTGACCGAGTGACATGGGTTATCTAACTTAAATAACTCTAATTACAATTGTATTCCCAAGGCATTCCTTGGTCTTCAAGAGTTCTTCTTCTAGTTGAATTCTTCTTGTCCTCGTTTTCCTAATCAAGTCAAACTTGATTTTTGTAAAAAGTCAACATCTTTTCTAGAGGTCCATGTGTTACCTTAACACGCACCGTAGGTCAAGACGAAACCCTAAACAACCCTAACGAGTGAGAAACTGCGGCTGCCAGCAGCGTAGCCGCACGCACGCAATGTGCACGCAGCCCTCGCGCGAGCCGCGCTTTTGCAAGCTTTCTTGGGTCGTTTCGCCCATGGTTTTCCGCTCCAATTTTCTGTACTTTTTCCAGAAAATATTCAACAATATTTTTCCAGAAAAATCAGAAAAAAAATCATTCGCAAAAAACACGAAAAACGGCCCAAGTGCAAACACGACAGCAGCCCGCGCGCGCTGGGCTTGCAGCCGCGGCTGCTGGGCGCTCTTGCTCGTTGAGCGCGCGTGGCTGCTAGGCGCACGCAACCGCCAGCACTCGAGCGCGAGCGTGCACGGCCGCTAGCGCGCGCGTCCGCTGCCCTTAGGGCTGTGCAATCGTTTTTTTTTTTTTTTTTTTCGTTTCTTCTTCGCATCATCCACTTCTTCGACTCTTCGTAGGGCAGATCGATTACAAGAATAACAATAAAAAAATATATATACAAAAAAACCTTTTGCCATAAACAATTTGCCAAAAAATAAAAATTCATCCTATAACCCATTCACCATATAATTAACGATCAATTACGCTTTTAAAATTATACAATTAAATTATATAACAATAAAAACAAATCATACATTCTAGATTTGTGCCTACACAATAATATATCACAGATCAAGAATAAAAAAAAAATAAAAATAAACAAGAAATATGTAGTTTTTCTTTTTCTTTTGCGTATATACAAAAACTTAGAACCTGACTCTGATACCAATTGAAGGGAATTTTAGAAAAAAAATTTTGATTATCATATAGCATGCGGAACTGGGTTTCAAAATTTTTTCTTATATTGAAAACCTTTTGCAATCAGGAACGAGTTCCTATATATACGCAGAAAAAGATTTTAGAAACTACATACTTTTTTCTTAATTTTCTTTTTCTGATTCTTCGATCTACCATCAGATCTTCCAAGCTATGACCCGCAGTCTGACAACGTGTGTGTGGGCACGTCACGGCAAGAGATGGAGGTCACGTGAAAAGAACGCCGACCAAATCCTACAAAAGAGGGGAAAGTCAGAAAAAACGTTTTTTTCTTTTCTCTCTTTCTTTGGTGGCCGAATTCTCTTTCTTTTTCACTTGTGTGCTAGGTTCGGTTTTTTCCTAACTATATAACACTTGTATAGTAATCCTTTAGGTTTTTAGTTTGACCAAGTTAAAATAGGATTCTACATCCTATTTATTTTTAGTCTCCCTAAAGACTTGAACCTGTGACCTTTTGGACTATTAAAATAATCTAATTATTTTAATTCTTTTGCCCTAGTCATTATTTAATCACATGACCTCATATTTAATAAATAGAATTAATAATTCATAATTATTAATTTCTATTATTTTATTAAATACTTAATTAATTAAATAATCACATTATTTAATTATTCTCTTTTATTTAAATTGCATTACTTTCGTAACACTATTAATTAGACCATCCAATTAATCTACCGTGATCCTCGTTACCAACAACCATAAGGGCTAGCAAGGGGACCTAATGGACCCACAGTTTTGAGCTCTAATAATACTTAGTAATATTAATTAAAACTCTTTAATTAATATTTCACGATTATTAACCTCAGAGTTATTCCACTAAAAACCCGAGGCTGCACTCTCAAAACTGTAGACGTGTTTATACAATCTGAAGTCTCAGTGTCCATTGATATAGCTAATTGCATATAGTGTGATCCTCCACAAATTGTTCATAACTAGAGCTGGGTCATAAAGTTCGTTATACCCCTCTAGAAATATCTTTTCCTTTACGTACCATTGATTCTCTAATGAACAATTAAATCCTGTCTTCCTCACGGAAGAAGGAGAGCGCTCATAATCGTTCAAGCCCCAAATCAACCCTTAAGGGAACTACTCATCTACTTCAATCAAGAAGGAGTGGATTCCACTATTGTGTACAAACCTTCCCAACCACAAGCCAAACCGCAGCTCCAAGATACGGAGGTATTGGTTGAGATTCTCATCAACCTCACTCATGGTAAATCAAAAGCCACGATCTAACCTGAAGGAGTCGATAAGACACTCAGGATTAAGATCACCTATAAATAGTCATCGTTTATCGATTATATATGAATCTCATCTACTAACGGATCTTGGTGAGAAATTCATATAAATCGTGGCCCGGTCCTATATGATCTCATCATATAAGGTGCCTCCATTCTCATGTCAACTACATGAGCGGTCTAGGATAAGACCACCGTATTTTACAGAATTGACCGCAGCAGTATATCAATCACAAATAAAGTACCTAACTTTGTTCGCTCTCTATGGAATCTTTAGATTGCACGTCTCAAAATGAATCCTCTCTATATATGACCATCATATACTCATTATGAGATTACATCTTGTAATCTAGGATGTTCTTGCACAATACGAATGTATTACTGAATATAAAACATTTTATGAACTTGAATGATAATCTGAATAATTCTTATTATTGTCTTTAACCATTTACAATTACAAGCTTTAGGGCATAAATCCCAACAGTTTTGTCTTTTTAACAGGCGGAATCAACTTATTAAAAAAATAATAGTTAATTCCTCTGTCGTTAGTCAACCGTAATAAAATGTCAGTCTACATTGCTCAAATTCAACTATTTCAAAGAAATTTTAATCATTTTAATTTATTTTTACAATATTTTCAAAAAGATAAAACATTAAAATCTCCACGTCCATCTCATTTGACAACTATTTCAAAAAGATTTATTTTTTTTTAAAAAAAACACTTAAGATCTTTATCATCCATCTCAAATGGACGGTGAAGATTAAAAAAATAAATAAATAAATAAAAATCTGGCAACCTCAATGGATTAGGGAACCAGGGGAGGCGAAGGACCACGATGAAAGGAAATGGGAAGACAACCAGGTGCGACGAAGGGGAGGTGAAGACGACCCTTATCACACGACAAATGGGCATGGAGGACGTCCATGGATCTTCAATGGATTCTAATTTTTTTTTTAATCTCAATTGTTTTTTTAATTATTTTTTAATTTATACTTAATTTTAAATTTTTTTAATTTTGAATATATCTCCACTATTCACTGGGATGGTGGATATATATATATATATATATATATATATATATATATTTGTTTTTATTTTTTTTATTTCAATTTTTTTTAGTTAGGGGTATTTTAGTCTTTTTATACTTTTAAAACAGTCAACGTACATCTTTAATGGTCAACGCTGACGGCAGGGGAGTTAAGTGGTAGTTTTCTAATAAGTTGATTCTGCCTGTAAAATGCTAAATCTCAAGTAGGTTGGCTGTAATTTGTCATTTTTACTTCAGTTTTTCTATTTTGATTTTTTAATTAGGGTTATTTTGGTCTTTTCACACTTTTAAAACAGTCAACGAGTATCTTTAACGGTCAACGATAACGGAAGAAAGTTAATTGTTAATTTTTCAATATGTTAATTCCGCTTGTAAAAAGTCAAATCCTAGGTAAGTTGGCTGTAATTTGTCTTTTTTTTATTTTTTATTTTTTTAATCAGGGATAGTTGTATTATTTCAAGAAAAGTTTTCGTCAAACTATTATTTTTTACTGTGTCAACTAACGGTATAATAGTAACGTGTAATTAAGGATAAACTTATAATTTTATTACAATATGGTCAAACATCAGGGCGGTCTATTATAATTTTTCCTTTATTTTAATATCTACTATTTTATATAATAATAAGATTGAAAATTATTCTTCAAAAAATGAAAAATCTTTTTTTTAAAAAATAATAATAATAATGAAGGCCACCTTGAAGGTGACTTTTTTTTAATGTTATTTTGTTAATTTTTTATATTATTTATTTTTTTAAAAAAATTATTTATTCAATTACACATATCAAAGAATAAGAGAAACATGTGTTAAAATATAGTATATTAGTATGTTTTAATATTAAAATAGCCATAACACTGTTAAGTCTAACTAATGGAATTCTAACATATAGACTAAATTGATAAATTTTCAATAATTTAGGAGCTATGGGAATCAAAAATACAAATATTGTTAAAAAATAATAAAAAGCTAATCACTTTGGAACCAAAATAAAATTTTTCCCTTACTTTTTCCCAATCATTTGAAGAAAAAAAAAGGGAATAGAAAAATATACTTGCTTGGTATCGTTTTAGGATGATGTTTTTAAAATCTATTTTAAAATTAAAATTATGTTTTAAAAATACAGCCACATTTTGTAAAGTTTGTTAAAAATAGTTTTCAAAAACTAAAATCCATATAAATCTACTTGGTATTATTTTTAAAAATGAGTAAAATAGTTCTTTGAAGGAAAAAAAAAAAGTGATTTATTTTTGAAATGATGAAAAACTATAATTTTTTATTTTCAACTCCTTAGATATAAATTTAAAAACATTGTTTTCTATTTTCAAAAACAACTTTTCGAAAATTCATAAACAAAATAACTTTACCTCTATTTTTGTTTTTTTTTTTTTTATAAATAAAAAGTTGTTTTGAAAAATGTAACCAAACAATACCTCCATTTTGATTGAAAAAAATAGAGAACCATTGGAGATGGCCTGATAGGCAAAGAATAATAAAATATTATTTTTTTTTACTTTATAAATTATTTTTTTTAACTTTTTCTTAATTATTTTATATAATAATTTATTCACATAATATTTAGAAGTTAAAGTTCAATGCTTTTTTTTTTGTTTTAATTTAATTTTTCATGTACTTGTTTTATCGTTATTAGTTGTAATATTTTCATTTGTAGATGTTAACGTAATTATTTTTATTTTACTAAATTATTTTCAGTTAATTATTATATTAAATGGTAATTATATATATATATATATATATATATATATTTTTGAAGCTTTGAAATAATTTAGTTTTAAATAAAATAATTATTAGGTTATTGATTAATAAATGGATGTGATAAATGAAAATTTAAAAAATAATTAAAATATAGTCAATGATGTACTCACTTGAAAGATCTCAACAAAATATTTCTAATGATATAATTTTTATACTAATTATATTTATAAATAAAAAATTATAATAAGTTAATTAAGTTTAGTTAAAAATTTTAAAATGATATGTGAGTAATGAAATTTGTTTAAAGAATGGATGGAAAGGTAATAGTATAATATATATAATATTAAAAAAGTAATGGAGATTGAAATACTGAATCTCTTAGGAGATTCATTTATCAATCTCTATTTAATATTCTTTGAGAATACCAATATGAAGTATGATTGGAGAAATTTTATTCTCTAATTTAAAAAAATAGAGAATAATTGTAGACGGCCTCACGTGGGTTACACACTTGCTCATCTTTAATGAGTAAGTGATATACACATTTACTTTTTGAATTCATATTTTTTTTTCTTTTTTGAAACTTGGAAAAATATTATTATTATTTTTTCTATAGAAAAAAGTACAAATTATTTGTTTATTTTTGACCGAAACCATAAGGTGGGGCCGTGGCCTGGGAAGGGGTGTGTGTGTCAGTGTGTGGTTTAGACAAAACAGGACAAAGTCAAGGAGAAACCCAGCTAGGATAAACCCAGCGTGTTCACTTTTCAACGCTGAAAGCATGAGTAGAACAAAAAAGACAGCAGTTAAAGTAAGAATATTACAGATGTGCATGTGTGGTGATTCTGGTGAACCTCGCGTGTTTACTTTTCGATGCTCAAGGAATAAAAATAAAAAGGACAACGGTTAAAAGTAAGAATATTACAGATATATTTGTGTGTGAGTATATGTGCGCGTGCGTTTGCGTGTTAAAATTAAGCAAAAAGTCGTTAGATCCCCATTTCAAGGTGAGTGAGGTATTTATAAGGTTCAATATGAAGGAGGGATAGTAAGGTAATTAGATAAGGAGGAGTACACCTGTCCCTCTATCATTCCTTGATTACATTTCACTAGTTATGGCCATTTAAATCGAACCGGCGGTTTCGATTTTAGAACCGTCGATTCCGGTTCATTTTTTTAGCCAACCGGTTCCTTCCCTATTTTTTGGAACCGGCAGTTGAACCGTAGGTTCTAAATCGGTTCGGAACAGGAAAAATTAAAAAAAATAAATAAATTAATAAAACAATTTAAATATATAAATAAAAGGGTTCATTTGTTCAACTTCAACAAGAAATTTATTACGATAATAATAATATTATAAAACTATAAAATTAAAAAAAAATTTAAATATATAAATAAGAAATTAGTTAATTAGGGCTTACACTTAATTTAAATTAAGATAAAATATAACCATATGAGAGATATTTGTTTTTAAAATTTTTTTAATATATGAGATGAGAGATGATATAGATAAGAATTATTTTAAAGAGATGAAGAAGGGTAAATTTGTAAAAATTATATTTTACAAAATTACCCTTCTTCATCTCTTTAAAATATCTCTTCTCTACATCATCTCACATATATGATATATCTCATATATAAAAAAAATTAAAAAGTGGGTATTGGATTGCAATAAAATAACGATAAAATTGAAATAAAATTATGATAATTTCATAAAACTATAAAATTAAATAAATAAATAAGAAATTAGGGCTTGCATTTAATTTTACCTCAACTAAGCTGCCTACATATCTTCTATGAGGAATCAAAGCCCACGTAATTCTTTTACCTGTTATGTTCCGGAGGTGATCAATTGTCGCTTGTTCCTTCGGTAGCCGTTGTATCGTCATTGGTGTCGAAGAAGTCATTGTCGTCAGACATCAAATCCAATTCCTATTTCCGGTATGAGGCCTTGGTCCAGTCGTCAACATAGACCTAAATCTGTATTGAGTCAGGACTGAGCAATGCCCGTCTCTCATCGAGAACATTGCCACCTGCACTAAATTCCTGTTCGACTGCTACGGTTGAGACAGGGGTTCCAAAAATTTGCTTGGCAATGAGGGCCAAAATTGGAAAGTTAGTTTCGTGCTCCCTCCACCAATGTAGGATGTTAAAGTCTTCGCTGTCCAAAAACTCAAAAGAGGTGTTTATGTAAAGATCAACCTCTGAAACATAGGTTGATGAAGACGAAGAACTCCTTGTGCCCTTGATTTTTTGAACAACACGCTTAACCCTAACTTCCTTAATGAGGGAAAGCGAGAACGAGAATGACTACTAGTACTACCACTTCCGCTTGCATTCGGTTGCTGAACATTAATGTTCAACGATGGACCGTATACATAACGGTATTCGTTATACATTGAATAGAATAATTGCCTAACATTATTATATAAAGCACTAATATTGACGTTGTGTAGCCCTAGAGATTGATAATAAAGTGTTAAATATTCATATAAACTATCAAATTTACACCTAAGGTCAAAAACTGAAGTAGCAGTATAAATCGAAGGAATGTCCCTATAATAATTTAACCATCTATCTCTCATTGTACAAACACATGCAATTAGCTCCGATACTTGTGCACATTCATTAAGTGCATCTACAATACTAATGGTTTCACATAAAAATATATGTAAAGTTGAATAATATGTACCGGATAAAGCGTTAGTTGCATCATAAAAAACTTTTAAAAGCATGCAAATTTTAGTACAAACATCCTAATGATGAGCATACAAATTAACGCTACTAACATTATGTTGCATAAATCTAACTAATAATTCTCTATAGTCATAGCTTTCACAAAACAATTTATATGTAGAGTTCCAACGAGTTGGAACATCACGGGAAAACCTAATTGGATATTTCCCGTTAGATTTACAATACCTAGCCCATTGTTTCACAGTGCTAGAATGTTTCCACAAATAATATAAGGCATCACTAATTGGTGTAATCCATTCTTAAAGTGTTTGCAAATCATGTTGTACACATATATTTAAAACATGGCAAACACATCTGTGATGAAAAAATTTGCCGTCAGAGTAGGGTTGATACAATTGAATTAATTGTGGAACATCGATATTGTTTGCATCATTATCAAAACCAATTGCAAAAATTTTACTTTCAATACAATATTCTTCAAAAATAATTTTCATTAATTTATAAATATTATCGACAGTATGGGTGTTGTCAAAAACTCTAAATGTAAGAATTCGTTTTTGCAACTCCCATAATTGGTCAACATAATGGCAAGTAAGTCCTAAGTATTAATGTTTTTGCCAATGATCGCTCCAGATATCGGCACAAACAGACACACAACCCATATAATTTTGAAAATATCTAACTAATGCTTTTTTTTCTTTTTTATAAATGTCACACATAATACGTTTTAATGTGGTCCTAGGTACTCTACATGCAGTGGGATTTAAAGCATTATGACAATATTTTAAAAAACCAGTTTTTTCGCCAAAACTAAAAGGAAGATGTTCGATCGCTACCATTATTGCTAACTGTTCCCTATTATTTACATCACTATATTTAAATAAAGGATGGTTAGAAGATATGTACCTGAAAATTTGGTATTGTCCTCGGTTACGCTCATGCTGAGCTTCGACTGGATGCTTGGTGTTGATGTACTTCCAGTACGTCCTATACCCTCCGGGTTTGTTCCACTTAAAATCTTTGTTGCAATAGTTGCAAGTCACCATAACTTCCCCCCGATTCCTTCTCCACCCTCCTTATATGAACTTTAAAAAGTTTAGATTTGTACTTTGCCAAATCTGGCAGTGGACCTTGTACAGTTTCACTTGGGCGGGGGGGGGGGGGGGGGATTTCACGAGAGGGGTCAGGGGGAGGGGGATGAGAATACTGAGGAATAAAATTAGGAAGAGTATCATTACCAAATATTACCTCCTCAAATTCTCTCTGTTGTAGGTATTCAGCAAAATTTGCATCGTTAAAATTTAATTCTGGGCCAGCAGCACGGCGACTCTGCACTTCTTCAGCATTTAAATTCGGTACCTGCTCAATGTTTCTGCCGGAAACGGATCTTCGGCCTCCGGAAGTAGACGATCTTGATTGTGATGTCATTATAAATTTATAATGGTAAAGTATACAATTTAAATAAATAACAAAAATAATTGCAGTATTGAAAAACAAAAACAAGATTTAGAGAATAACTGAATGAGAGAATTAGAGAAAAATTGAGAGAATGAGAGAATGAGAGAAATATTAAGAGAATAAGAGAATGAGATTGAGAGAAACAAAAGATTATAACTATGAGGAGATTATAACTTAATAGAGTTGTATTTACAAAAGATATTGGCTTCAATAAGACAGTGTTCATACTGGCAAGTTATTACGTACTCACAAGTTCAAAGATGTAGTAACAACTCTAAAGAATAAATCATTGTCTCGAACAGCTTTATAAAAATATTTTATTTCATCTTAAACCTTTAACATAACATAACATATATTTTTTACGATATATAAATAATTATTACTATGTGGATACAAGTTCTTTAACACGTGATATAGAAATATTATAACTTATTATAATATGGAGCTTATTTTTACTTATAATTGACCCAAATTAGAACCATAATTTCTTATGACTACATGAAAGTTATTTCTATATAAAGTATTACTTTTCTTATGACTACATGAAAGTTATTCCTAAATAAAGTATTACTATATATATATATATATATATATATATATATATATATATGTCTTACTATATATATTGGACAAATAAGATTGAGAAAAAAAAAAGAATATTCCTGTTTGTTGTTTGCCACGATTTCTGTCAATTTATTTCTTTTCATATTACTCTAAGGGCTTGTTTAGCAGATTGGACTGGCTTGGACTGGACTAAGTCCTGAAATTAGACTAGACTGGACTGGTTTGGTCTGTATTGGGACTAAGAGTTGGACTATTAAAATAGTCTAGACCCGTGTTTAATGCTGCTTCATAGTATTTTCTGAACTATTTTTTATTTTATTTTATAAAATTATAAATATAAAATATTATTGATAGATTTTTTTATGACATTAGTTCAAAATAAAATAATAACCAATTATGTAGCTTCATTTGATTATGCAACTTTCTCCTTAACTTTCAAATATCATTTTGTTTATATTATTCAATATTCGAAGATGAAATACAAGGTGCAAATTCATACAAATACAAATAGTATATAAATTAAACAAGTAATATTTTAACATATGCAGATAATTCCAAAGCTTCCAAGAATAGAAACAACAATATTGACTATAAATGTAATTAACGTAAAAATTATATCAATAGAAATATTTTGTTGAGATCTTTCAAGTGAATATAATACTGACTATATTCTAAGTATTTTAAAATTTTCATTTATTATATCTATTTATTAATTAATAACCTAATAATTATTTTGTTTGGTTAGACAAAACACAAAAAAGTCAAGGAGAACCCAGTGTTAGGGTGAACCAAGCGTGTTCATTTTTTGACGCTCAAGTCAAGGAGAAAAACAAAAAAGGACAGTCGTTAAAGTAAGAATATTACAAATGTGTGTGTGGTGAACCTAGCGTGTTTATTTTTCGACGCTCAAATCAAGGAAAAAAAATAAAAAGGACAACCGTTAAAGTAAAAATATTACATATGAGGGATGCTAGCCACAGTCATCTTAAGCGACTGTGGCTACAGTCGCTTCTTAATAGAGCGACAAGTCCCTAACTACGTTTTTTTTCAATTACTGTATATAAATTACAATTTAATCTTTATATTTATATTTAACTTTTATAACCATTAAATTATTATAAATATATCATTTTAGTCTATACGATAAAATTTTTAATAGTAAAATGTAAATAAAATTATAATTAATTATTATTAAAATTTAAAAATTAAAAGAGAGAAAAAAATTATTAATAATTAAAATTTAAAAATTGAACAAATTTCATACACAATTTGTATAATATTTGTATTTTTACTTGTATATACAACTTTATAGTCAATTGACACAAACCTCCCTCATCACTGATTGAGACTAAGTCTAATCGACAGAGACGAGGGCTCCATAATGGAGACTAGACCTGGTCAAGAGATCAGACCTCCATCAATGGAGATCAGACCTCCAGATGGATATGAGGTCTCCATTGTCTTCATGGAGACAATCTTCATCGTTAGATATTAGACTTTATAGAATCCTCGTCTCTGTCAATCTTATTTTCATGGAGATTAGACTTGGTCTCAATCAATGGTGAGGGAGATTTATATCAATTGACTATAAAGTTGTATATACAAGTGAAAATATAAATATCAGACGGATTGTGTGTGAAATTTGTTCAATTTTAATTATTAATAATTTTTGTCCCTCTTTTAATTTTTAAATTTTGATTTACGGGATGTTAAAAACATCCCTTAGGGCCGCCCAAGGGATCACACGCCCTTGTCTGCCCATCCCAGGTATTTTGACGAGTTACCACGTGTCTTGATCGAACACAAGAATGCACCTCTAAAAAACTTTTGGAATAATATCCAAAAATCAATTCTTTAAGATGGATCAAATAAATGATCCGGTAGTATATAACTAGTGATCCATTCAAGTTCGTGTGAATTAGGGATCTTGGCGAGCTATCTAAATTTAAGCTCCAATAGACACAACCTAATCACAATCAACAAATGATTCACTTAGGTCCAATCCATTAATTTTAGTTCATTCCACTAAAGAACTAAAATTGAACTCTTAAATAAAGATAGAATGAGTGAGCGTACTAATTCGTACCCTAGACAACCTAAGTGGAGAAAGTGTATCCTCGTGAAAAATACCAATAATCGCTAAGAGCTCAAAGACTGTCTATAACTCTCCAAATTACCATAGTTACTCAATGACCATGTTTTCGAACTTGAATATTTTGACTTGTCCAGAAGCTATGTTTCAATAGTCACTATTGAAAACTCAACGTTAAGATTTAATATCTAATACCTCAAAATATCCATATGAAGGTATTCAACTTACATTTGTTAGATGCAGTCACGATGTCCATTTCTATAAATGATGTCCTCTATCGATATACACGTGAATACCACCAAACCATCGAAGATAGACTATGCGATATAATCGTACTTATTGACAGTTCAAATGATAACGCATGCAACCATAAGTCCATCATTTATCTCAGGATTGAGATAGACTCTTCGATTGTCTCAGTAGAATACTTTTTTCTACTGACGGTTGCGGATAAAGTTTTCTACAGTGATCCTATTCAATGCACCCAGTGCACTAGATTCTTTTGTCCAAAGACACTTCGATGATTTTAGACTCATCATATCATATTTGATCCCGCTCAAATGCTAGCAAAAGAATTTACAACTTTAACAAGATCAAGGCACCCAACCTTGTATCTTAAGTTGTGAATGTTATTCGAGACTAACTAAAGAATTGTGTCTACCTCATACATATTCAAATGTATGAACAATTCTTTTATTTCTCATAGTCTCTTGACCTTATGATTATTTACTTTGACAATTGATATAATTGCTATAAGATTTGTTAAAACAGAAATCACTTTTATTTATATGAGATCGATTGTCAAATATACTATTACACTCTTGCTATTGAGCATAATCCTAACAACTCCATCGTAATTCGCCCTTGAATTTATTTATTTTCTTAAGGGGGAATTGCAATCACTCCCCGTAGATATATGTGTAATTGCACAAAAATCTAAAATATATAATAATAGCAATAACTTCCCTTTGACCAATTGATTAACCGTTGTGCACCGTTTAAGTAACATTTGTTAGTAAGGCGGGAAGGGTGAAATGGTAATTGCACAAAATCTGAAAACATAAATTTTTTTTTTCATCATTTTTCATCTTCTTCTTCTTCAACAATAATTGCAGAATATTTTTTTCATCATTTTTCATCAAAAAAAAATGTCATCTTCTTCTTCTTCAACAATAATTCAAGAATATTTTTTTTCATCATTTTTCATCAAAATGTTTTCATCTTCTTCTTCTTCAATAATAATTCCAGAATATTTTTTTCATCATTTTTCATCAAAAATTTTTTTTCATCAAAACAAATCCAGATTTTTTTTTTCTTCTCATCTTCCCCAATCAACCCTCATCCATCAATCAATCCACCCAAAAACAATTAAAACCACAGCTCATCCACACCCGAAAACAAACATCGCAACCAGTTAACCACAACTATAAAAAAAAAACAATTTGCAGAAGTGGAGCAGATATGCTCCACCTGCAGATGAAGAGGCACTCCATCGCGCTCTATTTATGCGCTGGAGCGACGCTCCATCCGTGCACAATGGAGCGCCGCTCCATTTGTGCGGTTCAATATGGAAAAAAAGAAGAAGAAGAAGAAGAAGAGAAGGGAAGAAAAAGTGGAAAAAAAAAAAAGAAGAATGGACTAGAAGAAGATGAAGAAGAATGTACCAAATGTGGAAAAAACCCAGTAGTGGAGGAGATTTCTGGAACCATCATTTTTTTTTTGTAATGGACCAGATCATCCGGTCTATTAGATGAAGATATTTTTATCCTATCTAATGGACCAGATCTCATCTGGTCCATTTTTCTTAAGTTTTTTTTTTGTAATTATTTTTTATTTTTATTTTTAATAGTTTTTAATTATTTTAATAGTTTAATGAGATATATATCGCCACTCACATCATCTCACACCAGTTAAAAAGTACTATAAGGTAAAACAGATAATGTACCATTTCCGTGAGATTTAAACGGTGCACAACGGTTAGTCAACTGTTCAAAGGGAAGTTATTGCTATTATCATATATTTTTAGATTTTTTTGTAATCACACCTATATTTACGAGGAGTTATTGCAATTCCCTATTTTCTTAACAAAGATAATGGTTCTCCATTTCCATGCATCAAACTCAAAGTAATGCAGGGCTTGATGAGGATCAAACAACAATCATCTAATAAACCGGCTCCTAGTTGGCAGCTAAAACAAGGCACCTTTTGATTGATAGGTTTTTCTTTACTTGCATGTTGATTGGATCCGGCTACAATACCGGGATAAAAAAGTGTGGATATCATACCGGTACTTTTTTGTCCAACTATAACCGTTGGATGAGTTTTTTTCTCATCCAACGGTTAAGAAAAAATAACAAATAGAAAATAAAGAAAACAGACAACTGAATACATTAGTTACTTGACCAAACCAAATAAACCAGTGAAAAAAAATTTTCTCTAATTTTCTCTCCCCAAACTCTTCGCGAACTCACCTCCTCTCTTCACCAAAACACCGGTTGTGCAGCTTTTCACTAACAACATCCACCGACCAACAACATCAGCCTACCACTCCTTTACTAGCGACACCCACCGGCGTTATGACGTCGACGAAATTGAAGAAGATATTTTCGTCCGATTCGATCTAGTTTGAAAGGTGGATTTTGATTTTAACATATTAAACTAATTATTATTGGAATCAAGATCTATGAATATTGTAATATTCTCTGTTCTGAGTCTCTTGATTTTATTTATCGATGCATCCATGACCATGAGAGAGAGAGAGAGAGAGAGAGAGAGAGAGAGAGAGGAGAGAGAGAGAGAGAGAAGGATATGATTTTTTAACTTCTAAAGGCATAATATTTCCTTCCAACATTTAGTAGGATATGTAATGTTTGGATTTTTCATTTAATAAGCCATTAATAATATTATATCAAATAAGTTATTTTTTATAATAAAAGACTAAATTAATATAAATATTTGATATTCACATCTCATGGAATTAAATATAATTATCTAACCAAACAAAATAATTAAAACGGAAGGTTTTTGGTTACTATATTATATGATTAGTTCGCGGGAAAACAACTAGTGCAAACTGATTTGTTAGTGGGAGGTCATCTTTCGCGAACTGATTAGTTTGTGTGTAATACACCCTCCTGATAGTTTGTACTGTACACGTACAAGTATTGTAATATATTTTTCCAGAATTGATTGTACGATACTATAATTAAATTTATTGGACGATTAGTGCGATTTCGTAAAGTATATACGAAATCTAATTATAGGTTTTGGAGAACATAGTAAGGATTTTCATAAATTGGAGTATTAAGAATATTTATTGGAAATTAAAATATATTTTTATGATATGAGATTGTAATTTAATTAATTGATTGGAAAGTAAATTGAAATGCATTTTTGTGGAAACGAGTTAATGGATTGTTGACCAAGATTATGTGATTAGTTTTCAAATTGTGGTCACAATATGAAACTGAGAGATTAAGGGGTAAGTTGTGATTATTAAAGTTTATATATATATATATATATATAATACAATCAGAAATCATAAAATTAGAAAAGAGACACAAATGCAAATGAAATGAGAATGAAAGTTAAATGCAAGTGAAATGTGAACCAAATGAAATGAAGATGAAATGAAATTATTAAACAAATATATATATGTTAGTGTTTGTGATTGAAATCAGAAAATGAAGAATGAAACAAAACAGAAAATGAAAATATAGAGAGACGAGAGAGAGAGAGAGAACCAGAAATTTTGAGAAGAAGACAGAAACTTCGGCCGAAAAGAAGAAGAAGGGAAGAAGCACGCCCAGCAGAAGAAGAAGAGAGCAGCGGCCAACAGAAGAGAAGGAAGAGGAGGAAGAAAGGAACCAGTTATGAGATACAGAGAAAACAGAGCAGTAACCGAAGAAGGAGAAGAGAGAGCTGTTGTCCAGCTGAGAGAAGAGAGGAAGAAGAAAGAAAAAGAAGAAGAAGAGAGAAAGGAGAAGAGGCAGCTGCTGAAGGAGAAAGAAGAAGAAGTGACAGCGGCCAGAAGAAGGAAAAGAACAAAAAGAAGCAAAAGCTGTGAGGGAGAAGAAGAAGAAAAGAAAAAGAAGAAAAAGAAAAAGAAAAGAGAAAGAAAGGGAAGAAGGGATTCGGTCCAGAAGAAGATTGGGTAAGCTTGGTAAGTTGATTTGGTTTGAATTTTGATGATATTTTGTGTTGTAGAATTTGTAAGTTGATAATTGATGAAATTGAATTGATTTTTGAGATTTATTGAGTTTTGATTTGTGTTTGAAAGTGATTGTTGAATATAAAGTGAAATTGGATTGATTGAAGTAAAAAAAATTATGGATTTTGTTGCTTTAGTATTTGATTTGAGTTTTTATAGAGTTTTAATTGAAATTAGTTGAATTAGAGTTGATTAAAATGAAAATCAAGAAAATTAGTAAGTTAAAGATTTGGGGATTTGATGATTTTGAGTTTAGATTATTAAATTGAGATATTAATTGTGTAATTTGAATGTTTATGAGTTAATTGATGGTATGAATTTAGAATCGTTAAGTATGGAATCAAAATGATTCTCAAATTAGTGAACTGGTAGTATGAAATTTTTGTGATGTTGTGTTTGGAATGAAATTGAATCATTAGTTTTGAGAATTTTTGAAATTAAAATTGAAATTGAAGTTATAATTAGTTTAATCGAGTTTAATGAAATTGAATTTGATGTTGTTAAGTGAAGGAAATTCACTTATGTTAAATTGATGAAGATTATAATGAGAATTTGTGTAGAAATTGAAGTTGATAGTGTAGAGATTTCAATTTATGTGTAATTAAGTATTAGAAATTGTATTTGTATGAATTGATACAAATTGGTGCTTAGAAATCCAAGAAAGTATGTTGGATTGTGTTGTATGAGATTCGATTTAAGAGAAATGGAATGATTCAATGTATATTTAGTTATATATTATAGTATAGTGACGTAATTTTAGTGGATTAAATGTAATCGATTTTATTAGAATAGAAGAAATTGAAGAATAAAGTATTAAACGTGTTAATTGAGTTTTTGTATTTGTTGTTATATTTATATTAATGATTTAATTAGGAAATATATTATTTTAGGGAGAAATCTCCATAGCATGGGAGGAAATGAAATTTTGCGAAAATACAAGAAATGTATTGAGACGAAGAAATTAGAGCACCAAGCCTAGAGAAAACCAGAAATATGTGAGTGTTAAACTCTTTTAAGCAAAGTTATAGAAAATTTATTATATACATTTATTTATTTATATGTGTTTTATAAGTTAAATAGAAATTTATGCCTTAATCATATGTTAATAGAGATATTTTTATATTTCAGAAAGTTTGAAATTATATTCACAGCAATAATATGTTTTGTCTATACATTTATTTACTTATATGAGTTTTGTGTTTTAATTAAAGTATTTTTATATCTCAGAAATTTAGAATTTATATTCATTTAAAGAAATATGTTTTATGTATATCCCATACTTTTTGATTAAAAGTTAGTTTTCAAAATAAAGAAAATAGTTTTCAAACCATGGATACTCATTTATTATCAGATTATCAGCAGCTTATCAAGTTATCAGATTATCAGCAGTAGACCCGGCCGGTACACCCCATTTGTGTGTGGTAAGTTAAGGGAGGATAGTCCGCTAACTCCAGGGGGTTGAGTCTGTCAGTCGCTCACACATTGGGGTGTTGTCTCGCTATATGTAGCGATGCAGCATTCCGCACATAGACAGTGAGATGTCTTTTATCATATTATCAGAGTCATTAGTGCGGCGCCAGATTAGTCGCCTGGTGACACCCTCCATATGGTGCGGCGCTAGCTGAGTCGCCCTATATATTATCAGTTATCAGATATGGGTTCCGTTGGCATTATCAGAAAAATATATTTTTGCAGTTTTTCAGTTTTCAGAAAAGTTTATTATCAGAAAAGGTTTATCAGAAAAATATTTTATCAGAAAAGTATTATCAGAAAAGTATTTTATCAGAAAAGTATTATCAGAAAAGTTTTATCAAAAAAGTATTATCAGAAAATAAAAGTATATTTTCTCAGTTTTTCAGTTTTCAGAAAAGTAAAGTTTATATATATACTATCTCAGCTTTCTAGTTTTCAAAAAGTATGCAGTATTTCAGTTTATCAGTTTTTAGTAATAACAGAAAGTTTGAAAGGTTTTCAGAACAGTTTTCAGAAGTTAGATATTAGTATAGTTTTCAGTGTGGATTTCAGAATAGTTTTCAGAAAATAAATTTCAGAGATAGTTTATCAGTTCAGATTTCAGTAAAGTTTTCATAAAGTAAATTTCAGTATAATTATCAGGAAAAGATTTTAGTATGGCTTTCAGTATTTTCAAAAAACCAATTATTATCCTTTTCAGTAAAATTTGAGGGAGGTTAAATCAGAAATATTAGATTTATGAGAAAAAGATAACACTCACTGAGCTCGTTTAGCTCATTACATGTTTATGTTTTATAAACCAACCTCCCCAGGTACAGGTACAAGTGCAGACATTGCAGGGACACCCAGGACCGGCAAAACCAGTCAGAACATTGCTGTGACAGTTCAGAATTACGTTTAATGTTTCAGTTGTAATAATTATGTTAAGTTTGTATTTTGATATTGTTTTAAGTGCATAAGTATTTTATTTAAAAATTTGATTTATCTATTTTTAATAATCATTTATTCTGATAAATCAACTATTTGAGTTGTGATTTTAGTGATGGACCTGAGGTCCTAACGATAGTTGAGATTTGGAATTTTATAGAAGTGTTTAAGTTTTTATGCAGGTCTCCAAGATTTGGTAATCTCAGAAAAATAGAGGAGACTCTGCCAAAATTTTTTTTAAAAAAAAAAAAAAAATTTCTACTTAGATTTCCAAGTTAAGAAACTGCTAACTTCACGGAAGCCTTTTAGTGAGGCAAGCCTCGACTGGGAAGCTACCGTGGAGTGCCGGCAGGCCGCCTAGCGTGAGATAATAGGTTAGGGGCCTGTCATTGTGGGAGGCCACAACTAGCGCGAGCTGATTAGTTCGTGGGAGGCCATATAATATTTTATTATATATTTACAATTTATTTTAAACGAATTAATTTTTTTTATTACTAAACGTATTTATTTTATTTATATCATATATTGAAAACAATAATGCTATTATTGTTTTTATATTTATAATAAAAATTTCAACTTCTAAAGGCATAATATTTCCAACATTTAGTAGGATATGTAATGTTTGGATTTTTTATTTAATAAGCCATTAATAATATTATATCAAATAAATTATTTTTTATAATAAAAGACTAAATTAACATAAATATTTGGTATTCATAGCTCATGGAATTAAACATAATTATCTAACCAAACAAAATAATTAAAACGGAAGGTTTTTGGTTACTATATTATATGATTAGTTCGCGGGAAAACAACTAGCGCAAACTGATTTGTTAGTGTGAGGCCACCTCTCACGAACTGATCAGTTCGCGGGAGAACAACTAGCGCGAACTGATTAGTTCGTGGGAGGCCACGACTAGTGCAAACTGCTTAGTCCGCGCGAGAACAACTAGCGCGAACTGATTAGTTTGTGGGAGGCCATATAATATTTTATTATATAACTACAATTTGTTTTAAATGAATTAAAAAATTTTAGTACTAAATGTATTTCTTTTATTTATATAATATATTGATGTTTTTATATTTATAAGAAAAATTTCAAGATATGTAGTTAGAGTATATAGTAATAGTATTATCAAATTTAATTTTTTTTTTGTTTTTTTTTCATTGTAGTTTTATTTCTTGAAAAATATCATTGTAAAATAATATTGAACGTATTATAATTAATTACAATAAGACCAAAACATATGAATTTGGATTTCACATTAGTCTCACTTTTTTTCGTGATTTGTTAAAATTTTAATTGTTTATATTTTATTAGACTAAAATCATGTTTTCTCATATTTTTAAATATTCTTACTTTATTAGCATTTTTAGTCATTATTTTTGTTATATCAAATAAGTTATTTTTTTCTAATAAAAGACTAAATTAACATAATATTTAAAGTTCGGGGAGAAACTTTAACGTTTATGCCAAACGTCAAAGTTCCTTGCCAAGTGAAAGTTCCTTCAACGGTAACGTTAACTTTAACCCGAATGAACTTTGACATTAGTGGGAAACGTTAAAGTTCCCCCACCAACGTCAAAGTTCCTTGAGGAACTTTAATGTTTTCTCCCAAGTCAAACTTCCTCCAACGGTAACATTAACTTCAACTCGAAGGAACTTTGACATTGGTGGAGAACGTTGAAGTTCCCCCACCAACGTCAAAGTTCCTTGAGGAAGTTTAACATTTTCTCCCAACGTCCAAGTTTCTCACCAAGTCAAAGTTCCTCTAATGGTAACAATGTTAACTTCAACCCGAAGGAACTTTGACGTTGGTGGGAAACGTTGAAGTTCCCCCACTAACGTTAAAGTTCCTTGAGGAACTTTAAAGTTTTCGCCCAACGTCCAAGTTCATTGCCAAGTTAAACTTCCTCCAACGGTAACATTAACTTCAACCCAAAGGAACTTTGACGTTAGTTGGGAACATTGAAGTTCACAGACCAACGTCAAAGTTCCTTGAGGAACTTTAACGTTGTAGTCCTCAAAAATTGCTCGGGGACACGGGGCATTACAACCTGCAAAGACAGAGCACACGTGACCAGTAGGATGTCTAGGACACCGGGGTGGTGTCGGCCAAAGTCACTCCGACGGTCAAGTTAGCGAATGTTAGTGAGTAGATAATGGTTGTAAGTTGAAAAGAGTGAGAAATACTTCCTGTTAACTTGGTGATTGAGATCTTCTTGATCGAAGAAGATGTGAGATCGGCTAATCGGGCTACGATCGGAAGATGATCGGAGATGATGAATATTGGTCGGAGAATGTTGTCTGAGTATTAATGGTTCTAGGATGTGTCATTTTTTGGATCATGATTATGTTTTGTGGGCCAAGTGTATTAAAGAAAATCATGATTTTGGGCCTATGTAGACCTAAAGGGATTCCATGTTGTGCGACATGGGATTTTCTTGAGTGAGACTGTTTGTGGTGTCGTACTTTCGTCGCCGTATTGTAATGATGTGATTACTGTCACATGGATGTCGTGCAACATGGACGAACCTTGTCTTTGAGCAAAGTGGATGGCGTGCGACATGAAGAAACATCGTCTTTGAGCCAAGTAGATGTCGCATGACATATGGATGGTCGTCATAGAGTTGCTTGATTATACTTACTTAGATGACCGTATGGTAGTCGTAGCTGGGTCGTCGTGCGATCATGGTAAGATGGCCATGTTGTTTGGCCATTTTTGGGCCTGGTCCTGTGATGTGCTCGAGTTTTTGGGCCGGGCCTTTGCTTGTCTTTAGGCTTGACAGATTTTGGCTACTACAGTTTTCCCCCAAACTCCTTGGATTTAAGTAAAAAGTCAAGGGGTTTGCATCGCCCTTCGCTTGGGTCTTTTCTTATATTGTGTGCCTAATAAGAAAATGACACGCCAGCTTGGGTCTTTTCTTATATTGCCGCCTTTTCTCTTTCTCTCTCATTTTCAATTTTTGCTCTCTCTCTCTCTCTTTCTCTCTCTCTCTCTCTTTGTCCTTCTCGCTCAAGAACTAGTAAATGACGATCCTTATTTCAGTGTTTTTGACCGCTTTTTCTGGTTTTGTGACTACTCCAGCGAGCTTTTGTGCACTCTGTTTAGTATTCTAGTGGGTTTACCTTGTTTATTTTTGCTTTTGTCTTTAATTTCTGGGATTTGTTATTATTGCTTTTTTGGGTATCATACTGTTCTTCGAGTATATTTTTAGGAATTCTAAAAATATTGGTATTGATCGAAAAACGTAACTTAAGATTTGGTAGAATCTGTTTGTAGTGTCTGTGTCGTACGACAGTAACTGGGGAGTGCATGTCGCACGACCTTGTTAGGTGTACGCTAACAATCTTAGGAACTGATGTAGGGCATGTAGGATCTTTAGTTAGATTTGACTACTAACCTTCCCTACGGTCGTTCGACTTGTAGGTTTGATGTCGAGTAGAGGTGACGAGAGTTTCCCCAGTACCTCTGGGCGAGGATACGATGACACTGTAGATCTGTCGCCCGACTCTTGAGGCGAGTCGAGGACAAAGAGTGGGGATGTTACATTAGCATCCCCGTCGTACGACCCCGTGACTGTCTCAAGTTATGAGGGTATGTTGCGTGTTATGGACGATATACTTGTCGGGGTCCCTCTTATCGAGTTACCACGAAAAGCGGCTAGTCCTTGCCCCATGGGTCCAAGTAGACCGCTGGGTTTGCTTTTGGTCAACCCAGCCAGCGTGCTGAAGGAGAAGGACCTCATGCGCATAAGGTATAGCTATGGCATACCTGATGGTGTCGCATTGAGGGTGCCTTTGAAGGAGAAAAGACCGGATTGGGAGCTGTTGGACTTCCATTCCATTCCAGCGGGTCGGGTTCAGGTTACCAGTCGTCGGACTACTTAAGAAGGTGTTGGACCATTTTGAACTTGCCCCAGGGCAACTCTTGCCAAATAGTTGGAGAATCTTGTTGGCGCTGGAGCTGTTGTGTACGACGGAGTCCATCGTTTTTGAACTCTCGGATCTGTTCTACACTTATTCGATGAGGGAGCATGATACGGAGAAGGGCCGCTACAATTTGAACCTCAGGGCGAATAGGCAGCACCTCATCACGGAGCTGACCACGAATGATAGGTCGTGGAAAAATAGGTATTTTTTTGCACGGGGCCTTCTCGTCGAATGGCCCGTAGGGGATACGACTGTGCGTATGACATGGTTCAAGTTTGGTGGGTCATTAACTTTGTCATGTCGTGTCGTTTGACATTGTTTTCATTTGTCGTACTGTGTTAAATGTTTTTATTTGTTTTCTTGTACTGCAGTGAACATTGGAGCCCCTCAAGCCATGGTTAGATTGACGTGTGCGACGCGTACATCTAAGATTTTATCGTACAACGTGAAGGAAAGAAGTTGGAAGAGGATCCTGTCTGAAGAGAACTTGAGGCCCAGCCACTTGTGGAAGTTCTCGGTGATTAACGAGCCAGGTATTCCTTACCCAGCTTTCAAAAATTTAGTGGAGTTTGTCAGAGTTAGGCATTGTGTCGAGCGACTGTACGGCACAAGGTTTCTGACACCTATATCATATGTCGAGCGACGATTTGCAATTGACCTGATGGCTGGAGGCATTGCTGCTCCTGGTGCTGACGATACCTTGAGAAGGCTCAGGGAGAAGAGGAAATGAAAGAAGAAGGCTCAGTCGAGCGACCCTGTTGAGTCGATGTCGACTCCTCCACCACCTCCTCCATTTGGTAGAGGCAAGGAAGTCTTGGATAGGAGCTCTGTCAGGAAGAAGAGAAGAAGGGAGGACTCGGCCACCGGTAGCGAAGCGTCGGTCGACCTCGCATTTCCTGTGGATGCCTCTGCATACTCCGACTTCAGGTCGATCATACCCCAAGTCGAACGACTGCTGTTACCTGAAGACGAAAGTCGTCTGAAGGAGATGGGTCTCTCCCAAGCGGTTGACTGGGGACTTAGCCACCAATTTCAAGTAAGTCGTGCGACAACTGATTCTTCCAATATGAGATTTGAAATTTTTCTAAGTGTTGATTTAGATTTTTTTTGCAGGCTTTCCAATCTCAAATTCATCTGAAAAGGGAACTTGTGTCGGCCCTTAAGAAGGTAAAGGAGCTCAAGTTGAGCAACCAAAGTCTTAGGGTGGACAACGAGAGGCTGAAGGCATCTAACTTGGAGGCCAAGAAGACAGCCCATGAAGAATCTAGCCATGCGACTGAGGCGATTATTGAGCTGAACAAGGTGAAGTCGAATGTCGACCTCCTCGAGGCTAGGCTCAAGGCTAAGGAGTCGGATTATGACTCTTTGTACGACCAGGCGGAGGACAATGTGCTTAATACTATCATCAAGACTCGCGCGGACCTGATGAGGAAATATAAGGATGGTCGTACGACCGAGTGGAAGGTGGACAGGTAGATTGCTGATCACGAGGAGCTAACACATTCAGATGATGATGAAGAGGAAGATGATGATGGTGGAGCTAAGGAGAAAAGCCAGTCTGTTGAAGCAAAGGCCACTGAGGATAAGGCTGAAGGTGAAGAGCTTGTCCTTCTGCCCTCAGAAGGTTCGACCGTCGTGGTTTTGGCTGCTTAACCTGCTGAAGAGCGTGACGATGTTGGCCCCATAAGGGGTTGTAATTTTTTATCTATATGAATTTTAAGATTTTATGCCAATGGAGGCATTAGTTTTATATTTGTCGAACGATATTTTATTTTTAATATATATAATGCATTTTAACTTTTCATAGAGTCGTACGACAAATGTTTGAAATATATTTGTGCTTAAATTGAGTTTTATCTCTTTCATTAAGTAGTCGTCGTAGAGAATTTCACAGTGGCAATTTAATTTTGTTGTATCGTCGTGCGGCATAAAATATGTAGTAGTTTCGTTGTGCGATCCATGTTAAAAACACATGGTAGGGTGATGTGCCCTTAGTGGAAGTGTGAATCTCGATGGTTTCATGCTTGAGTATGTTTTTGATCGTGCGACCTATGACCTTGAATGCAGGTCGTGCGACAAATCCTTGAATGCAGGAGTGTCGAGTAGTGTTAATATGTAGTTGATTGTGGCGTCGTCATGTGATGCACAGTAACTTCAAACATGTAGTTGTAACGTATTGTGCGACTCATGATCTTGAATGTAGGTTGTTCGATAAATCCTTGAATGCAGGAGTGTCGAGCGGCGTTAATTTGTATTTGATTGTGGCGTTGTCTTGTGACGCAAAAATAGCTTCAAATATGTATTTAAATTATCGTGCGACTTGTACCGATTTGTATACTAATTTCCCCCAGTTGAAGTGTGGAACTTTATAGTTTCATGCTTCAACTCTTTTTCTTTTTGTCGTGCGACATTAGACCTTGAAAGCAGGTTGTTCGTTTAGGTAAAACTTTGTAATGGGGATGTGGCATGAATAAAAAAAAACTTTGAGTGCGGGAATGTCGAGCGACGTTAACCTGTATAAGAAAGGTCAGGGTTGGTCATTGGATTTAGCAACAGCCCTCCGATGCCTGAGTTAGTTCCATGTCGCAGGATGATAAAATTAAAAAAGAAAAAGTAGGATTCAGAAATGATACTGTTTTAGATGGCATGCATTCCAACTATTGTTGATCTCCATACCATATGTACATCGTAGTTTTTAGGCTCCATGTCTAACTATTTTGGTGATTTGGTAAGGTCCCACCCAAGTAGGACCGAGTTTAGCTGCTCCTTTTTCCTTCGTGTTTTGGAAGACGCGACGAAGGACCCAATCTCCAATATTGAACGTTTTAAGACGAATGTTCTTGTTATAATATCGGGCGACTCTTTAATGATATATTGCCAATCTGATTGCGACCTTGTCACGACGCTCGTCGATTGTGTCGAGTTCGTTCAGTAATTCTTTGTTGTTTATCTCTTTGGTTGTGTGTTGTACCCTGTAAGAAGGGTAATAAACCTCAGTCGCTATTACAGCCTCCGAGCCGTAGGTTAAAGAGAATGGTGTTTCCCCCGTTGATGTTCTGACCGTCGTACGGTAATACCATAGTACTCCTTGTAGCTCGTCGGCCCGTTTCCCTTTGTATTGGTCGAGTCGCTTCTTGAGGGTGGATATGATCGTTTTGTTGGTGGATTATGCTTGGCCGTTAGCTTGAGGATATATTGGGCTTGAGGATATGATCATTTTCTTGGAAGTCATATGATATGAATTGTGAACCATTGTCAGTGACTATCTCCCTTGGGACTCCATAACGGCATATAACATTCTTCCAGATGAAGCGTTTTACTTCAGAGTCTTTGACTCTCACATATGACTCGGCTTCGACCCATTTTGTAAAGTAATCGGTTACGGCCAGCATGTAGACTTTTCCTCCGGTAGCGACTGGCATCTTTCCTACTATGTCCATCCCCCACTTCATGAAGGGCCATGGTGCTGATATGGGGTGAAGTCGTTCTGGGTGCTAATGCGAAACGTGGGTGAAGCACTAGCATGGTTCACATTGCTTGACGAGGTCGTGCAACTCGGATCGCATTGTTGGCCAATAATATCCTGTCGTGATTGCTTTGTTGGCCAGGCTTCTCCTCGCTGAGTGGTTTCCGCATTGCCCTTCGTGCAAGTCCTTGAGTATTTGCTGAGCCTCAATCGGGTCGACCCATTTAAGGTAGGGCCCGGAGTATGACCTCTTGTAAAGTCGACCTTTTATTATGGAAAATCGGGCAGCCTTTATCTTGACTCTTCATGCTTCGACCTTGTCAGATGGGAGGGTGTCGTTCATCAGATAGTCGTAGATCGGAGTTATCCAAGTCGGTTCGTTCGAAATTGGTTCGATTTCGAGATTTGCCGGTTTCCACACAGCTGGCCATTAGATGAAAACCATGGGGATGGTCCGCTCAACTATTGTATCTAGTGCGGAATCGAGGTTGGCGAGCGCGTCGGCATGTGTGTTTTCTGATCTTGGTATTTATTCGATGTCAAATGACTCGAACGAGGCTTGTAGTTCTTTCACCAAGGTCAAGTAGGCCGTCATCTTTAAATCTCGAGCTTGGTAGGACCCCTGCAATTGTTTTACAATTAGTTGGGAGTCACTATGTACCTTTATCCGTTTGACGTGTAAGTCCTTTGCCAAGGTGAGTCCGGCTATGAGGGCCTCGTATTCGGCTTCGTTGTTAGTGGTTTTGAATCCACACCGGATGGATCGTTCGATGACGTGTCCCTCGGGTGAGGTAAGTACCACCCCTCATCCGCTGCCTCTGGCGTTACTTGATCCGTTGACTGCCAAAGTCCAATTCTCCTTTGGTGTGTCGCACGACATGGTGCAAAGTTCTTCCTCCGCTTGTTGTAGAATTCCAGGTGTGAAATCTGCTATAAAGTTCGCCAGTGCTTGTGATTTGATCGCCGTGCGAGGTTGGTATTTGGCATCGTACTCGCTTAGCTCTATGACCCACTTTACTAGTCGACCGGAAAGTTTGGGCTTATGTAGGATATTTTTCAAGGGAAAAGTAGTGAGGATGCTGATGGTGTCGCATTGGAAGTACGACCTCAATTTCCTCGCGGCTGTAACTAACGCAAAGGCCAGTTTCTCGAGTTGAGTGTACATAGTTTCTACGTAGAGTAAGGTCTTGCTGATGTAGTATACGGGGAGTTGTATGCCTTCCTCCTCTCTCACTAGTACTGCGCTAACGGCCGTTTCGGATACAGCGAGGTAAAGCAGAAGTGTCTCTCCTTCCTTTGGTTTGGATAGGAGGGTAGGGTCTGCTAAGTATCGCTTCATGTTGTGGAATGCATCTTCGCTTGTTTAATTCCAATCAAATGATTTACTCTTCCTTAAAGCGTCGAAGAATGGCTTGCATTTTTCGGATGACTTTGAGATGAAGCGGTTGAGGGCCACGAGTCGCCCGGTCAGCTTCTGTATGTCTTTGATGCTTTTGGGGGATCTCAAATCCATGACTGATTGGATTTGATCCTGGTTGGCCTCGACGCTCCTCTTGGTTACTAGGTAACCAAAGAACTTTCCTGATGAAACTCCAAAGGAACACTTGGTTGGATTAAGCTTCATCCCGTACTTGTCAATAATGTCGAATGATCGTTGAAGGTGGTCGAGGTGCTGATTCGCTATCAAGGATTTTACCAACATGTCGTCGATGTAGACCTCTATGGTCTGTCTGAGCATACTGACGAACATCTTGTTGACCAACCTTTGGTAGGTTGCCCCGATGTTTTTGAGGCTAAAGGGCATCACTTTATAGCAAAAAATGCCGCGCTACGTGAAGAAGGAAGTTTTTTCCTGGTCGTCTGGATGCATGAGGATTTGGTTGTAGCCGGAGAATGCATCCATGAAGCTCAATAGTTCGTGGCCCGTTGTAACGTCTACCATCATGTCGACGTGTGGCAAAGGGAAGGAATCCTTGGGACAGGCTTTGTTAAGGTTTGTGAAGTCGATGCAGACTCGCCATTTCCCGTTCTTCTTCTTCACTACTACTACGCTCGCAAGCCAGTCTGGGTAATTCACTTCTCTCACCGAGCCAATGTCGATTAGCTTCTAGGTTTCCTCGTTGAAAACTTTGTTGTGTTCGGGCGTGAATTTCCTTTGTTTTGCTTTACGGGCGGGTAATCTGGGTCGACTAACAGCTTATGCACTAGGACTTCCGGGTTAATGCCGGTCATGGCAGCATGCAACCATGCGAAGCTGTCGTGTCGGGCCGTTAAGAAGCTGATTAACTTTGTTATGATATTTTGTGGGAGGCGGGAGCCGATACTAACTTTGTGGTCTGGGAAGCTCGGATGTATGGATACTTCATCGAGCTATTCCATTTCTAGTCCGTCTTTGTTGGTAGCGGTGCTTGCATTGTGTAATTGCTATAAGTAGGACGGCCTGATTTTTAGAGTGTTTTGGTAGCAGTCTCGTAAGGTCTTCTGCTGCCCTCGGATCTCGTGGACCCCACATTTGGTGGGAAAACGAATGACCTAGTGATATGTCGAGGGGACAGCCCTCATCTCATGAATCCACAGGCAACCCATGATTATCTTGTAAGACGACGGGCAGTCGAGGATGAGGAAGCGTGTGTTCAGGTTGACTCCTTCCACGTAGACGGGAAGGACGATTTCCCCAATGGTGTTCTTATGTTCTCCGTTGAATCCTACCAATATGGTCGAGCGGCATACGATGTTACACTCGTCGATGTGCATCTCCTTTAGCGCGTCAAGGAAGAGTACGTTTGTTGAGCTCTCGTTGTCTACTAGGATCCTCTTAATCAAGCAGTTTGCTACCGTTAATGAGATGACCAGCGCATCGTGGTGGGGGTTGAGCAGGTCTGTGTGCTCGTCGCTGCTAAAACTGATTGGATAATTGTAAGTCAGGTCCGCCAGACGAGTTTGTCGGACTTCAATGCGTCCGGGTTGTCGTGCATAACGCTTCGCTTCTAAGTAAGTGACTCCATTTACTTCAGACCCGTCAGAGATGACGTTCACAGTTCTTTCATGTTTGGGGGGTTCTGGTGGTGGAATCGGACCAATATCGCGCGACTTGTCCTTGCTAAAAAACGTCTTCTTACCTTTGTCAGTCAGAAATTCCTTGAAGTGGCCCTTCCTGAATAGTTCTGCCACTTCCAGTCGTAGTGCGACGCAGTACTCGATTCGATGGCCGTGATCGCCATGAAATTCGCACCACTTGGAGCTGTCCTTCTGATCCGGCTGACTCATCATCTTGTCTGGCCACCTAACTGATCCACCCATTCTTTTGAGGACGGCAATTACCTCTGCTGGTTTGATGCTCAAATTATATTTTGGAATCTGTTCTTTGGTTGGTCGAATGGTTTTGGGGGTCTATCGTCGCGCCGGCGTTCGTATCTTAGTTCACTTCGTCTTCTTCCCACTTTATCTGTCATCTATTCGCTGTTCGACCTTCCTACTCGACCTGTCTTCCCTCATGTTTGCTCTATTAGGTTTATAGTTCACTTCGTCTTCTTCCCACTTTATCTGTGCCCATGCCTTGGCCAAGACGTCTTCCATCGTCTTGCAAGGGTACTTGGTGAGCTCCTTGTATAGGTAGGAATCATAGAGCAGGCCTTTGCGGAAGGCTGATATGGCCGTCGCCTGGTTGCAATGAGGGATGTAAACCTTTTCATTGTTGAAGCGGCCTACAAAGTCACGTAAGCGTTCACCCTTCCTCTAGCTGATTGTGTAGAGGTCATCGGATTGTTTTTCCAACTTCCGGCTGCTAGCAAACTGTTTTATGAAGGTGTCCGTGAGTTGAGCGAAAGAGTTGATGGAAACATTGAGGAGGTTGGTGTACCACTGCAAGGCTGGCCCTACGAGGCTCGAGTAGAAGCCTTTGCACATGCATGCTTCCCTTAGATCTCGTGGGATGGCAGCAGTGAACATTCGTTGTCGATACTGCGCAATGTGGTCATCAAGATCTGTCGTCCCGTCGTACTGCTTCATACCGGGGAAGTTAAACTTTCTTGGCATCTCCACCAGTGCTATCGCATCGACGAATGAAGAGTCGGCAAAGCTATTGGCTGCGCTTTTCTTTATAGAAGCAGGCATTCCTGGAATGCGTTGGATGAGTGCTTCCATTTCCGTGAACCTTCGCGCCAAGTCGGGGTTAGCCAATGTTGATTCAGGATTTATTAGGTTTGAGTTCGACGGGGATGAATGATAAGGACCCGATGGCGTTTCCTGTAGCGGGACGGTTTGTTAGGTTGAACCAACATTGCCATTGGGGGTGGAGATATGTGGCACCTCTTACGCCGCCCTTGCTATCCCTTCCGATCGATGCCTACTTCTCCCGTTCGACGGGCTGACTGCCGGATGTCTGCGGCTCGAATGTTAGGCTCCGTACTTGGAAGGATTGGATTGAGGTCGCTTGCCGTGGTACCTTGTTCGTCTAGACGAACTGGCGTGTAATAGGTAGTGTGGGTGGCTTGATAGAATGGCACGGGCTAGGACGTTGAAACGTCTCTAAATGGACGGACGATGGTGAAGGAATTGGCCCTATTTTGCAGTTCTTGGTTCTCCGCCAACACTCGCTGGTTCTCTTGTTCGAGTGCTTGGAGCCTCTGGGTGTTCTCTTGCATCTGGGATATGAGGAGTTGTACCTTAACCTCCATTGCGTCGTGATGAAAATCGTCAGACGACATAGTCGGATTTGCTACGCTCTACCTTCGCTCGTTCAAGGATTGTCGTGCCCCACGATGGGCGCCAAATTGTAGTCCTCAAAAATCGCTCGGGGACATGGGGCACTACAACCTGCAAAGACAGAGCACACGTGACCCGTAGGACGTCTGGGACACCGGGGTGGTGCCTACGAAAGTCACTCCGACGGTCAAGTTAGCGAATGCTAGTGAGTAGATAATGGTTGTAAGTTGAGAAGAGTGAGAAATACTTCCTGTTAACTTGGTGATTGAGATCTTCCTAATCGAAGGAGATGTGAGATCGGCTAATCGGGCTACGATCGAAAGATGATCGAAGATGATGAATATTGGTCAGAGAATGTTGTCTGAATATTGATGGTTCTAGGGTGTGAGTTTTTCAGTCCCTTTATTCCTTTTTTTTCTTTCATATGGAGTACCATTCTTTTATTTATAGGAGGTGATGATTTGCCCGTTGGGGAATCCATCATTTCCCCGGTCCTGTTGCCTCAAAGTCAAGGATGCTCTCTTGATTTAGCCGTTTTTTGGATCATGATTATGTTTTGTGAGCCAGGTGTATTAAAGAAAATCATGATTTTGGGCCAACGTAGACCCAAAGGGATTCCATGTCGTGCGACATGGGATTTTCCTAAGTGAGACCGTTTGTGGAGTCGTACTTTCGTTGCCGTATTATAATGATGTGATGATTGTCACATGGATGTCGTGCGACATGGACGAACCTTGTCTTCGAGCAAAGTGGATGGCGTGCGACATGGAGAAACATCGTCTTTGAGCCAACTAGATGTTGCATGACATGTGGATGGTCGTCATGTAGTTGCTTGATTGTACTTACTTAGATGACCGTATGGTGGTCGTAGCTGGGTCGTCGTGCGATCATGGTAAGGGGGCCATGTTGTTTGGCCATTTTTGGGCCTGGTCTTGTGATGTGCTCGAGTTTTTGGGCTGGGCCTTTGCTTGTCTTTAGGCTTGACAGATTTTGGCTACTACAAACGTTTTCTCCCAACGTCCAAATTCGTTGCCAAGTCAAACTTCCTCCAACGGTAACGTTAACTTCAACCCGAATAAATTTTGACGTTGGTGGGGAACGTTAAAATACATCAACCAACGTCAAAGTTCCTAACGTTTTCTCCCAACGTTTAAATTCCTTGCCAAATTAAACTTCCTCCAACGACGTCGAAATTTATTATCACGAACTCATATAGAGGTGCGAACAAATTGAAGTGAAGCCGCGATATGTTTTTAAAACTGTTCACGAACTTATTAAATAATTTGTTTCCAAAAAATAATACAAATTTATTTCTATTTAAAAAAATTACACTTATATTTATTAAATAAACAAGATTTGTTGTTATTTTTATTTTTTTTATTTACTAAAAGTTTTTATGTTTTAATAATTTCATTATTTATTAACTTTTATGTATTATTAGCTATTTTTCTTATTTATTTAATTTTTATATATTTTAGTATTTTTATTTTCACCATTTATTATTAAATTAGTAAATAAATTAAAAAACTTTGTAGCAACCCGGGATATCGGTTATTACTGGTTGCTGTGGACAAAAAAGTATCGGTATAATACCGACACGTTTTTGTCTCGGTATTGTAGCTAGACCCATGTTGATTGCGTATGTTCAGTAGCTAAACATCAAATCAGTTTCTCCATTAAGGCATTAACGCTCTTGCTAGTTACATAGCTTTTTTTTTTTTTTTTTGAAGAAACCTAGTTATATAGCTTTTTTTTTTTTTAATGAAACTTCTCCAACCATGCTTCATAATTGGTGTTCCCAAAAAATATCAAATGGAGATTGGTAAATGGATTTCTCAATTTAAAGATCCACTATTCCAATTTCCATTACTTTTTCAACATTATATACTATTACTCTTCCACCTATTTTTTAAACAAATTTCATTCCTCCTATATTATTTTTAAATTTTTAACTTAACACAATTGACTTATTATAACTTTTTATTTACAAATATAATTAGCATAAAATTATATCATTAGAAATTTTTTATTGAGATCTTTCAAGTAAGTAAAATTTTCATTTATCATATTAATTTATTAATCAATAACCTAATAAGTATTTTATTTAAAAATAAATTATTTTAAAACTTAATTATATATATATATAATTACCATTTAGTATAATAATTAACTCAAAATAATTTAGTAAAATAAAAACAATTACATTAACATATTCAAATGAAAATATTATAACTTATAAGGAAAAACAACAAAGTAAGTACATGAAAAATTAAATTAAAACCAACAAACAAGTAATTATTAAAAAATTTAGATTAAAATTGTTACATGTAAAAATAGTTAGGTGTAAATATATTATATAAGTAAATTGTTATCTAAAATAATTAAGAGAAAGTTTGAAAAATAATTTATAATTTAGAGATTGTAAATTAGAGAATGGTTGAAGTTGTGAATTTATGGAGATGAAATATTCTTAGAATATTCCATTTTGGATCCCCATTTTGATTAAAAAATGGCTAACCGTTGGAGATGGCCTAACCCATATCTATTTTTTTCTCTTTAATTTAAAGATCCAAAATAGAATATTTCAAGAATATTCCATATCTATAAATTCACAACTCAACCATTTCTCCATTTTACAATCTCCAATAATAAAATATTATTATTTTTTGCTTTATGAATTATTTTTTAAACATTCTCTTAATTATTTTAGATAATAATTTATTGCATAATTTATTTATACATATAAAGTAGTAATATTTTTTTTTCCTAAATAATCCCACCTAATTATTTTTACGTCTAACAATTTTAATCTAAATTTTTTAATAATTAAAAATAATTAAAATATAGCCAATATTATGCTCACTTAAAAGATCTCAACAAAATATTTTCAATAATATAATTTTTATGGTAATTACATTTATAAATAAAAAATTATAATAAACTATTGAGTTTAGTTTAAAATTTATAAAGGATATGAGATGAATGAAATTTGTTTAAAGAATGGATAAAAATGTAGCAATGGAATATATAATGTTGAAAAAAATTTAGAGATTGGAATAGTGGATCCATTTGCCAATATATATATATATATATTTTGGAAAGCACGTTGTAGAGAATGGTTGGAGAAGGCCTAATGCATTAATAAGGAAACAACGTTTTCAGAAAAGCATTAATAGGCATAGTCATATGGCACCTGACTTGATATTAATAGGGATACAGTTTTTTCAGAATTCAATCAAAAGCATAAAAGCACTTTTACTCCGTACAACCATTAATTTTGTACACGGAACAAAGTTATAAGAGCAAATAACGCCTACCTCCCATGAGGTTTGTCAATTACAGGCGGAGTTAGCTTTTGATTTTATTGATAAAGATCTCCCCTGCTGTTAGTCAACTTTAGTCAAACTTAACATGCACAACGGTATTTATGTCTTTTCCTATTTTTTAAATTTTATTTTATTAAATAAAAATTAAAAAAATTAAGAAAAATCTCATCCTTCATCTTTAAAATGATGGGCAGTTAGGATTTATATAATTTTTTTTTAAAAATAATAAAATAAAAAATAAATCTTGGTGGATAGAGATCCAATCTGATTGGATCTCCACCAAGAATAATAAAAAAAAAATTGCTGGAGATTTAGCCATGTGCGACGAACCCATAATTTATGGGTTCGTAGCTGAGTTCATCGTCGAAGGATTCGTCTTCGAAAAGGAACCCAGTTCCAGATTTTTGTCTTCGTCTTCAGATTTGGCTTCGTCAACGAACCTAGAATCTTTTGGGTTTTTCGACGAACCCAGAAGAATCTTGGATCTTCAAACTAGGTGGATCTATGATCATCCACTATGGATCTCCACCTTTCTCCCTCCCACAACGAATGAAGCCAGACGATTCTGGGCACTTCGACGAACCTAGAAGATTATGGGATCTTCAAAACAGGTGGATCCCTGGTCATCTACCATGGATCTTCACCTTTCCCCTTCCCCTTCTTTTCTTTAAAAAAAATAAAAAAATAAAAAAATTTCAGATCTCCACCGTCCATTCATAGATGGACGCTGGAGATCTGAAGTTTAATTTTTTATGATAACTTTTTTTCAAAAAAAAAAAAAATCTTCACCGTCCATCTTAGGTGAGATGGATAGTAGAGATCTAAACTTATTTTTCTTTTTTATTTAATAATTATTAATAATTTTATATATTATTTTAGAGGTATTTTGGTCTTTTTAACGGTTAAACCTGGTCAACCGTTAAATCTAACGGAATTTGACTAACGATGTGGAAAGTCATTGTTAATTAAAGATAAAGTTAACTCCGCTTATAGTTGACAAAACCTTAAGGGACCTAGGTGTAATTACCTCGAGTTATAAAACTTTGTGCAAATTACATATAAACTACATGAAGTTTGCCTCATTACACACAAAAATTATTTTTCCAAAAATTTACACAACCTACTTGCAATTAACAATTGACTGTTTGAGGAGGGTAATTTAGTCATTTTAAGATATTTTAATATTTTAAAATTAAATATAAACTTATAAAAAATTAAAAATAGATCTGAACCGTCCATTAATGAATGGTTGAGATCTAATAAAAATTAAAATAATTTATAAAATTATAAAATAATAAATTGATCTCCATCATCCATCAAAATGAATGGATAGTGAAGATTCAAATTGAAATTTTTTTTATAAAAAAAAGGAGATTGATAAATAATATCCATATCTAATCTGAAACATTATCAGATCTAATAGACGGTTCAAATGGAATTTAACCAATTTAGAAAAAATAAAAAAATTCCAGATTAAATCTGGACTGTCTCCATCTATGGAAATCTCTAAATTATAAATAAAAAGCATATAATTTAATTTAAATTATAAAAAATTATTTTATTTAGATCCATATAATTTATCTGATTGACTGGTTGATCGGTGGAATACACAACAAAAATCACTTTTTGGACATGGACTGCAGAAATTTTAAATAAAAAGCAATGTGATCCACAATAAAAGCGCCACGTTCAACTTTTTGATCTCTCTGGATTCAACTTTTGATGCCGCTTTTATTGTAAGAGCTTCTATTGCAACATTTAATTGTAACCTCTGTGTTTTCAACGTTTTCTGTCTATATCTAGAATCCCGCCTCCCTCACTCTCATTCTCAGTCTCAACTCTCAATCTCGTCGCCGGTCCCCTCCTCCTCGCCACCGGTCCCCTTCTCGCCTCCGCTGATCCCCTCCTCCACTGGTCGACTGGTCGTTGCCTCCTCCGGCCGTTGCCTCCTCCTGTCGTCGTATCCTCCGGTCGTTGTCTTCTCCGGTCGTCGTCTCCTCCTGTCAGCCAAAGCTCCCAAGCCCAAGGTATGTGGACCACTGGTTTTTTGCCTACTACCACCACTGGTAATTTCGGTTTTCGGTTCATGGGTTTATCGGTTTGGGATTGTCTATATATATATATATATATGGCGGTTAGTCTGGATCCATGTGAAACCAAGCTTCTTCTGCCAAAACCAAAAACTCTCAAATTACAAAATAAAAAATCTTCTCTTTCTCTCCTCAGATTCTCTCTAACCTCTAACCAATTATTTTTTTTATGGTGACAGTCTGATAGACGATGTGGGAGGGAAGTTATATTCAGTTAGTGAAAATAAAAGGTATTTGGAGTTTTTTTTTTTTGAGATTGTGGTTGTTGTTGTGATGTTTTTTTAACTTGTTTTCTCATGAAACTTTGTTTGATTCGAAGGAAAATGTCAAGAAGAACATTGACTCCTAGTGATTATTTACAACTGGAATGGAATGGGAGGTGTTGGAAAGAAAATTTGAAGGTAAGCCAAAGTTGATATTTAAGGTTGATTTAGATGATGAATCCAAAATTATTCTTGGTGGTTGGTTTGGGTTTTGTGTTTAGGGGTTAGGTTGATTTGTTTAGGGACAGGTAAAAAAATTATAGAAATAATTGTTCTTGGCTTGAAATGAAAAAATAATCGTTTTTAATCATTTTGATAGCTAGTTAAAATTTCAGTTGAACCCAATATTTTATTTTTAGATTTTTTTTCAAAAAAAAAAATCTAGAAACTAAAAATTTCAGTAACTCAGTGACCTAAAATCTAAAAACTTTTTCTCCCTCTCTCTCCTTTGCCGCACATTACCCTTAACTTCTCTCGTCATTTCGTTCAACCTCGTCATTAAGCTCCATCGCCGCTGTTCAACCTTGTCGTCGTCGTCGGCGTTTCCCTTGTTCCTCCTTTGCGCTGCATTTTCCCTCGCCCTCCATCACCGGCGTTTCCCTTCCCCCTCCGCGCTCCGTTTTCCCTCGCCCCCCCTTCGTCGTCGCCGTTTTCCCGCTCCCTCCCTCCCTCGCCGCCGTTTTCCCTCGCGGGCAGAAAGTTTCCCGATCTCTCTCGGCTGTGTTCTCGCGCAATTTTGGTTCAGTGTCGAAAAGAGGACAAAAAAACAATTCAGTTAAGGGCTGGTTCTCGGTTGTGTTCTCTCTCTCTCTCTTGATTATGTTCTTGTGCGATTTCGAAAGTCCACGATAGTCATCTGTCCATTGTAAAGTAAATTTTTCAATCTCAAAAACTTGCCTTGAATAGCTATATTTGATTAATCTAAGATTACCCATTTAGTTAGTTTGGTGGAATCCGAACTTCGCCTAGTTTTTTACAAAAAAAAAAAAAAATAGTTTGGTGGAATCCGAACTTCGCTTACTTTTTTACAAATATTAGATCTATTCTTGAATTTACATGATCCTATTTGATTTTAATTTGATATTGAATATTTTAGTGGTTGGCGGAGTTGAATTTACTGCCTCAAGGAGACTGGTTCGAAGACAAATGAGGTCGTCGTGACGTAATGAGGCCGGGACTGCCGGAGTTTCAACGTCGGAGACGAATACCGCCTAGCAGCGAACGACGGTTAGTTGTGAAATTTTTTATAAAATTTGTGAAATGTGTGAATTGCTGTTGTGAAAAATTTGGTTTGTGAAATATTTGGTTTGTGAAATGTTTGATTAGTGAATTGTTTTGTTATTGAAATGTTTGGTTAGTGAAATATTTTGTTATTGAAATGTTTTGTTAGTGAAATATTTTGTTATTGAAATGTTTGGTTAGTAAAATATTTTGTTATTGAAATGTTTGGTTAGTGAAATGTTTTTTTTTTCCATAATGTCGTGTTAGTGAAATGTTTGGCTAGTGAAATGTAGGTTTGTGAAATGTTTGGTTAGTGAAATGTTGCTTAGTAAAATGTTGGATAGTGAAATGTTTTTTTATTTCCTTTTCTAACAATTTATTTTTCCTTCTCTGACAAATTTTTTTTGTTCAATGTTTGTTGTCTATATATTTATGTGATATATTTTTGGTTCCTTTATGTATACACGTGTTATTTTTTCCACACAGCTCACCGATGTTGATGGTGGACCTGAGAAATGGTATTACAAGCGTGCTTCTGAAAAATAGTTAGCTGCACGTGTTAACATGTATTGTTGTATCGGAGAATTGAAAACCTTGCAGGACGTTCTCAGCAGAGATAATATGCTCGACAGATGGACACAGGGTGTATTTGGTAGGTTTTCGGGGATGCAAGGTGACCAATTGTTTAGTGGGAAGCTTTGCCACTCATTATTATGTCGCGAGATCCATTATCCAGGAGCCAGAGAGGATGAGATATGGTTTGCTGTCGGTGGGCATGCTATAAGGTTTGGGAAGGAGGAGTTCCTGCTATGCACCGATCTGAAGTTTGGACCCCTCCCAGGTGCAATGGTTTCTAAAATCAAGATAGTGTATGATAGTGTTCACGTTAGACTATTTGATGGGTTGCCGACCCTCGTATAGAGGGTTTTGGACAGGTTGAACGAAGAGGGGTTCATGACTGACGATGATGCCATTAAGTTGGCCTATGTATTATTTGTTTCCCATATTTTTCTTGGACGTGAAAAGAGCCGGATTGTTCCACCTTGGTTGTGGGGTTTGGTGGATGACCTTGCAGCGTTTGAGGCTTTCCCTTGGGGAACGTATGTATACAGTTTTACACTGTACTGGCTGGATAAAGCTTTTTATTCTCGAAGTTCTAGTAAGAAGAAGAAAAAGAATAATACTGACGCTGTCAAATCACAACTCTTTGGGTACAACGTTCGTGGATTTGCTTGGGCGCTTCAGGTTTGTAATTCATGAAATTTAAAATAACGACTATTAAATTTTAACATTACACTTCACTAATTTGAATATTAAATTTTGTTTGTCTATATTCGCAGATTTGGACATTGGAGGCTATACCTTGCTTGATGGCTGTTGTTGGGATATCTGATAGTGGCGGATTACCCCGTTGTACAAGGTGGTTTAGCAGGAAGAAACCGACAAGCTTGGATGATGATTTGAACAGTGAAGTATGTTTACAATGGAAGGGGGTTTAGGTAGCCACTCCGATAATGACGAGGAACACGTTGACAATGTAAGTCACAAGGAGCCGTCTGAGGACATCCTTCAGTGGGAGAACTGGTCAAAGGCAACACACGATCGATCCGGTAAAATCAATGACAGGGTTCTTGGTAAAAAGCATACGCAGCGTACAATGGATAATGAACAGGTATTTTTTGACAGTCTTGTATTTAAAATTATGTCGTTAAAATGTTTAACAACTTGTGTTTTTTTTAAATAAGGTTCGATAGGAGGATAGTACTAGGTCGTTTGTTGCAGATATGGTTAAGGAACTACGTGATGAATTATTGGCTTGTGAAGGTCGGACTCGTAGGCTTATATAAGACCTTAGGGACGACCGTCATGCTTTATTTCCTACTGTCCCTCCAGCACCTCATACCCGTATAGGATATGTTGAACCGACTTCGTCAAATATCCGTTCTCCTGCATTGTACGCACAAAGGGAGGTAACATAAGTTTCTATTGTTGTCCAATTTCATGTTCTATTCATTTTGTGTACTTTCTTGGTGCGTAAATAATACATTTTACCACAGGAGTCCAAGGGGGAGACAGCCGTATCAGGTGAAAAGGTAGGTGATGGCTCGGTCATGCAACCTGCAAGAGTAATATTTGAAGATCGTGCTAGTGATGTATGTACTTCTTAGTACATTACAAGGAAGTTAATGTTATTAAATGCTTTGCTTTTAACGTTACTAAATTTTTTACTGCTACATACAGGATCCCATGGTTGACCTTAGTGTTGAAAATGATCCGCAATTACCTAAGGTTGTTTCTCCAACTCCAAACATCGAAAAGTGGATTGCGACAAGCATCTATTTGTATCACATATTACAACATATAGACACGTACTTGACAATACTGCGAGAAAAGTAAATTGCATGCCCTGCGAATTATAATTCTCTAATCATATATCACAGAAATAGCTTATTCGTAAGTGTTGTTATTAGTAATGTGATATAATTAATCACATCTATTTTCTTAATTTTATCATTTTTTTAATTCTAAATTCGCAGGGTGAATTAAGCCATTATTGGAAATGGGATTTCATAAAACGTGGGCAGGTAGAAAATTTTAATTCAGATTCATATGTTTGTCCAGATTCATAGTTAACATACCCGGGGGGAAGGGGAAACATGGAACTCGGCCATGGTGACAAATTGATGAGGTTAGTTTCATTGTTATTTGCAAACCATAAATGCAGATGAACCATTTGATTTGTGAAATTTGGAAAAGTAGAATTGAGTCAACTATGATTTGTGAAATGGATTGAACTTTAATGAGTTGATTTGGGTCGTTTAATACCAGTTTGATTGTAATATGTTTAATACCTGTATTGTAATTACAAATTTTCCCATAAAATATTGAGAGTTTGTGATGGCATAAAATTATTTGTGGTTGTTTGTATTAGAGTGACTATGATCTATGCTCCATTATTGATTGCAGGGTTGGTCTCTGGCTTTTTGCTGCTCATTTTTCTTTCTAATTTATGGTTTGTGGCATTGTTGCATTTGTTAGTTAGAGATTGGTTAGTGGTTTGAGTGTTTCATGTTGGGTTGACAAACTTTGGAAGGCAGCCCTTTATTTTAAGTTACATGTTAATATTCTTAAGAAGATTTTATGGAGACATGAAAAAATTTTAATTGGTGTTTGGTTACTGATTGGCCCGTCTGGTCCAGTTCAAAATATTTTGGTATATATGTCATGGTTTCTTTTAGCATGCTCCTTAGTTCCTTACAATGTTTAGTTTACTTATAAAATATTTTGGACTAAAATAGAGTTTCTTAATGAAACAGTGCCCATTGTCAACATTGCAAGTCCTTCTCTCATGTTGTATTGGCAATTACCATTGGATTTTGTGCAAAATAACATTGCGGAAGAAAATAATTGTCGTTTATGACTCCCTCCAGAAGTATAAAAATCCAAACAACTGCATTTCACAAATAGAGCTGTTAATAAAATTTTTACCATCAATGTTGCAGTGTGGGGGATTCTTCGAAAATACAAGCATTGCTCCCTAGACGGATGATATAAAGGTTGAAGTACTTTCTTTTGACAAACTGCCACAGCAGTCAGAAGGGTAATATATGGAAAATATTCGTGATTTATTATTTCTTTCATATTTGTATACACTTTATAATGAATGTATTGCTTATTTTCAATTACAGGAGCAGCTGTGGTGCTTTCGTTATGAATTACATGGAAAACGTAGTGACATATAAAAAACTAAATTGGGATTTTGGTAAAAAAGATGCCAAAAAAATTTGGGAGTAGATTGCAATGGAAATTTTTGTTTATAGTATATCTGTTGACTGATGTAACAAAGGGATATTTTTTGGGTGAAAACTGTTATATATATGTTTATTAGTTACTGTTTTTGATCTATAGAATTGGTGGATTCAATTTGCACCACTTAAATTGACTTACAATATCTAGAATCTTTAATTGGTGGTATAGAATAAAGTTTTTAAAACCACATAGTAGGGAACTTTTAAACCTCCACAAGTTTTTTGATAGTGTCAACATCGTATGATGTCCTCAACGTCATTAAATTTCTAATTAGTTCAACAATATCTGAAACGATATTCAACTTAAAACTGCACATTTCAATTTGAAGATGCCAAGATTGCTATATTAACATATTACGAATTATCTGACAACTGCTATTGAAATTCAAGGCAATACTACTAAATATATAAGAAATTAAAACTCTAACCTTAATCACAATATCATAACACTAATCAAAGTAAAAGTTTATAAGAGGTTTAAGATAACAAATACACTAATTATCACGATAACGTGAAAATATGCAAGACATAACAGTTTATAATTAGAAACAGAGTTTAATATTGTAAGAATGTCGGATTAAATAAACTTACAAAATAGTTAGAATAAATTCAGAAAATGTTTCAGGAAATCAACAAAGTCCATCCAATCCAAATAGAGGAGCTTCGATCTATTATGCAGTCTTCAGCCAGGAAGTGCTGTAATACTCGTGGCATAGAAAATTAAAGTCTATCCTCGTGGACCTGTGCAAAACAACATATAGACACATGTCAAATGTTAATACAACGAAACATAAGGAAGCTGGCTACGCAATGGACAATAAATTTACAGTCATATTATACCTAGCTACTGCAATAGTGTGTTTACAAGGAAGCTGGTCTAAGTCCCACTGTCGGCAAGAGCACGTCCTTTGTTCAACATCAACCAATCCATCGTGTTCACCATCTTTTACAACAAATCTGGTCATGTTAATAGGATTCACATGGAATGATAAAGACTGATCATACCTCGTCTTACAGTGATTAGAAGCTGAACTTGTAAGATGTGAACTAATTGTTGCCGCCCTCTCACGTCGTTCGTAGAACAATCTCTGAAGCATATCCCTCAAGAACTCCATTGATGCGGTGATTGGCAACCTTCGTGCTCTCTTTATGCAATTATTTAGTGCCTCAGTAATGTTTGTTGACATCATTTGGTACCTTCGACCTGGCATATAAGCACGTGCCCACATATGAACTCCAGCTTCCATTAACAGGCTGTAAGCACTTGGTTTAGAATTTTTAATTTGGATCAATTCTGCATCACAAATGTTAGCTTCGTAGGCATACACGTTGCCACAAAGGTTTAAGATATCCTGATGTCCCCTACAGTGCTTCTTGATGTTCTGCTTAAGATGATAAATACAAATCCCGTGAGGGACACCAGGGTAGACGGACTCCATTGCCTTTGAAATGCTTTTATGTTGATTGGAGACAATGACCAATTCATTAGGAACACCAAATGTCTCCCACATTTGTCTCAAAAACAATGTCCAGCCATCTTCAGACTCACCGTCCCCAACTCCAAATGTTAATTGGTAGACCATTTCATCTCTGTCCATGCATGTAGCAACGTAGATAACTCTGGTAAATGCACCCTTCAGATGGGTAGCATCTATGGCTATGACTGGTTGTATTACTGACTGAAATCCCTAGATACAAGGGCCCAGTGCTAATAATGAATACAAGAATTGATTGTTTAAGTGCGTATGAATCATTGTCACGGTACCTGATATGCCCAACACACCCACATTAGCAACCAAAAAAAAAAATCAAAATTGCTATCACGGCACTTAGGTTTGACATTCTGAGCATATGAAAATATGATGGAAGGAGCTAGTACGAATCCTCCGGGCTACCATACAGAACCTTCTCAGCATGCTTTTTGGCCCGCTAAGCCTTACTGTACATTAGATGAACATCATGTTGCTCCTTCATCTTTGAAATTATGTCAATTGGTCGAATGACACGACTTTTGGTGTTAACTTTTGGTGCAAACATCTCCCAAAGACACTGGAACTGACACACCGCCAGTGTGAATCATAAACATCCAATGTACATGTGTGAACACCGGTAAATTTCTTCACATGCCAAATCGAGCAACTTTACGTATCACTCGGAGGACAAACGTACAGTTAATGTCCCTGCACCCTGCCTCAAATCGTTTATTCGTTGACTGTCGTATGTAAAATTGAACTTCTCATAGAGAGCAAATTTACCCAACTCTAACTTCATTTTTTTCTTACTTTCAAAAATCTGCCCTGTAAACAAAGGCAAATCTACTGAAGTAAAAGCTCCAATGCATGTTGGTTGAATCGAATACTGATCTGCTCTTGGCAAAACCTACCGAGACTGGACACCATTAACAACAGGATGATACTGAGGAGCTGCTGTTGCGGAAGACCAACTTGCAGATGCACCAACTGGATAACCACCTGCACCTGCTCCAACTGGTTGACTGTTTATGTTGTCCTGGCCTCCGCCATACTCATCAGAAAAATGCTCGACGCTGTTAGTAGTGGTGGTTAACAAAGAAATCTCATCATCACCAGATGAATTAGAATGATTACCATCTTCAATTTTTTTATCCTCATCCATAATGACCAGTGTAAACTCGTGATCTCTATCTAATACGGGAGGATTGATTCTGAATGTCGGTTACATCCGTCAGCAACTGAAAACTAAGTTCCAAACGAAGGAGGACATGCTAGAGGGGAAGCTCGTAGTATCGGTGCAAGTGCCATAATAGAATCTCTAACATTGTTGTCCACCTTTTCCACAAGATCTATATATACCTTCGGAATATATAGTGCATCAAGCAACAAAAATGTAACATTATCATCGCCCAGAATTTGTAACTTTCTTAGGTGATGAGTCTAAGCGACCGTACTGATGCTTATGTTATACCGTGTACTGTTAATGTTAAACTTTCGATATGTTAAATCAACCAACCCTGTAAATTTCAACCGTTTAGAAACCAGTACCCCAACCGGTGAACCACTAACATAATCTAGACCATCCCATTGTCCATTATAGTTGAGTAGAAGCCTACGGGTATTCATTTCCTGAAATAAGAGACAAATATTTAGAAGATGTAACATTTCATAAAAACATTAATAAAAGTGAATTTTACTGATAATGTTTCAGTCCAAACATTTTAGTAACAACATTTCACTGAAAACAATTACACTTTAAATATTTCACGAATAAATATTTCACTAACATACATTTTACTAACATATATTTCACTAACCTACATTTCACTAATCTACATTCAACTAACTAACATTTCACTAACCTACATTTAACTAACCTATATTTCACTAACCAATATTTTACTAACAAACATTTCACTAATTAATATTATTACCAAACGTTTCACTAACCTACATTTCACTAATAAATATTTTATTAACTAACGTTTCACTAATTAACTTTTTACTAACATATTTCATAGCTATTAAAATTTCACAACAATAAACCCTAATATCACCCAAATTCTTTCAACCACAAATCAAATAGATTATACGAATAAAATATAAAAAATAAAAAACTTAAAAAATCTATAAAATACATTCTAAATAAAATACAAAAAATTCCATAAAATTACCTCCAAGTTTTGATTTTATTGATATAATAGAGTTGGTAAAGACAAGATGGTGGATGTTTGAAAAATAAAGGTGTGCAACTAATTTTAATGAAAAAGAAAAAAAAAGAAGTGACAAAATAAAAAGAAAAAGCTGCTGCCATAGAAAGAAAAAATATATAAAAAAGGGATTAAAATCGGTGCAAGGAAGGAAGTAAAAAGTGTTTTTGTTTTAATGTGTAAAATAGGTTTTTCAGTAATTTTTAATGATTTTTTTTGTAATTTTCAATTTATCGGGGTTTTTTTTTGTAATTATCCAGTCAGTGGGTGGTTGAGGGTTTTTATATTATTTATTTTTTCCAAATTAGCTAAAAACGAATATTATTTCATATGTGGCTAAAAACAATTTGGTCAATAAATTTTAGGCCATTTTTAACAATTTTCATATATTTATTATATATTATATTATATATATGGTTGTAAGTCTGGATCCATGTGAAACCAAGCTTCTTCTGCCAAAACAAAAAACTATCAAATTACAAAATAAAAAATCTTCTCTTTCTCTCCTCAGATTCCCTCTAACCTCTAACCAGTTATATTTTTATGGTGACAGTCTGACAGACGGTGTGAGAGGAAAATTATCTTCAGTTAGTGAAAATAAAAAGTATTTGGAGTTTCATTTTTTAGATTATGGTTGTTGTTGTGATGTTTTTTAAACTTGTTTTCTCATGAAATTTTGTTTGATTCGAAGGAAAATATCAAGAAGAACATTGACTCCTAGTGATTATTTACAACTGGAATGGAATGGGAGGTGTTGGAAAGAAAATTTGAAGGTACGCCAAAGTTGATATTTAAGGTTGATTTAGATGATGAATCCAAAATTATTCTCGGTGGTTGGTTTGGGTTTTGTGTTTAGGGGTTAGGTTGATTTGTTGTTGGTTTTGTTTTCTTTTTGTCATGAAATTTTGTGGTTTGTTGTTGGTTTTTTTTAGGGCAAATTACACTAACATTCTTTTTATATATCATTTTTTACACTCACTGGTAACTTTTGCCTTTATTATACAAACATCCCTAAAATTTCATTGACCAAACCGTTGAATGACAAAGAAGTTAACGGCTTGGTACTGTAGAAAGGGCAAATTCGTCTTTTTATCCTTAAATTAATTAAAACAATTAAAAAATCATTAAAAAAATTATTTTAATTAAAATCAATTTAACTATTCATCATATTCTTCAATTAAATTCCTAATAACAACCAAATTTATATTTTTTCAATTATTCATCATCTTCTTCAATAAAAATTGAAGAACAAAAAAAAAAAAAAATATTCTTCTTTTTCTTCTACTTCTTCTTCTCCTCCTCCTACTCCTCCTCTAAAAATTCGAATTTTATTCTCTTCTCCAAACAAATCAACTTCATATTCTTCTCCAAACCTCCTTCTTTTTCTTCTACTTCTTCTTCTTCTTCTCCTCCTCCTTTTTCTCCTCTAAAAATTCGAATTTTATTTTTTCTTCTCCAAATCTTCTTATTCTTCTTCTTCTTCTTCAATAAACCCTAAAATTCAAATCCAAAAATTCAAATTTTATTTTTTTCTTCTCAAAATAATTTCTCTTCAATAACTTCTTCTTTTTCTTCTTCTTACCCAAAAATACAAACCCAAAAGTTAAAAATTCGATTTTTTTTTCTACTCCAAACAAATCCTCTTCAACAAACCCAAAAATATAAACCCAAGAATCCAAAAATTCGAATTAGATGTTTGGATTAAAAAAATAATTTAAAGAAGATGTATGGATTAAAAAAAAACAAAAGTTTGCTTGAAGAAGAAAATGTGTGGTTGGAGAAAAATGAAAAAGAAGAAGAAGAAAAATTTGGGCATTTAAAAAAAAACATCTAGATTTAAATTTGTTTGGGTTTGTTTGGTTAAAGAATGAATTTGTATTGTGGTTGAAGAAAAAATCTTAGTATTTAGGGGAAAAAATCTTGGATTTGGATTTGTTTGGATTTTTTGGTTGAAGAATGAATTTGTTTGGTTTAAGAAAATTTTAAAAGATGATGATGATGATAATAATAATGATATAGGTTTGTGATTTGGAAAGGCAAAAAAAAAAAAAAAAATCTAAATTTAGTTGTTATTAGAAATTTAATTGAAGAAAATGATGAATAGTTAAATTGATTTTAATTAAAATAATTTTTTAATTGTTTTAATTAATTTAAGGAAAAAAAGACGAATTTACCCTTGCTATAGTACCAATTCGTTAACTTCTCCATCAGTCAACGGTTTGGTCAATGAAATTTAGGGGATGTTTGTACAATAAAGGCAAAGGTTGCCAGCAAGTGTAAAAAATGATATATAAAGGGTGTTAGTGTAATTTGCCCTTTTTTGTAATATATTATAATTAAATCTCTATGCTGTAGTAGAAAGATGGATAAGCATTAAAGAGAAGGTTGTTTCTCATTACATATCTGACCCTACTTTCGATAAGCATAAGATTTTTTGCATTCGAATTTCTAGGAATTACTATTACTATAACTAATGAACCAAGCTTATGGGCTGTTATTTGGTATTATGTCTTAAAACCCTAAAACCTCTTCTCTCTGTAAACTTTTTGTTGTATTGTAATGCTCTCTACTTTGTCCACTCTTCTCGCCATAAAATTTCGCTTGTGTTTTTAATTGATTTTTCAAGTGTTTGTTTTCTTTCTGTTTCATGAATAATGATAAACTTTATCTTTTTGGCGATAAGTTATCCACGATAGTCACTGCAAGGTTGTCTTTCTTTGCTTTTTTTTTTTTTTTTACTGCTTGTTTGATTTACCATCACTAATATTTCCCCTCAAGCTCAACGGTGAGGCACTCACAGTGAGCTTGTTTCTCAAATACTGAAATCTGGTTTTACTCGATCATTTACGCATTGCATGGTTGCTTACATGATAGAATTAGATGAATTGGTCTACCTGGTGTTATGCCTTTTTATACCCGCAAGTATACGGGATCAGCACAAGTAATACAGAATGAGTAAATTATCGTCTTCACAGGGATATTTAGGTATTGAATGCTAAAATTAACTAAGCCTATATGTATTTAGAAAAACCAGAACGTTTGTAAGAAGAAAATTAAAGATGAAATACATAAACATAAAAACAATACAAATGACCAATATGAGAGATTAGCTAGGGTAATTGAATTCACTTAATCCATCCAATTGAATTTCATGAAAGCACATTATTGAGATTTAATTATTATTGTTGATGATCGTGTTTATCTAATTTAACCAACATATTCTCTCGAATTATGTCGGAGTTATTATTACACATCAATATCTATCTCTCGATGATTATCGCATGCATAACAATTTATTAAGCATCATAAACACATATAACGATCACTCAAGTAAATAAGCATATCTCTATCTAATTCTACTTATGGTGGACATTACATTGAGCACATTGTGCGCGTCACCTCTCAGTCCATAACACACAACCATAATATCAATTAAATGCAGGCCATTACATTCAAAAGCATTAAGATTAATAACATCATTCAACAAATAATAATCAATCACAATAAATTAAATAATCAATTCATTCAACTTTCAAGAAAAAGGATCCATCAAAACCCTAATTTACAAGTTTAAGTCATAATTAAGAAATTACAACTAAACATGTTTATCAACTCTTGTCCTCTTCCAATTGTGACTTCTTCTAACTTTCACTTTCTCAAAAATCCAAGCTTGGTGTTGACAAGATGACTCAAGGATCGAATCTGCACCCTCTTGTCTCCAAGATGATCTTCTTCTCCCCCATTGTCTCTCATTTTCGCTCTTGTTCTCCTCTTGGTCGAGTTCTCTAAGTCCCAGCCAAACTTAATTTTGTTTTTCATGTTCTTCCTTTTATACTCGAGCTGATTAGGGCAATTTTTAGTTTTCCCGCTACTTGCGCAAGTCGCGAGTGCCTCGGTCTGTTTATGGAATTATAACACCGCGACTTGCACAACTTGTGACCCAAGTCGCGGGTCAAGAAGCAAGTCTATGTACTGATGCGAAAATCAGCATAACTTCCTCTAGAAAACTCGGAATCACGAACCATAAAATTTTTCAGAAGGTAGACATCTAGACCTTTCCAGAAATATAAGGCTCGTAACCCAGTTTATTCTGTGGAATTTATGACGGCCTCCGAAACATGACAGCTATGCACTAATAATTCTTCAAATCTTCGATTTAATCCACCAAAGCTCTTCAATTAAGCACAAAACCTTTTTACCTGCACACTTAAAGTAAAACATCAAAAACAACTGATAATTACCCGGAAACGACACAAAATCAACGTTCTGTGTGATGGCATTGATAAGTTCAAAAAAAGTGCCAAATCGTTGAAGAAACGATCGATATCTAGTTGCTTGTTGCTATTGAAATTCCTAATTAAAGAATCACTGTGTATGTCTGGTTTCTGTACTGTACACAATGCATTTTAATACAGTAAGATAATATTTATTTCCTATCTTGAATCACTTTTAAGTCACATAATTCGAATAATAAAAATCATATATATTATTTCACAGCATAATAATACAACATAAATCGTGAATTGAATACTAATTACATTTTCTTAAAACTTTTATTTGAATATTTAATAAATATACATAGGTAAAAAATAGGAAATTTTGTAACAACAAAATTAATCTGTTGCGATATTTGTTCACGCACTGATCAGGTCGCGTCTTTACTCAAATCACGAACTAATTTATTGGCGACTTACTAAATTCTGCGATCTGATTAGTTTGTGGCCACATAACATCATTCCCTCATCTGATAACATCGTTTAAACAATCGTTCGCGAACTCCTTTTTGAAGGGAGAAAAATTTGTTTATGTGCTTATTTTTGATATGCTATTTTACATTATACTTAATTGGACAATTTCGACTAGGTTTGGGGAAAGTAGATTAAAAATTTGCTTTGTAGTGTAATAATGCCATATGTTCTTGAAACAATGTGATTTTGTCAAAATTAGCAACATTCACATGATTTTTTCCAATTATTAGAAGTTAGTTCGATATCTTAGAAATCATACTGAGTAAGGAAATTATATTCTGCATGTTTTGAACTTTAGGTAGAAACAATGTGTTTGGGATTCTTGGATAAATAGTGGAGACCACCCTTGTGAGTTATTGAGCCTTTTAACGTTATTTCTGAGAGGGTTTATTGTTTTTCACTCTATACACTCTTCATATTTATTTTTTGAAATAGATCGATCTCTATAAAATTTGTTTTGGATTCTATGAACTGCCATAACTGAATAAATTACATGCTTGCTATGTTAGTGAATTGAATGATTTGTAAGAAGTGATTTAGGTTATGTGTGTTTGAACCATGAAAAGGCCAAATTCCGTCCTATTTGTATGCTCTACAACCCCATTTGAAGCCAAACACGAATAAATTTTTTCTTTCATCAACATGTTTTCCACACCCCAAATCACCGTATATATATAAAAAAAAGCCATACCTTATAGTTTAGGATCACATTGAGTAGATTTAAAACTAAAAAATCTCGAAAAACACGAAAGAAACTCTTCAATGATAAAAAATAAAATAAAAATAAAGGCATCCTTCAAAATTGAGAAAAATAGTGAATAAATAAATGGGGGAATTGCAATAACTACCCGTGGATATATGTGTAATTGCACTAAATTCTAAAAAAAATATGAAAATTACAATAACTTTCCTTTGACCAATTGAAGGACCATTGTGCATCTTTTAAAACTCATGGAAATGGTACATTGTCTGTTTTACCCTTTGAGTACTTTTTGGTTGATGTGAGATGATGTGGCTAGTGTTTGACAATTGATATGGTGGTTAATATTTTATCAGTTTGACCATTCCACCCTTAATGAAATTCAATTTGTTTTCACAAAAACAAAACTTAAAAAAAGAAGGACCAGATGAGATTTGGTTCATTAGATGGGATAAAAATATCTCCATCCAATGGACCAGATCTGTAACATCCCGGATTTTGGATAATTAATGTTATATATATGTGAAAATAAATTTTACTATTTGAGGGGATGAAAATGTAATTAAATGTATGTTTATTTTTATGAAATCCAGCGGACCAGATTGAATGGTTGAAAATTGATGTATGAAAAATTGAAAACTGAACCAGAGAGCATCGCGACCTGGTCATCGCGACTACAGGTCGCGATGGCTCGCTCGCGGTGGAAAACGCGATTTCTGGCAGTGAGCATCGCGACTAGTCACCGCGACCACAGGTCGCGATGAACTGCTCGCGATGAAAACGTCGAATTTGGGCAGTGAGCAACGCGAGCTCCAGCGCGACCAAGGCGCGCTCGCGATGAAGGCGGTGCGAATGGTCCAGTGAGCACCGCGACCTGGTGGTGCGACCACAGGTCGCGACGACGGTCGCGGTAGCAAAAAAAAATATAAAAAAAAAAGAAGAAGCTTCTCGCAGAAGCGAAAAAAAAAAACAGCAGAGAGAAGAGAAGGAGAGACAGCGACCGAGAAAAGAAAAGAAAGAAGAAAAGAAAGAAAAGAAGAAGAAGAAGAAGAAGAAGAAGAAAGAAAAAGAAAGAAGAAAGAAAGGAAAGGAGAAAAGGAAGAAGAAAGTGGAAAGGAAAAGTGAAGAGAAAAAAAAGAAAGGGAAGGAAAAGAAAATCGTAGAACCGCAGATTGTCGAACGAAAACAAGGATTCCAGGTTGGCGTACACACGATTTCGAACTTATTTTGATAAAAAGTTTTGATTTCGTATGTTATGAACTTATTTTTACTAAATGTTTTGATTTAGTTTCTTTAGAAACATAGTTATGAATTTTGTATGTATATTTGTATGGATTTGTGTATATATATATTTGTGTTTTGTGTAATTTGTTGGATTATTGATGCAATATTTTACTCTTGTGAACAGTTGAAGAAAAACGTGTGTTTTCAAAATGCGATTTCAAATTTTTGTATGATTTTCCTATTTCTGGATTGTGGTTTCAAATGATATTCGTTGATTTATGAAAACAAAGAATCGTTTTGTTATGATATTTTGAAAGGCCCTGATATATGTATAGGGATATTTGGGATATAGGAGATTGGCATGTCAATTGGGTGAATTGATAGCAGTACTGCACCGTATTGTCTCTGATTATTGATTTCGGATACCATTTCCTCGTGAAATGGAAAACCGACTGTTTACCACGGATACCATTTCCTCGTGGAATGGGAAACCGACTGTGAGAATACCCGGATACCATTTCCTTGTGAAATGGGAAACCGACTGTTTATATAGGGATACCATTTCACATGAAATGGGAAACCCGACTGTAAAACCCGTAATCCAGTCCTGTACACCCTGTTATGTGTATCACGGGCCAATGTGAAAATTTATGAATAGAAATGAATAGAAATGTCATGGAAAAACAAAGGAAAGATATGAAACTGAATTACCAGAAAGTTTTGAATTACGGTTTGTTTATTTAATTTTAGTAACTGTAAAGATTTGTTATAGTTCGTTTTACTTTCGAAATTTACTGGTTTAAGATTTATTATTTGTATGTATCTATATTATATTACTGTTTATTTTTAAGTGTACACCCACTAGGCAGTGTTGCTTAGCGCGTTAGTTTGTTTCTAACGCGTAGGTACCAGAGAGACTGAAGAGGCCAAAGATTGAAGAGGAGTTCCCTGCAGCCTGAAGTGGAGGGTCGCATTTTTGGGTAGATATTTATGTTCATGTATAATACGATTGTGATGCATGCATATTCAGAAAGTCTGTAAATATGTTTTGTGATTATGGTCTGTAATTAATTATTTATGATTTCTGTTTTTCGTTTTCCAAATGTTTGGAAATATTGAATTGATTTCTAATCTGTTTTGGAAGTCGCACTAAACGGCAGAGTGCGCAATTGTTTGAAACAGATATTGAAGTGTTGTTGAGATTTGTTTTTGAATTGATTTGTTGAAAAACAGGTTTTGGAAAGTCCGAAAAACAAACGGTACTCTGCCGAATTTTTGTAAACAGTTTGTATTCGATGGGCTCACTTGAAATGATTTTTAAATTATATATTTTATGGTTTTCAGTTATAAACAGAAATAAGAAAGTTTTGAAAACCCGGTAGCGCTCCCTGGGTCGATCCGGCCAGGTCGGGTCAGGGGGTGTTACATTTAAGTGGTATCAGAGCGCGGTTTAGGCGTTTCTGGACCAAAGAGTCTGTATATGCATGCATTGTCTAAAGCTACCCATAGGAATGTGTGACTCTAATCTGCAGACCTCTCTTCTGTCTGATATAGGATAAAGAAATGGAAGGAAGTGGTGATAGACCTGAGAGTCCCGCCAGCGTGGCTGGGGGAGCATCTAGGGAATCAGTTAGCCCGAGAGTGGCAGATCCTGTGCAGCCAGCGTTTATGCAGCAGATGGCTGAGTTCTTCCAGAATGTGGCCAGAGCAGCGCCACGAAGATCAGCCATAGAGCGGCTGGCTAAACACAGACCCACTGATTTCCATGGTAGGAAGGATGAGGATGCGTCTGCTGCAGAGTATTGGTTTGAGAGGACGAATAGAATATTGGAGCAGATGCACTGCACACCTGAAGAGAGACTGGAGTGTGCAGTATCCTTATTGCAGGAGGATGCCTACCAGTGGTGGACCTCCATTATACAGACAGTGCGACCAGAGGACAGAACGTGGGACTTCTTTTAGAAGGAGTTCCGGAGAAAATATATTGGTCGCATCTATTTGGATAATTTGAAGAGGGAGTTTACCAACCTGAAACAAAGACAGATGACAGTGACTGAATATGAGAGGGAGTTTCTCAGGTTGAGCAAATATGCGAAAGAGATGATGGCGACAGAGGCGGACAAATGTAGGAGGTTTGAAGATGGATTGAACGATTATATCCGCCTACAGGTTGTGTAACATTCTGAATATCTAAGTAATTGAATTGATTTGAATACATAATTAGACTGTGGATTAATTGAGGAAATGTTACAGGTGGCTGCTTTTGAATTTGACGATTTTACCAGACTTGTCTCGGCAGCTCTGAATGTAGAGAGAATTAAGAAGGAAGAGCAGGCCAGAAGAGACAGAGGGCAGCAAAGAAGAGGGGCAGGGCCATCCAGCTCATATCAGCCCCAGAGTAAGAAATTGAAAGGACAGCAGCCTAGTGGTCCAGTGCAGTCACAGAGGCCTGTACCTACAGCTAGGCCTGGACAGTCTGCAACTTCTGTAGCCAGTACCCCTAGGAGTGCAGGTAGAGGACCAGCCCCTGCCTTGTGTGAACATTGTGGACGAAGACATCCTGGTGAATGCTGGAGAGTTACAGGAGCTTGCAACAGGTGTGGAGCTCGTGATCATTTTTACAGGGATTGTCCGAGAAATCAGTTTACCCCTATTCAACAACCAGAGAGATTTACCCCTACTACTCCCAGAGGTAGGAGGCCCAGTCAGGCAGGACCTGAAGGTGGTAGCCAAAGAGGGGCGTCAGAATCAGTGGCAAGACCTGATAGTCGAGCTCCTGCACGAGTTTATGGTGTTAGAGCTCAGGAAGACAGGGATGCACCTGACGTGATAGCTGGTATTATTTCTATTTTTGATACTCCAGCTATTGCATTGATAGATCCTGGTTCCACCCATTCATACATATGTGATGCTATGCTGAAACACCGAAACCTGGAAACTGAACCTACTGAATATGATGTGTTAGTCAGTAATCCGATAGGTCAGAGTGTAGTTGTCAACCGTATATACAGAAATTGTCCGATTCGGATACAAGAGTGTGAATTTCCTGGAGATTTAATGGAGTTGCCATTCCATGAGTTTGATGTGATACTAGGTATGGATTGGTTAACTCGGCATAGAGTAGTGATCGATTGTGAACTGAAGCGAGTGACCCTCAGAACAGTAGATGGTGCAGAAATCACAATGGTTGGTGAAAGGAGGGATTTCCTCTCCAATGTCATTTCAGCCACCGCAGCCTGTAAATTGATCAGAAAGGGGTGTGAAGCATATTTGGCACAGGTGGTTGATTCCAGAAAGGTTAATGCTGAAATCCAGAATATACCCACTGTATGTGACTTTGCAGATGTGTTTCCAGAGGAGCTTCCTGGTTTGCCACGTCAGAGAGAAGTGGAGTTTGTGATTGATGTGGTACCAGGTACGTCTCCAGTATTGATAGCACCCTACAGAATGGCCCCAGCAGAACTGAAAGAACTGAAGATACAGTTACAAGAATTGCTGGATAAGGGTTTCATCAGACCCAATGTATCCCCTTGGGGAGCCCCAGTCCTGTTTGTGAAGAAGAAGGATGGGTCCCTGAGATTATGCATCGATTATAGGCAGCTGAATAAACTTACTGTCAAAAACAAGTATCCATTGCCGAGAATCGATGACTTGTTTGACCAACTGAGAGGAGCCTGTGTCTTCTCAAAGATAGATCTGAGATCAGGTTATCATCAGTTGAGGATAAAAGAGTCAGATATTCCGAAAACTGCATTCAGAACCAGGTATGGACACTATGAATTTGTAGTGATGCCATTTGGGCTGACTAATGCACCTGTAGCCTTTATGGATCTGATGAACAGAATCTTCCGACCATACTTGGATCAGTTTGTAGTAGTCTTTATCGATGATATCCTGGTGTACTCACAGACGACAGAAGACCATGACAGGCACCTCAGAGTAGTACTGCAAATTCTGAAGGAAAAGCAACTGTATGGTAAACTGAGCAAATGTGAGTTCTGGTTGCCTGAGATTGCATTTCTGGGTCACATTGTATCAACAGAGGGTATAAAGGCAGATCCGAAAAAGATTGAAGCAATAGTGGAATGGAAGCCTCCCAGAAATGTTACAGAAGTCAGAAGTTTCCTAGGCTTGGCAGGTTATTACCGACGGTTTGTGAAGGGGTTTTCCTCCATAGCAAGTCCGTTGACCAAGCTACTGCATAAGAATGTCAGATTTGAGTGGACTGACAGATGCCAGGCAGCTTTTGACAGATTGAAGGCAATGCTTGTTGAGGCTCCAGTTCTGATTCAGCCTGTTTCAGGTAAAGACTTTGTGATCTTTAGTGATGCCTCACACCAGAGTTTAGGTTGTGTATTGATGCAGGAAGGCAAGGTGGTTGCATATGCGTCTAGACAGCTGAAAAATCATGAGCAGAACTATCCGATTCATGATTTGGAGCTTGCAGCCATAGTCTTCGCTTTAAAAATCTGGAGGCATTATTTGTATGGTGAGAAATGTTATATATATACAGATCACAAGAGTCTGAAATATCTGCCTACCCAGAGAGAGCTTAATCTGAGACAGAGGCGATGGATGGAGTTGATTAAAGACTATGACTGTGTAATCGACTACCATCCAGGAAAGATGAATGTAGTCGCAGATGCCCTGAGTAGAAAAGCATTGTTTGCTCTGAAGGCTATGAATGTGCAATTGCAGCTGAATTCAGATAATGCAGTAGTAGCTGAATTGATATGCAGACCTAGTTTGATTCAGCAGATTGCAGATAAACAGAAACATGATGCTAAAATTCAGATGATATGTGAACAGATCCCAGAAGGGAAGCATCCGGACTTCTCGATCAGAGCTGATGGTATTGTGTGTTTCAGAGACAGGATTTGTATTCCAGAAAATGAAGAAATGAGAAAGATAATCCTGACAGAGGCACACAGTAGTTCGTATGCGATGCACCCAGGTAGCACAAAAATGTACAGAGACTTGAAAACTCAGTATTGGTGGTCTGGTATGAAAAAGGATGTGGTGGAATTTGTGAATAGATGCATGACCTGTCAACAGGTGAAAGCTGAACACCAGGTTCCATCAGGATTGTTACAACCAATAGCAATACCTGAATGGAAATGAGATCGTGTTACTATGGACTTTGTCACTAGATTGCCACTCACCCGGAGTAAGCACGATGCAGTATGGGTTATAGTGGATCGATTGACGAAGTCAGCACATTTTCTACCTGTCAGAACTGACTACTCCCTGGATCGACTGGCAGAATTGTATATCAGAGAAATAGTCAGATTGCATGGAGTGCCTGTATCCATAATATCAGATAGAGATCCGAGGTTTACATCCAGATTCTGGAAGAAGTTTCAAGAAGCCTTGGGTACTCGACTGAGTTTCAGTACAGCCTTCCATCCGCAGACAGACGGACAATCAGAGAGGGTAATTCAGGTGCTTGAAGATATGCTCAGGAGTTGTGTAATTGACTTTGAAGGAAGTTGGGCGGATCATCTTCCATTGATTGAATTCGCCTACAACAACAGTTACCAGTCGAGCATAGCTATGGCACCGTATGAGGCACTGTATGGAAGGAAATGCAGGACTCCAGTATGCTGGACAGAGTTAGGAGAGGACAGGTTAGTAGGCCCAGATTTGATCAGACAAACTGAGGAGAAGGTGAAGATTATCAAAGATAGATTGAAAGTTGCTTCTGACCGACAGAAATCATACGCAGATTTGAAAAGAAAAGAGGTAGAATATGAAGTCGGTGAGAAAGTGTTTCTAAAAGTATCTCCGTGGAAGAAAGTGCTCAGATTTGGCAGAAAAGGTAAGTTGAGTCCTAGGTTTATTGGGCCATACGAAATCATTGAACGTGTGGGACCAGTAGCCTATAGACTAGCTTTACCTCCAGAATTACAAAAGATCCATAATATGTTCCATGTATCGATGCTGAGGAGATACAGATCCGATCCTTCCCACAGAGTTCAGGCCGAAAGTATTGAGATCCGACCAGACCTGACATATGAAGAGGAACCAGTGCAGATTCTTGACCGGGAAATCAAAGAGCTAAGAAATAAAAGAGTGCCACTGGTGAAAGTCCTCTGGAGGAACCATAAAGTAGAAGAGGCTACCTGGGAGAGCGAAGAAACGATGCGACAGCAATATCCCCAACTGTTTCATTGAGGTAAATTTTGAGGACGAAATTTCTTAAGAGGGGGAGAACTGTAACATCCCGGATTTTGGGTAATTAATGTTATATATATGTGAAAATAAATTTTACTATTTGAGGGGGTGAAAATGTAATTAAATGTAATTAAATTTTATTTTTATGATATCCAGCGGACCAGATTGAATGGTTGAAAATTGATGTATGAAAAATTGAAAACTGAACCAGAGAGCATCGTGACCTGGTCACCGCGACCACAGGTCGCGATGGCTCGCTCGCGGTGGAAAACGCGATTTCTGGCAGTGAGCATCGCGACCAGTCACCGCGACCACAGGTCGCGATGAACTGCTCGCGATGAAAACGTCGAATTCGGGCAGTGAGCAACGCGAGCTCCAGCGCGACCAAGGCGCGCTCGCGATGAAGGCGGTGCGAATGGTCCAGTGAGCACCGCGACCTGGTGGCGCGACCACAGGTCGCGACGACGGTCGCGGTAGCGAAAAAAATATATAAAAAAAAAGAAGAAGCTTCTAGCAGAAGCGAAAAAAAAAAACAGCAGAGAGAAGAGAAGGAGAGACAGCGACCGAGAAAAGAAAAGAAAGAAGAAAAGAAAGAAAAGAAGAAGAAGAAGAAGAAGAAGAAGAAGAAAGAAAAAGAAAGAAGAAAGAAAGGAAAGGAGAAAAGGAAGAAGAAAGTGGAAAGGAAAAGTGAAGAGAAAAAAAAGAAAGGGAAGGAAAAGAAAATCGTAGAACCGCGGATTGTCGAAAGAAAACAAGGATTCCAGATTCCAGGTTGGCGTACACACGATTTCGAACTTATTTTGATAAAAAGTTTTGATTTCGTATGTTATGAACTTATTTTTACTAAATGTTTTGATTTAATTTGTTTAGAAACATAGTTATGAATTTTGTATGTATATTTGTATGGATTTGTGTATATATATATTTGTGTTTTGTGTAATTTGTTGGATTATTGATGCAATATTTTACTCTTGTGAACAGTTGAAGAAAAACGTGTGTTTTCAAAATGCGATTTCAAATTTTTGTATGATTTTCCTATTTCTGGATTGTGGTTTCAAATGATATTCGTTGATTTATGAAAACAAAGAATCGTTTTGTTATGATATTTTGAAAGGCCCTGATATATGTATAGGGATATTTGGGATATAGGAGATTGGCATGTCAATTGGGTGAATTGATAGCAGTACTGCACCGTATTGTCTCTGATTATTGATTTCGGATACCATTTCCTCGTGAAATGGAAAACCGACTGTTTACCACGGATACCATTTCCTCGTGGAATGGGAAACCGACTGTGAGAATACCCGGATACCATTTCCTTGTGAAATGGGAAACCGACTGTTTATATAGGGATACCATTTCACATGAAATGGGAAACCCGACTGTAAAACCCGTAATCCAGTCCTGTACACCCTGTTATGTGTATCACGGGCCAATGTGAAAATTTATGAATAGAAATGAATAGAAATGTCATGGAAAAACAAAGGAAAGATATGAAACTGAATTACCAGAAAGTTTTGAATTACGGTTTGTTTATTTAATTTTAGTAACTGTAAAGATTTGTTATAGTTCGTTTTACTTTCGAAATTTACTGGTTTAAGATTTATTATTTGTATGTATCTATATTATATTACTGTTTATTTTTAAGTGTACACCCACTAGGCAGTGTTGCTTAGCGCGTTAGTTTGTGTCTAACGCGTAGGTACCAGAGAGACTGAAGAGGCCAAAGATTGAAGAGGAGTTCCCTGCAGCCTGAAGTGGAGGGTCGCATTTTTGGGTAGATATTTATGTTCATGTATAATACGATTGTGATGCATGCATATTCAGAAAGTCTGTAAATATGTTTTGTGATTATGGTCTGTAATTAATTATTTATGATTTCTGTTTTTCGTTTTCAAAATGTTTGGAAATATTGAATTGATTTCTAATCTGTTTTGGAAGTCGCATTAAACGGCAGAGTGCGCAATTATTTGAAACAGATATTGAAGTGTTGTTGAGATTTGTTTTTGAATTGATTTGTTGAAAAACAGGTTTTGGAAAGTCCGAAAAACAAACGGTACTCTGCCGAATTTTTGTAAAAAGTTTGTATTCGATGGGCTCACTTGAAATGATTTTTAAATTATATATTTTATGGTTTTCAGTTATAAACAGAAATAAGAAAGTTTTGAAAACCCGGTAGCGCTCCCTGGGTCGATCCGGCCAGGTCGGGTCAGGGGGTGTTACAAGATCTGGTCCATTGCCAAAAAAAAAAAAAAATTTAAAAATGATGGTTCTAGATTTCTGGAACCATTGCTGGTTTTTTTTTCCTCGTCCACATTTGGTCCATTGTTCTCTCTACTGGGTTTTTTTTCCAGATTTTCTTCCCTTCTCTTCTTCTTCTTTTTTTTTTTTTGCAGATTGAATCGCTCTATCGCTGCTCTCCATCGACGATGGAGCGGCGCTCCATTTGCAGGTGGAACAGATCTGCTCCACCTCTGCATTTTTTTGTGTGGTTGTGGTTGACTGGTTGTGATGTTTATTTTTGGGTTTGGATGTGCTGTGGTTTTAATTGTTTATGGGTGGATTGGTTGATGGTTGAGGGTTGATTGGGGAAGATGAGAAAAAAAAAATATGGATTTGTTTTGATGAAAAATGATGAAAAAAATATTCTGGAATTATTGTCGAAGAAGAAGAAGATGAAAAATTTTTGATGAAAAAATATTCTAGAATTATTGTTAAAGAAGAAGAAGATGAAAAATGATGAAAAAAATAATAATAATCTAGAATTCACGCCAATTAATGAAGCCAAATGAGCGCCACCATACCTGATGGAATTTTTTCTGAATGATTTGAACACTGAGTTGATATTTCAAGTTTTGAATTTTACATTTTATTCATTTTATGTCTCAGTAATGTATAAAGACATAACTACCCTTCCCACCTTACTAACAAACATTACTTAAACGGTGTATAACGGTTAGTCAATTGGTCAAAGATGAGTTATTGTAATTTTCATATATTCTCAGAATTTAGTGCAATTACACGGGGAGTTATTGCAATTCCACGGGGAGTTATGAAAATTTAGTGGACGATGAAGAAAGGAGATAATTAAGAAGCGCGACCAAGAGCTGCGATGAAGACGCAGTTAAGAAGCAACAAGCGATCCCAATATGCGACCAGGAGCTGTGACTGAGCTTGGTCGCACATGTGATCACAGCCGCGTTCACTCACACACCCAATCTGCGACTGATAGGTGCGATCAACCTTGGTCGCAGATCCCATAGAGGCTGTTGTAATATGATTTTTACACAAACTTGTCCACTCTTGCTTGAAAGATATAAAATCTCATATTTTAACCACGTTTAGGGGAGATTTTTGAGAGAGAGATCAGATGAAGAAACTTCAGCCATCACACGTCTTTTGCAATCGAGTTTTTCCATCCTCGACACGACTTCGCATCTAGGAATTATTACGGGAATCAAGGGAGTAGTCAATGTTTAATTGCTTTCTTTCTTTCTATAAAACTCGTTTTAACCACCATGATGTGTAATTAAATCCATAGTTAGGGGATCGATATGAAGGGTATTAATTCGCTCATGTAAACAACTATAAATTCTTTTTTATTCAGAGATTCAAGTATTATTAATGATTTAATTGTTTATTGTTTATATTTCTGTTGTTGATGAATTAGGATAATTGTTGTTACGTGCTAGTTCTGAGTTTCATTAGATTATAGATAATAATTATTTAAGATTCTAAGAATTGGGATAACCGTTGTTACGTGAAAATTTAAGGTTATATAACTGTTAAGTGGGATAACCGTTGTTACGTGCTATCTATAAGTTATACATCTCTATTGAATAATTGATGCATGATTTATATGTTTATCATCAAATTGTGTGTTGATTCCTAAGGTTCTTTGATCTTAACGGGTTCCTTGTGTTAATTGCTGAAATTAATGACCTAACGGTGGCGGTGATTAATAACGTATGAATACTTGGTTAAATAATCTGAAAGGTGATAATTGTTAGCACCATTTCTTACCGGAAATGGAGCCTTATATCTCCGTGCTTTTGTCCGTTTTCGGGCAATTATGGGATGCTTTTGATAGTTATGCTTTGTTGTGCAGGTTTTCAGGCCCATTCGGTGACTTCGGTCTGTTCCAGACGATTCTGTGCAGAGAAGCTCGCTACTTGGCTCGCCACTTGAGCAAGTCGCGAAGATCAATTTCAGCAACTCAGGTCGAGACTTGGGTAAGTCGCGGAGCACAACAGGATCAGATTGGCCGAGACTGTTGTGACTTGGAGTCACGACTTGGCCGCGCGTTGTGTAAGTCACGAGTTCTGATTTCAAAATGTCCAGTGGCACTTGCAACTTGGAGTCGCGACTTGGCCAAGTCACGAGCGTCACTTAACCAGCCCTAATCAGGACAGTATAAAAGGAAAACTGAGATTAGAGAGAGGGGCATCAGCTGGGACTTTCAGAAAATAGAAAAACAAAGAGAGAGTAGAAGAAAGAAGAAGAGAGAAGGAGGCCTAGGAGACTAGCCACCGGATCAAAGCTACGTTCGTCTTCAATCACTCGAGGATTCTGAATTGTCGAAGGAAGAATCATCAGCGATGGAATCAGACGAGAGTGCTTCCGTCAGGAGTTCTTTTTCGCAATTCTTTCCTTAGCTGTGGTTTTGTTTATGATTTCCATGTTGAACATTATGTATTTCATTTTCCTAGTTATGAACTAACTCTTTTTACTAGGGATGATGATGGAACTTCCTATGAATTTTGATTGAGATTAATTTATGTTTGGATGAATTAAGCATATTGGTTGAGTGTCTTTTTAGTTCTTAATAGATTGTTAATTGCTTTATCACCAATTTTCGATTATCTTGTTGTTGTGGGTTAAGTACCGAGCGGAGACGCCTACAATGTGTTCGATAAATTGCCACCATAGTTTAGGAACTAAATAGAGATATATTGGTGTATTCTATGTGGTCCTTGATATGTTTCTAAGCTTTATGCATTCTCATATAGTTAGACATTCATCGAGTAATAGGGTGTGAGTATATGTTGAATATGTCTGAATTACCTCGAGAGGGATTTTGGATAACTAAATAACATGATCATTAACCATGTGCTTGACCATCCTTGCATTACTATCTTATATCATTAGGAAATAGTTAGTGAAGTCGGATTCCCTAGTTCCGTTTGCTTTGATAAAAACCCATTCGTTTTCTAGTCTAATAGGTTGTTTAGTTAATAAGTTAGAAATTCATCACCATTGTCTTTATATTTTAGATAGAATTAAACTTAGTTAATTTCAGTAATCAACATCTTTAACTTCCACGTGGGAACGATACTTAGACTCACTCTATATTACTTGTGCCGACCTCGTACACTTGTGGGTACATAAAAGGCGTAACAAGTTTTTGGTGCTGTTGTCGGGGACTATTTTAGTCATTGTTGATATTGATACCGACTTAGTTTAGTGCTAATCTAAAACTTTTTTTATTTTATTTTTTACCTTTTATTTTAGTTCTTTTTCTATTGTTATCTCACGTGTTCTTTCTTTTGTTTGCAGGGAGTTTATCTTTGTATGAGACAGACAAGCCGCATTAATTCAGAGCCTCTTGAAACCTTTAATATAGAGATTGAATGAACTTTTAGACATAGAAGGAGACAAGCGAGACAGCTAGCTGCCATGGATGACCAACTGCAGCAACCATAAAATCCAGCGAATGCCAAGGTATTGCGCGACTTCGCCATTCCTAACATGGAGGGAAATCAGTCGAGCATTCGACGACCTATAGTGACGGCAAACATTTTTGAGATCAAGCCGGCAATTATCCAGATGATTCAAAATACTATTCAATTTGGGGGTATGCCGAACGATGATCCCAACAGCCATCTGGAGAGCTTCCTGAAAATTTATGACATCTTCAAGCAGAATGGGGTGTCAGATGATGCTATTCGGCTGCGGATTTTTCCTTAAGGGACAGAGTTAAATTGTGGTTAAATTCTCTACCACCGAATACATTCATGACTTGGGATGCACTTGCTCAAGCTTTCCTCGCCAAGTATTTTCCTCCAGGGAAGACAACAAAGCTCAGGAATGATATCACTTAGTTCACAAAGTTTGAGACAGAGTCTTTGTATGATGTTTGAGAGAGATACAAGGATCTGATGAGGAAGTGCCCACACCATGCCCTACCAAAGTGGCTTATAGTGCAGATGTTCTACAACAATCTCACACATCAGAACCGTAGCATGTTAGATGCAGCATCTGGTGGTGCCTTGATGAGCAAGTCGACTGATGTTGCCTATGAACTAATTGAGGAGATGTCCATAAACAACTATCAGTGGGTGAACGAGAGAGCAGTGGGTCCAGCTGAAGTATTTGTGATTGACGAGATCACATCACTTAGGGCACATGTGGCTTCCTTGACAAGTCAAATGAACAAGTAGAATGCAAATTTAATTCAGTCATCTACATCAAGATGTGACTTGTGTGAAGGACCGCATGTTAGTACAGATTGCATGGTCGGCAATCCTTTTGCAGCGGTAGTGTAAAGAGGTGCAGTATGTGCAGAACTTCAACAATCCCTACTCTAACACTTACAACCCTGGATGGAGAAATCATTGTAATTTCTCCTGGAACAATCAGCAGCAAGCCAACAATGCGAGGTCTCCACTTGGTTTTCAGAATCAGGGCAATTTCCAAGGTAATCAAACTAACTTCCAAGGGAACCAAACAACAAATCAGCAAGAGAAGAAACCAGCCCTTAAAGACATGTTGGTCAAGTTTATGTCTAAGATTGACAACAAATTGGACAGCCAAGACATTGCAATGAAGAAGCTAGATTCAAGAATTCAGCATCAACAAGCAGCCATTCAAAATCTTGAAGTGCAGATTGGTCAAATAGCCAAAGAAACGCAGAGTAGAGCTTAGGGTGCACTGCCCAGCAATACTGAGACCAACCCTAATGAGCAGTGCAAGGCAATTACCTTGAGAAGTGGGAAATAAATTGACAATACAGCAGGAAGGAGTCAACTATAACAAGAGATTGAAGAAAATGAAGCAAGAGTTGATTCACCTCTCACTCCACCAGTTCTTCATGATGAAAAGAGTGATGAACCACCACCACCCATCCCAGAAGTCAAGGCATATGTGCCTCATGTTCCTTTTCCACAAAGGTTCAAGAAGCATAAAGACGATAAGAACTTTTCTAAATTCCTTGAGAATTTCAAAAAGCTTCACATTAATATTCCTTTCAAAAAGCTCAGATGCCGAACTATGTCAAGTTTCTGAATAAGATCATTTCAAAGAAGAGAAAGCTTGAAGATCATGAGACCGTGGCCTTGACCGAAGAGTGCAGCGCTATAATCCAGAATAAATTGCCTCAGAAATTGAAAGATCCAGGGAGTTTTACTATTCCTTGTACTATAGGCAATTCTGAATTTGTTAAAGCATTATGTGATTTAGGTGCTAGCATTAACTTGATACCTTTTTCTGTTTTCAGGAAACTAGGTTTGGGAGAGGTGAAGCCTACTAGTGTGATGCTCCAATTGGCAGACTGTTCTGTCAAGTATCCTTATAGAGTAATTAAGGATGTGCTGGTCAAGGTTGATAAATTCTATTTCTCCATGGACTTCATTGTGTTAGAAATGGAGGAAGATGTCGACATCCCTCTAATCTTGGGGAGACCATTCTTAGCCACATGAGGTGCTCTAATCAACGTGTAGCAAGGGAAAATGACACTGTGAGTTGGCAGTGAAGAAGCAGTTTTCAACATGTTCAAGGATACTAAATTCTCAACTACAACTGACACGTGCCTCAGAGTTGAAGTGGTAGATTTATTAGTGGAAGAGGTTTTCAAGCAAACAAATCCTGAAGAACCACTTGAAGCTTGTCTAACCCACGGAGCCACTAAAGAAGATGAAAATCATTACATAGTCGAGTATGCTTTTCATTTTGATTCCGCAGCCCCTACTCCATATGGGGGCATGAGGTACTTTGAAGAACTTGGCCAGGGGAAGCCTAAGCTACCGTCTTCAATTGAAAAACCTCCTTAGCTAAAAATTGAAGCAGTTACCTGAGCATTTGAGGTACGCCTATTTGGGGGAATTTTCATCCCTCCTAGTTATTATTTCAGCTATCATGAATGATGCAGAGGAAGAAAAGTTACTGCGAGTGTTGAGAGAGCACAAGACAGCTTTGGGGTGGACAACCTCCGACATAAAAGGAATCAGCCCTTCCTTGTGTATGCATAAGATCCCGATGGAGGACAACTTCAAGCCTTTAGTAGAGCATCGACGCAAGCTGAATCCAATCACGAAAGAGGTAGTCTAATAAGAGGTTCTCAATTTTCTAGACACAGGGATAATCTACCCTATCTCAGACAATTCATGGGTGAGTCAAGTGCAAGTCGTGCTAAAGAAGAGAGGGATCACAGTGGTAAAAAATGACAACAATGAACTAATCCCCACCAGAACAGTCATAGGTTGGAGATTATATATCAACTACAGGAAGCTGAATAATGCAACAAGGAAAGATCATTTCCCGCTTCCATTCATCGAACAGATGTTAGAGAGACTGGCTGGGCATGCATACTATTGTTTCCTGGACGACTATTTAGGATACTGCCAGTTACTGATTGTATCAGAAGACCAAGAGAAAATAACATTCACTTGCCCCTATTGTACATTTGTTAATAAAAGGATGCCATTTGGGTTGTGCAATGTTCTGGCGACCTTTCAGCGATGTATGACAGCCATCTTCTCCGATATGGTCGAGCAGTTCATTGAGGTCTTCATTGATGACTTCTCAGTTTTCAGTTCGTCATTTGATATTTGTTCGACCAATCTGGCCTTAATTATGAAAAGATGTGAAGAGATGAACCTTGTGCTTAATTGGGAGAAGTGTCACTTCATGGTGAGAGAGGGGATTGTCTTGGGCCACAGGATTTCAGCAGCTGGTATTGAGGTAGATAGGCCGAAGATCAAAGTCATTTAGAAACTACCACCACCTACATCTGTGAGAGGAGTCAGCAGTTTTCTGGGCCACACCGGTTTATATCGCTGGTTTATCAAAGACTTTTCCAAGATAATAAAGCCTCTCTGCAACTTGCTATCAAAGGATGTAGCCTTCGAGTTCACATAGGAGTGTCAGACTGCATTTCAGAGTCTAAAGAAAGAGCTCACTTCTGTACCGATCATTACAGCACCTCACTGGGATTTGCCGTTTGAATTGATGTGTGATGCGAGTAACTATGCCGTGGGTGCTGTTTTAGGTCAGAGAATTGAAAAGCGACTTCATGTTATTTACTATACGAGACGCCCTCCAACAGATGCTCAAATGAACTACGCAACCACGGAGAAGGAGCTACTGATGATTGTCTTCGCCTTCAAAAAATTCCGGTTATATCTGGTTGGTGCCAAGGTGATAGTGTATACTGATCATTCATCGATCAAGTACCTCATGTTAAAAAACGATGCCAAGTCTAGGCTAATCAGATGGGTCTTGCTACTTTAGGAGTTTGACCTAAAGATCAGAGACAAGAAGGGGACAGAAAATTTGGTGGCAAACCATTTGTGCCGTCTGGAGCGAGACTGCAATGCAGAGAAAGTAAGTATTCCTATTACTGATTCATTTCTTGATGAGCAACTCTTTGTTTTGCAGGCACTCATGACCCCATGGTATGTGTACTTCGTAAACTACCTAGTGAGCGACTTTGTCCCTCCGGGTTTGTCTTCCCATCAATGGAAGAAATTCTTCGCCGATGTCAAATATTATATATGGGAGGAGCCATACCTTTTCAAATACTGTGCTGATGGAATAATTAGGACATGTGTGCCAGAAACGGAAGTCAACGACATTCTCCTACATTGTCACGGCTTAGAGTGTGGCGGACATTTCAGTACCTCGAAGACAATTGTAAAGGTGCTCCAGTCCAGTTTCTATTGGCCTTTCTTGTTTCATGACATCCGGCGCTTCGTGAACTCATGTGATAGGTGTCAAAGGACAGGGAACATCAGCCGCCAGAATGAGATGCCACTGAACCCTATTCTGAAGGTCGAGCTTTTTAATCTGTGGGGTGTTGATTTCATGGGACCGTTTCCCATGTCCTTCAACAACCAGTATATCATTGTGGTAGTTGACTTCGTCTCAAAATAGGTGGAAGCCATATCCACTCCGACCAGCGATACAAAGGTAGTGCTTAACGTTTTCAAAAAGAATATTTTTTCCAGGTTTGGCACACCACGGGCTGTTATCAGCAATGAAGGATCACACTTTTGCAGTAGGCAGTTTGAGGCACTGCTCAAGAAGTATGGGGTGACTCACCGGATCACCATACCTTGTCACCCTCAGATGAGTGAACAGGTGTAGATCTCTAATAAAGAGATAAAACAAATTCTAGAAACGACGGTGAACAACTCCAGAAACAATTGGTTGACCAAACTAGATGATGCATTGTGGGCCTATCGGACAGCTTTCAAAACGCTTATTGGGATGTCTCCCTATAGGCTGGAAATAATGGAGTCAACAACTTTCTAATTATATCTTAATCTGTTACAACTTTTATTTTTTTTCTATCTGGGGAAAGGCTGAAATATTACTCGAAATTACATTCGGGAATTCCTTAACTAAATTAAATCTGATTTTCTTCTTATGGCTGTCTATTACAACTCAGTAACTAGAAAATCAATCCATCCCCAGTGCATCAATGCGGAAGCTTTTGAATTGGCTTCCTTGGGATAACCTCTGGGACCTCGTCAGGACATTGTGCTGTGATTTTGACAAAAACTAATTTATATAACACTAGTAAAATGTCTTAAATCATATGCTTGGAAAACAACTGAAATTTTTGTTTAGATTGTGTACATGGAAAATAACTGAAAATTTTCTGGGTTGCCCTAACCATAACAATGCGAAAACACATCATAAAAATCACATTTAAAACAGATAACCTTACTTTTCAAAACTTTGGCTCTGATACCAACCTGACAGGCCCCTAACTTACTATCTCCCATTAGGTAGCCTACCGGCACTCCATGGTAGCTTCCCAATTGAGGCTTGCCTCGCTGAAAGGCTTCCGTGAAGCTAAGCCGTTTCTTATAACTGGAAATCTGAGTAGGAATTTTTTTTTTTTAAACATTTTGGCAGAGTCTCTTCTATTTTTATGAGATTACCAAATCTTGGAGACCTGCATAAAAACTTGAACGCTTCTATAAAATTCCAAATCTCAACTACTGTTAGGACCTCAGGTCCATCACCAAAATCACAACTCAACCACAAAAATCGAATTAACTGAAATAAACAAATCTAATTTTTTTACATAAAATACTCAGGCGCTAAAAATAATATCAAATTATAAACTTTACATAATTATTACAACTGAAACATTAAACAAAATTCTGAACTGTCACAGCAATGTTCTGACTGGTCCTGCCGGTCCTGGGCGTCCTGCAATGTCTGCATCTGTACCTGTACCTGGGGACGTTGGTTTATAAAACATAAAAACGTAATGAGCTAAACGAGCTCAGTGAGTGTTATCTTTTTCTCATAAATCTAATATTTCTTATTTAGCCTCCCTCAAATTTTACTGAAAAGAATAATAATTGGTTTTCTGAAAATACTGAAAGCCATACTGAAATCTTTTCCTAATAATTATACTGAAATTTACTTTCTGAAAACTTTACTGAAATCTGAACTGATAAACTATCTCTGAAATCTATTTTCTTAAAACTATTCTGAAATCCACACTGAAAACTATACTGATATCTAACTTCTAAAAACTGTTCTGAAAACTATACTGAAAACCTTTCAACTTTCTGTTATTACTGAAAACTGATAAACTGAAATACTGCATACTTTTTGAAAAATAGAAAGCTGAGATAGTATATATATAAACTTTACTTTTATGAAAACTGAAAAGCTGAGAAAATATACTTTTACTTTCTGATAATACTTTTTTGATAAAACGTTTCTGATAATACTTTTCTCATAAAACGTTTCTGATAAAATACTTTTATGATAATAAACTTTTGTGAAAACTGAAAAACTGCGAAAATATATTTTTCTGATAATGCCAATGGAACCCATATCTGATAACTGATAATTCATCGGGCGATTCAGCTGGCGCCGCACCATATGGAGGGTGTCACCAGGCGACTAATCTGGCGCCGCACTGGTGACTATGATAATTTGATAAAAGACATCTTACTATCTATGTGCGGAATGCTGCGTCGCTACATATAGCGAGACAACACCCCAATATGTGGGCGACTGACAGACTCGACAGACTCAACCCCCCTAGAGTTAGCAGACTGTCCCCCCTTAACTTGCCACACATAAATGGGGTGTACCGGCTGGGTCTACTGCTGATAATCTGATAAGCTGCTGATAATATGACAATAAATGGGTATCCATGGTTTGAAAACTATTTTCTTTACTTTGAAAACTAACTTTTAATCAAAAAGTATGGGATATACATAAAACATATTTCCTTAAATAATATAAATTCTAAATTTCTGAGATATAAAAATACTTTAATTAAAACACAAAACTCATATAAGTAAATAAATGTATAGACAAAACATATTTTTGCTGTGAATATAATTTCAAACTTTCTGAAATATAAAAATATCTCTATTAACATATGATTAAGGCATAAATTTCTATTTAATTTATAAAACACATATGAATAAATAAATGTATATAATAAATTTTCTACAACTTTGCTTAAAAGAGTTTAACACTCACAGATTTCTGGTTTTCTTTAGGCTTGGTGTTCTGGTTCCTTCGTCTCAATACATTTATTGTATTTCCGTATAATTTCATTTCCTCCCATACTATGGAGATTTCTCCTTAAAGTAATATATTTCCTAATTAAATCATTAATATAAATATAACAACTAATACAAAAACTTAATTAACACGTTTAATACTTTATTCTTCAATTTCTTCTATTCTAATAAAATCGATTATATTTAATTCACTAAAAATTACGTCATTATACTACAACATATAACTATATATACATTGAATCATTCAATTTCTAGTATCTTAAGTATACATAAATTGAAATCTCTACACTTTCAACTTCAATTTCTACACAAATTCTCATTCTAATCTTCATCAATTTACAATAAGTGAATTTCCTTTACTTAACAACATCAAATTCAACTTCATTAAACTCGATTAAATTAATTATAACTTCAATTTCAATTTTAATTTCAAAAATTCTCAAAACTAATGATTCAATTTCACTCCAAACACAATATCACAAAAACTTCATAATACAAGTTCACTAATTTGAGAACCATTTTGATTTCTTACTTAATGATTCTAAATTCACACTATCAATTAACTCATAAACATTCCAATTACACAATTAATATCTCAATTTAACAATCCAAACTAAAAATCATAAAATCCCCAACTCTTTACCTTACTAGTTTTCTAAATTTTCATTTCAATTAATTCCAATCCAACTAATTTCAAATAAAACACTATAAAAAAAACTCAAATCAAATACTAGCATCACAAAACCCATAATCTTCTTCATTTCTAGAAATCCAATTTCACTTTATACTCAACAATCAATTTCAAACACAAATCAAAACTCAATCAATCTCTAAAATCAATTCAGTTTTACTACTATCACTTTCTAATTCTACAACACAAAATATCATCAAAATTAAAACCAAATCAACTTACCAAGCTTACCCAATCTTCTTCAGGACCGAATCCCTTTTTTTCCTTTCTTTCTTTTTTCTTTTTCTTTTTCTTCTTTTTCTTTTCTTCTTCTTCTCCCTCACGGCTTCTGCTTCTTTTTCTTCTTTTCCTTCTTCTGGCCGCTGTCACTTCTTCTTCTTTCTCCTTCTTTCTTCTTTAGCTGCTGCCTCTTCTTCTTCTTTTTCTTTCTTCTTCCTCTCTTCTCTCAGCTGGACAACAACTCTCTCTTCTCCTTCTTCGGTTACTGCTATGTTTTCTCTGTATCTCATAGCTGGTTCCTTTCTTCCCCCTCTTCATTCTCTTCTGCTGGCCGCTGCTCTCTTCTTCTTCGGCTGGGCGTGCTTCTTCCCTTCTTTTTCTTTTCGACCGAAGTTTCTCTCTTCTTCTCGAAATTTCTGGTTTCTCTCTGTTTTGTTTCTTCTTCATTTTCTGATTTCAATCACAAACACTAACACACACATATATATATATATGTTTAATAGTTTCATTTCATTTCCATTTCATCTTCATTTCATTTGCATTTCATTTGGCTCACATTTCACTTGCATTTAACTTTCATTCTCATTTCATTTGCATTTGTGTCTCTTTTCTAATTTTATGATTTCTGATTGTATTATATATATATATATATATATATATATATATATATATATAAACTTTAATAATACAACTTTCCCTTAATCTCTCAATTTCATATTGTGACCATAATTTGAAAACTAATCACATAATCTTGGTCAACAATATTTTGATTTACAATTTAATCCATAATAATTCATTAACTCATTTCCACAAAAATCCATTTCAATTTACTTTTCAATCAATTAATTAAATTACAATCTCATATCATAAAAATATATTTTAATTTCCAATAAATATTCTTAATACTCCAATTTATGGAAATCCTTACTATGTTCTCCAAAACGTATAATTGGATTTCATATATACTTTACGAAATCATACTAATCGTCCAATAAATTTCATTATAGCACCGTACAATCAATTCTGGAAAAATATATTACAATACCTATACGTGTACAGTACAAACTATCGGGAAGGTGTATTACAATCTTCCTCACGGAAGAAGGAGAGCGCTCATAATCGTTCAAGCCCCGAATCAACCCTTAAGGGAACTACTCAACTACTTCAATCAAGAAGGAGTGGATTCCACTATTGTGTTCAAACCGTCCCAGCCACAAGCCACAAGCCACACCGCAACTTCAAGATACGGAGGTATTGGTCGAGATTCTCATCAACCTCACTCATGGTAAATCAAAAGCTACGATTCAACCTGAAGGAGTCAATAAGACACTCAGGATTAAGATTACCTATAAATAGCCATCGTTTATCAATTATATATGAATCTCATCTACTAACGGATCTTGGTGAGAGATTCATATAAATCGTGGCCCAGTCCTATATGATCTCATCATATAAGGTGCCTCCATTCTCATGTCAACTACATGAGTGGTCTAGGATAAGACCACCGTACTTTACAGAATGGACCGCAGTAGTAGATCAATCACAAACAACGTACCCAGCTTTGTTCGCTCTCTGCGGACTCTTTAGATTGCATGTCTCACAATAAATCCTCTCTGTATATGACCATCATATACTCATTCTGAGATTACATCTTGCAATCTAGGATGTTCTTGCACAATACGAATGTATTACTGAATATAAAACATTTATAAACTTTAAGTCTTTAATAATTCTTATTATGTCTTTAACCATTTACAATTACAAGCTTTACTGATAATCTAAATAATTCTTATTAAGTCTTTAACCATTTACAATTACAAGCTTTAGGGCATAAATCCTAACAATCTCCCACTTGCACTAAAGCAGATGGGACATGTCTTGTAATCCTAGACCCTCTAGGTGACCTTCAAACACTTTAGCCATCAAGGTCTTCGTAAATGGATCAGCCAAGTTGTCTTGCGACACAATCTTCGTCATAACCACGTCTCATCGCTGCACTATCTCTCTGATGAGATGATATTTCCTCTCTATATGCTTCCCTCTTTTATGGCTTCTTGGTTCTTTGAAATTTGCCACAGCTCCACTATTATCACAATAAAGTGTTATGGGCCTATCCATATCTGGAACAATGTCCAGATCACTCAAGAACTTTCGGAGCCAAATAGCCTTCTTAGCTGCTTCACAAGTTGCTACATACTCGGCTTCCATAGTGGAATCAGCAATGCAAGATTGCTTGATGCTCCTCTAAATTATGGCTCCACCACCAAGGGTGAATATTGACCCAGACATGGATTTCCTTGAATCCTTGTCTGACTGAAATTCAGAATCTGTATATCCCAATGGAATCAAATTCGGATGAGAATATACAAGCATATAGTTTCTCGTTCTCCAAAGATACTTGCGAATATGCTTAATAGCAACCCAATGATCCAATCCTGGGTTGGACTGATATCTATTGGCTACTCCACTACGAAGTAGATGTCGAGTCTTGTGCATACCATAGCATACATAAGACTACCTACTATAGATGCATAGGGAATCCGTCTCATATCCTCAATTTCTTGAGGTGTCTTAGGACACTGTTCCTCAGACAAGTGAACTCCATGTCTTGAAGGTAAACTGCCTTTCTTGGAGTTCTGCACGAAGAATCGTACAAGTATCTTGTCGATATACGATGCTTGAGACAACACTAACAGTTTGTTCTTACGATCTCTTATCAATTGGATCCTAAGAATATAACTTGCCTCTCTCAAATCTTTCATTTGGAATTGGTTAGCAAGCCAACCTTTTACCTCTAAAAATGTTCCTACATCATTCCCAATGAGTAGGATATCATCTACGTAAAGGACTAGGAAAACTACTTTCTTGTCAATGATACGCTTGTATACACAAGGTTCATCAACGTTCTACTCAAAGCCATAGGTTTTGATCGCAGTATCAAACCTAATGTTCCAAGATCTAGCCGTCTGCTTAAGTCCATAAATGGACCGTTATAGTTTGCAAACCTTTTGCTCTTGATCTTAGGATACGAATCCCTCTGGTTGTATCATATAGATGCTCTTGTCTACATTGCCATTGAAGAATGCAGTCTTGACGTCCATTTGCCAGATTTCGTAATCGAAATATGCAGCTATAGATAAGAGTAACCTAATAGACTTTAAACATAGCTACATGCGAGAAGGTTTCATCATAATCAATGCCTTCCTTCTAGGTGTAACCCTTAGCCACTAACCTTGCCTTGAAAGTCTCTACCTTCCCGTCTACTCCTCTCTTACGCTTATAGATCCACTTACATCCTATGGGTTTTATCCCATCAGGTAAGTCTACAAGTTTCCAGACTGAGTTTGAGTACATGGACTCCATCTCGAGATTCAAGGCTTTAAGCCATTCCTCTTTGTCAGAATCTTCCATTGCATGTCTAAATGTCAATGGATCATCCATACTATTATCATAATTGACACCCTATGCCTCTCCAATGCCTACGTAGTGATCAGGTTATCGAACAACCCTTCCACTACATCTAGGCTGTAGTGTATCATGACTAGGAATCATCTGACTATCAGATGTTTGTGGAATATTAACATCATCAACAACTCTTATTGATTGAGCACTGGTAGTACTAGGTTCTAGCTCCTTTAACACAATCTTACTACGAGGTTTATGATTACTCATATAATCCTCCTCAAGAAACATTGTGTTTGTCAATACAAACACTTTGTTTTCTTGTGGATTATAAAAGAATCCCCCTTGTGTTTCCTTTGGGTACTCTACAAATAAACATACTTGTGAACGAGGTTCCAACTTTCCACTCCTATTCTTCAGTACATGTATTGGACATCCTCATATGCGAAAATATCGTAAACTAGCTTTACCACCATTCCACAACTCTAGGGGAGTCTTAGGAATAGACTTGGATGGAACTACATTTAGTATGTAAGTGATTGTTTGTAGTGTATATCCCCAAAAGGATATGGTAATGGTGAGAAACTAATAATAGATCTCACCATTTCCATCAGGGTCCTATTTCTCCTCTCCGCAACACCATTATGCCGTGGTGTTCCTAGAGCTGTGAGTTGGGATACAATCCCATGCTCAACCATGTAGTCTTCAACTTCAGCTCGGAATTATTTAAACCTTTCAAAAGTTTCCGACTTACGTTGCATTAGGTAAACATATACGTATCTAGAGTAGTTGTCAATAAATGTGACATAATACTCATATCCACCTCTAGTTCTAACTCATAGGTCCGCAGACGTCTGAATGTATAAGCTTAAGTAGTTGCGTGGCTCTAATCCCTTTTTCTTGTAAAAGGTCTCTTGGTCATTTTAACCTCCAGACAAGATTCATAGGCAGGTAAGGTATCGATCTCTAATTGACTTAAAGATCTGCTTTTTACTAGTCTGTTTATCCTATCAAGGTTTATATGTCCAAGTCTTAGATGCCACAGCTACGTGTAATCATTTGGAGAAATGTTTTGTCGTTTTGTTTTTGGTTTTTCAACTTTAAACAATTTAGTATTAAGCAGTCTTATATGAATTAACGGTCTTAAAACATACAAGTCATTTTCATTTATTCCAGAACAATAATTCATTCCATTTCTTAAAATGATAACTGATTTATCATTAAAAAAAAAAACTTTATGAAACTTTTTCATGCAATCTGGATACAGAAATCAAATTCCTTATAAATTCAGGAATGAAACATACATTGTTCAATAAAAGAAAATGAATATTTATTTGTATTCTAACTACTCCCACTGCTCGTGCTGAAACGACATCCCCTGTTCCAATGCGCATAGTGAAGGACCCCTCCTCCAGCTTTTTGCCAATAATCATTCAAATGTAAAGAAGAACAAAATTAGTTAGTGGCCCCTGAATCTACTATTCAAGGTGAAGAATCATCTTCCACTAAATAAAATTTAATGATAAGTAAATCTGATTTACTTTTCACTTTCTTCTTATTGGAGAGTTGCTCGAGGTACTGCAGATAGTTCCTCTTCTAATGACTAACTTTTTTGCAATGGAAACATTTTTCCTTTTGCTTAGTAAGTCGTTGTGCTCTTTATTTTTGGTTTAGCCTTTACTTTACCAGTAGACCTCTTCATCTTCTTGAAACCAGAAGAGAATGGCTCAGCAACATTTACTTCGCTAGTCTTACCTTTGGTAACTCGTCCTGCGTTGGTTACAGGCTCTGGAGGACATTCCTCTGTAAGCAAAAATTTAAGGTCTTTGCAGACCATGATTGCGTTCGTGTTGGTTTCACTTAATAAAGTTATCCTGGTTAATGTTTCGTTTGCGAGGAAATAATAATGCAGAAGATAACACTGACATTTAAAGATATAAATCTAAATTAATATCATTCATTTCATACATTCATATCAAACGCTATAGTTCGGCATAAAATTAAACATGATGCATGAGCATATTTTTAATGAACTAAAAATCCCTAAAATTAGTTGCTATGCCACGATAATCCAACATCCCACAAGTAAGTCCCTAGGTAGGCTAGGTCAAATCCCTGAATGTTAGATCGAGACATTCTCAATCGGATAATACACTAGAATAACTCTTTATTCTTATATTATCCAACCATCGCTTTGATTTAGTCAGGACAATTAATTAACAACTTAATTAAGTACTTTATGAGTGTGACCCATCGTTTCAGAATTTATGAACTTAATGTGAGAGTGCCTAGGTAGGCTAGGTCAGTCCCAAAATACATTCCGAAAACTTATCCGTTAGGAAGTCAACCTTGGTATTGATTCTTGTGGACACCCTCCGTAGGGAGGACGAAAGCAAAGCCGTCACGAGGCGCCACTCAAGTCTCACGGTGTTGAACTAACAATGGAGACTGCGGGATATAATGTCATATGTACCTCTCCCACTCACTATTTGTAGTTTAGGATTTTCTTTAAACTAAGAGTTTCTAAAACTCTATGTTCTAGTCCTTACTTAGATTCTACGGCTAATATAAAATCTAAGTTTACTAGTTATAATAAATTATTCAATTTTAACTCTTAAAATATAATTTATTATTTCAATTTCTAATTTACATAAACTATTTAAATAAACTAGAAATTAAATGTGAAATTACCAAGTTTTAACTATTAAAACTAAATCACATTATTTGGTCAAATTATATCATTAATGTTTAATCAAATTAAATCTAAAATTAAGTGGACCTAACCAATCTAATTAAACACTTTAACATATAGATTAGTTAATAATGAGATTTACCAAGTTTTTACTCCTACAAACTAATCTCATTATTTGGTTCTTTTTAATTAAGTAATTAATCTTATTAATCTTAATTAATGTAAGAACCTAACTAATCAATTTAATTAAACTCTTTAATTTGTTGATTAGTCAATTAATGGATATTACCAAGTTTTTACACCTAAAAACTAAATCCATTATTCGATTGTCATTTATGAAATTGTTTCCTATTTTAATCTCATTAAAATTAAAACAATATAATATGACAATTATGCATGACATATTATTTATGCATGTGTAGGCATACCTAATCTAGATGACATTCATATGTATGACAATATTTTAACATCCATATAATTATCACATGAAAATAAATAAAGCATATGTAATTGACTGAGTGACATGGGTTATCTAACTTAAACAACTCTAATTACAATTGTATCCCCAAGGCATTCCTTGGTCTTCAAGAGTTCTTCTTCGAGTTGAATTCTTCTTGTCTTCGTTTTTCTAATCAAGTCAAACTTGATTTTTGTCAAAAGTCAACATATTTTCCAGAGGTCCACGTGTTACCTTAACACGCACCCTAGGTCAAGACGAAACCCTAAACAACCCTAACACATGGGAAAGTGCGGCTGCCAGCAGCATAGCCGCACGCACGCAAAGTGAGTGCGGCCCTCGCGCAAGTCGCGCTTTCGCGTGCATTGCCCATGGTTTTTCGCTCCAATTTTCTGCACTTTTTTTAAAAAAATATTCAATAATATTTTTCCAGAAAAATCAGCAAAAAATTGTCCGCAAAAAATACGAAAAATAGCCCCAGCGCAAGCGTGACAGCAGCCCACGAGCGCTGGGCGCGCGGTTGCAGCCGCTGCCCTCGGGGTTATGCAATCGTTTTTTTTTTTGTCGTTTCTTCTTCGCATCATCCGCTTCTTCGACTCTTCGTACGATAGATTGATTACAAGAATAACAATAAAAAAATATACAAAAAAAAACTTTTGCCATAAACAATTGGCGAAAAACAAATTAAAATTTCATCTTATAACTCATTAACTATATAATTAACGACCAATTACGCTTTTAAAATTATACAATCAAATTATATAACAATAAAAACAAATCATACATTTTAGATTTATGCCTACACAATAATATATCACAGATCAAGAATAAAAAAGAAAAATAAAAATAAACAAGAAACATGTAGTTTTTCTTTTTCTTTTGCGTATGTACAAAAACTTAGAACCAAACGCCTTGATACCAATTGAAGGGAGTTTTAGAAAAGATTTTAACTTAAATCTATTTTCTGGAAACTGTTCTGAAATCTATACTGAAAACTATTCTGAAATCTAATTTCTGAAAACTGGAAAACTGATTTAATATTCTCTCATTTTTCTGGAAACTGAAAAGCTAATAGAATATACTTTACTAAAATACTTTTCTGATGAAACTTCTCTGATTGAACTTTTCTAATAATATAGTTTTCTGATAATACTCTTATGATAAAATACTTTTATGATAAAATGTTTTTCTGATAATAAACTTTTATGAAAACTTATTCTGATAAAACCTTTCTGATAAATCTTTCTAATAATGCTTTTCTGATAAAACCCATGGAACCCTTCTGATACTCCATAGGACAACCCAACTGGCGCCGTACCATACGGAGGGTGTCACCAGGCGACTAATCTGGCGCCACACTGGTGACTTCTGATAGTCTGATAAAAGACATCTCACTGTCTATGTGCGGTATGCTGCGTCGCAACATATAGCGAGACAACATCCCAATATGTGGGCGACTAACAGACTCAACCCCCCTGGAGTTAGCGTATTGTCCTCCCTTAACTTGCCACACACAATTGGGATGTACCGGCCGGGTCTACTTCTGATAAATTCTTATAATTCTGATAAATTCTGATAATAAATGGGTATCCATGGTTTAAAAACTATTTTCTTTACTTTTGAAAACTAGCTTTTAATCTAAAAACTTGAAATATATACATAAAAATATATTTCTTTAACTAAATTTCATGCATAAATATTTTCTCAGCTGAATATAAACTCAAAAATTCTGAAATATAAAACACCTTAATTTAAATATATCACTGAAGCAATCAATTCTATTTTGAATATAAAGCACATATAAATAAACAACGTATATATCAAGTCATAAATAATTAAATTAAATCCAAGTACACTAAAGTATATTTCAACTAAAAATATAATTTTGCTTAAAATAGTTTAACACTCACTGGTTTCTGGTTTTCTCTAGGCTTGGTGTTCTGGTTCCTTCGTCTCAATACATTCTTTGACTTTCTATAACGTTTCTTTTCTCCCATATTACGGAGATTTCTCCCTAAAGTAATATATTTCCAAATAAATTATTAATATAAATGCAATAACAAATATAACAACTCTATTAACACGTTTAACACTAAATTTTTCAATTTCTTCTATTCTAATAGAATCGATTACGTTTAATTTAATATAAATCATGGCAATCATACGATTCCTCTACTTGATTGAATTTCAAACATTCAAATTCAACATGATTTCTTGAATTAATCAATTTCTCTTAAATCGAATCTCATTCAACACAATCTAACATACTTTCTTAAATTGCCAAGCACCAATTTGTATCACAATCATATAAATACAATTTCTAATACTTAATTACCCATAAATTGAAATCTCTACACGATCAACATTCGATTTCTACACAATTTCTCAGACTAATCTTCATCAATTTAACATAAATGATCTTTTTTCACTTAACAACGTCAAATTCTACTTCATTAAACTCGATTTAACTACTTTGAACTTAAATTTCGAATTTAATTTTAAAAATCCTCAAAATTAATGATTCAATTTCATTCCAAACACAACATCATACAAATTTCATACTACAAATTCACTAATTTGATAATCATTTTGATTTCTTACTTAACGATTCCAAATTCATACCACCAATTAACTCAAAAATACTCAAATAATATCTCAATTTAACAATTCAAACTCAAAATCATCAAATCCCCAATTCTTTACTTACTAATTTTCTTAATTTTCATTCTAATCAACTCCAATTAAATTAATTTCAAATAAAACACTACTAAATACTCAAATCAAACACTCAAATTAACAAAACCCATTATCAAAATTATTACCCAAACATTCAATTTCATTTATATTCAACAATCAATTTCAAATACTAATCAAAACTCAATCAATTTCTAATATCTATTCATTTTCCTTTTATACTCAAAAATCAAAACTCTAACACAATTTAATTTAATCAATTTCAAACCAAATCAACTTTATAAATCACTTACCCAAGGTTGCTAGACTCCTCTTCTTGCTCTTCCTCTTCTTCTTTTCTTTCCTTTTTCTTCTTTTTCTTTTTCTTTCTTTTCTCGGCCGGACAACCCTCTTTCTTCTCTTCTTTTTTCTTCTGTTCTTTCTTCCCTTCTCTGGCCGAATTGCCTCTGTTCTGTTTTTGTTTTCTTGGTTTCACTTTGCAATTTGTCTCACGTTGACTTATATATTTTGTGTGGTGGAGCCTCCACTCACTTATAAATATATATATATATATATATATATATATATATATATACTGTTAATTTTTTTTTCCAATCTTCTCTTGCTTTGTTTTTCCACCGACTTTCTTCCTTTGATTTTGTCCCATTCTCTTGATTTTTATGATACATTTTTCATTTCATCATCATTCACTTTCATTTCCCTTTGATTTACATTTCATTTGCTTTGATTGACTTTTGTTTCTCCACTCACACACACACACACACACACACACACACACACACACACACACATATATATATATATATCTTTAATAATTATAACTTATCCCTTAACATTTTAAAATCAAAATGTAACCACAACATAAAATTTAATCATGTAATCCACAATCTTTTGATTTACAATTTAATCTATAACAATTCATTAACGTTTTTCCACAAAAATCCATTTCAACTTACTTTTCCATCAATTAATTAAATCATAACATCATATCGTAAAAATATATTTTGACTTCCAATAATTATTCTCAATACTCCAATTTATGGAAATCCTTACTATGTTCTCCAAAACTTATAATTTAAATTTTTCATATACTTTATGGAACCTTATTAATCATCTGAAACCATTCCGGATATTTTCTGAGTCTCTGATACCCTTAATACTTTTAACATTTAATTTATAGAAAATCCTTACTAGAAATTTCGAAACGTGTAATTGGATTTCGTATATACTTTACGAAATCGTACTAATCGTCCAATAAACTCCATTACAGTACCGCACAATCAATTTCAGAAAAATATATATTATAATATCTGTACGTGTACAGTACAAACTATCGGGATGGTGTATTACATACTGGTTGTTGAAAGACATGGGAAACGGTCCCATAAAATCAACACTCCACAGATCAAAAAGCTCGACCTCTAGAATTGGGTTCAGTGGCATCTCATTCCGGCGACTGATGTTCCCTGTCCTTTGACACCTATCACATGAGTTCATGAAGCATCGAGTGTCATGAAACAAGGAAGGCCAATAGAAACCGGAATGGAGCACCTTTGCAGCTATCTTTGAGGTACTGAAATGTCCGCTGCACTCTAAGCCGTGACAATGTAAGAGAATGTCGTTGACTTCCGTTTCTGGCACACATCTCCTAATTATTCCATCAGCACAATATTTGAAAAGGTATGGCTCCTCCTATATGTAATACTTGACATCGGCAAAGAATTTCTTTCGTTGATGTGAAGACAAATCGGAGGGACAATGTTGCTCACTAGGTAGTTTACGAAGTCCGCATACCATGGGGTCATGAGTGCCTGCAAAACAAAGAGTTGCTCATCAGGAAATGAATCATCAATAGGAATACTTACTTTCTTTGCATTGCAGTCTCGCTTCTGACGGGATAAATGGTCTGCCACCAAATTTTCTGTCCCCTTCTTGTCTTTGATCTCTAGGTCAAACTCTAAAGTAGCAGGACCCATCTGATTAGCCTAGGCTTGGCATCTTTCTTTGACATCAGGTACTTAATTCCTGAATGATCAATATATACTATCACCTTGGCACCAACCAGATATGACCGAAATTGTTCGAAGGCGAAAACAATTGCTAATAGCTCTTTCTCTGTGGTTGCGTAGTTCATTTGAGCATCTGTTAGAGTGCTGCTTGCATAGTAAATAACATGAAGTCGCTTTTCGATTCTCTGACCCAAAACAGCACCTACGGCATAGTCACTCGCATCAAACATCAATTCAAACGGCAGATCCTAGTTAGGTGCTGTGATGATCGGTGCAGAAGTGAGCTCTTTCTTCAGATTCTGAAATGTAGTTTGACACTCCTCTGTGAACTCGAATGCTACATCCTTCGATAGCAGGTTGTAGAGAGGCTTTATTATCTTGGAGAAGTCTTTGATAAACCAGTGATAGAAACCGGCGTGGCCTAGAAAACTGCAGACTCATCTTATAGATGTAGTCGGTGGTAGTTTCTTAATGACTTCGATCTTTGCCCTATCTACCTCAATGCCAGCTGCTAAAATGCTGTGGCCCAAGACAATCCCTTCTTTTACCATAAAGTGACACTTATCCTAATTAAGCACTAGGTTCGTCTCTTCACATTTTTTTAGAACTAAGGCTAGATTGGCCCAACAAATGTCAAATGACGAACCGAAAACTGAGAAGTCATCCATGAAGACCTCAATGAACCGCTTGACCATATCAGAGAAGATATCCATCATACATCGCTGAAAGGTCGCTGGAGCATTGCACAACCTAAACGGCATCCTCTTATAAGCAAATGTACCATAAGGGCAGGTGAATGTTATTTTCTCTTGGTCTTCTGGTGCAATCGGTATCTGGTTGTATCTTGGATAGCCGTTCAGGAAACAATAGTATATGTGCCCAGCTAGTCGCTCTAACATCTGATCGATGAATGGAAGCGGGAAATGATCTTTGTTTGTTGCATTGTTCAGCTTCGTGTAGTCGATGCATACTCTCCAACCTGTGACTGTTCTGGTGGGGATCAGTTTCATTGTTGTCGTTTGTTACCATTGTGATCCCCACATTCTTTGGCACGACTTACACTGGACTTACCTATGAACTGTCTGAGATAGGGTAGATTATCTCTGCGTCTAGCAACTTGAGAACCTCTGATCATACTACCTCTTTCATGATTGGATTCAGCCTGCATTAATGCTCTACTGAAGGCTTGAAGTTGTTCTCCATCAGGATCTTGTGCATACATAAGGAAGGGCTGATTCCTTTTATGTCGGAGATTGTCCACCCCAAAGCTGTCTTGTGCTCTCTCAACACTTGCAGTAACTTTTCTTCCTCTACATCATTCAAGGTAGCTGAAATAATAACTGGGATGGATGAGGATTTCCCCAAATAGGCATGCCTCAAATGCTCAGGTAATTGCTTCAATTCTAGCTGAGGAGGTTTTTCAATTGAAGGCGATTGCTTAGGCTTCCCTTAGCCAAGTTCTTCAAAGTACCTCCTGCCCCCATATGGAGTAGGGGTAGCGAAATTAAAATGAAAAGCATACTCGACTATGTGATGATTTTCGTCTTCTTTGGTGGCTCCGTGGGTCAAACAAGCTTCAAGTGGTTCTTCAGTATTTGTTTGCTTGAAAACCTCTTCCACTAATTAATCTACCACATCAACTCTGATGCATGTGTCAGTTGTAGGTGAGAATTTAGTAGCCTTGAACACGTTGAAAACTGCTTCTTCACTGCCCACTCGCAATGTCAATTTCCCTTGCTACACATTGATTAGAGCTCCTCTTGTAGCTAAGAATAGTCTCCCCAAGATTAGAGGGTTGTCGACATCCTCCTCCATTTCTAACATAATGAAATCCACGGGGAAATAGAATTTATCAACCTTGACCAGCACATCCTCAATTACTCCATAAGGATACTTGACGGAACGGTCTGCCAATTGGAGCGTCACATTAGTAGGCTTCACCTCTCCCAAACCTAGTTTCCTGAAAACAGAAAAAAGCTTCAAGTTAATGCTAACACCTAAATCACATAATGCTTTAACAAATTCAGAATTGCCTATAGTACAAGGAATAGTAAAACTCCCTGGATCTTTCAATTTCTGAGGCAATTTATTTTGGATTATAGCGCTGCACTTTTCAATCAAAGCCACAGTCTTATGATATTTAAGCTTTCTCTTCTTTGAAAGGATCTTCATCAGAAACTTAACAGAGGTCGGCATCTGAGCTAAGGCCCCTGCAAAAGGAATGTTAATATGAAGCTTTTTGAAAATCTCAAGGAATTTAGAAAAGTTCTTATCGTCTTTGTGCTTCTTAAGCCTTTGTGGAAAAGGAACAGGAGGCACATATGCCTTGACTTCTGGGATGGGCGGTGGTGGTTCATCACTCTGTTCATCATGAAGAATTAGTGGAGTAGGAGGTGAATCAACGCTTGCTTCATTTTCTTCAATTTCTTGCTATAGTTAACTCTTTTATGCTGTACTGTCAATTTGTTTCCCACTTCTCAAGGTGATTGCCTTGCACTGCTCTTTGGGGTTGGTCTCAGTATTGCTGGGTAGTGCTCCCTAAGCTATACTCTGCATTTCTTTGGCTATTTGACCAATCTGCACTTCAAGATTTTGAATGGCTGTTTGCTGATGCTAAATTCTTGAATAAAGCTTTTTCATCGCAGTGTCTTATCTGTCCAGTTTGTTGTCAATCTTAGACATAAAATTTACCAACATGTCTTTAAGGGCTAATTTCTTCTCTTGCTGATTTAATGCTTGATTCCATTGGAAGTTAGTCTGATTACCCTGAAAATTGCCTCGATTATGAAACCAGGTGGAGGCCTCGTATTGTTGGCTTGCTGCTAATTGTTCCAGGAGAAATTAGGGTGATTTCTCCAGCCAGGTTTGTAGGTGCTAGAGTAAGGATTGTTGTATTGTTTGTTGAAATTCTGCACATACTGCACCTACTCTGTACTACCCCCTGCAAAAGCATTGCCAACCATACAATATGTACTGATGTGCGGCCCCGCACAAGTCACATCCTGGAGTATATGACTGAATTGAATTTGCATTCCATTTGTTCATCTGACTTGTCAAAGAAGCAACCTGTGCCCTGAGTGAAGTAATCTCGTTAATCTCAAATACTCCCGCTGGCCCAGCTGCTCTCTTTGGTGTTGTCCTCTCATTTGCTCACTGGTAACTAGTTGTGGACATTTATTCAATCAGGTCATAGGCAACATCGATAGATTTGCTCATCAAGTCACCACCAGATGCTGTATCTAGCATGCTACAATTCTATTGTGTGAGACTGTTGTAGAACGTCTGCACTACAAGCCACTTTCGTGGGTCGTGGTGTGGGCACTTCCTCATCAGATCCTTGTATCTCTCCAAGGCGTCATATAAAGACTTTGTCTCAAACTAAGTGATATCATTCCTAAGCTTTGCAGTTTTTACTAGAGAAAAATACTTGGCGGGGAAAGCTTGAGCAAGTCCTTCCCAAGTTATGAAGATATTTGGCGGTAAGGAGCTCAACCATAATTTTGCTCTGTCCCTTAAGGAAAAAGGGAATATCCATAGCCGAATAGCATCATTTGACACCTCATTGTGCGTGAAGGTGTCGCAAATCTCCAGGAAGCTGTCCAGATGGCTATTTGGATCATCGTTCGGCATACCCCCAAACTGAACAGTGTGCTGAATCATCTGGATGATTGTCGGCTTAATCTCAAAATTGTTTGCCGCGACTGTAAGTCGTCGAATGCTCGACTTATTTCCCTCTATGGTAGGAATGGCGAAGTCGCGCAATGCCTTGGCATTCTCTGGATTTTGTAGTTGCTGCAGTTGGTCATCCATGGCAGCTTGCTGTCTCGCTTGTCTCCTTATTTGTTTAAGAGTTCGTTCCATCTCCTTCTTAGTCATCCATGGCATATTTCTTGACTATATGTACACAGAAGAGAGTTGAAGACTTTTCTTCTTTTTTTTTTTTTTTTTTTTTTACTTTTTCTCCTTTTCAAATGAGTTTTTTTTTTCAATTAATATTTTCTAAATACATAGAAAAGATAAATTTACTTGGAAAGACGTACCAAAAAATAACAAAACTGTATAAAAAAATGTTAATAATAATAAACCATATATACTTAGAAACCATATAATTTAATTTAAATTATAAAAAGAGATGTAATCATTTTCTCCCATATAGTTTAAGGTATTAGTCAAAATCCACCATTTAGTTTTATTTTTCTCTAAAATTTCCCATCTAATTTAATAAAATAGACAAACTACCCTTACCGTTATAATTGCGTTAAAAAATAGTTTGACTGTTAGATTAATAAGGGTAAATCAATAGATGATTATGAATAAAGTTGTTGATGGTAAAAAATGGTTAGGTAGTTAACAATAGCCAACAGTGCCACGTAAAAGAGTTTAGTGGTTAGTTGAGCTGATGATTTCCTGTCTCACTCTTTGAAATCTGCGAGAAGGTTCTCGGCTGTGATGAGACCTAGCGAACACAAGTTATGGAAATGGTATCTTTTAAGGAAAAGAAAGATCGATGAGGGGTGCCACACTTTAGCCGGCAATTAACCTCTAACGATCAAGTCATTTCATATGTAATGGAAGAATTAATGAGTTAATTCATAGAGTTTTAGGGTTGGTGAATATAATAAATAGCCTACCTTCCTCCTTCTTCAATGACCTTATTTATAGTCAACCAAACATTCTCCTTACCTTCTTCTATTTTAGGAATGTCCAGGTTGTCTGTAAACGTGGTCAGCTGTATGTTATCTTAAACATGAAATGCCTGCCTTCTCGGAGAACCTGTCTAAGGTTACGACATGATGTGTGGTTGAACAATAACCTGCAGAACAATAACCTGACTTCTTTAATGATAAGATTCTGAACTTGACCAGATTCATCATACATGTTTGTTAGGTGCGTCGTAGGTTGTCAGACTCTACGCTGATAAGGGCCATACTGTTTGTCGTTGACACCATGCTGACAATCAATTAATATTCTGCGAGAACATTAAAAATGCTCAGATTATTATCTTTTTAGTCGACCACCTTCTCGGCGATTTATTCGATGGTTAAACGACTGCGTTTGACAACAAAGATGACGTGATAGTGCCTCAGCAGAAATTACCCACAACAATAACCCTTAAATTTCTGAGAAATGCTTATATTTTGGAGGGAATTTACCTTTCTAGAAAATCCCTTGAAGACTTTGCTCAGTTTGTAAAGATTGAAATAGTGTGTTTTGAAGACGAAAGGTGTTCTTAAATGAAACGGTGCATTTCGAAGGCGAAGGGTGTTCTTTTAATTTTGGGTGCATCATCCCAGTTCCCAAGCATGACATCACCTGTAATCATTTACTTTTTGAATTTCGAATGTTTTAGGTTTAATGTGAAGTCGGCTGGCTTGCTTTGGCTTACACGTGGTTCTACCCTGATGGCCTTAATAGGCGAGCTTTTAATGCTTAAGGCACTCATCATTTGTTCGGCTAATAAATGTGTCTCTTTGAGCCATGCGATCTTCTCAGGATAAATGGATGGGAACCTTTTAGTGGGGTCTATATATATCCACCCCCAGTGAATTGTGTAGGTTTTTTATTTCTGGCAAACATTCTTCTCTCCTTAGAAACGAATGAACTTTGAGAGCTTAAGAGTGGTGGATCTTCAAGGTTTGGTGGTGCGATCTCATTCTCCCGAGCATTTGCTTATTTAACTCCCTAGTGAGTTATTTCATTTTTCTCTTTTGATTTCTTTCTAAAATAGATTTTCCTCGTGGCTCTATGGTAGAAGCATGCTAGAAGAAATCGAAAGAGATGGTTTTATACTTTTCGCTGCTCACCGAGAACATATTCCTCTAAATGTGATTATTCGCATATGCAGGTTCCGAACGTGTATTCCGAGCCTTTCTCCGACGATTTGCTAGCGAGGACTTCATCTTTAAAGGAAGCAATAGCCAAACGTTTCTCTTTAAAATGACCAAACACCCGACGAGTGCGATGTCAGTGCACACAAGCCGAGAAAACTTTTTTTCTCGAGGTAACAATCCAGCTTTTTGGACTGTGAGCTAAATGTGGTCACCAGTTCTCGCCTACTCCAATATAAAGAGTATTACGAGATTCCTAAGTCGGTGAAGCTCGTATTGCTTGACGGGATGACCGCGTGGAATCCTCCGAATGAGATGGTCGCCATCTACGAGCTGATGCTAAACTATGGGGTGACGCTACCCCTTTAGCCCTTCGTCGTGCGCTTCCTCAGCGACATCAATTTGGTGCCAGCGCAGTTAGTGCCCAACGGGTATAGGATCCTGATGGCATTGTGCGCACTGTGGCGTACACTAGGATTCTCCGACCCCTCACCGAACGAGATTCGACATTGCTATCAATTACGGCCACCACCCCAAGAGCCTGGTTCACACTACCTCACTTCGTTCCCCTTTACCAAGTGGCTCCCCACCAGCAAGAACGGCAAGAAGTTAGCAGGTAAACTGGAAGGGGGTTATCTAGGGTTCCATACTTCCAACAAGTCTTGGAACGGGGCTTGGTTCTTCGTTTAAGGGGACTGGGGTTGCCATGTTCCCGCGGATAAGGAAAAATCCCTCCGCGAGGCATACATTCCACGCCACTTCATGAAGCCATGTATTTTACGTACCAAGAGGTTACTTATTTTTAATATGTTTTTCATCATTAGATGTAACATGTTTTTTCTTTGCAAATTCCTAGAGTGAAGGGCATGTTCTGACTCACGAGGAGGTTAAGCGTGTTCACTGAGCGATCACTTCTCGCTCAGATGACAGGGCAACATCCACGCTTTGCTGTGATAAGGCACTGAAGCGTCGTGCATTCCATATATTCCACTATTCATCGAGGCAATACTCGCATGATTGTCCTCGCATTAAGTGTTATTTATTTCTTACTTATTTTTTTTTATATATTTAGTTTAGGTATAGCTAACTATTTCTTATTTTATTTTTGCAGTTCAAGAGAACGACTCCATCTGTGATCGAGACGTACGAGAAGTAAAGAATGTCTCTATTGCTTCTTGTCGGGAAAGCAACAGGAAAAATGACTCTCCAGTCAAGGTGGCCCTTCTTCGAATGGTAAAGCGCCCATTTCCTCGGGGAGTAAGACGATTGTTTTGCCGAAGCCTTCACCTTCAGTCTCCGAAGAGGCTCTCGCTCCTACCTCCGAGTTACCCCCTAAGCGAACTAAACTAGTTTGTGGTCCCAACAATCCTAGGTTAATTTCGGGGGTCAACCGCAAAACTGTGCCCACAGGTCGCATTCCTTGTCGGACGAGGCTGTGCCATAGGCTGGAGGACTCTGTGAAGATAGTTTTGTATGAAAAACACGCAGCAGAAGAGTAAAAGGTGGTCTTGGTATATTTCAAAAAATTTCCTTTAAAATGACAGCGGGCCTTATCCCTTGATTAATTAATATACATAAAAGGTATCGTACCTTTTTTAAACGTGACGGTTGATGTTGTGTCGTGATGAAACTGCAAGATCTTCTAATCCAATCACGAACGTGGATCACCTTGGAGTGTTGGCTCCCTTTATTTGAATTGTGTACATGAGGATGGAAAACAAAAAACTTTTCTTTTCTTGCTAGTCACAAAACCCTCATGAGAAAGCAAAGAACGTTAAATCACTTTTGAATTCACATACTCTCGATTGAAACTCGCGTGATCTTAATTTGATGTTGTGCACAAAGCCTTTTGATGTAAAAGCTAGTAGTGCACTGTCGAAACTAAACGTTATTGCTCTCTTTCCTCTTGGGTGAATTTCTCACACACTTTGCTAGAGTTAGACGGTTTTTTTCTTGGCTTCTAAAAGCTCACAAAACCTCACCAAAAACATCAATGGTCAAACTCCCCTTGTTGGTTTTACTTAGGTGGCCGAATTCCTCTAGGTGGGAGGATTTGTGTTCCACCAAAAACCTATTAATCAAAGAGTTCAATCCTATCCCAACTCTTAAGTGTATTATCCAATAATTAAATTAATGGATGATAAGTAATTGTGACATTATCAAAACTTCCTAATTTGACAAAAACAAAAAGGTCAACATAAAGTTTTGATAGTTATCAAACACCTTTCTAATTTGGTTTGATAAATAATTCCTTTTATTTATCACCTTATCAAATAAGGTTTTTGATACTTATCATACTGTCACCTATAGTATAAAACTAAGAATCCAATTCCTAGTAGAAAAGTAATTTGACTTTTAATTAAATAAATAAATAATTAATTAATTTCTATTTAATTAAATAATAAAATAAAACAAAGTAACTCGCTAATTAATTTAGCCAATGCTGCCAAAGCCATTAACCATTGGCTAAACTTTGTTTTTCCATTTTATTAATCTCATTGGACTACCACAAAAAGTCCACATGTCAACTAGACTCATTCTTACTAAAAGAAACAAGTCCACATGCCTTATTTAATATATTAATATAATTTCAACAGCCCGTTTATATTAAATATACAAATTATATTCTTAATATATTAATGGAATGCTTAACACACTCCAATAGGGCCGCCCAAAGAATCACACATCCATGGTCGCCCATTTTAGGTACTTTGACGAGTTACCACGTGTCTTGATCGAACACAAGACCGCATCTCTCAAACCTTTTGGAAAAAATCCAAAAACAATTCTAAGATTGACAAATAAATGATCCGGTAGAATATAACAAATGATCCATTCAAATTCGTGTGGATTGGGGATCTTGGCGGACTATCTAAATTTAAGCTTCAATAGACACAACCTAATCACAATCAACAAATGATTCACTTAGGTCCGATCTATTAATTTTAGTTCATTCCACTAAAGAACTAAAATTGCACTCTTAAATAAAGATAGAATAAGTTTAGTGTACTCATTCACACCCTATACAATCTTATTGGAGAAAGTATATCCTCGTGAAAAATACCAGTAATCGCTAAGAGCTCATAGACTGCCTATAGCTCTCCAAGCTACCATATTCACTCATATGACCACATTTTAAAATTGGATATTTTGACTTGTCCAGAAGCCATGTTTCAATAGTTACTATTGCAAAATTAACGTTAAGATTTAATTTAATATCCAATACCTCAAAATATCCATATGATGGAATTCTACTAACATTTATCAAATGCAGTCACGATGTCCATATCTATAAATGAAGTCCTCTATCGATTAACAAGTGAATACCACTAAACCATCGATGATAGACTATGCAATATAATCGTACTCATTGACAGTTCAAATGATAACACTTGCAACCATAAGTCCATCATTTATCTTAGGATTGAGATAGACTCTCCGATTGTCTCAATTAAATACTTTTATCCACTGACGGTTGTGGACAAAGTTTTCTTTATTGATCCTATTCAATGCACCTAGTGCACTAGATTCTTTTGTTTAAAAACACTGCACTTTGATTATTTTAGACTCATCATATCACATTTAATCTCACTCAAATGCAAAGAAAATAATCTACAGCTTTAATAAGGTAAAGGCACATAACCTTTATCTTAAGTTGTGAATGTTGTTCGAGACTAACTAAAGAATTGTGTCCGCCTCATACATATCCAGATGTACGAACAATTCTTTACTTCTCATAGTCTCTTGACCTTATGATTATTTACTTTCGAAAATTACTATAAATGCTATTAGATTTGTTAAAACAGAAATCAATTTATTAATATGAAAAAGATTGTCAAATACACTATTACACTTTTATTATCGAGTATAATCCTAACAAGTTCCTCCAATCAGCTACGCCTCTCCTCCGCCTGAGGACGTTTTGGAGGCCACTTCAAGAGATATCCTTGAGGAGCGAGCGCCATTTGCTGTGGGGATCGATGAGGAGGAATCTGACGAGGAGATGCTCGTGAGGAGCAACACGAGAAAAGAAAGAGCATGAGGTTCCTCTTGACTTTGAAAGTATGGTCGGAACCAATCTCTTAATTCCTTCCCCACCGCTGAGTTTCTCTTTGGAGAAAGTCCTCGGGCGAGTGCTGACATGAGAGAATCGTTATGCGGATTAGAAAAGGATTGACGGCTTCCTCAGAAACACCGTCGAGAGGTAACTCCAATCATTCTTTGGTCTCTCTACCTCGGTAAGTTTTGTTTTTCCCCTTTGTAAGTTTATTACCATGTTTATTACACTTTTTAACTGCTGTTTTCTATTTATATTTTTTGTCCAATTTTGATGTTGCAATGAGAGATAGAGAAATCTTGAAAGAGCAAGTCGTAGCTTTTGAGGCAGAGAAGGCCTTATTTGAAGTTGAATGGGACACAGTGAAGAAACAGGATGCTTTTTGAGAGAGAGTGGAGGCTCTTGAGGCTGAAAATGTCGTGCTTGCAGTGAGAAGGATAAAGCTATCACTTCAGTTAATAAACTGCTTGATGTTATTGTTACAGCTCGGGTTGAGGTAGAGGGGAGGCTCGCTCGGGTGAAGTAAAAAGATAAAGAGCTAAGCGACATGGTGGACTCCTATAAGTTCACCTTGGAAGGGGCCAAGACTAAGATCAAGATCAAGGCTGTGAATCGTTACAAGGCCTCTCCTACTTTCGATGCTTTTATGCCCCAAAAGTTCAAAAATAGCATTAAGGAATGTCGTGATCTCGTAGCCAGCGGTTAGTCTTGAGGTGTTGGAGATGATAGACTGTGCTATGGCCAGCAACATAGATAAATCCAAAGGGGAGCTTGAAAAGGCCGAGAAGGTATGACGAGCCCATTGTTAGAAATAGAAGCTGCCAATCCTGGATATACATATGAAGATTCCTAATCAGGAAGGAATTCCCAAGGTCTACACTAGTAATAAGGCAGGATCCAACATTCTGGGGACAAGGATGGATGATGGCATTGATCCTGACTTTGACTACACCCTCTCGAAAATGGCGAGGAAGACATACCTCTTAGCGAGAATAAGGAATCGTCGGAGATAGAAACTGACCTTAAGGATCTACTTCCTCGTTCGAAGCTCTCGAAGGGTGGTCAAGGTTCTGGTAAAGGGAATGCCTCGCAGGATCTTGGTCCCTCCACTTCTTAGCCTAGGTTTTATGCTGCTTATTGAACCATATCAATCTCACAGTGAATTGTCTGAGAAAATCCCTTCAAATTTCTCTTAATGATTTAAAATTTATTTAACTATCAGATTGTTGTTCATTTGACAATAAATTGGCTTTATAATTCATTCGAACTTTACTTAATGATTTAAAATCCATTCAGTTACTAGATCGCTGTTAGTCTAACAACAAATTGACTTTATAATTCGTTGCCCTTTAATAATATGTTTGAACTTGAACTCCATTTAAATTCATGTTGGCTTGATAAGGAACTTTAGGACTTATCATATGGGTTCGAATTGATTCAAAAGGGAATAGTGTCCTCGCTGTCACCAAGTTTTTAGGGAGACTTATAATCAACCCTTTTCAAACTTGACTTTTTAATATGATGGGCGTTCTCGCCATTTTCAATTTTTTAGAAAAAGTTTTAATCAACTTTTCTCGAATTTGATTTTTAATATGATAGGCGTTCTCGCCACTACCAAGTTTTTAGAGATAATTTTAATAAACTTTTCTTGAACTTAATTTTTTTAATATGATGGGCGTTCTTGCAATTACCAAGTTTTTAGAAAGAGTTTTAATTAACTTTTCTCGAACTTGATTTTTAATATAATAGGCGTTCTTGTCATTGCCATATTTTAGAGAGAGTTTTAATCAACTTTTTTCGAACTTGATTTTTAACGTGATGGGCATTCTCACCATTATTAAGTTTTTAAAGAGAGTTTTAATCAACTTTTCTCGAACTTGATTTTTAATGTGATAGGCGTTCTCGCCATTACCACTATGGGAGATGATTGGACATTTTTTCCAAAAGTTCCTTTTATTTCTTTGTGGACTACAATTGTACATTTCATTTCTCCTTTGCCTCTAGTTTTTCTTCTAAGGATAATACAATTTTAGGTATTGTGCGTTCCATAGATCGGCGGTGGTGCCTCCTTCTGGTCATGCAATTCTATAGCATCCGTGTCCTGCTGGCCGACAATCTTATATGGCCCTTCTCACTTATTAGCTAAGGATCCTACTAACTTGTCAATGGTGTTGAGTGAATCATTTCTTAGTACCAGGTCGTTAAGTTGGGGTCTCCTTTCCTTGATGTTAGAGTTGTAATATTTGGCGATTCTCTGTTGGTACATTGTATTTCTTATCTGAGCCTTGTCTTAGCGGCTTTCCAACTCGTCAAGGTTTGACTCTAAAGCTAAGATGTTTTGTTCTTGGTCGTACATTTGTACTTGGTCATACAGATGTACCTGTGGCAATTGAATTCTCATTTCAATAGGAATGATTGCTTCTACTCTGAAGGCCATAGTGAATGGAGTTTCTCCTGTGGAGGTTCTCGCCATGGTTCAGTATGCCCAGAGAATTTCGGGAAGTTTTCAGCCCATTTCTCTTTCTTGGAATCTAGCTTTGCCTTAATGGTATGTTTGATGATTTTTTTCACAGCTTCGACTTGCCCCTTTGTTTGTGGTGATCTACTGAAGCATAGTAATTCCTGATTCCCCCTTTTTGGCAAAATTTAGAAAAGTTCAAGTTATCAAATTATGTACCGTTGTCGAAGATGTTAGTATCCGGGACTACAAATCTATAGATGATGGACTTTTTTACGAAGTCTGTAGTATTTTGCTTGGTAATTCTGACTAGCAATTCTGCTTCAGCCCACTTGGTGAAATAGTCGACACTCATGATGACATACTTAGCTTGCCCTGCTACTGCTGATATAGGTCCTATGAGGTCAATCCCTCATTGGGTGAAGGGCCAAGGGGATGTGAAATTTTTGAGTTTTTTTGGCAGTTGCTTGATGTTATCGGCGATTCTTTGGTATTTGCCGCAGTGGACACTGTTCCTTTGGCATCGTCAAACATCCTAGGTCAATAGAATCATTATCGCAGCACTTTGTGTACTAAATTGTTCCCTCCTGCATGGTTTCTGCATACTCCTCCGTGGATATCTCTTAAAATCCTCGTGGCCTCCTGTGGGTTCACACACCTTTGCAAGGTTCTAGAGAACCCCCTGCGATACATCTCGCCATTGATTATAGTATAATGCGTCGACTAATACCTCAGGTGTTTTGTTCTTTCTTATCTTCGGGGAGGATTTCCTGTTCTATATATGCATGGAGTGGTGACATTTATATGACTTCTGCGAGATTGAGCTCTCCGACCTCCGTAGTCTCCTTATCACTTATGCTTGGCTTTGCTAGGTGAGCTACTGGGATTATTTTGGATAAGATGACATTGGTGGCAGATGCTAGTTTTGATAAGGCATCAGCTTTTAGATTTTCCGCTCTTGGGATTTGCGTGATTCTAAACTTCGTGAATCTACTGAGTGCTCGTTGGATCCTTTTGAGATAGGCTGTCATTCCTTCCTCTTGGCCATATATTCATTGCATATTTGATTGACCTGTAACACCTCCTAACCCAAATCCGCTCGGACCGAATCAGGGAGCGCTACTATATACTAACAGCTAACTTTTACGGTAGATAAACATATTTTATATTTATATTAAAAACATTTGAAAATAGTCCAAAGAATTTTCAAAAATCTTGCCAGAGTTTCCTCTGTTTTTCTGACTTTCCAAAACCTGTTTACAGATAAAATTTATAAAATCAACTTCCAAATTCGCAAATCAATTTTGCGCACCCTCCCAAATATAGTGCGACTTACCAACCAATTTATCACAATATAATTTATAAAGATTCACATAACATAAACATATCATAAAATATTTATATAGCGGAAGCTCGTTAAATATTTACAAACAGTTTCCGTATATGCATACGGTATCAAAATATATAAACTTAATACAAACAAACTACCAAAATGTATGCAGGAAAGATGTGATCCTGACTCTGGTTCTGCAACTTCTACTCTTCTTTATATTTTTCGCCTTTGGAACCTTTGTTACCTACGTGCGAGAAAACTCAACACGCTAAGCATACTGCTTAGTGGATGTACACAAAATTGTATATACAAATAGTAGATATCAATTAAAACTATAAATCAATATATATGGGGCTCATATCAAATCACATATCCAAAATCATTCAACAGACAAATTTTTCATAATTTCTCAAACGTTTCCATATGACAAATCAATTTTCAGATTGGGCTCCTGACATACAAAACATAAGTTATTGGACTGGATTATGGGTTGTTCGGCATTGGACGCAAACGGGGCCACTCACCGAACATCAGATCAGAATGGAACACCAACGGAATCACCCGCTGTAAATGTCCCATGACAAATTTCAGAACTCTAGGACCGACACTTGGGGCCTGCACTATCCAAAGGGTGGTATAATCGGCACAGTACTATTCAGACAGAAACCCAATTGACATGTCAACCTCCTATATCCATATCTATGTTCATACACATCAGAGCCAAAATATTTTCTCCAATCTAATGTCAACATATTTTATTTCTTTCCAAATAATCGAATTCAATTTCAATACATATCAATATATTTATATTTTTGCAAATTCAAATTTCATCAAATATAATATAACGGAAATATACGAATATATTTATAAATCAATAATCATATTCAATTCCGTTTCGAATCAAATTGCCCCAAAATCATTTTCCGATACATTTCACAATATAATATAATTTAAGTCACTTTCAACAATATATTTCCTTAACAATATATTTCCATAAAACTATTAGAACCAAATCGTATTCAAATCATTCCGAAATCAGTTTCAAACTCTCCATTCTACTCAATAGAATTTAAATAATTCAAAAACTATAAACTTCGATAATTTCGAAAATTTCTGGAAAACTGGAAAAATTCAAAAACTCGTATATATCGAACCTGAACTATATTCGATAATCAATATAATTCAAATAACGTAAATTTAATCAATTTCAATCAATCTGAAATATTCTGGAAACTGGAAAAATTCAAAACACGTATATATCAAATCTAAACTATAATCTATAATCCATATAATTCAAATAACTCAGAAACTCTAAAATTTGATAATTCCGAAAATTTCTGGAAAACTGAAAATTCAAAAAATACGTGTACACCAAACCTGAAAGCTTCCTCCTTCTCCTTTCCTTCTTCCCTTTCCCTTTTCTTCTTCTTCTTCTTCTTTTCTCTTTCTTCTTCTTCTTCTTCTTCTTCTTCTTTCGCTCGTTCTATTCTGTGATGTTTATGTTTCTGTGTTATTTTGCTTCACTGTTGGTTTATGAAGCTTCACAGCTTCATCATGCGGTGCTATATATATTTTTTAAAAATTTTTGAGCCATCGCGACCGGTATCGCGAGCGGTGGTCGCGTCGCTTCGGTTGCGATGCTCACTGGTCGAAATATGCATCTTTCATCACGAGCTGATCATCGCGATCTGTGGTCGCGATACTCACTACCCCAAATCATCCTTTTCATCGCGAGCTGCTCATCGCGATGACTGGTCGCGATGCCTACTGTCCAAATTTTCACCATTTTCTTCATGCATTGTTTTCCACCCTTCAAATCATAATCATATTCACATATTCAAAATGAATTCAATCATAATTTTCATATGTATTCGAAATTAGGAATGTTACATGACCACCAGCTGTAAGTTACTGAAGATATTAATTTTATCGGCTCTTAGAGTTGTGGCTACTCTCAGTCCTTCGAGAAGGGCCTGATATTCTGTGACATTATTGGTGGCTTTAAAATCAAATCTTAAGGCGCATTCCACCTTGTCCTGTTCTGGTGTTGTCAAGACTACTCCTGCGCCACTTTCGTGGGAATTAAAGGATCCTTCCATGTGGAGTTTCCACGGGTATGCTCTACCTTCTAGCTTGGCGACTGCGAGAATAGCTGTGTCTACCTTCCACCTGGACTGCTTATCTGTTGAAGCGTGAGAGGTATGCCATGATGGATTCTCCCTTCCCTTGCATGCTTCCTATAAACTGTCGAGAAAATGCGAGACTGAATTGGTCAAAGTTGTTGATGTTTTGAGGGGGAGTTGTCGGAACCAACTTCCTGCAAGGTCCCCAAATGTGATAGGGAAGGCTTGGTACAACAATCTATCATCCCTCATCTAAGTTCCCATAAGAGTGATAAACCGAGATATATGCTCGACAGGATCTTTATCCTCATTGTACTCGTTTATACTGGCCATTTTGAAGTTCATTGAGAACTTTTTTGCTCACACTCTGTCCGTGAATTTGCTCGCCATTGTGCTGAGTAATGTGCGAGGTCATTAGTGGGTTGTTCCCTACGCTGGACCCATTCGAGCCCTTCCTTTAGTTGTCGGATCTCCCTTCGCAATGAATCTTTATCATCAACTGAGCATTCGCTGCAGCTCAGCTGTTGGCTTTCTTTGGAATCCGTTTGTTCTTGATCGGTTCCGCTATCGTTGGTATGCCGGCATTATGGCTGCTTAGTTATTATTCATTTCGTCACAAAGCTAGACTTTCGATTGTCTCCTCGGTGATGTTTTCACTGCGGGCTGGGCTTCTTTGGGCTTGCGAGTTGGCAGTGCTTTGAGAAGATGATTCACTTGAAAAAAGCTCTAGGAGGGGAAGCGACTCATTCCCTTTGCCAGCACACCTCTTATGGGAAGGGATTTCCTTGATAGGGCTTGTGGGAGTGACTCTACTACCCATGATTTTCATAAGAGCTAATTGCATCGACCTCCCCTGAGGTTTTGCCAACTACAAGCAGAGTCAACTTTATCGTTTATTGATAAACACCCATCTGCCCTTAGTAAAATTTGGTCAAATGTAACATTTGACCAGAGATCTTTGTCAAAAAGCTGAAAAGTTTGCTAAAAGTTGACTCCGCCTGTAATTGAGAAAACCCAAAAGAGGGAAAGTCTTTGTCAATAAACCGAAAAGTTGACTCCGCCTGTAATTAAGCAAACCTCAGGGGAGGTAGGCGTTATTTACTCTTTCCATAATTTTTTTGGAAATGATACCCAGCTTGGTCCACATCTTGGGTGGACATCTCGGTTTGCTGTTTGATGGGGGGAGGTTGTTAGGATTATGCTCGATAACAAGAGTGTAATAGTGTATCTGACAATCTTTCTCATATAAATAAAGTGATTTCAAATTTAACAAATCTTATAGCAATTATATCAATTGTCAAAAGTAAATAATCATTAGATCAAGAGACTATGGGAAACAAAATAATTGTTCGTACATCTGGATATGTATGAGGTAGACACAATTCCATAGTTAGTCTCGAATAACATTTATAACTTAAGATACAAGGTTGGGCGCCTTCATCATGTTAAAGTTGTAGATTCTTTTTTTAGCATTTCGAACGGGATCAAATGTAATATGATGAGTCTAAAATCATCGAAGTGTCTTTAGACAAAAGAATCTAGTGCACTGGGTGCATTGAATAGGATCATTGTAGAAAACTTTATCTGCAACCGTCAGTGGATAAAAGTATTCAACTGAGATAATCGGAGAGTCTATCTCAATCCTGAGATAAATGATGGACTTATGGTTGTATGCGTTATCATTTGAGCTGTCAATGAGTACGATTATATTGCATAGTCTATCCTCGATCGTTTGGTGGCATTCACGTGTGTATCGATAGAGAACATCATTTATAGAAATGGACATCGTGACTGCATCTAACAAATATTAGTAAAATACCATCATATGGATGTTTTAAGGTATTGGATATTAAATCTTTACGTTAAGTTTTCAATAATGACTATTGAAACATGGCTTTTGGACAAGTTAAAATATCCAAGTTCGAAAATATAGTCATATGAGTAAATATGGTAACTTGGAGAGCTATAGACGGTCTATGAGCTCTTGACGATTACTGGTATTTTTCACGAGTATACACTTTCTCCATTTAGATTGCCTAAAATACGAATTAGTACGCTCACATATTCTATCTTTATTTAAGAGTTCAATTTTAGTTCTTTAGTGAAATGAACTAAAATTAATGGACCGGACCTAAGTGAATCATTTGTTGATTGTGATAAGGTTGTGTCTATTGGAGCTTAAATTTAGATAGTCCGTCAAGATCCTCAATCCACACGAATTTGAATGGATCACTTGTTATATTCTACCGGATCATTTAATTGATACATCTTAAGAATTATTTTTGGAATTTTTCCAAAAGATTTGAGAGGTACGCTCTTGTGTTCGATCAAGACATGTGGTAACGTGTCAAAGTACCTAGAATGGGCGGCCGAGGGTGTGTGATCCCTTGGGCAGCCCTATGGGATGTTTTTAACATTCTATAAATATATTAAGAATATAATTAGCACATTTAATATAAATTGGCTGTTTAAATTATATTAATATATTTATTTAAGGCAAGTGGACTTGTTTCTTTTTGTAAAAATGGGTCTAGTTCACATGGGGACTTATTGTGGAAGTCCAATGGGATTGATAAAATGAAAAAATAAAGTTTGGCCCAACTTTAGGGTTGGGCGACATTGGCTAATTTTATTAGCTAATTACTTTGTTTTATTTTATTATTTAATTAAATAAAAATTAATTAATTAAAAATTAAAAATTCTTTTCTACTAAGAATTGCATTCTTAGTTTCATACTATTGGTGGTAGTATAATAAGTATCAAAGACCTTATTTGATAAGTGATTAATAATAGGAGTTATTTATCAAATCAAATTAGGAAGGTTTTTGATATTGATCAAAACTATAAAGTTGACTTTTTAAGTCACTTTTAGGAAAGTTTTGATAAGTCACTTAATTATAATTATCCTTTAATAATTATTGGATAATATTTTTTTAGAGTTTGGATTAGGTTGAACTCTATCTTGATGGGTTTTATGGTGAAACACAAGTCCTCCCACACAAGGAGAATTCGACCACCATAAACAGAAGGCTAGGGAGTTCGGCCACAGAGTTGCTTGAATCCAAGAGTGAGTTTTGTGAGCTTTTGATAGCCAAGAAAAACCGCCCCCCTCCCTAAGCAAAGCTTGATATATGCACGAGAGAAAAAGAGAAAGAACAATTGAGTTCAAAGTGTTCTTAGTTTTCTTAGGAGGGCTTTGAGTGACTAATGAAAAAGAAAGAAAAGTTTTTTTGTTTCTCATCCTTAGGTATGCAATTCAAAGAAAGGGAGCCCACACTCCAAGGTGATCCACGTTCGTGAAGGATTGGAACATGTTGCAGTTCAATCTCGACGCAACATCAAACTTCACGTTTCACAAAAGGTACAATACCTTTTAATATATATTTAATTAACTAAGGGTTAAGATATACTCTTCTTTTAGGAAAATTTTAAAACGTACCAAAACCCAACTTTTGTACTTCTACCGCGTGTTTTTTCGTACAATTAGTATCAGAGTCTGGTTGTACCCTTAGTTAATTAAACATATATATATATATATATATATGTGGATCATTCCTTTTATTGTTTATGGATATATGCATGTTTTTAGAAAGAAATGGCACTCTAGGAATTATCATATATATTACATTGGAATGTATGGATTATTTATGTACTGATGAAGTGAACTGTTATTGTTCAATTTTGGTCCTAGAATTCAATGTATTTTTTTTGTTTGGAATTGTAACAAGAAGGGTGGTCTATTATCACCATAATTTCCTTCTTGATAGTTGTTAAAGTTTTTTTTTTATTTTTTACATAAAAACTGCTATAATTCATTCGAGATTCGAAGACACGAAGTTTTGAAGAATTTGAAGCAGAAAACGAAACAACAAAGGACCCAAGACAAGCCCACGCACGCCAAGACAGTAAGCGCGTGCACAAGGCGGAGCGCCCCAACCCACACACCCACCCCCCCCACCCTATGCATGTTTTTAGAAAGAAATGGCACTCTAGGAATTATCATATATATTACATTGGAATGTATGGATTATATATGTACTGATAAAGTAAACTGTTATTGTTCAATTTTGGTCCTAGAATTCAATGTATTTTTTTTGTTTGGAATTGTAACAAGAAGGGTGGTCTATTATGACCATAATTTCCTTCTTGATAGTTGTTAAAGTTTTTTTATTTATTTTTTACATAAAAACTGCTATAATTCGTTCGAGATTCGAAGACACGAAGTTTTGAAGAATTTGAAGCAGAAAAAAAAACAACAAAGGACCCAAGACAAGCCCACGCGCGCCAAGACAGCAAGCGCGTGCACAAGGCGGAGCGCCCCACCCCTCCCCCCCCCCGCCCCTCCCGGGATCTGCATGCGCGCGTCCCTTTAGGGGCTGTGTGCGCCCGTGGCCTACCCAGGGCTGGGCAAGGTACACATGGCCTTCCCATGGTTGTACGCGCGCACAGCCAGCTGAAGGGCTGGGCACTTGCGCCGGCCTTAGAAGGAGCCGCGCTCGCGCCTCTCGCAAGGTAGTGCGCCGGGGCTCCGTGGAGCTATGCGCACATACCTTTGAGCTGTAACGCCTTGTCACAATGTTAGATGGATGGCCGCATGAAAACTTGTTCATTAAGTTAGTGTTAGGGTTTAAGTTTTTCCAACAATGTAATTTACTTGTTTTTCTAGGATGGACGAAAATTGTGGCTATTTACTTTTTGTGTAAATATTACAATGTTTTATCATTGTTCGATAACATATCATATAGAATAGGAGTGTCACTCATATATCTCTTTTGGTATAAACATGTTTTGAATGGTTTAGGTATCTAATTGGCATCTAGATAACTTGGTAATTATTTTTTGGAATTCCATTACACGCCTTAAACAATTGAGTGGGAGAAGGTGTTTTGAAACACTTATGGCCTCCAAGATTAGTTAAGCTCTATGTTTTGTGTGATAACCCCCCAAGGGGTATCCATGAATGGAATTTAGTAAAATACTTCCTTACAAGGAGAGGTTTGACAATTGACTCAAGCGATATCTACTCTCAAAGGAGGGATTTTCGTGCGGGAAAATATTGAGGGTCAAAACCTTGGTGACACACTAAATGTGATTTTATTGATATCCTCCCAAGAGTTCTTGTCAATAAAAATTGCAAGGCTAAAATTGAAAACGCTAGTTGTTATGTTAAAATTGAAATCACCGTTGAATTTTACGATTGAATTATATTAATTAATTCAAGATAAATATTCGAAAGTACTTAGTGATTATTTACTTAATATAATTTTTGTTTTATTCAGAAATCATAACCCCATCCCTAATCAACATCCTAAAAGATAATACTTTGACTGGAGATAACTATGTTACATGGAAAAGGAAAATTGAGCTGTTGTTGCAAGCTAAAAAGCATAGGTTTGTTCTGTCAACTCCTAAATCACTTGCTCCTACTGATGAATCCACTGAGGTGCAAAGAGGCGAGTATAAGCAGTGGAAGGCCTCAGATAATATGGTCAAACGTTACATTATGGCCACCATGTCCGATGTGTTGCAACAGCAACATGAAGGAATGAGGAATGCTGTAGATATAATGATGTCTCTAGATGAGATGTTTGCTATGAGATCTTGGACGACTAACAGAGAGGTAGTGACTGCTTTCATGAATCTTAGGATGAAACCTAGACAGACTGTGAAAGATCACATGATGAAGGTCGTAGCACATCTCAACATTACTGAACCCAATGGCGCTGAGATAGATGGTAAAACGAAAATTGACATGATTGTCAACTCACTATCAGATTCCTTTGATCAGTTCAAGTTGGACTACACTTTGAACAATAAGGAATACACCTTGCAGGGCCTGATGCAAGATGTTCAAAGCGCTGAAAAGATCCTTGTGAAAGGCAAGGGTCAAGAGATTCATATGGTTGGTAAAGTTGCTACTGTAAAGACCAGTAAGAAGGTCAAAAAGTCACAAAAGGAAAAGCAACTTGGGCCTACCAAGAAGGAGACTAAGAAAGTAACCAAGATCAAAGAAAAGTGCTTCCTTTGTGGTGAAAAGGGACATTGAAAAATAAATTGTCCAAAGTCCCAGAATAAGAAGGAAGAAGGTAATTTTTATTATCTAGAAATATACTTTCTGGCGGATTCTACGAATTCTTGGATCTTAGACTCTGGAGCCACTAATCATGTTTGTTATTCCTTACAAGGGTTTCAGCAAAAGAAAAGACTGAATAAAGATGAATTCAAGTTGCGGTTAGGCAACGAAGCGTTGGTGTCCGCCGATGCAGTGGGAGATTTTAGAGTTTATTTAGATTCTAGTAGATATTTGGATTTAATAGACGTTTATTATGTACCTCATTTCAAGAGGAATTTAATTTCAGTTTTTTGTTTAAATAAATTTGGATATTTGGTTACTTTTAATAAAGGTTTTATTATTAGTAAGAAAAACAAATTTGTTTGCAAAGGTACATTGGAAAATGGCTTGTTCCGTTTACATAAAAACATCTCTCACTTATTAGACACTGAATCAACTGAATTTAATTATAAAAGAGTAAAACTATCAAAAAATGAAACCTACCTATGGTATTTGCGCCTAGGTCATATTAACCTTGATAGGATTAAAAGATTGGTTAGTGACAGACCTTTGAGTAACTTAAAGGTTGATGATCTATCAACTTGTGAATTTTGTTTGGAAGGTAAAATGACCAAAAGGCTGTTCATGACCAAAGGCATACGAGCTACTGAATGTTTAGGAATGATACACACTGATGTATATAGTCCTATGAGCATTCAAGCGAGAGGTGGATATGAGTACTTCATTACTTTCACGGATGATTACTCGAGATATGGCTATATGTATCTCATGAGACATAAGTCTGATGCTTTTTACATGTTCAAAGCATTCAAAGCTGAAGTAGAAAATCAGCTTGAGAAACACATAAAAATCTTGAGATCTGATTGTAGGGGAGAATATCTATCAGGTGAGTTTCAACAATATCTTACTGATAGTTGGATAATTTTTCAATTTTCTGCACCAGGAACGCCTCAACAAAATAGGGTGGCAGAAAGGAGAAATAGGACTCTTTTAGATATGGTTAGATCGATATTGAGTTATTCAACGCTTTCTAATTCTTTTTGGAGATATGCTCTACAAACTGCAATGTACATTCTAAACGATGTACCATCTAAGTCAGTTCTAAAACACCGCATGAGTTGTGGCCTGGGAGAAAGCCTAGTTTACAACACTTAAGGATATTTGGATGTCCTGCACACGTGTTAAAAGGAATGACAGAAAAGATGGAGTCCCATTCAGAAACATGCATATTTGTGGGGTATCCAAAAGGAACGAAAGGATATTATTTCTATAGTCCTTCAGATCTTAAAGTATTTGTTTCTACGAACACTAAATTTCTGGAAAAGGACTATATGAATAATTTCGTACCTAAAACTAAAATTGTCCTGAATGAGCTTTCAGGAGATACAATTCCACATAAGGTTTCACAACCTAGCCCAATTGTTAGTTCCGCACCATCACAAGATCAACAGCTTACCATTCCTCGTCGTAGTAGGAGGGTTAGTAGACAACCCGAAGGATACATCGGTCTAGGAGAATCTGTAGAGAATCTCCCGGACAACGATCATCCCTACACATACAAGGAAGCTATGAAAGATGTTGATTTTTCGCCATTGGCAAAGGCAATCAAATCCGAAATTGAATCTATGTTCACGAACAAAGTCTAGTCTTTTGCAGACTTGCCTAAATTGATAAAACCCATAGGGTGCAAGTGGGTATACAAGTGGAAAAGAGGTATGGATAGTAAGGTGGAAACCTTAAATCTAGATTGGTAGCTAAAGATTATATATAAAAAAGGAAGGTATCGATTATGAGGAAACTTTCTCTCCTATAGCCATGCTTAAATCCATTAAGATACTCTTAACCATTGCGGCATCTCTAGACCTAGAGATTTGGTAAATGGACATCAAGACAGCTTTTCTTAACATAAGTCTTGACGAAAGTATCTATATGATGCAACCAGAAGGATTCATTGAAAAAGGCCAAGAGCAAAGGGTATGCAAGTTGCAACGATTCATGTATGGATTAAAGCAAGCATCTAGATCCTGGATCATAAGGTTCGATCGAGCTGTGAAAAGTTTTGGATTTATTCAGAACCTTGACGAACCTTTTGTATACAAAAAGATCAAAGGCAACAAGTTGGTTTTCCTAGTTCTTTACGTTGATGACATACTACTCATTAGAAACGATGTAGGTGTATTGACATCAGTAGAATGGTTAGCAAAATAATTTGATATGAAAGACATAGGAGAAGCAAGTTATATTCTTGGTATCCAAGTAATTAGGGAAGAAAGAATAGAACGATTGCATTATCCCAAGCTTCATATATAAATAAAATCTTGTTTAGGTTCTCCATGCAGGATTCCGAGAAAGGTCTGTTACCTTTCAGGCATGGAATCAAGCTGTCTAAGGAACAAGTTCTTAAGGACACACATGGGGAGCAATTCATTAGTAGGATTTCATATGCCTCGGCAGTTGGAAGTCTCATGTATGCAATACTCTGTACTAGACCAGATATTTGTTTTGCAGTTGGCATAGTTAACAGGTTTCAATCAAAACCTGGTCCTGATCACTAGAAAGCAGTTAAACATATTTTCAAGTATCTCAGGAGAACGAGAGATTATATACTTATATACTCTTGAGGGGATCTGATTCCCGATAGGTATACAGATTTCAATTTTTAATTGGATTCTAACTCTAGGAGATCCATATCAGGATCCGTGTTTACCCTATGAGGAGGTATAGTTATATTGAGGAGTACTAAGCAATCTTGTATTGCTGATTCCACCATAGAAGCAGAGTATATTGCCGCATGCGAAGCTACTAAAGAGGTTGTATGGCTCCGTTAATTCTTGATTGACTTGGAAGTGGTTCCTAGTGCGAATAAGCAGATCACTATCTTCTGTGACAATAGTGGTGCAGTGGCTAATTCGAAATAACCAAGAAATCATAAGAGAGGGAAACACATAGAAAGGAAGTATCATCTTCTTAGGGAGATTGTGTATAGGGGTGACGTGATGGTTGCCAAGATCGCGTCAGCAGAAAATCTAGTGGATCCCTTCACAAAGGCTCTACCACAAAAGAGTTTTGATGGGCACCTAGAGAGCATGGAATTGAGAGATATGACACACTTGTTATAGCACAAGTAAGAGATTATTAGGATTATGCTCGATAGCAAGAGTGTAATAGTGTATTTGACAATCTTTCTCAGATGAATAAAGTGATTTTAGATTTAACAAATCTTATAGCAATTATATCAATTGTCAAAAGTAAATAATCATAAGGTCAAGAGATTATGGGAAAAAAAAGAATTGTTCGTACATCTGGATATATATAAGGTAGACATAATTCTTTAATTAGTCTCGAATAACATTCACAACTTAAGATACAAGGTTGGACGCCTTCACCTTGTTAAAGTTATAGATTCTTTTGTTAGCATTTTGAGCAAGATCAAATCTGATATGATGAATCTAAAATCATCGAAGTGTCTTTGGACAAAAGAATCTAGTGCACTGGGTGCATTGAATAGGATCACTGTAGAAAACTTTATCCGCAATCGTCAGTGAATAAAAGTATTCAACTGAGACAATCGGAGAGTCTATCTCAATCCTGAGATAAATGATGGACTTATAGTTGCATGCATTATCATTTGAGCTGTCAATGAGTACGATTATATCGCATAGTCTACCTCGATGGTATGGTGGTATTCACGTGTATATCAATAGATAACATCATTTATAGAAATGGACATCGTGACTGCATCTAGCAAATGTTAGTAGAATACCATCATATGGATGCTTTGAGGTATTGGATATAAAATCTTTACGTTAAGTTTTCAATAATGACTATTGAAACATGGCTTCTGGACAAGTCAAAATATCCAAGTTAAAAAATATGGTCATATGAGTAAATATGGTAACTTGGAGAGCTATAGGCGGTCTGTGAGTTCTTGGCGATTACTGGTATTTTTGACGATGATACATTTTCTCCATTTAAGTTATCTAGGATACGAATTAGTACACTCACTTATTCTATCTTTATTTAAGAGTTCAATTTTAGTTCTTTATTGGAATGAACTAAAATTAATGGACCAGACCTAAGTGAATCATTTGCTGATTGTGATTAGGTTGTGTCTATTGGAGCTTAAATTTAGATAGCCCGCCAAGATTTCCAATCCACACAAATTTGAATGGATCACTTGTTATTTCTACTGGATCATTTAATTGATTCATCTTAAGAATTGTTTTTAGAATTTTTCCAAAAGGTTTGAGAGGTACGTTCTTGTGTTCGATCAAGACACGTGGTAACTTGTCAAAATACCTAGAATGGATGGCCAAGGGTGTGTTATCCCTTGGGCGGCCCTATGGGATATTTTTAACATTCCATAAATATATTAAGAATATAATTAGTACATCTAATATAAATGGGCTGTTGAAATTATATTAATATATTTATTTAAGACATGTGGACTTGTTTCTTTTTGTAAGAATGAGTCTAGTTCACATGTGGACTTATTGTGGAAGTCCAATGGGATTAATAAAATGAAAAAACAAAGTTTGGCCCCCGGCTTTAGGGTTAGGCGGCATTGGCTAATTTTATTAGCTAATTACTTTGTTTTATTTTGTTATTTAAGTAAATGGAAATTAATTAATTAATTAATTAATTAATTGTTTAAATAAAAATTAAAAATACTTTTCTACTAAGAATTGGATTCTTAGTTTCATACTATTGGTGATAGTATGATAAGCATCAAAGACCTTATTTGATAAGTGATAAATAATAGAAGTTATTTATCAAATCAAATTTGTAAGGTTTTTGATATTGATCAAAACTATAAAGTTGACTTTTTAAGTCAATTTTAGAAAAGTTTTGATAGTCACTCAGTTATAATTATCCTTTAATAATTATTGGATAATATTTTTTTAGAGTTAGGATTAGGTTGAACTCTAGCTTGATGAGTTTTATAGTGAAACAGAAATCCTCCCACATAAGGAGAATTCGGCCACCATAAATAGATGGCTAGGGAGTTCGACCAAAGAGTTGCTTGAATCCAAGAGTGAGTTTTGTGAGCATTTGATAGCCAAGAAAAACCGCCCCCCTCTCTAAGCAAAGTGTGATTTACGCCCGAGAGAAAAAGAGAAAGAACAATTGAGTTTAAAGTGTTCTTAGTTTTCTCAGGAAGGTTTTGAGTGACTAACGAAAAAGAAAGAAAAGATTTTTCGCTTCTCATCCTCAAGTATGCAATTCAAAGAAAGGGAGCTCACACTCCAAGGTGATCCACGTTCGTAAAGGATTGGAACATCTTGCGGTTCAATATCGACACAACATCAAACTTCACGTTTCACAAAAGGTACGGTACCTTTTAATGTATATTTAATTAACTAAGGGTTAAGATCTACTCTTCTTTTAGAAAAATTTTAAAACGTACCAAAACCCAATTTTTGCGCTTCCACTGCATGTTTTTTCTACTAAGGTTGTGGCGACGCCGTGGGTACGCTATCAGGTATAATGAACCCTAAGAGGGTTTACCTGATAGGAGATAAAGGAATCTCCGTAAGGGTAGTTTACTGGGGGGCTGCATTCTTTGTTTGGATTGTCTGAATCTATGGTTTCAAGGTTTCCTCGGAGGAATAAATTCAGCCCTCCTTCTAGTGCTAAATTGTTGATAGTAAAAAATGGTTAGGTAGTCAACAATAGTCAACTGTGCCACGTAAGAGAGTTTAATGGTCAGTTGAACTGATGATTTCCTATCTCACTCTTTGAAATCTGTGAAAAGGTTCTTGGCTATGATGAGAACCTAGCGAACATAAGCTGTGAAGTAGGTATCTGAAAAGGAAAAGAAAGATTGGTGAGGGGTGCCAAACTTTAGCCGGCGATTAACCTCCAACAATCAAGTCAGTTCATATGTGATAAAAGAATTAATGAGTTAATTCAAAGAGATTTAGGGTTGGTGAATATAATAAGTAGCCTACCTTCCTCCTTCTTCAATGACCTTATTTATAGTCAACCAGACAATCTCCTTGCCTTCTTCTATTTTAGGAATGTCCAAGTTGCCTGTAAAGGTGGTCAGTTGTATGTTACCTTAAATATGAAACGCCTGCCTTATCGGAGAGCCTGTCCAAGGATGGGACAGGATATGGGTTGAACGGTAACCTGCAGAATTAGGGCATTTAATATGTTTGACTTATCTGAGGACAAGGTTCTGAACTTGACCAATTCATCATAATGTTTGTCAAGTGCGTCGCAGGTTGTCAAACTCTGCGCTGACAAGGGCCATACTGCGCTGACAATCAATTAATGTTCTGCGAGAATATTGAAAGTGCTCGGATTATTATTTTTTAGCCGACCATCTTCTCGGTGATTTATTCCCAAACGACGTCGAAACAATCCTAAGTTCTGAAGGCCATTCGATGGTTAAGTGACTGCGTTTGACAACAAAGATGACATGGCAGTGCCTCGGTGGAAATTACCCACAACAAAAGTAAATAAATTTTTTTAAATAATTTTTTTAAATAAAATAAAAGTTCATTTAATATTTAAAAATAAAATGATAAACAAGTAATATTAAAAGTCATTTTTTCTCTATCTTGTTTTTCCTCTCTCTACCCATCTCTTTCGTTCTTTTTTTTTCTCTTTCTTCTCTACTATCTCTCACTCTCTCTCTCTTCTTCCACTCTCTCTCCATCTCTAATAAAATTTCTTTGTTTAACAATTTTTTTTTCTATTATCTTTCACTATTTGTGTATTGTTGTGTTTGTCTGCATTGTTGTGTTTATGGCTGGATTTTTGTTTGAGATGGGCTGGATATGTTGGTTGGGTTTTGGAGACGGTCATATGGTGGTGTTTAGCGGGGGGCTACAACAACGATGAGGCTTCGAATCTGTTTTATTTTTTTTTCGCCTCTTTTTTTTTTATTTAATTTTGTTATAGATCCATCTTTGGATTTGGAGATCCATAGATGGATCTGTGGATTTGGTGCCTAGCACCATATCCATCATTTTTGTTTTTCAATTTTTAAAAAAATTATGTTATCAAATTTTATCTCCACTGTCCATCTCTGAGATGGACGGTGAAGGTTTATTTATTTATTTATTTTGATATTTTTTAAATTTTTTGTTCATAATGTTTTTAGATGTGGTCCATCCATCTTTAAAGATGGATTTAGATTTTTTTTTAAAATTTTTTTTTCTTTTAGTTTAATGGTTGGTAGGATTTTTTTAAATTTTAATTAAATTATAAATATATTAAGGGTAAAATGGTCTTTTTATGTAAAAAGCTAATAGAAGTTAATAGAATGGGGATTTTGGAGAAAAATGAAACTAGAGGTTGAATTTTAATTAATATATTAAACTACGGGAGGGAAATAATTATACCCCTTATAAAAAAATATTTTATTTAGGTTCATCTAGTTTACCTGGTTGACTGGTTCAATGCACAACAAAATCACTTTTTGGCACAACAACAGAACTTTTAAATAAAAAGTAAGGATAATTATTAATTTAACCCCTAATTTTTAAAGAATCATCAATTGTTCAATACAGTTTCGTTTATTGTACCTTTGGGCCCTTAATTTTCGTAAATATATCAATTTGGTCTCTCTGACCAATTTTTTAACAGTTAAACTAACTTAAAATGATAAAAAGACAGTTTTGCCCTTAACTCTATTTAAATGAGTTAAAATTAAAATTTTATCCTCAAACTTTTAAAAATATTATTAATAATTAGAGGGGTAATATGATCATTTTATATTAATTTTTTTAAAATAAAAATTTAAAAGATTTTAAATGGATCTCCCATTTAAAAAGATAATTTTAAAAAAACTTTAATGAGACGTGAAAAAATTTTAAAATTTTATTTTTAAAAAATTAATATTAATAACCATATTACCCTTCTAATTATTAATAATATTTTTAAAATTTTGATGGTAAAATTATAATTTTAACTCATTTAAATAGATTCAAGGGCAAAACTGTCTTTTTAACATTTTCAATTAGTTTGACTGTTAAAAATTTGGTCAATTGATACATTTATAAAAACTTAGGGTTCAAAAATATCAATAAACGAACTGCGTTAAAAAATTGATAATTTTCTAAAAGTTAGAGATCAAATTAATAATTACCCAAAAAGCAATAGTCCAGTACAGAATAAGAGCGCAATGTTCAACTTTTTGATCTCTCTTGATTCAACTGTGATGCAGCTTTTACGATAACATCTTTTATTGCAACATTTATTGTAACCTTCGTGCTTTCAAAGTTTTCTATCTATACTTTTTTTTTTTTACAGGTTTAAAATATATAATGCATACCACTCTTGTGGCTTAAGGGTGTTTATTCAACTTGACAATTAGAGGTGGACAAAAAACTAAAGAATCGATACGAATTGGTGTACGAACAGGTGGACTGAACCGATCCAACTGATTTTAGACCGATTTACACCTTTTATTTGACTCAATTTGATTGGTTTTTTATAAAATTGAAATTACTGGTTCGGTTCTCCGTTTGAAACTCCAAACTAATGGTGGCCACGGAACCGAACCGTAGTGTTGCAAACCGGAATCGGTTGGCCGGTTCCTGTTCCGGTTAGGAACCGGGAACCCGAACAGCGACCAAGCGGTCCCAGTTCTAATTCCATATATTTTGGAATCGGAACCGCCAATTCCAGAATCCGTGGGAACCAAAACCGATTGGAACTGTCGATTCCGGTTCCAAATAAAATTATATAGGACTACGTGAACTTTAATTTCTCCTAGAGAATACGTAGTCAGCTTAATTTAAGTAAAATTAAGTGCAAGTCCAAATTTTTTTATTTTTTTATTTATATTTTATTTTATTTTTATAATTTTATCGTAATTTTATTTAATTTTTATCTTAGTTTCGGGTTACCCATTTTTAATTTTTTTTAGAATATTTTAATTTTTCAATTAATTTTTTTAAAAAAATTTCAAATCGAGACCATAACCATAATTATGTGAAACCGAATTTGGAATCGAAATTGAAAATCAAAATCGGAACTGGTCCCCTTTAGTTTCGATTCCTCCTTCTAGAGGAATCGGAACCGTAGTTTTCCGAACCATGGCCACCCCTACTCTAAGCCGATACACTGGACCGAAAACAGATTACATAACCAAAAAATAAATAAAAAAAATAAAAAAAAACCTACATTCACTTTTTTCACTCACCACTCGCCAACCCTACATTCAGAATCGCGCCTCTCTCAAGTCGTACCTTTCAAGCTAATCTCTCAATCTCGCCACTGGTGATGAACACTTAAATTTGTATAACAATAAAGGTTAAACCATTATTTTATACTATTAGTGTCATCAAATTACCTAACTTGTTTATAACTGCACTTAATTGTTAAATTTTTCATTTTAATGCAGGTTCAGTGTAATGGGCATAACTTTGCACTCAAATATCCAATCACTACGTTCTTGATAGTGCTGGAAAGATAACTCATAGACCTATAAGTTTGGTTTGTAAACTCTTGTCAGATTTGGACTCCTTTGAAGTCAAAAATTGGATTACCTTGGGCTGGTTTGCATGGCCGCGTGAATTGGGCAGTCTTCACTCTTTGGGCCATAACTTTCTCCCGAAAGTTCCAAATATTATGAGTCTTATCATTCCAGAAAGATAAGAAACTTGTCTACAACTTTGATGTTTATCACAAGATCCAATTTTCAAAGGAGCAGCGCCTAAGTCGGTGGACAATTCGGTGCATGTGTGGAAGACACCAAAGTTGACAACTTTACCTTACCAAATTCAATCAACTTGCATTAATTTATTCCTACCATTTTTGACTTGTTTGCCTCTCAATGTGCTTATAAATAGAGGCCTTGTAAAAGCTTGAGGGCAGCTTGGGTTCCTTGCCAAGTTCACCTTACATTGTTGTATTGTTAAACTTTTATGATAATCTAATTTCTCTCTTGCTCATTTTATTTCTTCTACTTGTTTTCTTTCTTCTATCATGAGTAGCTAAATTCTCTTTTTGCTAAGGTGAAGGGTGAAGCTCTTGGTATGTGAATAAAGATTTATTTAACTCTTAACATGGTCTTAAAGTTTATATTCATTTGTGTAAATTTATCTACATGCTTTATATTACTTTTCTTATTGAATTGAATTGAATTTTCATCTCTTACTCTTATGTAAAGTGGGGATCTTGACTTATTGTAGACAATTCTTGGCACAATAAATACTTGAATCCGTCTAAAACCGCATGGTTATACCTGCACCTCTGACTAAGGATTCTTGATTCATTGTAGATAAACAATACCATAGATACTTGAATCCGTCTATAACCGCATGGTTATACCTGTATCTGGCAAAGGAATCTTGATTTATGGTAGTTGATTGGCACAATAAGTACTTGAACCCATTTAACATAAGAAGTGTAGAGTATCCATTGTAATATAACTAAAAGAAAAGAAATATAACTTGATAGATGTGTAAAGAACTTAAATGGTTTAACTTCCGATTGGAACCTCCTTTGTGTGTGGATTCCAATTGAATGATGAAAAAGAGTTAAATATAACTTAAACCATATACCAAGAGTGGAACCTCTAACCTTAGCATATTTTAATTTAATTTGTTTCACCATTATATCTATCTTCATTTCATAATATTTTCTTTCCTATTATATTTTCCTTGTAGAGTTTTGTTGGTTTTTGTAGAATCTAAATCTTCTTCCTCGTGGATCGACCCCGGTCTCACCGGGTTAATTTATTACTTCGACACTCCTGCACTTGGGAGTAGAAATCCATTTTCTGGACGTGTCAACTGGTCCCCTTCTTGCCGCCGTCGATCCCCTCCTCTTCCGGTTGTCGTCTCCTCGGGTCCTCCGATCGTCTCGTTGCCTCCTCCAGTCATCGCCTCCTCCAATGGTTGTCTCCTCCGGTCATCGCATCCCCTAATAAGAACCCACTAGGTAGAACTCACTCTTAAAACCTGGCTTGTAAGAGGAGGGTGCCTAGCAAGTTATATACCATCCACTAATCTCATACTTAGTAGATGTGGAATCGTAACATTCCACCACGCTTCCGCAGCAGATGTCCACGGCGGCCCATCATTCCCAGCTGGGTGACTCCGCGGATCCCGCATCTGGTAGCAGCCCTCCTCAGGTCGCCCCGTCCGTGTGTCGTGCGTGCAAATGCGCATGGTGCAGGCTCTGATACCACTTGATAGGGTTCTTATATATGTTAATCTAAGAAAACCAACAATTGAAAGGAAAACAATTCCTAATAAAATAACTAATATTTCTAAATAGGAAAACATAATAGAAACTAACTAATATTCCTAGTTAGGATAGGACCCTAACATTCACCCCTCCTTCGAAGGCAGCTTGTCCTCAAGCTGAAAATCTGAAAATCGAACGACAAACGCATAATATTCCTCCCAAGTAGCCTTCTCAACTGGTAGTTCCTCCCATTGCACTAAAAGTTTAGTAATAGCTCGGTTACCATGCTTAAAAATTCCTCTTTCTAAGATATTTAATGGTTGTAACTCCATATTGTAGACTTAGGAGTACTAGGCAACTGTTGTTGTGGTTGAACTAGAGCACCCAACTTATGTTTCAAACAAGAAACATGGAACACTGGATGAATTTTACTTTCAAGAGGTAAAGCTAATTTGTAGGCAACCGAACCAATGTGAGAAAGAATTTGATATGGTCCATAAAAGCGAGGAGATAACTTATGAGTACCTAGAGGTTTAAGGGTAGATTGACGATAAGGTCGGACGATGATAGGGGAGCTTTCGGTAATCAATGGTATATGATGGTCAAGAAAGCGTTGAGGAGGAAGAACCTTAGGCTCTGCGAAGACCTCATAATAAGTATTGAGTATTTTACTTACAACTGGTGGTAAGGAAACTTTAGTATCATCTCCTGTTAATGCCATAAGCTGAATAAACACTCCCTGTTTTTCTTGCAGTAATAATATCTTAAATTCACCCTGATTAGCAATGACTGTTGGTGAGGAACCATTTCCTGTTAATTGAACATTGTGGCCTTTCCAAGAAAATTGCATGGTAAGTTTAGAAAATTCCCACAACATAGCACCTAACGATTGCAACCACTCTGCACCCAACACAATATCGTAGCCGCTAACAAGTAAGAGGTAGAAATCTAATTGAAATTGAAAACCTTGGATATTGACGGGGACATCATAACATTTTTAAGAACTATTAATTACTCCTCCATCTCCTACTGTAACTCGAATTGATCAGTAGAAGTTACCTTACACCCGCATTGTTTAGCCAAAGTCGGATTCAAAAAGTTGTGTGTTGATCCTGAATCCACTAGGATAGTGACACTGTATTTTTTTATAGATCCCTTCAGACGCATGGTGTTTTGTGGTGATAGCCCAGTAAGAGCCTTAAGAGAGATTTCCACTATAGGCGATGCATCTTCAGATTCATTTGCTAATTCAGCATCTTTTGCAGCATTGGCTTCTAATAGTAATAATTGAGGTGTTTTACAGCGATGTCCTAGTTTAAATTTCTCATCGCAATTAAAACATAGCCCCTTGGTACGCCTTTCTACTTGCTCAGCTACCGATAGGCGATGATACAGTGGTAATCCAGAAGGAACTGGGCCTAATAGAGAGGGAGTGGATGATGTATGGGTCGTTGATGTCAATGCTAGTTGAGAGGGGCCAGGAAGTGTAGATGAAGATCTAGTGAAAGTTGGGTGATAGTTCATTTTTCGATTTGCCACTGAGATGAGTTCTTCTTGGAATCGAGCTAATTCAAAGGCTTGCAACAGACTGACAGGCTTCAATAATTGTACTCCCACCTTTATATCGTCCCGTAACCCAGAGAGAAAACAACTAATCAAGAAGGATTCTAGTAAGTCTCTAATTCTATTGGCTAACCTTTCGAATTGCAACCGATATTCCTTAATAGTTCCTGTTTGCCGTAATTTGGTAAGTGTTCCACCAACATTAGCTTCTTCCAATGACCCAAATCGAGTCTGTAAAGCCCTTTTAAATTGCTCCCACGTCATCTGACCCATGGAATGCTCCAACCATTGATACCAAGGTACCGCATCCCCTTCTAAGTGTACAGTGGCCAAATATAGTAACTCTGCTTCAGTTAATACTGTAACACGTTGATATTGCTCGCATGGGAAAACCCAACCTGAAGGGTTGTCACCAGAAAAAATTGGAAAAGTTATACGAATGTTACAAGGTTGCACAAGTGCACCTTCTGCCTGTTGTGGCCTTAGGCCAATTGGAAATTAATTACGGTGAATTGGCTGCTGCTGCCCTACGTTGTCAGCTTCCATCCTTCCTAATCGTTCGCCAATCATACGTAACAATTCTTGAGTCTCAACTGACTGATGAGACAGTTCTTGTATTCTTTCCTCGAATTGTTGAGACAAAATTTCAAATTTTTCTTCCAATTCTTTAACAGTTATGGTGCCCAAGAAAGTGCTCTGATACCACTTGATAAATATCCATTAGGTAGAACTCACTTTTAAAAATCGGCTTGTAAGAGGAGGGTGCCTTGCAAGTTATATATCATCCACTAATCCCATACTTAGTGGATGTGGGATCGTAACACTTGTAGTCCACCAGTGTAATATATTGTTGAAATTTGAAATTGCAAAATGCATTTTTCTATTGTTATGTAATTAATTGTTGTTGCAAATCAACAATTACAAGTGAGGAGCAAATTTTACTTGCATCTATCTGCTATAGTTTTTTGTAGATTAGTTATTTGCAGGTTTCAATAATTGCCCATTGCTTGGTAAAAATTTCCCTAAAATGTCAGAAACTATATTTAGATTTGTCATTTCGAATAATATCTAGTCTCTTTCGTAATCACTTAAATATCAATGGCATTTTCGTTTTCTGGAAATAGACTACATTAATTAGTTAAAGCCATTCGTATGCAAATGATGCAAGTGGAACAGCTGGTGCACTTGAAAACCAATACCGGCAATCTGGGTCCATATGAAACCAAGCTTATTCTGCCAAAACCGAACTCTCAAATTACAAATAAAAACTCTTCTCTTTCTCTCTTCAGATTCTCTCCCACCTGCAACCAGTTGTTATGTTTTTATGGTGACAAACAATGTGGGAGGAAAATTAGCCTCAGTTAGTGAAAATAAAAGGTATTTGTTAGTGAAAATAAAAGGTATTTGGAGTTTCTTTTTTTTAGATTGTGGTTGTTGTTGTGATGTTTTTTTAACTTTTTGTTTTCTCATAACACTTTGTTTGATTAGAAGGAAAATGTCAAGAAGACCATTGACTCCTAGTGCTTATTTTCAACTGGAATGGAATGGGAGGTGTTGGAAAGAAAATTTAAAGGTAAGCCAAAGTTGATATTTAAGGTTGATTTAGATGATGAATCCAAAATTATTCTTGGTGGTTGGTTTGGGTCTTATGTTTAGTGGTTAGGTTGATTTGTTGTTGATTTTGTTCATGAAATTTTCTGGTTTGTTGTTGGTTTTTTTAATGTATTATAATTAAATTCCTAAAGCTGTAGTTGAAAGTAGGATAAGCACTTACATACAGTGATGAAGAAATCAGTTTTAAGCGGCCCGTAAGAGGCGGCAAGGCGCTAGGCGGTGCCTCGCCTCAGCGATTTGGTCCAAAGTGGGCCATTAAGCGGCCGACCATTGTCGGCGGAGGAAGATGACAAGAAAAACGGTTGTCGTGGCGGAAAAAGAAAAGAAGAAGAAGAAAAAGAGTCGCTATCGCGGTGGAGGGAGAAAAGAAGAAGAAAAAAAAAAAAAAAACTGTCGCGGCGAAGGAAAGAAGGAGCAAGAAAGAAAAGAAGGGAAAAAAAATATTTAAACCTAACCCTAAACTGTGTCATTTGGGGTTAGGTTTTTTTTTTTTAAAAAAAAAAATCTCACCCCCAAACGACGCCGTTTGGGGGTGGTCGTTTTTTTTTTTTTTAAATGTCACCCCCAAACGACGCCGTTTGGGGGTGGTCTTAATATTTTTTTTTTCTCTTCTTCTAGCAGTGCGCTAGTTCTGTTTTCTTTTTTCCCCTCACTTCGTTTTCTTTCCCCAAACCCAGCAGCTTGTGTTCTTCACTTCTTCTTCTTCATCTCTTCTCCATTTCCGTCACCGTTTCCTTCTGCCGCCGCCACCGGTTTCTCCTCCTCTCTTGGCAGTACCACATTTGTTGGTATTTTATCAATTTCTACTATTTCAGTTTTACAATTTACTAATTTAGGGTTTTGGAATTCATATTTAGGAATTTTTAATTTTAAAATTTGAAGTAGAATTTCTTTAGTTAATTAGTTTATTTGATGATATATGGAATGAATCATATGATTATTTTATAATTTTATAATTTATTTATTTATTATAAGCTTTGAATATATTTATTTATATTATATTATTATTGGAATATTAGTTGAATTTGAATTGAATTGTGTTTGTGGTTGTGCATTGTTGTTAGGACATAGGAAATGAGTTCCAGAGCTAACAAGAATATTCGTTCGGAGGGTGCCGCCTCTAACTCGAACGAATCCATTCTGAAACGGAAATCAGATGATATTGGGTGGGATTATGGGAAGTTGGTTGATCCCTCAAATTATGATAGAATTAGGTGTAATTATTGTGGAAAGATATTTTCTGGGGGAGTACATCGATTGAAGCAACATATTGGCCACATAGCCGAAAATGTTTCTAGGTGTCCGAGGTCAATTAAAGAGGATCAAGTCAAATGTAAATAAGCCATCGAAGATGCAAAATGTAAAAAGAAAAATATAAGTAATGAAGACCATGAGATTAGAATGGGAGTTGATCTCACCGGGATTAGGGAGAAGGAAAAAGAAGTTGAAGGGTTAGGGTCAAGAAAAAAACCATACTTTCTTGGCCCTATGGATAAGTTTGCATCGAAGATCAACCATGAAGCTTCGATGACTATGAGTACCTGTAACGCCCCTAATTTTTCATAATTATGAAAAGTATTATTATTAATTATTATTAAGCATGCAACGGTCAAGTATGTGATTTAATTTGGTGGGAAGTATATATTTTGTATATGGTGTATAAACGAATAGTGATTTTTAACCGATTTAACTCTCATTAGAGATATTATTTTCATGGTGCATTTGGATCATAATGGATCCAATTGAATATTGGTGAAGTCAATTTGGTGATTGGATAAGTGTGGAATATTTTTGGAATATTATTGAGATGGAATGTGATTAGTGGGTTAGTTTGATAATTCAAGGATGATTAGTAAATCACATGTAATTAATTGTGAAGTTGTTGCCATTTTAGTATTTTAAGAAGTTCAGGGGAGCAAATTGCAATTGTTGAGATATTTATATATATATATAAGTTTGACAAGTGGAATTCCACTTGATCAAACCATAAAACACATGATAGTCAAACAAAATTACACATGCAACCATAAGCTACAAACTAGAAAACAAACAGAGAAGCTAACTCGGCCAAAGAGAGAAAGAAGGAGAGAAAGAAAAAAAAAAAAAAGAAGAAGAAGAAGAAGAAAGGAAGAGGAAAAGGAAAAGAAAAGTGTTGGGAAATTATCCAGGTTCGGTGTACACTAGTTTTCGAATTTTCAGTTTTCCAAAATATTTCGAATTGATTGAATTTTATTAATGTTAAGTTATTTTAATTATATTGATTATAGTTTATAGTTTGAAATTGATTTTGAATTGATTTGAATTACGTATTCTTAAAATATATTTTATATCTAAAATATTGATTGTGAATAATATATGAGTTGATTTTAATACATTTTGATTTTAATATTGTTATGAGAAATATAGTTGAATGTGATTTTGATTATATAATGTTTGTGAAATGTATCAAAAAATGATTTTGGGGCATTTTGATTTAATATTGGTTTGTAAAATATATTCGAATATGATTTTGAATTGATTTGATGTGAATATTGGTTTCAGGAATATATTTGAATATATTTTTGGATTGATTTGATGTGATTATTGATTTGAGAAATATATTCGTATATGATTTTGTATATTTCTTTTATAAATGATTATTAATGAAATTTGGATTTCAAAAATATATTCATGGATTTAAAATATTTGAAAGTTAAATTTGAATATAAGGAAGTGATTTATGAAATTGTATTTCGGAATTGAAATTACGAAATCAAAATTGAATGATTTGAAAATTGAATTTGTTGATTCTGAAAGAAATGAAATGTGTTGATATTGACTTTGAGGCATGATATTGTAAAATGGCTCTAATATATATGAACATAGATACGGATATAGGCATCTCAATTAGGTGATATAGCAGTACTGCACCGAAATATTGTGATGTACCACCCTATGGATAGTACAGGCCCAGAGTGCCGGTCCTAGGGAAGGGAGTTGATATGATACATTTCCGACGGGTAAGCACCGAGTGTCCGATGTTGAAATGGGTTCGGCGAGGTGGCACCGAGTGTCCGATGTCGAACAACCCGTAATCCAGTCCTGTAATATATGTTATGTGTATCAAGAGCTCAAAATAGAAATTGAAATATGATATGAATATATTTGAGATTGATGTGATTTTTATTTTGGTATGAATTGAATTGAGCCCCATATTTGAACATTTATTTGTTATATATATTTCTGATTAATCGATTAAGATGTTATTATAGTATATTTGTGAAAATTCAGTTTTGTGTACACCCACTAAGCAATATGCTTAGCGCGTTGATTTTTATCGCGCATAGGTAAAGAAGATTCCAGAGTTGAAAAAAAAGTGAAGAGTTGAATCTGCAAGAGCATGGATCAGAGTCACATCATTCCTGAGCTTTTGGGTAGTCTTTTTATGTTCCATTTATATGGTTTTGATTAGCATGCATATACAGAAGGATTTTGTAAATATTTGTAAAAGTTGTGTTGTTTTTACATATTTTTTATAAATGTTTATGTTTTACGGAATTATGAATTTTATCACTTTTGAATTGATTTTGATTAAATAGTTTGTATGAAATGTTTGGAAAGTGGCAGAATTTGGAAGGATGCGCAAAAGTGATATGATAAATTCGAAGTGTTGATTTTATGATTTTACTGAAAATAGGTTTTGGAAAGTCAGAAAAACAGAGGAAACTCTGGCGAAATTTTCAGAAATGTTATTGGGTCATTATTAAAGTTTATGTTTTAATTTTAAAAGTATGGTTTTATAAAAGTGAAGTAGAGATTTCAGTATATGGTAGCGCTTCCTGATTTGGTCTGAGCGGATTGGGTCAGGGAGTGTTACAATTTTTGGTATCAGAGCAATGGTTTAGGCGTTTCTAGATCTGAAAAACATATTTGTATATGCATGCATTGTATAAATATATATATATATATATATATATATATATGTATATATTGGAGGATGTGACTGTAACCTGTAGAACGTCTCTTATGTCTTGTATAGGATAAAGAAAGAAATGGAACTTTCTGGAAGTGGCAATAGAGGTAGACCCAGTAGTCCTGTTAGTGTAGCTGGGGGAGCATGAGGTGAATCAGTGAGTCCGAGGATGGCTGGGCCAGAGATTTAGGTTCAACCAGTGAATATGCAACTGATGGCGGAATTCTATAAGAATGTGGCGAGAGCAGCGCCACGGAGATCAGCAATAGAGAGGTTGGCCAAATATAGACTTATAGATTTCCATGGAAGTAGAGATGAGGATGCAGCCGCTGCAGAATACTGGTTTGAGCGGACTGAGAGAATATTACAGCAGTTACATTGCATGCCAGATGAGAGCCTTGAGTGTGCAGTTTCATTGTTACAGGAGGACGCTTACCAGTGGTGAACCTCCATTGCTCAGACAGTACAGCCTCAGGAAAGAACTTGAGAATTTTTCCAGAGAGAATTTAAGAGAAAATATGTTGGCCGTATTTATATTGATAACATGAAAAGAGAGTTTGTTTACCTGAAGCAGAGGCAGATGACTATCACAGAGTATGAACGAGAATTTATCAGGTTGAGTAAGTATGCCAGTGAGATGATGACTACATAGGAGAACAAATGTAGGAGATTTGAAGTGGGCTGAATGATTGTATTCGTCTCCAAGTCGCAGCATTCGAAATGGTAGATTTTACCAGATTAGTATCAGCAGCCCTTAATGTTAAGAGGGTTAGAAAAGATGAACAAGCCAGAAAGAACTGGAACCAGCAGAGAAGAGGTCCGAGACAGTCTAGTTCGTCCCAGCCACCTAGTAAGAGATTTAGAAGACCTCAGACTAGTGGGCAGAGGCAGCTACAGAGACCTCCATTCACAGCCAGACCAGGACAGTCAACTACATCAGTGGCTAGTGCTCCTGAAAGTACAACTAGGGGACCAGCCTTAGCAATTTGTGAGCATTGTGGGAGGAGACATTCGGAAGAGTGTTGGAAATTGACCGGAGCCTATTTCAAATGTGGGTCCCGCGATCATTTTCAGAGGAATTGTCCAAAGAATCAGTCTGCTTCTGCTATGCCATCAGAGAGATCAACTCCCACTGCTTCCAAAGGAAGGAGACCCAGTCAGATAGCGACAGAGGCTAGTAGGCAAGGAGAGGCAGTAGAGTCTACAGGGAGATAGGATAGTCGGGCCCCAGCTCGAGCCTATGCTATTAGGGCTCAGGAGGATAGAGATGCACCAGATGTGATTACTGGTATGGTTTCTATTTTTGATACTACTGCAATTGCATTAATAGACCCCGGATCCACACATTCATACATATGTGATGCCATGCTGAGAAATAGAAACTTAAAAACTGAATCTACTAAGTATGATGTAATGGTGAGTAATTTTTTAGGTCACAGTGTGATCGTGAATAAGGTTAACAGAGATTGTCCTATTAGAATTCAAGGGTACGAATTTCTAGGTGATTTGATGGAATTGTCATTCCATGACTTCAATGTGATTTTGGGCATGGATTGGTTATCCAGACACCAGGTTATGATTGATTGTAGTTTGAAGTGAGTAATGCTTAGACTAGCAGAGGGTTGTTATGCCTTTTTGTACCCGCAAGTATACGGGGTCGGCACAAGTAATAAAATGATGAGTAAATTATCGTCTCCACAGGAATATTTAGGCGTTGAATACTAAAATTAACCAAGTCTATATCTATTTGAATAAATCAAAATGGTTTAAGAGAAGAAAATAAAAGATAAAAAAATATAAAACATAAAACGTGAAATAAACAACCAAATTGAGAGATGAGCTAGGGTATTTAAATTCACCTAATCCATCCAACTGAATTTCATGAAAGCACATTGTTGTAGTTTAATTATTCATGTTGATGATGGTGTTTATCTAAATTATCCAAAGTCCCCTCTCGAGGTAAATCAGACCTATTCCACATACACTAATATCCTATCTCTCGATGGTATATCCAAGTGCATGAAAATGCATTAGTCACAATAAACACCCTATATGATCACACAAGCAAATTAGTATATCTCTATCTAATTCTACTTGTGGTAGACATTACATCGAGCACGTTGTGGGCCTCTCCTCTCGGTACATAACACATAACCAATTTATCATCTAAATGTAGGCCTTTACATCCAAAAGCATTAAGCATAATAATACCACTCAACAATATAATAATCAACCACAACAAATTAAACAATCAATTCAATCAATCATCATAGAATAAGATCCATCAAAACCCTAACTTACAAATTTAGTTCATAATCAAAGATTTACAGCTAAACATGTTTTCCAATTAATAAAGAGAGTTACAAGCATGAAAATAAAGAAGGAAAGGGATAGAAAAACTCTAGGTGTGATGAACTTTCGTCCTCCTCCTCATTGTGAATTTGTCTAGCTTCCACTTTCTCCAAATCCAAGCTTGATGGTGAGATTTTGGCTCAAGGATTGAATCCAATCCCTCTTGGTTCCAAGGTGATCTTCTTCTCCCCTCTTTGCCTCTTTTCTTCTCTCTTTGTCTCCTCTTGGTCCTCTCCTTAGAGCCCTAGCCAAACTTCCTCTCTTTAGAGCCCCTTTTTCTACTTATAAGCATTAGAAATAAGGTTTATCGCGTCACTAACGCGACCGTGGGTCGCTACCGCTGGTCGCGACGCCGTGGTCACGGTACTCACTGGTCCAAATTTCAAGATTGCGCACTGTTACGAAAATGACCATAACTTCCTCTAGAAAACTCCAAATCACGAACCGTAAAATGCATTGGAAAGTAGACATCTATATATTTCCATACATATAAAGCTCGAAACCCAGTTCATCTTGTAGAATTTATGGTAGCCTCCAAAAGATGACAGCTGTGCACTCCCAAATCTTCAATTTAATCGACCAAGGCTCTTCAATTACGCACAAAACCTTATTTCCTGTACACTAGATAAAAACATTAAAAAAAACCGATAATTACCCGAGAATGGAACATAAGTAAGTGAATAAAGGTACTAGTGAAGGTCCATTTTTTATCAAGAAATGGAACCAACAAATACCCTCAAACCTAACTTTTGCTCGTCCTCGAGCAAAATCGGAGCGAAACAAAAATGCAAACAAAACAAACGAAAAACAAAATAACAAATAACGGAAAACAAACAACTAGCTTAAACCACTTTCGTAGGTAACACGATGGCACTTAGCATGTGCCACAAGCTTTTAAACCCCTAGGTGTCCCTAGTGGACGAGTTATAGTCTCGTGAGGGTTTACCAGCTACGATACCCACAAACGTCCTAAGCTAACCACATACATAGCTCAACATCAAATTAAGTATATACACAAATGCAAAGGCATAAGAATAGCACAAAATCAGAAATCCAAAATGTTGTCAATAAGTCTAATACATCCTATATCATACAGGACACTGACATGTAACGCATTTATAATCGTGACACTTTCCATACTAACAGACCACTGATGTAATTCGCCTCGACTCTAGTTTCACAAGTTTTCACTCAATGACACTTAGAACCTAAGCTATCACACTTTCAACTGCATACGACTGGAATTTATGAGCAAAAAATTTCAAATTGAGTCGTATGCATCAATAATTAGAAAGAACGCACAAATTTAACAAAGGATCTCATGAAAGATATCAAATGCTAAGAACAGAAAAATCAATGTATATACAAGTCAAATATTCCAATTAAGTTTCCTAAGGAGATCAACAGGTTTTTATATGGTTGTAATGGGGCTTAGGGTGATTGGCTAAAAAAAATGGAAATTGGGCTCAACTCACTTGGAAACTTATTAAGAGACTTCATAAAATTTTCAAATCCTGCAATTTCTCTCCCGACTACCAAATTTGCTCAACTTTTGTTCCTTTCCTCTTCTACACCTTTCTCCTTCAACCTCTTTTTCAACCTTTTTGAAATTTTTTTTTCTTTGTGCAATTCACTCCTTTTTCTCATTTTAGCCAACACTTTTCATATATATATATTTTTATTTTTATTTTCTGTTGGCTATTCTCTTTTTCTGCACATTTCCCACATCCTTTTCATCTTTTTAACTCCACTCCTTTTTCTCACTCAACACTTACACATTTTTCTTTCAATTGTCTCTAGTTTCCAAGTGTCAATGGTAACGTCTTACAATTTCGGCTAGGATTTATAGACATGTAGGTCATACAATAAAAGGCTAATATGCGAGTGTTTGGCCACGAATGTGATAGGGGGCACACAATTTATGGACATGAAATAAAGCTATTTAAGAGGTCACACACAATGCCTGGATCACATCTCCAAAATCTACTCAATTGAACATTCAACACAAACATACAAGATTCTTATTATGCAGTTCATTAACATCCAATACAAACCTATAGAGATCAATCTAATGACAATAAAGCTCAAGAAAGTGTTTAAGAGTAGAAACAAAAATTCCCTCAGAATAAATACGCAATAATCTCAAAATCTCACTAAGGGTAGTCTCCACTATTAATCAGAACTATTAATTGAAAGTTGTCACATATTACAATGCAAAGACGTCAGACTTATACGATTAGATGCAAAAACCTACCGGCATTATTCTAAATAACAACTTTGTACGCTCAAATGACCTAAGCATTTATATATTATTACTCAATTTTTCTTTTAGCATGCATATGGTTTCGCTATCCTAACACAAATACAACAAAACACACTAAATACTCAAAATATGACACAAAAACACACACAAACCAAAATATCCCCAAACCTAAGATAAATATTGTCTTCAATGTTTTAATACCGTACGTACGAGGAAAAGGAGCTTACAAAGAAATAAAAACTAAAAACAATCAAACTAGACACAAAAACAAAAACGCATAAAACATGAACACAGAACAACAGTCCTAGTATCCACAACTAACAATCCTAAATATCCACAACTATCACATCATCCAACCTCACGCCCCCGTACTTCGAATTTTCAACACAAGGCACAACACTTCTAATAAGGTTCATGGGAAAGAGTTACGAAACACTAAAAAGAAATTAAATTAAAAAAATCAAAATAAAATAAAAGAAAATAATATACATATTTTACCTCATCGCTTGAGCTTTCGCCCATCTGCCCCATGATTGGTATCTCCTCATCAGCTTACCGCACCATCCTAACCAAATGACTGGAAGAGAATGAAACTCTCCCAGCCCTGCATACCTCGAATGCGAAGGTATCTTGTTACGGCCCAAGTGCGGGTTCTGCTCAAAAAGCGGAGGCGATTTGGGCTTCCCTTCTCCGAGGTCTGGCTTTCTTCTTTTGCAGTGGTACTCTGGACTAGACAAATCTCAAGCGGCTCTGGAAAGGTAGATGTGTCATCTTCATGCAACAAACTCTTGCTCCCTTCTATCTCTACTTGATCAACCCAAATCTGCTGCTCAATTTCCTCTTCGATTTCCACGGCCGCTTCATTGCATTGCTCCATAGGATATGGTTCATGCTCTTGCCATTGGATCTCTGTAGCTAATTGGCTGATTTGAAGCTCCAAGCTTTGGGTAGCAACTTGAGTATATTGAACAACTTGATCAAGTTTAGCTTCTAGCTTCTTTAGGGCCTCATCTTGGGAATCCATTTTTTTATCCAGCTTTATCATAAGTTTAATAATCATATCTTCCAAAGCTGCATCCTTTTCTTGTTGTTCCCGAATTTCCATCCTTGTCACGTAGTCGACAAGCATGTCTTCTAGTCTTGATCCATTTTCTTGCTGGTTGCTCCATGAATAGCCAGCATGATTGCTCCACCCAGGATTGTACGAACTCAAGTAGAGGTTGTTCTGTTGATAATGTACATAGCCCTCGTACTGCATTTGCTCAGAATGGCTCTCAGCAAACGTAGTCGACAATTAGTACTTACATGCGGCCCCACACATAAGAAACAGCCCAAAGGTGCTTCATAATCTCTAGTCGCCACTTCCTTGGTAAGCTCGTGCGCCTCATATCAAGAATACATGTCCTGTACAGAAAAAGAAAATCAAAATTAATAAAAATAAAATATATACAAATCCAAAGTAGTTATAGACCTAATCGGTATTAATATCAATACAACTTAAATATCCCTGGCAACGGTGCCAAAAACTTGTTACGCCTTTTTGTACCCGCAAGTATACGGGGTCGGCACAAATAATAAATTGATAAGTAAATTATCGTCTCCACTGGAATATTTAGACGTTGAGTACTAAAATTAACCAAGAATATATCTATTTGAATAAATCAAAATGATTTAAGAGAAGAAAATAAAAGATAAAAAAATATAATACATAAAACGTGAAATAAACAACCAAATTGAGAGATGAGCTAGGGTATCTGAATTCACCTAATCCATCCAATTGAATTTCATGAAAGCACATTGTTGTAGTTTAATTATTCATGTTGATGATCGTGTTTATCTAAATTATCCAAAGTCCCCTCTCGAGGTAAATCGGACCTATTCCACATACACTAATATCCTATCTCTCGATGGTATATCCAAATGCATGAAAATGAATTAGTCACAATAAACACCCTATATGATCACGCAAGCAAATTAGTATATCTCTATCTAATTCTACTTGTGGTGGACATTACATCGAGCACGTTGTGGGCCTCTCCTCTCAGTACATAACACACAACCAATTTATCATCTAAATGTAGGCCTTTACATCCAAAAGCATTAAGCACAATAATTCCACTCAACAACATAATAATCAACCACAACAAATTAAACAATCAATTCATTAAATCATCATAGAATAAGATCCATCAAAACCCTAACTTACAAATTTAGTTCATAATCAAAGATTTACAACTAAACATGTTTTCCAATTAATAAAGAGAGTTACAAGCATGAAAATAAAGAAGGAAAGGGATAGAAAAACTCTAGGTGTGATGAACTTTCGTCCTCCTCCTCATTGTGAATTTGTCTAGCTTCCACTTTCTCCAAATCCAAGCTTGATGGTGAGATTTTGGCTCAAGGATTGAATCCAATCCCTCTTGGTTCCAAGGTGATCTTCTTCTCCCCTCTTTGCCTCTTTTCTTCTCTCTTTGTCTCCTCTTGGTCCTCTCCTTAGAGCCCTAGCCGAACTCCCTCTCTTTAGAGCCCCTTTTTCTACATATAAGCATTAGAAATAAGGTTTATCGCGTTGCCAGCGCGACCGTGGGTCGCTACCGCTGGTCGCAATGCCGTGGTCGCGGTACTTACTGGTCCAAATTTTAGGATTGCGCACTGTTACGAAAATGACCATAACTTCCTCTAGAAAACTCCAAATCACGAACCGTAAAATGCATTGGAAAGCAGACATCTATATATTTCCATACATATAAAGCTTGAAACCCAGTTCATCTTGTAGAATTTATGGCAGCCTCCAAAAGATGACATCTGTGCACTCCCAAATCTTCAATTTAATCCACCAAGGCTCTTCAATTACGCACAAAACCTTATTACCTGTACACTAGATAAAAACATTAAAAACAATTGATAATTACCCGAGAATGGAACATAAGTAAGTGAATAAAGGTACTAGTGAAGGTCCATTTTTAATCAGGAAATGGAACCAACAAGGGTACAGAGGTATCGATGGTAGGCGAAAGGAGGGATTATCTTTCCAATGTTATTTCAGCCACTATTGCTCAGAAATTGATCAGAAAAGGGTGTGAATCTTATTTTGCACATGTGGTTAATTCACGGAGAGTTGATTCTAGTTTTCAGAATATACCCACCGTATGTGATTTTCCGGATGCGTTTTTGGAGGAACTTCCAGGTTTACCACCGGAAAGAGAAGTTGAATACATGATTGACGTGGTACCAGGTATTGCACCAGTGTGAATAGATCCTTACAGAATGGCACCAGCAGAGCTGAAGGAACTGAAGATACAATTACAAGAATTACTGGATATCCTCATCAGACCCAGTGTATCCTCGTGGGGAGCTCCAGTGCTATTTGTGAAAAATAAGGATGGGTCACTGAGATTGTGCATCGATTAAAGGCAACTGAATAATCTTACTGTTAAGAATAAATATCCGTTGGCCTAGAATCCTCTACTGTAGACTCCAGTGGCCCCGTCGGGCACTCCAATGGAAGTCTCCCAGAATCTAGCTGACGAAACTAGAAGATTCCATGAAGCGAACCCTTTTTATAAAACTGTAATTCAAATATCATTCTAAGAGAAAGATTGTGGATTTTTTTTTTATAAAAAAAACTATTTTATTAAAATTTCAGCAGAGTCTCCCCTATATTTCTAAAATTTTCCAAAATCAGGAGACCTGCATAAGAAAATGTACACTTCTAATTTTCATTTTCTCAACTACCACAGGACCTCTGGTCCGTCTCAAATCAACCACAACCATGCAATTCAATTTAAAAACTGCTGAACTTTAATCATATGTATTTTCTTATAATCTACTTTCCAAACTTAACTTTAAATCCATGCATCGATATTTAATCAAAATAGAAATGCTATTAAATTTATATACATGACCAATGCTTTAAGAAAAAGATAATTACATAGAAAATCAAGCAAAATAAAAAACGATCGTTGTTCACCACCCAATCAATCTGTCGCAGGAGATCTGGCTGCCTTAGCAACAGTACCTGCACCTGGAGGATTTTTAAAAAACATAAAAACAAAGAGTGAGCTAAAGGAGCTCAGTGAGTGTGTAAATTTTTCTGCTGGGAAATCATCTGTTTCATAATATCTTCTGAAATACTCTTAATATTTCTATTTCTTAACTAATTCTAAAAACAGTAAATCTGTTTCATAAAAACTATTCTGAAGTCTATACTGAAAAACATAGCATAATATAAAACTTTTTCTATTTTCTGAATACCGTACTAACAAGTATAGTAATAAAACTATTTCTATTCACTGAAAACTATGCTGAAATCTTTTTCATAAAACCTGTTATGAAATCTGTTTTTTGAAATCTAGCCAAGCATTATTTTCAAATAATTCTTTAATAAATACTAAAGGATAAGCAAAATATATATTCAATTATCTTTTTGTATTGAAAATCTGTAAACTATTTCTGACTTGGCTTCTGTATCTGAAAACTCCCAATGGAACCCGTAAAGCTGACTCATAGAAAGACTAACTGGCGCCGTACCATATAAGTGGGTCATAGGGCGACTAATTGACGCCGTCCACTGTAACATCTGAAATAAAGGTCACGAAGCGACTAACTGACACCGCTCAACGTGACATCTGAAATAAGACATCTCACTGTCTGTGAGGCGAAATTCTGCGTCGCCTACATATAGCAAGACAACACCCCATAAGTGTGTGAGCAACTGACAAACTCGATAGACTCAACCCCTCTGGAGTTAGCGGACTGTCCCCCCCTTAACTTGCCCTACACAAATGGGGTGTACCGGCCGGGTCTAACTGTATCTCTGTGTCTGATCTGATGGGTAGTCCATGGGTTTGAAAACTATTTTCTTTGCTTTGAAAACTAGCTTTTAATTATAAAGGCTTGAAATATATATACATAAAAAATATATTTCTTTAACTAAATTCCATACATAAATATTTTCTCAGTTGAATATAAACTTAAAAATTCTGAATTATAAATATACTTTAATTTAAATACACTTGAGGCAATCAATTCTATTTTGATTATAAAACACATATAAATAAATAAACGGATATATATAAAGTCATAAATAATTAAATCGAACTGGAAAACATACTAGAGTAGATTTTAACTAAAAACATAATTTTGCACTCACGATTCCGTGTTTCTCTACAGCGAAGCTCCTTTCTACTATTTTTCTTCTCCTCCCGCACTTGATTTACCTCCACCTATACAATTAAACTCCTAATTTAAAACCAACTCAGTATAAAATCTCAAATACCAAGTAATGTGGCAATTATGGACAGGCCCATAGCCACAATAATTTCCAATTTGACATTCATCTCAAATTCTGCATCTGCATATATTTATTTCTAACTCCAATTCAGGATACCATACTCAAAATCAAATCGAATATACTCTAACAATATTTTCAGCACTTATATATATTTATTTTAGGTTCATAACAACTCCAATAATTATATTTCTCCATATTTGAGTCCCTAAAATCAATCGAATACAATCTTTCATTCAATTTAGTAACAAGAACACATCAACCCTTAAATCAATTAATTAGCCATAAATATATATGATGTCCCAATTTAATTTCAGCTCTAAAATTCTTCATTTAACTCTATTAGTGAAAACCCATAACAATTCATGTGCTAACAACAATTTTGGAGCACAATTACAACTCAATTTAGTAACAACAACAATTCATGTCCTCCTTTGGCCGCTACTCTCTCTTCTCTTTTCTCTCTTCTTTTCTTTTCTTTCTTTCTTTTCTTCTTTTCTTTCCTTTAGCCGAGTGGTCTGTGTTTTGTTTTCTTTGTGTTTTCTGATTTGTCTCACATTGCAATTTGTTACTGATTTGTGTTTCTTCACCCGTTGACTTGTATATTTGGATTTGTGAGTGGAGTTTGGTGAGTGGAGTCTCCACTCACTTTTGTGTGTGTATATATATATATATATATCATTTAATTGCAATTTGCTCCCATGACCTTTTATAAATCATAACATGACAACAATTTTACAATTGATCACATATAATAACTCATGTAATTCTCATGAAATTAAATCCCAAAATATTCCACACTTCTCCAATTACCAAATTGACTTTACTAATATTCAATTGAACCTATTATCATCCAAATATACCATGAAAATAATATTTCTAATAGGGGTTAAATCAATTAAAATTACGATTCGTTTTTACACTATATACCGAATATATACTTTCTATCGAAATTACGAATCGGGTTTTAAACAAATGTTGTTGTTGATGCTCTGAGCAGGAAATCTTTATTCGCATTGAGAGCTATGAATGCTCATTTGAGATTGACACCAGATAATGCTATTCTAGCTGAATTGAAACTCAAGCCGAATCTGATTCAGCAGATACAGAGAAAGCAGAAACAAGATGAGAAGCTTTTGGCCATTATTGGACAAGTCCAAGAGGGGAAGAAGACTGATTTTGCAATCAGGGATAATGGTACTTTATATTTCAGGGACAGAATTTGTGTTCCGGATGATGATGAGTTAAGAAGGGCAATACTGACAGTGGCACACAGTAGTTCGTATTCGATGCATCCTGGTAGTATGAAAATGTATAGAGATCTGACAACTTAGTATTGGCGGTCGGGGATGAAGAAAGATGTAGTCGACTTTGTGACTCGATGTATGACGTGTCAGTAGGTAAAAGCGGAACACCAGCTTCCATCAGGTTTGCTACAGTCGATATCCATACCTGAATGGAAGTTGGACCGTATTACCATGAATTTTGTCACAGGATTACCCCTCACACGGAGTAAACAGGATGCGATTTAGGTAATAGTGGATCGATTGACTAAATCGGCACATTTCTTACCTGTCAGAACAGATTATTCACTTGACAGATTAGCAGAGCTGTACATTAGAGAAATAGTCTGATTGCATGAAGTGCTTGCTTCTATAATTTTAGACAGAGATCTGAAGTTTACATCCAGATTCTAAAAGAAATTTCAAGAAGCTTTGGGTATACGATTAAGCTTCAGTACAGCCTTTCATCCACAGACAGATGGGTAATCAAAGCGTGTAATACAGGTGCTAGAAGATATGCTCTGGAGTTGTATAGTTGATTTTAAAGGGAGTTGGGTTGATCATCTCCCATTGATTGAATTTGCTTACAACAACAGTTATCAGATGAGCATAGATATGGCACCGTATGAGGCACTGTATGGAAGGAAATGTTGAACACCATTGTACTGGATAGAGTTAGGTGAAGACAGCTTAGTAGTACCTGATTTGATCAGACAGACTGAAAAGAAGGTGAAGATCATTAAGGAGAGATTGAAAGCAGCATCTGATCAACAGAAATCCTATGTAGATCTGAAAAGGAGAGACATAAAATATGAAGTTGGAGAAAAAGTCTTCCTTAAGGTATCTCCATGGAAGAAAGTATTGAGATTCGGGAAGAAAGGGAAGTTAAGTCCTAGGTTTATTAGTCCATACGAGATCATTGAACGTGTGCGACCGGTAGCCTATAGACTGGCTTTACCATTGGAATTAGAAAAAATACATAATGTATTTCATGTATCTATGCTGAGGAGATACAAATCAAATCCTTCTCACAGAGTCCATATTGAAGCCAATGAGATACAGCCTAATCTAATATATATAGAGGAATCAGTGCAAGTGTTAGACAGAGAAATAAAAGAACTCCAGAATAAAAAAATACCGCTAGTGAAGATACTCTGGAGGAACCATAATGTGGAAGAGGCTACATGGGAAAGCAAAGAAATAATGAGACAGCAATTTCCACAATTGTTTGAATAAGTTAAATTTCGAGGACGAAATTTCTTAAGAGGAGAAGAATTGTAACGCCCCTAATTTTCCATAATTATGAAAAGTTTTATTATTAATTATTATTAAGCATGCAACAGTCAAGTATGTGATTTAACTTGGTGGAAAGTATATATTTGATATATGGTGTATAAACAAATAGTGATTTTTAACCGATTTAACTCCCATTAGAGATATTATTTTCATGGTGCATTTGGATCATAATGGGTCCAATTGAATATTGGTGAAGTCAATTTGGTGATTGGATAAGTGTGTAATATTTTTGGAATATTATTAAGATGGAATGTGATTGGTGGATTAGTTTGATAATTTAAGGATGATTAGTAAATCACATATAATTAATTGTGAAGTTGTTGCCATTTTAGAATTTTAAGAAGTTCAAGGGAGCAAATTGCAATTGTTGTATATATATATATATATATATATATATATATATATATATATAAGCTTGAAAAGTGGAATTCCACTTGTTCAAACCATAAAACACATGATAGTCAAACAAAATTACACATGCAACCATAAACTAAAAACCAGAAAACAAACAGAGAAGCTAACTTGGCCAAAGAGAGAAAGAAGGAGAGAAAGAAAAAAAAAAGAAGAAGAAGAAGAAGAAAGGAAGAGGAAAAGGAAAAAGAAAAGAAAAGTGTTGGGGAATTATCCAGATTCGGTGTACACTAGTTTTCGAATTTTCAGTTTTCCAGAATATTTTGGATTGATTGAATTTTATTAATGTTGAGTTATTTGAATTATATTGATTATAGTTTATAGTTAGAAATTGATTTTGGAATGATTTGAATTATGAATTCTTAAAATATAGTTTATATCTAAAATATTGATTGTGAATAATATTATGAGTTGATTTTAATATTGTTATGAGAAATATAGTTGAAGGTGATTTTGATTATATAATGTTTGTGAAATGTATCGAAAAATGATTTTGGGGCATTTTGATTTAATATTGGTTTGTAAAATATATTCGAATATGATTTTGAATTGATTTGATGTGAATATTGGTTTCAGAAATATATTTGAATATATTTTTGGATTGATTTGATGTGATTATTGATTTGAGAAATATATTCGTATATGATTTCTTATATTTCTTTTATATATGATTATTAATGAAATTTGGATTTCAAAAATATATATATGGATTTGAAATATTTGAAAGTTAAATTTGAATATAAGAAAGTGATTTGTGAAATTGTATTTCGGAATTGAAATTACGAAATCAAAATTGAATGATTTGAAAATTGAATTTGTTGATTCTGAAAGAAATGAAATGTGTTGATATTGACTTTGAGGCATGATATTGTAAATTGGCTCTGATATATATGAACATAGATACGGATATAGGAGGTTGACATGTCAATTGGGTTATATAGCAGTACTGTATCGAAATATTGTGATGTACCACCCTATGGATAGTACAGGCCCTGAGTGCCGGTCCTAGGGAAGGGAGTTGATATGATACATTTCCGAGTGTCCGATGTCGAGATTAGATGCATGTGATACCATTTGACAGGTAGGCACCGAGTGTTCGATGTCAAAATGGGTTCGACGGGGAGGCACCGAGTGTCCGATGTCGAACAATCCGTAATCCAGTCCTGTAATATATGTTATGTGTATCAGGAGCCCGAAATAGAAATTGAAATATGATATGAAAATATTTGAGATTGATATGATTTTTATTTTGGTATGAATTGAATTGAGCCCCATATTTGAACATTTATTTGTTATCTATATTTCTGATTAATCGATTAAAATGTTATTATAGTATATTATTCAGTTTTGTGTACACCCACTAAGCAATATGCTTAGCGCGTTGATTTTTGTCGCGCGTAGGTAAAGAAGATCTCAGAGTTGAAAAAGAAGTGAAGAGTTGAATCTGCAGAAGCAGAGATCAGAGTCACATCATTCCTGAGCTTTTGGGTAGTCTTTTTATGTTCCATTTATATGGTTTTTATTAGCATGCATATACAGAAGGATTTTGTAAATATTTGTAAAAGTTGTGTTGTTTTTACATATTTTCTATAAATATTTATGTTTTACAGAATTATGGATTTTATCACTTTTGAATTGATTTTGATTAAATAGTTTGTATGAAATGTTTGGAAAGTCGCACTGAATTTGGAAGGGTGCGTAGAAGTGATATGATAAATTCGAAGTGTTGATTTTATAATTTTACTTAAAACAGGTTTTGGAAAGTCAGAAAAACAGAGGAAACTATGGTGAAATTTTCAGAAATTTTATTGGGTCATTATTAAAGTTTATGTTTTAATTTTAAAAGTATGGTTTTATAAAAGTGAAGTAGAGATTTCAATATATGGTAGCGCTTCTTGATTCGGTCTGAGCGGATTGGGTCAGGGGGTGTTACAGTACCGGTACATCTCTTCGGCAACAACATGGATGTACTCTTCAAGGAGAGAACACATTCCGTGCAACGATATGTGGCTAGATAGGTGTATGAAGCAGGCATTCATTTCAATGCTATTTAGAACAACAGTTTCACTGCAATGGTTGAGGCAATTGGTCAATTTGGTCTAGGATTTAAACCACCAATTCAATACCAATTGAGTGGACCACTGTTGAAGGAAGAGTTTGATAGTACCAAAGAGGCCCTACAACAACAACAACAAAAGTGGAAATTTGGTGGATGTTCGATTATGACCGATGCTTGGACTGATAGAAAAAGAAGGAGCATTATAAACTTGTGTGTAAATTGCAGGCTCGGTACTACTTTTGTTTCTTCTAAGGAAAGCTCTGAAGAAGCACACACCGGGGAACACATTTTTTATTATGTGTTCAAATGTATTGAAGAAGTTGGGCTAGAGAATGTTGTTCAAGTGGTGACCGACAATGCCTTCCACAATATGGCTGCGGAAAAGTTGTTGAAGGATCGGATGCCACACATATTTTGGTCTTCATGTGCTACTCACACCATCAACTTGATGCTTGAAGGTATTAGAAAAATACCAAAGTTCAAGAAAACTCTTGATAGTGCAAAAGCTTTTACAATCTTTATTTATGCACATCATAAAACCTTGTGGTTGATAAAGATCTACACAAAGAAAGGGGAAATAATTAGGCCTGGAGTCATTAGGTTTGCCTCCGCTTTCCTAACATTGCAAAGTTTGGTAGAGAAAAAGGAAAGTTTAAGGAATATGTTTACTAGCACAGAATGGGAAAATTGCAAATGGTCGAGGACCGCAAAAGGGAAGGCAGCCTACTCTACCGTGTTGAACATGAATTTCTGGAATGGGGTCACCTTGTGCTTGAAGGTATTTGCTCATTTGGTGAAGGTGCTTCGACTAGTCGATGGGGATGTGAAGCCATCCATGGGTTTTTTATATGGGGAGCTTAAGAATGCAAAAGAAGAGATTAAAGTGATCTTGCGAAATAATGCGAGTGCATATCGGCCAATCCTTGACGTCATTGATAGCAAAGTCAAGGATCGGCTCGATACACCATTACATAAGACGGCCTATCTCTTAAATCTCTTCTATTGCCATAAAGATCCTGAGATTGGAAAAGACTGTGATCTAATGAATGCGTTATATGCTTGTGTGGAGATATTGTATCCCGATGACATGGACAAACAAACACAAATCTTAATGAACGACTTAGTGAAGTATACCAACAAAAAGGATCTCTTTGGAAAACCATTGGCTAAAAAGATATGGGATACCAACAGAATATATGATCCAGGTAATCACAACTGTTAACACATAAAAAATTTTAGTTGGTATGTGTTTACCATTTAAACTATTAATATATAATCTTTTATTATGTAGTTCAATGGTGGAATGTGTTTAGAGCTCAAACACCTGACTTGAAAAGGATGGCGGAAAGGATCTTGGCATTAACCACAAGTTCATCCGGGTGTGAAAGGAACTAGAGCACTTTTGAGGGGGTAAATTATTTATAATGTTATTATTTACTAGGCATTAGTTTTTTAATTAATAATTAATTTCACATATTTACTTTTATGTAGATACACATGAAGAAAAGAAATGGACTAGATGTTGATCGATTGAACAATCTAGTATTCATCCAATTCAATTCCAAATTGATGAATAAGCGAAAAAGATTAATGGATAAGGAGGCCAACATAGATGTGCTATTAGCAAGTAATGGAGATGCTAGTAATGCACAAGGATGGATGGTTGATGATGGTGACGAAGAGGTTGAGCCGGGTACGGGGCTTACTTGGTAATTAGTTGATGAAGCAACCGGTGCGGACAAAATGACACAACCTCGAAGAAGTGCTAGAGTTACTAGAGATCTTGGAGAAGAGTTTAAATCCGAAGATGAACAGATGGAGGAAGATAATTTTGAGTTCGAAGCCAATGGAGAACAAGTGTTGGAAAGATATGGAGAAGAACATGATGATTTTGACACTGAAATTTTATGTTTGTTTAGTGTTTACTACTTTATGTTTTATTGTTTTATGAGTTTATGAACTTACTAGTTAGAGTTGCAAATTAATTTCCCTACTTTATCTTTATGTTTGTTTTTTAATTTACTACTTTATGAATATATTATGTTTGTTATTTTATTATTTTGTTTACTATATGATCTATTGGATGTGATTGAATTTAATTTGAGCTTAGAATTTGATTGACTTTGGTATTTTAGTTGGAAATTTATTGATTTGGTTGGATTTTGCTTGAAATTTATTGATTTAGATTTTATTTTTAACTTGGAAATTACTCCGATCTGCCTCCGGCCGGACAACTGGCCGACTTCCGATAGACCGTTTAATCCCCGCTTAATTTTCTAAGCGCTAGGCTGTGGGTCGCCGCCCGACTAGCACCTAGCGCTTTCTGCAACCTAAGTCTGACCCTACTTTCTCATAAGATATTTTGTATTCGAATTTCTAGGATTTACTAATACTATAGCTAATGAACCAAGCTTATAAGCTGTTATTTGGTATTATGTCTTAAAACCCTAAAACCTCCTCTCTATAAATTTTTTGTTGTACTATAATTGACAGGATCTGCCCCAGAATCCTCTACTGTAGACTCTAGTGGCCCCGCCGGGCACTCCAATGGAAATCTCCCAGAATCTAACTGACGAAATTAGAAGATTCCATGAAGCGAACCCTTTCTATCTTTTCAAATTCTACATCATTCTAAGAGAAAGGTTGTGTGTAACGCCCCTAATCTTTCTTAAATATGATAAATATCTTTGAATTATTATTAATTATTATTAAGCATGCAAAAGTTAAGTATGTGATTTAAAAGTATATATATTCGATATATAGTGTATAAATGAATAGTGATTTTAACCGATTTAACTCCCATTAGAAATATTATTTTCATGGTGCATTTGGATGATAATGGGTTCAATTGAATATTGGTAAAGTCAATTTGGTAATTGGATAAGTGTAAAATATTTTTGGAATAATTATTGAGATGGAAGGTGATTGGTGGATTAGTTTTGTAAATTAAAAGATTGTTGATCAAATTTATGTGATTAAATTTATATTGGTGGTCACTTTATGATTTTGATGGAAGGTGATTGGTGGATTAGTTTTGTAAATTAAAAGATTGTTGATCAAATTTATGGGATTAAATTTATATTGATGGTCACTTTATGATTTTGATAAATCAAAAGGTAAAATGGCAATTATTAAAAAATTAGGGCAAAATGGTAATTATTGGAAAACTTATATGGTGCCAAGTGGTGGAATTGGATTTAAAGGAGACATTAAACAAAAAAAAAATTGAATAAAAGTGAGAGAGAAAGAATAGGAGGATGTGACTCTAATTTGCAGATTTCTCTTCTGTCTTATACAGGATAAATGAAGAAAAGAAATGGAACCTTCTGAAGGTGGAGATAGAAATAGACCTGGAAGTCCCGCCAGTGTAGCTAGGGGAGCTTAGGAGAATCAGTTAGCCCAAGAATGGCTAGGCTAAAGGATCAGGGTCAGCCAGCATTGATGCAACAGATAGCTGAGTTCTTTCAGAATGTGGTCAGAGCAGCGTCATAGAGGTCAGCGATAGAGCGACTGACCAAATACAGACGCACTGATTTCCATGGCAGAAATGATGAAGATGCATCCGCCGCCGAGTATTGGCTTGAACGGACAGAACGAATACTGCAACAGTTACATTGCACACCCGAGGAAAGTTTAGAGTGTGCAGTCTCTTTGTTATAGAAGGATGCCTATCAGTGGTGGACCTCCATTGTGCAGACTGTACGGTTGGAGGAGAGAACCTGGGGGTTTTTCTAGAGAGAATTCAGAAGAAAATATGTCGGCCGTATTTATATAGACAACATGAAGAGAGAATTCATCAATCCGAAACAGAGCCAGATGATTGTTACTGAGTATGAAAGAGAGTTTATCAAATTGAGCAAATATGCCAGAGAAATGGTGGCCACGAAGGCAAACAGATGCCGAAGATTTGAAGATGGTTTGAATAATTATATACACCTCCAGATTATAGCATTACAGTTAGAAGATTTTACCTGACTGGTATTAGCAGCCCTGAATATAGAAAGAGTCAAGAAAGATGAACAGGCTAGAAGAGACAGAAGTCAACAAAGAAGAGGTCCGGGACAGTCCAGTTTGTCCCAACCACCAAGTAAGAAATTCAAGGGACCTCATATCAGTGGTCAGATGCAACCACAGATACCCATGTACACAGCCAGACCAGGGCAGTCAGCCATATTAGTTACTAGTACCCCTAGGAGTACAGCTAAGGGATCAACCCTAGCACCATGTAAGCATTGCGGAAGAAGGAATGCGGGAGAATGCTGGAAAGTAATTAGAGCATGTTTGAAATGTAGGTCTCATGGTCATTTTCAAAAAGACTGTCCAAAGAACAGAACTGCTCCTACTCCGCAAGTAGAGAGATCAGCTCCCACTGTTTCAAGAGGGAGGAGGCCTACTCAGACAATGGCCGAGGAGAGCAGTCACAGAGGGGTACTGGAATCTACAGGTAGACAGGATACTCGTACCCCAGCACGAGCCTATGCCATCAGGGCTCAGGAGGATCGGGATGCACCATATGTGATTGCTGGTATGGTTTTTATTTTTGATACTACTGCAATTGTATTGATAAATCCAGGATCCACAAATTCCTACATTGGTGATGCTATGTTGAGAAAAATAAATTTAAAAACAGGACCTATTAAGTATGAAGTAGTAGTCAGTAATCTGTTAGGCCATAATGTGATTGTGAACAAAGTATATAGAGATTGTCCTATCAGGATTTAGGGATATGAATTTCCGAGTGATTTAATGGAATTACCATTCCATGAATTTAATGTGATTCTGGGCATGGATTGGTTATCCAGATACCTGGTTGTGATTGATTGCAGTTTGAAGCGAGTGATACTTAAAACAGCAGATGAAACAGAAGTGACAATGGTGGGCAAAAGGATGGATTATCTCTCCAATGTTATTTTAGCCACTACTACCAGAAAACTGATCAGGAAAGGATGTGAAGCCTATTTGGCACAGGTGGTTAATTCATTGAGGGTTGATTCTAGTCTTCAGAATATACCCACTATATGTGACTTTCCGGATATGTTTCTGGAGGAACTTCCTGGTTTGCCACCGGAGAGAGAGGTTGAATTTGTGATTGATGTAATACCAGATACCACTCCAGTTTCTATTGCTCCTTACAGAATGACACCTGTAGAACTGAAAGAATTAAAAATATAGCTACTAGAATTGCTAGACAAGGGGTTCATACGACCTAGTGTTTCCCGTGGGGAGCACCTGTATTGTTTGTGAAGAAGAAAGATAGGTCGTTAGGATTGTGTATCGATTATAGGCAACGGAATAAACTCACAATCAATAATAAGTATCTGTTGCCTAGGATCGATAATTTATTTGATCCGTTGAGAGGAGCCAGTGTCTTCTCTAAAATAGATCTCAGATCAGGGTATCATCAGTTAAAGGTGAAAGACTCTGATATTTCGAAAATAGCTTTTCGGACACGGTACGGACATTATGAATTTGTAATAATGCCATTTGGGCTGACGAATGCACCCGCAGCCTTTATGGACCTGATGAACCGTATTTTTCGTCTGTATCTGGATCAGTTTATGGTGGTATTCATTGATGATATTCTGGTGTATTCTCAGTTAGCAACAGAACATGACTGGCATCTTCGGATGGTATTAGAAATATTGAGAGAAAATAAGTTGTATGCCAAGTTGAGTAAATGTGAATTCTGGCTGAAAGAAATTACTTTTCTGGGATAGTGTCAGCTAAAGGCATAAAGGCAGATCCCAAGAAGATTGAAGCAATCATGGAATGGAAGCCTCCAAAGAATGTTGCAGAAATCAGAAATTTTCTAGGCTTGGCCGGTTATTATAGACGGTTTGTGAAGGGATTTTCATCCATAGTAAGTCTGTTGACTAAACTACTCCACAAGAATGTTAAATTCGAGTGGAATAGAAGATGCCAAGCAGCTTTTGACAGACTGAAGGCAATGTTAGTTGAAGCTTCAATCCTTGTACAGCCAGTATATGGTAAAGACTTTGTGATTTATAGTGATGCCTCATATAATGGCCTGGGTTGTGTACTGATGTAGGAAGGAAAGGTGATTGCTTATGCTTCCAGACAGTTGAAACTCATGAACAGAATTATCCGACACATGATCTGGAAATTGCAGCTATAGTTTTTGCATTGAAAATATGGAGGCATTACTTATATGAAGAGAAATGTTACATATACACAGATCACAAGAGTCTCAAAACCCTACCTACCCAGAAAGAACTCAACTTGAGACAGAAGATGGATGGAGCTCATTAACGATTACGATTGTGTCATTGACTACCATCCAGGGAAAGCAAATGTAGTAGCTGACGCTCTGAGCAGGAAATCTTTGTTTTCATTGAAAGTTATGAATGTTCATTTGAGATTGACTCCAGATGATGCAATAGTAGCTGGATTATAACTCAAGCCAAACTTGATTCAGCAAATACTAGAAAAGCAGAAACATGATGAAAAGTTTCTGATCATCAGCAGACGAGTCCAAGAGGGGAAGGAGGCTGATTTTGCTATTATAGATGATGGTATTCTGTGCTTCAGAGGCAGGATTTGTATTCCAGATGGTGATGAACTGAAAAGGGCAATCCTAACAGAAGCACACAACAGTTCGTACTCGATACACCCAGGTAGCACAAAAATGTACAGAGATCTAAAGACCCAGTACTGATGGTCTGGTATGAAGAAAGATGTGGTAGACTTTGTGAATAGATGTATGACATGCCAACATGTGAAATCAGAACACCAGGTTCCATCAAGTTTGTTACAACCAATATCTATACCTGAATGGAAATGGGACCGCATCACTATGGATTTTGTCACAGGGTTACCTCTTACCCGGAGTAAACATGATGCAATTTGGGTGATAGTGGACCGATTGACTAAGTCAGCACATTTTTCACCAGTCAAGACTGACTATTCATTGGATAGATTAGCAGAACTGTACATAAAAGAAATAGTCTGATTACATGGAATGCCTGTATCGATAATATCATATAGAGACCCGAAGTTTACATCCAGATTTTGGAAGAAATTTTAGGAAGCTTTAGGTACTCGATTAAGCTTCAGTACAGCCTTCCATCCACAGGTAGATGGACAGTCAGAGAGAGTAATTCAGGTGTTGGAAGATATGCTCCGGAGTTGTGTAATTGATTTTGAAGGGAGTTAGGTTGATCATCTCCCATTGATTGAATTTGCTTACAACAACAGTTATCAGACGAGCATAGATATGGCACTGTATGAAGCACTGTACGAAAGGAAATGCAGGATACCACTATGCTAGACAGAATAGGGTGAAGACAGGTTAGTAAGACCTGATTTGATCAGACAGACTGAAGAGAATGTGAAGATTATCAAGGAGAGATTGATAGCAGCATCAAAATCACAAAAACACATTCTACACTTTCCTTTTCAATTTCTTCTTATATAATACAACCAATTACATTTAATTTACTACAAAATCATGTCACTTTAAGTTGTAATTTAATTTACTACAAAATCATGTCACTTTAATTTAAACACATTTCAATCATTCATTTCCTCTTCTTGGCCGAAATTCATGCACTCATAATCACCATGTTTTCTTAAATTTCTAGGCACCAATTAGCACCACAAACACACATATACAATTCTAATACCTTATCATGCTTTAATTGAAATTTCCATATTAAATTCAACTCCAAACCCTAACTTTTACTTACTACTTTTCTTGGGTTTTCACTTCTTGATGCTCCCTTGAAATTTAACTCATATTTAAAGACAAATCTACTTGAATTCAAGTCAAAACTCAAGTCAATTCAAAGAGAAAACCAAAATACAACATAGTTCCATAAATTCAAGCATACTAGTGCACAAACTTACCACTTTCTCACTTCTTGATCTTGCTTGATCTCTTCCCCACTTAACTCACTTAGCTAGGGCTTGAAATGGCCTTGATGACCTCTTCTTCCTCTTGCCTTTGCTTGGCCAAACCGCTTGCTCTTTTATTTATTTATTTATTTTTCTTCTGTCTTCCTTCTTATTGCACGATTATGCTCTCTTTTGCTTCTCACGACTGCTTGTGTTTTTTTGTGAGTGAAATCTCACACTTTAGCATGCTTATATAGTCCCTTAACAATTGCTACTTGCCCCTTGACCTTTTTAAAATCATAAAGTGGCCACAAATTAAAAGTTAATCACATGTAATTGGCCAATAATTTTTTAATTGTCAAACTAGTCTATCAATCACATTTCATCTCATTAATTACCCCCAAGAAATTTTGAGTTTATATTCACTTGAGGAAATGTTTATGCATGGGATTTAGTTAAGGAAATATGTTTTATATATATTTCATGCTTTTAGATTAAAAGTTAGTTTCTAAAGTAGAAAAAATAATTTTTAAAATCCATGGGTTACCTGTCAGAAAAGAACAAAGATATAGACTATAACCTGGCCGGAATACCCTATTTGTGTGGGGCAAGTATTGGGAGGGCATGTCACTAACCTGGGGGTTGAGTCTGTCGTGTCCAGTGAGTCGCCCTCACACTTATGGGGTGTTATCTCGTTATGTGTAGGCAATGCAGAATTCTGCCACATAGCTAGTGACATGTCTTATTTCAGGGTCACGGTGAGCGGCGCCAGTTTAGTCACCTTGTGACCCCACTCATATGGTACGACGCCCGTTTAATTCTCTTATGAGTCAGAGCTTTATGGGTTTCATTGGGAGTTTCAGATATAGAAGCTAAGCCATAAATATTTTACAGATTTTCAATGCAGGATATTAAATTTACAGAAATAATTGAATATATGCTTTGCTTATGCTTTAGTATTTATTAAATAATTATTTGTACGTTTTGCTTGGCTAGATTTCAGAAAACAGATTGTAGAGAAATAGATTTACCGTTTTCAGAAATAGTTAAGAAATAGAAATTTAAGAGTATTTCAGAAGATATTATGAAACATGTGATTTCCCAACAGAAAATTTTATGCACTCACTAAGCTCCTTTAGCTCACTCTTTGTTTTTATGTTTTTTTTTAAAAAAAAAATCCTCCAGCTACAGGTACTAGTTCTGAGGCAGTCAGATCTCCTGTGACCGACTGATTGGGCTGTGGTCAACGACCGTTTTTATGATTGACTTTCTATGTAATTAACTTTTTCCTAAATCCTTGGTCATGTATATAAATATGGTAGCATATCTATTTTGAACAAATATCGATGCTTAGATTTGAAATTAAATTTTTAAAGTAAATTATAAGAAAATGTATACTATTAAAGTTCAGTAGTTTATAATTGAATTACAAATATTTTCAGTTGTAGTTTGAAAATGATACTACATGGTTGTGGTTGATTTGAGACGGACCAGAGGTCTTGTGATAGTTGAGAAAATAAAATTAGAAGTGTACAGTTTCTTATGCAGATCTCCCGGATTTGGTAAATTTTAGAAAAAGAGGGGAGACTCTGTTGGAAGAAAAAAAAAAATCCACAACCTTTATCTTAGAATGATGCAGAATTAGAAAATATAAAAAGGGTCCGCTTCATGGAAAGCTTCTAGTTTCGTCAGTTAGATAGATTTCCATTGGAGTGACTGGCGGGTCCACTGGAGTCTACAGTAGAGGATTCTGAGGTGCATCCCGTCAATTATAGTATCAGAGCCCGGTTTTTATAAATGGGGTTAGATGTTGTTTTAGAAAAAAAAAATTTAATAAATTGCATGATTTCCAATTATCTTTTTCTTTGAAATGCATACATTACATGACCATTCTTTTGATTGGATTTCATAGAAATATGCAACGTCGAGGTCGCCCGCTTACTAGGAGAGCTGCTGCAAGGGCTCCTGCACCAGCAAAAGAGTACTTTGACGAGTCTGTCAACGTCCCTACACCCCTACACCCTCCCTGTCACCTCAGCCAGCAGTGCCAGAGGGTGGACCTGTAGATGCTACCTAAATGGTCCAGATGCTAGCAGCGGCACTTCATTAGCCGCAAGAGCCGAATGTCTCCATAGAGCGTGCTAGAAAATTAGGCGCAAAGCCATATAATGGTATCGGTGATCCAGAGCGTGCCTAATCCTGGTTGGAGAGTAATGAGGAGATTTTCCAGGTTATGGGATGCACAGAGGAGCAGATGGTCACCTATTCAGCATTCTTATTAAAAGACAGGGCTAAGAACTGGTGGAATGCCCTACAGAGGAGACATCCAGAGGGGGTTTCCTGGGCCGATTTCACAAGAGAATTTTCAGAGAAGTTTTATCCTAAGAGTTATAGGGATGCTAGAGTTGAAGAATTTTTCATATTGGAGCAGGACAGTATGTCCGTGGCAGATTATGAGAGGAGATTTTCAGAGTTGATCAGGGTCGTGCCGTATATTGCAGATAATGAAGAGGAAAAAGTCAATAGGTTTGCAGTGGGCCTAAATCCCAAAATTAGGGCCTATGTAGCATCAGCAGCCCACATTTAGTATGGGGCTTTAGTCGAAGCGGCCACTAGAGTTGAGAGAAGCATGGCAGCGATCCCTAGACACCGACCTCAGAAACAGGGTTGGTTTGGTAGTTCACAAGGAGGGCCCAGTAAATCAGCAAGGACAAGGGGTCTGTCCACATGGTCCAGCAGTCAGAGATCTAGTGCAAGGCCACAATCCAGTCAGGCCTCAATAAAGCGAGCAACAAGGTCCAGTGGTACCACTGAGAGTATGACGACCAGGCCATTATGCAGTAGATGTGGAAGGAATCACAAGGGTGAGTGTCGGCAGGGTATTACTGGATGTTATAGATGTGGACAGGAGGGCCACTTTATGAAAGATTGCCCATAGGCCGAGCCAGCCAGTACCAGTAAGCCAGAGACTAGATCCACAGCTACAAGGCAGACCAGTGGGGGCCGAGGCCAACAGAGAGGTGGTTTCCAGTTTAAAGGGTCTAGTAGTTTAGGTCAGCCCAGCAGATGAACTGGTAGGAGTGGACCACCTAGGGGATAGCCAGGGAGGCCCCGTTCTCAGGCCGGAGTATTTGCAGTTACCCAGCAGGAGGCAGAGGCTACTCCAGAGGTTGTTACAGGTACAATTACAATCTTTGACAGAGATGCCTATGTGTTAATATATCTAGGAGCTACCCACTCTTTTATTTCCACGGGTTTTGTTGCAAATGTTAGTATAGTCTCATGCACTAGATTGCAGTATGGTAATGTCTCTTCCTACAGGGGATTCATTGTTAGCCAAAAAAATGTATTTGGATAACAGGGTAATCATAAAAGGTAGAGAGTTCCTGGCAGATTTAATTGTGTTAGACATTCATGATTTTGATGTGATATTGGGCATGGACTGGTTATCTAGACATCATGCTACGATAGATTGCTTCGGGAAGGAGGTTAGAGTTGGCAGATCAGGGGAATCAGAGGTAATCTTTTGTGGGGTACGGAAATAACTTCCCGCCAGTATGATGTCGGCTATCACAGCCAGTAGAATGCTTCGAAAATTATGCCAGGGGTATATAGTTTATGCCATTGAGATGAGGGGTAATGAAGTGAGGCTGGAGAATATTCCGGTTGTTAGAGAGTTTCCGGCTATATTTCCAGAGGACTTTCCAAGATTACCTCCAGACAGGGAAATTGAGTTCTCGATAGAGTTAGCTCTCGGGACGGAACCAATTTCTAAGGCACCCTACAGAATGGCTCCCTCAGAGTTGAAAGAGTTGAAAGTTCAGAAGGAAGAGTTAATAAATAAGGGTTTTGTCAGGCCGAGTACATCTCCGTTGGGAGCAACTAGCCCAATTGGTACTCACCTTGATTGCCCATTGATTATAAGTCCCTGGTCATGGGTTCGAGAGGTGGGGTAGGCGAAAGAAAACCCCATTAAGGACTGAGGACAGTACCTTATGAGTGGGTCACGGGGCAAACCTGACTCGAGGCCCAGTGTATGCGAATCCCAGATCCCACAATAATGCTTCTACTTTGTTCAGTCTTCTCGCCATAAAATTTTGCTTCTGTGTTTTTATTTCATTTTTCAAGTATTTATTTTCTTTTTGTTTTCATGAATAATGATAAGCTTTGTCTTTTTGTATTCGGAAGTGGTCAAAGCCAGGCAGTGGCAGCGTTTTGTGCAGCATCTCAATGATGCCGGCGATAAACTGGTTAAGGAATTTTATGCCTCTATGGCGCCAGATGATTTCATTGATTGGGGGATGGTGCTAGTCCTAGGGCGGCAGATAACCCTCACACCAGAAAATGTCAATGAATATTTTGGGCTGCCAAACTTGCCTCAGGCACCAGGTGGTATGGAGGTGCACTCATTAATTATGTCCTAATAAATGGAAATAAAAATGTAATGAAAATGAGTTATTACCGGTTGATGATCATGTTAACTAAATTGTTCAAAGTCCTCTCTGTTGGGATTTATGCCCTAAAGCTTGTAATTGTAAATGGTTAAAGACAATAATAAGAATTATTCAGATTATCATTCAAGTTCATAAAATGTTTTATATTCAGTAATACATTCGTATTGTGCAAGAACATCCTAGATTGCAAGATGTAATCTCATAATGAGTATATGATGGTCATATACAGAGAGGATTCATTTTGAGATGTGCAATCTAAAGAGTCCATAGAGAGCGAACAAAGCTGAGTACTTTGGTTGTGATTGATCTACTGCTGCGATTCATTCTGTAAAGTACGGTGGTCTTAACCTAGAACGCTCATGTAGTTGACATGAAAATGGAGGCACCTTATATGATGAGATCATATAGGACTGGGCCACGATTTATATGAATCTCTCACCAAGATCCGTTAGTAGATGAGATTCATATATAATCGATAAACGATGGCTATTTATAGGTGATCTTAATCCTGAGTGTCTTATCGACTCCTTCAGGTTAGATCGTGACTTTTGATTTACCATGAGTGAGGTTGATAAGAATCTCGACCAATACCTTGGTATCTTGGAGCTACGGTTTGGCTTGTGGCTGGGAAGGTTTGAGCACAATAGTGGAATCCACTCCTTCTTGATTGAAGTAGATAAGTAGTTCCCTTAAGGGTTGATTCGGGGCTTGAACGATTATGAGCGCTCTCCTTCTTCCGTGAGGAAGACAGGATTTAATTGTTCATTAGAGAATCAATGGTACTTAAAGGAAAAGATATTTCTAAAGAGGTATAACGGACTTTATGACCTAACTCTAGTTATGAACTATTTGTGGAGGATCACACTATATGCAATTAGCTATATCAATGGACACTGAGATTTCAGATTGTATAAACACGTCTACAGTTTTGAGAGTGCAGCCTCGGGTTTTTAGTGGAATAACTCCGAGGTTAATAATCGTGAAATATTAATTAAAGAGTTTTAATTAATATTACTAAGTATTATTGGAGCTCAAAACTGTGGGTCCATTAGGTCCCCTTGCTAGCCCTTATGGTTGTTAGTAACGAAGGTCACAGTAGATTAATTGGAGGGTCCAATTAATAATGTTACGAAAGTAATGCGATTTAAATAAAAGAGAATAATTAAATAATGTGATTATTTAATTAATTAAATATTTAATAAAATAATAGAAATTAATAATTATTAATTATTAATTCTATTTATTAAATATGAGGTCATGTGATTAAATAATGACTAGGACAAAAGAATTAAAATAATTAGATTATTTTAATAGTCCAAAAAGGTCACAGGTTTAAGTCTTTAGGAAGACTAAAAATAAATAGGATTTAGAATTCTATTTTGACTTGGTCAAACTAAAACCCTAAAAGACTACTATATAAATGTTATATAGTTAGGAAAAAAACCTAACCTAGCACATAAGTGAAAAAGAAAGAGAATTCGGCCACCAAAGAAAGAGAGAAAAGAAAAAAAATGTTTTTTCTGACTGTCCCCTCTTTTGCAGGATTCGGCCGGCGTTCTTTTCACGTGACCTCCATCTCTTGCCGTGGCATACCCACACATACGTTGTCAGACCGCGGGTCATAGCTCGGAAGATCTGGTGGTAGATCGAAGAATCAGAAAAAGAAAATCAAGAAAAAGGTATGTAGTTTCTAAAATCTTTTTCTGCGTATATACAGGAACTCGTTCCTGATTGAAAAAGGTTTTCAATATAAGAAAATTTTTGAAACTCAATTCCGCATGTTATACAATAATCAAAAACTTTTCTAAAACTCCCTTCATTCTCTTGAGATAAATTGAACCTATTCCTACATAGACTATCTCTCGATGAATATTCAAATGTATATGAATGTATTAACAACACCACAAATAATGATCACACAAAATAAGTGAATATATCTCTATTTAACTCCAAAATTGTAGTGGGTATTTTAATGAACACGTTGTGAGTGTCACCTCTCGGTTCATAACTTACAACAACAAAATCAACTAAATGTAGGTCATTGCACTTAGAGGCATTAAAATCAAAATACATAATCAGCCAAATAATAATCAACAATCAAAACAATTTATAAATCCATTCAAAATTCCACAAAGAGATTCATTATTATCCTAGCATGCAAAACTAGTGCATAATCATATAATCCGAATAAAACATAATAATCAACTTTGAAGACATCAAAATAATATAAAGGAAACAAAGATTAAAGGAAAGCAAAAATTCTAAACGGAATGACTCTCGTCTGATTCCGTATGGAGAAATCCAAGTGGCTCTTAGTCTTTTAACTGCCAAGAATTCCTTCTTCTTCATCCTCTCCTCATGCTCTCTTTTATGCCTACAAAGTGTGGTGATCTGTTGGTTCTTTCTCCCTTGGTGCTGCTGGTCCAGTCTTTTTCTTCCCTTGGCTACTGTTGTCTTCTTCTTCCCACGGCTGTTGTTTTCTTCTTCTCTCTCAAGGCTGCTGCAGCTCCTTTCTTCTCTATTTCCTAGAGCTAACAGCTGCTGCCTCCCTTCTACTCACAGCTCCCCGTCCAAAGCTCTCCTCTCTTTGTTTTGGTCTCGCAGCTGCCTCCGCCCAAGTCTGGTAAGTTTTTCTCTCAATCTCGCAGTTACTACTATGGTGTCTTGATCCTTTGGCCGCAATTCACCGTCCCAAGTCTGCCCTCGTCCAAAACCTTCTCCTTTTTTATGCGCATTTTTCCTTTTAAATGACCAGCTAGGGCGCTGGTCTTGCATGGCCGCGACATGCGCGCGCCTTTTTATTTTTTTTCTTCACCAGGTGCAAAACGGCGTCATTTTGCACCAGCTATTTGGTGCTAAAACGACACTGTTCCATTAAAGCTCTCAATTTCCTGGGTGCAAAAAGCATAAAGCTGATGTAACTTTCAAAAATTTTACTTTTACCCCAGAATTTTGGGAAGTTTTCAATTAGGCCCTTATTATCAAGTTACCGGAATTATATTTTTTTTCTAAAATTCTGTAAAATCTTCACTTGGGTCCCTATATCTGCGCACTAAAGAAAAACATTAAAAACAACCGATAATTACCCAAGAACAGAACAAAAGTAAGCTAAGATAGATAAAGATGGAGGCTCATTTTTTGATCAAGAAATGGAGCCAACAAATACCCCTAAACCTAACTTTTGCTCGTCTTTGAAAAAAATCGGAACAAAACAAAATGCAAACAAAAACAAAAAGAAAACTAAAACAAGAACTCTTAAATACTTTCAAGCATGAGATTGATGGTGTGAGTTGCACACGACGTCCAAAATATCTAAGGTCTCTTCACCTTGAGCAATTTTGCCGCTGCCATATTGTTTGTGGCATTATCTGTGATCACTTGAACGACATTCTTCGGTCCAACTTGTTCAATGCACCTATCCACATACTGAAAAATGAGCTCAGCCGTGTGTGCCTTATCTGAAGACTCTTTAGAGGAAAGGAAAGTGGTTCCTTCCGAACAATTGACACACAAATTTATTATACTCCTTCTTTTTCTATCAGACCAAGCGTCCGTTATAATAGAACACCTATTCAAAACCCAGTCTTCTTCTTCCTTCTTCAGTAACTCTTTTGTTCTCTAAAGCTCCTCCTTCAACAATGGTTCCCTCAATTCGTATTGACTTAGTGGTTTGTATCCCGGTCCAAATTGACCAACCGCCTCCATCATCAGCTTGAAATCATCGTTATCAATTACATTGAAAGGAACCCCTACTCCGTACACCCATATACTCACAAACTGGTGCACATTATGAGTTCTTTTTCTAAAGAGTGCTTCATTGATGTTTTGTTGTCTCTTAGTTCCACTACCCATTGAAGCTTCAGGATTGATGGCCGATACAAATCGATCTATGGGGCCAAGAGTATAGGGATCTCTCCTCCCTCATCGGTCATCTATTGTTATATATTTACGACCCTTGGATCGTTTCTTTTGATTGTATTTTTGAATATTTTTGGTATGTTTGATGTATTTTGTAAGTATGTGCAGATATTAGGTGAGCCCTGTGAATTAATGCGAATACACGATGAGTCGAGGCAATACCGGGCAATTCAGGACATGTATTCTTAGTATGAGGCGCAGGAGCTTACTGAGGAAGCCTTGGTGGATTATATTGAAGATGTGGGTGCACACGTGAATAGTACAGTACACGTGAATAGTACGTATACGCGTGAACAGTGGCTATGAACGTATACGTGAATAGTACGTACATATGAACAATATCGTATACGCGTGAACAGTGACCATGAACAGTAACCAGGCATCTCCTATAAATAGCCCCCATCTGTGAATCAAAAGAAGAAAAAAAAGAGAAAAGAAGAGGGGATCCAAGACAGAGAAAGTTCAGCTGGGTTCGTTCCAACAGCTCTTAGCTGCGGCCTAGGGCCAATTTTCACCATTCTTCACTCTCCAAAACACCAACCATTATCATCAAACACCAATACATTATTGGTTTCACGATTACATCGATTATTCATCAAGGAAGACGAAGATCTGTGAAAGAGAAGTCTCAGCCGGACCAAAGCGGATTTCGACTCTAAACGTCTCCGAATGGGTTGTATTGCATCCCTTTTCTTTTCTTTATGTTTATTCGATTGTATGAGTAGCTAATTTTGTTGTTAGGTGATCATAGGAACCATAAAATGATATTTGATTATGTAATATTTTCTATGTGTTATTTAATGATATTGATTTTGAGCATATTTTATATTATTACTTTGTGTTCAATTCTTGTGTTTTGCGATTGCGAAAGTAGATTGCATGCTCTTTGATGAGAACCGATTTGATATTTATTGTAATATTATATGAGAAATAATTGAAATTGCAATAGGGCTTAATTGACTCAAGAATCAATACTAGGTTAGTTTCGATAAGACATTACTTAATTAACCTTTGTATTATATTAACCATGGTTTTCAATTAAATGCACTCTAGGACCAATAGGTGTATTTGATTGAATTCATATACCATTGCGGGAGCAATACAATGTGGTATGGCCTTAGTTGAAGAAGTCTTATCATGTTAATAACGTGCTTCATAATAGTCAATATTTCCTTATCCGGAATTGGGACCGTGTGACCACCTAGCTTTCCTTCCATTTGAATTCGTCTCGCTTGTTTAATTATTTTAGTTGTTAATTTTAGTTTAATCAAATCTCAGACATCACTTGATTTATTTTATTGCATTAGGTAATCTTTAATTTATAGAATTAGTTCCACCACTTCCTTGTGGATTCGACTCCGTACTTACGGAAATATTATTACTTTGACACATCCTACACTTGGGATTTATTCCCACGCGTTTGAGCGTGTCAAGTTTTTGGATTCGTCTCACTTATTTAATTATTTTAGTTGTTAATTTTAGTTTAATCAAATCTCAGACATCACTTGATTTATTTTATTGCATTAGGTAATCATTAATTTATAGAATTAGTTCCACCACTTCTTTGTGGATTCGACTCCGTACTCACGGAAATATTATTACTTCGACACATCCTACACTTAGGATTTATTCCCACGCGTTTGAGCGTGTCACTCACCCCTAATTCTTCCAACGCATCTTCTTCCCCAGTTGTATCAATCACATTTACTTGTGAGTGATCTCAACAATAACTCTTCCTTTTTCTTACCCCTCTTCTTACCTTTAGTCTACATAACGGCATTTCTACATTTGGCTTGCGCGTCCGGTGTTGCTTTTGGACAAGCTGCAACATTTTCTGATATCTAGCCTATGTGTTCTTTTATTCTATAAACTCCTTCGGACATCACTTTTCCACATAAGATACATTTGACCCTGTCCAAATTCTTTGGGTCAATTAACACCCCAAACTCCCATCCGAAATCATTCGACCTTCTTTTAAGCACTGATTCGGATGTGGATTGTACTGTTTGGTCCACTGAGGCTGCCGAGGACGCCATTATATTTATAACAACCTAGAAAAATTAACAAGCATTTATGATTTATTTAATCATAACATAAATAAAATTATACAACATTACAACTATACAAGTATTAAATCAACTATAAATCAATATATATATATATATATATATTAATATTAATTCCACCATAATACAACTAGTTTAACTGTACAAAATTACAAATATTATATCATCTATAAATTAATATATACATTAATATTAATTCCATAATATAACTATACAAGAATCAAACCATCTATAAATTTCAAAAACCTCCTAATTCCTACATAAATAATTAAATATTAATTACAACAAATACTAAAAAAAATAGTAAAATAGTAAAATCTAAATCTTTATAACAATTTAATTTTTTTTTTTAACTATCATTTCAGTTCATAATAACATTATATTAATTAACAATGAAGACTAAACTAAAAATATTCACAATTTTATAAAAAAAAAATCATCTACACATTTTATCAAACAGTTGGATTGTAGAATATATTTAACAAGTCTAACAACAATAACTCTTAAAAATAGTAAAACATAGAAGAAAAATACCCTAGAGATAGTTGTTGATGAAGAAAATGGGTTTAAAATGGGCAAAAAATTAGAAGATGGAGATGTTGCTGTGTGCTGCCGAAGAACAGAGAAGAGAATGGAAAAAAAATTGATTTGGGCCTTCTGATTGCTTATGCCTGCTTTTAGTTTTTTTTTTTTTTTTATATATATAACGTGCCAAAACGGCGTCGTTTTGGCATTGTTATTAAAACAGCCAAAACGACGTCATTTTGGTTGTTATTTTAAAAAAAAATATAACTCTCCGCGGCTAGGCGACCGCGAAGAGATAATCGGCCGCCTAGGCAGCCGCATAGACCGAAGGCGGCCGGCCGCCTAGAATGGCCGATTTAGCCATTTTCTAGGCGGCGGCCGGCCGCCTAGCACCTAGGCGGCCGATTTTTTCGATTTTTAGCACCATGACTATTGGTGATAATATTGATAAGTATCAAAAACCTTATTTGATAAGGAGATAAATAAAATGAATTATTTATCAAATCAAATTATGAAGGTTTTTGATATTTATCAAAACTCTAAAGTTGACTATTAGTCACTTTTAGGATGTTTTGATAAGTCATTCAAATTATAATTATCTTTTAATTATAATTGGATAATACTTTTTAGAGTTGAGATTGAGTTAAACTCTAGCTTGATAGGTTTTATGGTGAAACACAAATCCTCCCACACTAAGGAGAATTCGGCCACCATAAAGAGAGGGCTAGGAAAGTTCGGCCTAACTTTAATGCTTATGTACAAGTTTTGTGAGCTTTTGATAGCCAAGGAAAACCGCCCTCTACTCTAAGCAAAAGTGTGATTTCACTCGAGAGAAAAAAAGAAAGAACAATTAAGTTCAAAGTGTTCTAAGTTTTCTCATGAGGGTTTTGAGTAACTAACAAAAAATAAAAGTTTCTTGTTTCTCATCCTCTGGTACGTAATTCAAAGAAAGGGAGCTTACACTCCAATGTAATCCACATTCGTGAAGGATTGGAAGATCTTGCGGTTCATAGTTGACGCAACATCAAAGTTCACATATTACAAAAGGTACGTTACCTTTTAATATATATATATTTAGTTAACTATGGGTTAAGATCTACTCATTTTTGGAAAATTTTAAAAGTACCAATGCAAAAATTCTTTTTTGCGCCTTCCGGTGTGCCGTACTCTGGTTTTTTCTACAACTAACACTCTAAGAATCTTAGAAAGAAAACATTTGTGTTCAAATAACCAGGATAGAATTTGCCTAGACTCTAAACCTCTCAGATAATTCTCTAGAAAATCGTTCAGAACCTAGGCAACACACTCATCAAACACATGCGAAAGGAATTTATACTTAAAAAAATACGAATATACATCGCATGCGAAAATCAAATTGAAAAACGCTACATTTTAAGCACAAAGATATCATTGAAAGGATCGGACATTATGAACAAGATATCAATATGAAAACTTCTATATTAAAGCTAGACTCCCCAAAAGATCAATAGGTCTTAACAAAGGTTATAATTGGGCTATTGGGTGACATGTTAAGAAAGAAAAGGAAAAGGAATGCAAAGAGTTTGATCACATTAAGAGATCACTTATCATTTTCAATACATGGACCATTCTCTTTTATTGACATTTCTCATACCACAATGCTTGCATGATTCCTTTCGTTTATTCTTTTCTTTTCTTTTCTTTTTCATTTCTTTTTCATTTTTTTTCTTTTTTTTTCTTCTTTTTTTTTTCAACAATAGCAACATTTACTTTGACATATTTCTTGTGAAATTCACCCATGTAATTCATTTCTTTTCTTATCATCTTAAAGTGATCCAAGCTAATAAGATAAGGCTATTTCATGCACAAAGCTTGGTTCTGGATTTATGTAGGTGATGAAAGAAAAGGCTTCAAAGTATTTAGTTTCAAAATGGTTATTGGAGCACATACAAGGTTAGGATAAATTTTTGGATTTATAATAGCTCAACATGCGTAGCCTACATCACTTCTAAAGGGGAAAACCAACTCAACATAGGGTAAGCACATGATATCCTAGATGCTGTTAAAAAATATTCAATAAAAAACCTAAATGAGATCAAACTAATTAATCAAAATTGAAGAAAAATATATAAAGAGTAGAAACGAAAATACCCTCTCAAATAACAAAGTATAAGCTCAAAAACTCACTGGGTAAGTATCCACTATTTATCCTAATCGATCAAACATGACATGTTTTTACAAAATGATAAACAGAGTGTAACACAATGTGGTGCAAAACATGGCACAAAAAAAATTGAGTGGTCCCAAACAAATTAAAACTCATTGAAAAAACTAACAATTATGTTTCAACAAAAAGCGCACACATGACAAAAAAATAAAGGTTCAAAAATGTTTAGAGTCTATACTAAACACACTAGACACAGACTAGACGTACGTAATGTTGTTATACCTAAGTCTTCCAAACATTTAATGCGTGTAAGGAAAGTATAGGTTTACAGCCGATATACGTCAACTAAACACAACAAAAACACTACACACTAAACACAATCAAAACACAAGAAAACTGTCAAATGAAAAACAACCAAAAACCACCCCCAAACCTAAGATAAACATTGTCCCCAATGTTTTAAAACATTATGCTTGAGAAAAATGATGCTAAACAAAGAAATGAAAAAAAACTAAAAACCATCTAACTAAAAAACTAAAATTTAAACACACAAGCAAAAACAAAGTAAAATTAAAATCAAATAATGTCCAAACATTTCAAAATTATTTACATCCAACCACTTCCCCCGAACTTCGAAACTTTTCAACACAAGGCACAGTGTAAAACCTGATTCGTATTTTCGATAGAAAAGTACATATTCGGTATATAGTGTAAAAATGAATCGTAATTTTAATCGATTTAACCCCTATTAGAAACATTATTTTCATGGTGCATTTGGATGATAATAGATCCAATTGAACATTGGTAAAGTCAATTTGGTAATTTGATAAATGTGAAATATTTTTGAAATTTAAATTTCATGGGAAAGACATGAGTTATTATATGAAAAATTTCCCCCTAAAGAAGCACAATCCATGTGAAACAAAATGAACCAATCATGAAATACCAAGCCAAGAATTAGTGGGTGGTGAAATTAATGAGATGAAATGTGATTGGTGTACTAGTTTGACAATTAAAATATTATTGGCCAATTACATGTGATTAACTTTCAATTTGTGGCCACTTTATGATTTTAAAAAGGTCAAGGGGCAAGTAGCAATTGTTAAGGGCCTATATAAGCATGCTAAAGTATGAGATTTCACTCACACAAAACAAAATGGAGAATGAAGAACATATATATGATTTTAAAAAGGTCAAGGGGCTTAAGTTTTAAGTGGGATTAATTGTGGTGTATTTTAATATGAAATATAGCTTGTAGGTGGAGGTAAACCAAGTGTGGGAGGAGAAGAAAAATATTAGAAAGGAGCTTTGCTATCGAGGACCACGGAATTGTGAGTGTAAAATCATGTTTTTGATTGAAATGTACTATAGTATGTTTCCAAGTTTGATTGAATAATTTATGACTTTATATACATTTATTTATTTATATGTGTTTTATGATCTAAATAGAATTGATGCCCCAAATGTATTTCAATTAAGGAATTTTTATATCTTAAAAATTTTGAGTTTATATTCACTTGAGGAAATGTTTATGCATGGGATTTAATTAAGGAAATATGTTTTATGTATATTTCATGCTTTTAGATTAAAAGTTAGTTTCTAAAGTAAAGAAAATAATTTTTAAAATCCATGGGTTACCCATCAGAAAAGAAACAGAGATATAAACTATAACCCGACCGGAATACCCTATTTGTGTGAGGCAAGTATTGGGAGGGCATGTCACTAACTTGGGGGTTGAGTCTGTCGTGTCTAGTGAGTCGCCCTCACACTTATGGGGTGTTATCTCGCTATGTGTAGGCGACGCAGAATTCCGCCACATAGCCAGTGAGATGTCTTATTTCAGGGTCACGATGAGCGGGGCGCCAGTTTAGTCGCCTTGTGACCCCACTCATATGGTACAGCACCAGTTTAGTCGTCTTATGAGTCAGAGCTTTATAGGTTCCATTGGGAGTTTCAGATATAAAAGCCAAGCCAGAAATATTTTACAGATTTTCAATGCAGGATATTAAATTTACAGAAATAATTGAATATATGTTTTGCTTATACTTTAGTATTTATTAAAGAATTATTTGTACGTTATGCTTGGCTAGATTTCAGAAAACAGATTGTAGATAAACAGATTTACCGTTTTCAGAAATAGTTAAGAATAGAAATTTAAGAGTATTTCAGAAGATATTGTGAAACATGTAATTTCCCAGCATAAAATTTTATGCACTCACTGAGCTCCTTTAGCTCATTCTTTGTTTTTATGTTTTTAAAAACCCTCCAGGTGCAAGTACTAGTTCTGAGGCATCCAGATCTCCTACGACCGACTGATTGGGCTGTGGTCGACGACCGTTTTTGTGATTGACTTTCTATGTAATAAACTTTTTCCTAAATCCTTGGTCATGTATATAAATATGGTAGCATATCTATTTTGATCAAATATCAATGCATAAATTTGAAATTAAATTTGTAATGTAAATTATAAGAAAATGTGTATTGTTAAAGTTCAGTATTTTATAATTGAATTACAAATATCTTTAGTTGTAGTTTGAAAATGATACTACATGGTTGAGGTAGTTGAGAAAATAAAATTTTGAAGTGTACAGTTTCTTAGGCAGGTCTCCCGAATTTGGTAAATTTTAGAAAAACATGTGAGACTTTGCTTGAAAAAAAAAATCCACAACCTTTCTCTTAGAATGATGTAGAATTAGAAAAGATAAAAAGGGTTAGCTTCATAGAATCTTCTAGTTTCGTCAGTTAGATTCTGGGAGATTTCCATTGGAGTGCCCGGCGGAGCCACTGAAATCTACAGTAGAGGATTCTGGGGCGGGTCCAGTCACACAACACTTCAAATAAGCTTATGGACAAGCGGTACCAAATACTAAAACTCAAAATTTAAACAAATAACAAAAATAAAAAAGAAATAAAATAAAATAAAAATAATGAAAATAATATACAATTTTACCTAATTGCTCTTGCTTTTGCCCACCTGCCTTATAATTGATATATTCTCATCAACTTATCGCACCATCCTAACTAAATGACTGGAAGAGAAGATAACTCTCCCAACCCTACATACCTGAAATGAGAAGGTACCTTCTTGTAACCCAAGCGCGGCGGTTGCTTAAAAGGTGGAGGTGGTTTGGGCTTCCCTTCTCCGATATCTACAAAAAAAAATACTATGGTGGCTATCTTCTTCTGCAGTGGCACCATGAACTAGACATAGCTCAAGAGGCTCTAGAAAGGTGGTTGCCTCATCTCCATGCGACAAGCTCTTACCCCCTTCTATCTCTACTTGAACAATCTCAATCGGATGCTCAACCAGTTTTTCGACTTCCAAGGTAGTTTCATTGCATTCCTCCATCCGGATATCCATCATTGTCACGAATTCGACAAGCATACCTTCCAGATTTGAATCATTTTTTTATTGGTTGCTTTATGAAAAGTCAGCATGATTGCTCCACCCAGGATTGTTTGTGCTCGAGTAGTGGTTGTTCTAATCATAGTCGACATAATCCTCATACTGCATTTGTTCAGAACTGCTCGCAGCAAATGGATTGCCCACCAGACAATCGATACTCACTTGCGGGCCCCCATATAAGAAACAATCCGAATGTGCTCCATAGTCATTAGTCGCTACTTCCTCAGTAAGCTCATGCGCCTTATACCAAAAAAATATTTCCTGTACAGAAAAATAAAAACTAACAATTAATAAAAATAAAATATATACAAATCCAAATTAGCTATAGACCTAATCGGCACAAGTAATAAAGAATATGGGATCGGCACAACTAAAATATCCCCGACAACGGCGCCAAAAACTTGTTACGACTTTTTGTACCCGCAAGTATATGGCATCGGCACAAGTAATAAAGAATGAATAAATTATCATCTCCATAGGGATATTTATGTATTGAGTACTAAAATTAATCAAGTCTATATCTGTTTGAATAAATCGAGGAGATTATGAAAATAACTAATTAAAACTAAAAAATAAATAAATAAATAAAAACGAGAGTTGGATCGAAGGGAGAACTAGCTAGGATTTCCGACTTCACTAATTATGTCCTAATGAATGGAAATAAAAATGTAATGAAAATGAGTTATTACCGGTTGATGATCATGTTAACTAAATTATTCAAAGTCCTCTCTCGAGATAAATCGAACATATTCCCACATACACTAATACCTTATCTCTTGATGAATATCCAAATATATATGAATGCATTAACAACAATAACACAAACAATGATCACACAAAATAAGTTAATATATCTCTATTTAACTCAAAATTATGGTGGGTATTTTAATGAATACGTTGTGAGTGTCACCTCTTGGTTCATCACTCATAACAACGAAATCAACTAAATGCAGGTCATACACTTAGAGGCATTAAAAACAAAATACACATTCAACCAAATAATAATCAAAAATCAAAACAATTTATAAATCCATTCAAAATTTCATAAATAGATTCATCATCATCCTAGCATACAAAACTAATGCTCAATTATATAATCCGAATAAAACATAATAATCAACTTTGAAGACATCAAAATAATATAAAGGAAATAAAAATTAAAGGAAAGCGAAAACTCTAAACAGAATTACTCTTATCTAATTCCGTGTGGAGAAATCCAAGTGGCTCTTAGTCTCCTAAGTGCCAAGAATCCCTTCTTCTTCTTCCTCTCCCCATGCTCTCTTTTATGCCTCCAAAGTATGGTGATATGCTGGTTCTTTCTCCCTTGGTGCTGCTAGTCCAGTCTTCTTCTTCCCTTGGCTGCTGCTGTCTTCTTCTCTCTCAAGGCTGCTGCAGCTCCTTTCTTCTCTCTTTCTCACAGCTAACAGCTGCCGCCTCCCTTCTGCTCGCAGCCTCCCCGTCCAAAGCTCTCATCTATTTGATTTTGGTCCCACAGCTGCCTCCGCCCAAGTCTGGTAAGTTTTTCTCTCAATCCCACAGTTACTGCTATGGTGTCTTGATCCTTTGGTTGCAGCTCACCATCCCAAGTCTGCCCTCTTCCAAAACCTTCTCCTTTTTGCTGTGCGTTTTTCCTTTTAAATGACCAACTAGGGCGCTGGTCTTGCATGGCACATGTCGCGCGCTTTTTTGTTTTTTTCTTCACCAGGTGCAAAACAGCGCCGTTGTGACACCAAATATGCACCAGCTATTTGGTGCCAAAACGGCACCGTTCCATTGAAGCTCTCAATTTCCTTGGTGCAAAATGCACTCACTAAATCTGGTGTCACTTTATGAAATGGCACTGTTGCCCCAGAATTCTGAAAAGCTTTCATTTAGGCCCTTATTACCAAATTACTGAAATTACACTTTTTTCCTAAAATTCTATAAATCTTTACTTGGATCCCTATACCTACACACTAAAAAAAAAATTAAAAACAACCGATAATTATCCGGAAACAGAACAAAAGTAGGTAAAGATGGAGGCCCATTTTTAATCAATAAATAAAGCCAACAGTAGGGTTTGCAACTAGATATCGACCAACTGGTGCTGAGGGAGATTTTCGGAGCTGGCAAGTAGAATATAGGGACTCTGCTTTTTCCCTGCCTGATCACGCGTTTATGTTATATTATAATATACCCTCCCGATAGTTTGTACTGTACACGTATGTATATGTATCGTAATATATTTTTCTAGAATTTATTGTACGGTACACGTGTGAATAAATATGCCTTCATTATGAGTAAATTGAATGTTAGAAGTATTAACGGTGCTATAAAAAAATTTACTAGACGGATCCGGAGGTTTTTGGAAAAGTGTTCGGAGACGTGAAAAAGTTACGAAATGCGTCCAAGTGGGTATTAAAGGATATACAAAATGTTCAGAATGTTTTCGGATGGTTAGTAAGGCTCCGTAAAGTGTATATGAAATCCAATTATAAGTTTCGGAAGACCTAGGAAGGATTTCCATTAAGGCTCCGTAAAGTGTATACAAAATCCAATTATAAGTTTTGGAAGACCTAGGAAGGATTTCCATAAATTTGGAGTACTAACGATATTTTTGGAAAATTAAATCATATTTGGTGACACATGAAATGGTGTAATTTGATTGGTTGATGAAAAAGTAATTTAGGTGTTGTAATTTAATTGGTGTTTTAAATGAGATGGTATAATTTGATTGGTTGATGGGAAAGTAATTTGAGATGGATTAAATTGATTGGTGTTTTAAAAGTAAATGGATTTTTATGGAATTAAGTGAGTGGATTTTTATGGAAGGTTGAAAATCAACTAGCCATTAGAGTTCCATTAGAGATTAACCAATCAAATTTCATCATCCCTAACCAATGGCACTCTTGTAAATTCTAAGATAGTTTAAGGGCAAATGTTAAAGAAAATCAAAGACTATATAAAGATTAAGTCATGAAAGAAATCAAAAGAAAAGTGTAGAGAAAAGAAAGAGCAAAAATGGGCCAAGAAGGAAAAAAGGGAGAAGAATTCGGCCAAGGAGGAGAAGAAGAGGAAGAGTGCCTCGGACACTTTCCAAGCCATTCTCAAGGGTTTTCAAGGCCATACAAGCCTCCTTTACAAGCCTAGAAGCAAGATTCAACCATATCAAGTGGTAAGTGCAATAAATTGATGAATTGTGAAATAAATTCTTGGGTTTTTGATTCTTAGTGCTTGGGTGATGATTTTGATGCATGAATTAGGGATTAAGACATCAAACAAGTATCCAAGCCAAGCAAGAGAATTTAAAGTCATAAGGTGTAAGGTGAGTTACTAGTTTATTGGGAATTTTTGAAGTAAACTTGAATTGATATTATAATTAGTTTAAATCAAGTTGGATGATATTGAATTTGATGTTACTAAGCAAAGGAAAGTCATGTAGTTAAATTGATAAAGATTAGTGTGTGATCAAGCTAGGGTTTGGTGTGATTTTTGCTTGAAAATTTCAATCTATGCATGCTAAGGCTCTAGTATAAAAATTGATGTAATTTTTAAGCAATTTATGTTATGAAATTGAAAGAAAATTTTGGGAGTGCATTATGAAGTTTTGGGCAGCCATGTGTGTGATGGTTGAGTTAAAGTTTTCTTCATGTTAATGTGTAATAATGGTTATTCAAGTGTGGTTAAGTGGGAGGAAGTGATAGAAATTGAAAAGAGAAGAAGAAAGTGTTAAGTGTTGAAAGAAAATGATGACATGGGTTGTTGTGAAGGGTTGAAATAATATGTGATGTAATTGGGTAAATTTTATGCCTAAGAATGTACCTAAATGTCACACTTAAATGTAGGAACTTGAAGGAAAAGGATCGGAAATAAAATGGTCAAGTTGTGACCAAAACAATGCCGTCGGAATTAGGAAATTGTTTTAAGTGGTTTGGATGATTTTAATTGCTTTTATGCAAGTGATTGTGTGAATGAGTTTGAGTATGGTATTTTCTAAAAAGGAGAATGTGAAAATGTACATGAAAATCGAAGTGGGGCTCAGAAAGTTGGTAATGAAAAGGTGAGTGTAAAATTATTTTATGAAATGTACATTTTATGTTCATACTATGTTTTATGTAAATTCATAGTAAGTTATCATTTTACTCAAGTGAGTGTTTAAAATAATTTTATGTAAAGTGTATTTTATGAAAGTTATGATTTTATTTAAGTGAGTGTTAAAATTATTTTATGCAAAGTGCATTTCATTTCCATAATATGTTTTATGTAAATTTATGAAGGTTATGATTTTATTCTCTAAATATGACCATGGTTTTGGAAATGAAATAAACTAAAGATTTTAATATAAGTTTTGGCCTATAACGAATCCCTAGTATTCAGCAATCAGATATCAGTATTCAGAAACCGATCAAAGGTATCTTGGATGTGCATGGCAGGGTATGTGTTTGGGTATTATGCTAGCCGTGAATTTGCCAAGTAGGCAATATATTGAAATATGAAATCCTACCAAGTAGGCAATTGGGTTTAGTGTATCAGTTGTCAGTGTGTCGCCCTCTGCACGTTCGGGGTTAATATTGAGTTAGCGCGATGGCTTTTACGTCGCAATGTAGGAATTCCACTACGTAAATCGGTTTATTTATTGAGTAGGCTGGGCCGAGGCCGGGTGACGAGTCAGGCTGGGCCAAGGCCCAGGTGTAACATCCTAAATTTCGAGTAATTAATTTTGAATATGTGAAAATAAATTTTGTGAATTGAGGGGTGCAAATGTAATTAAAGTATGTTTATTTTATGGTTTCCAAGTGGACCAAATTGAACGGTCGAAAATGATGCACGAAGAGAGAGTGAAAAACTGAGACAGTGAGCATCGCGACCTGGCCATCGCGATCACAGATCGCGATGAGCTGCTCGCGATGAAGAATGTTGATTCTTGGCAGTGAGCACCGCGACCACAGATCACAATGACTAGCTCGCGATGAAAAAGTGAAAATCTTGGCAGTGAGCATCGCGACCACCAGCGCGACCAGGGTATCGCGATGAGTGCTCGCGATGAAGGCGGTGGAGTTGTTCCAGAGAGCAACGCGACCAGGTCACCGCGACCACAGGTCGCGACGACGGTCGCGACGCCCAAAATTTTATAAAAAAATAAATCATCGCAGAAATCCCTAGAAAAATATAAAGGGGGAAAGGAAAGAGAGACCGAGAGAGACCGAGAAAAGAAGAGAAAAGAAGAAAAAGAAGAAGAAGAAGAAGAAGAAGAAGAAGAAGAGAAAGAAGAGAAAAGAAGAAGAAAGAAAGGAGAAAGAAAAGGAAAAAGAAAAGAAAAAAAGGAAAGAAAAAGGGAAAAGGAAATCCATAAGAAAAAAAAACTGTGCGAGAAACAGAAATTCAGGTTGGTGTACACTTCCTTTCGAAAACCTTTGTGTTTTTGATTTGAATCTAAGTTTATTTGAATATTTTGATATATATATATATATATATATATATATATATTGTTTACCGTTTATTAAATTGACTGTTTTGTTCCACTCGTAATTCGATTTTCGATTTATAATGATTATATTAAAGGAAAGTGTTTGAGAATATTGTTTGAAGTAGGATTATTGTTTGGAAATCATATTGTTGAATTTGATTAAGATTTTAGAGTTATAATTGTTGATTTCGAAAGAAACGGAAAGTTTTGATATGAACTGTATGGATTATGTATTACTACTATTGTTTGAATATGTTGATTCTTGGATTTTTAATTTGAATTGTGAAACTGTTGCTTAAAATGGAAAAAGAATATAACGAGTTGATGACTATTATATCTCGCGGGGCAAACCTGGCAAGCTCTAGTTTAAACGAATCCCGGAGATAGATATTGTACTGATGATATTGATGACTGGTGCATCTCGCGGGGCAAACCTGGCATAGTCCAGTTTAGGCGAATCCCGGAGATAGCCATTTCACTGTATCCGTAACTGTTGTATCTCGCGGGGCAAACCTGGCAAGGTCCAGTTTAGGCGAATCCCGGAGATAGCCATTGTACTGATAGTGATGACTGTTGCATCTCGCGGGGCAAACCTGGCTGAGTCCAGTTTAGGCGAATCCCGGAGACAGTTAGTGCGCTGTATCCCTGACTGTTATATCTCGCGGGGCAAACCTGGTATAATCCAGTTTAGACGAATCCCGGAGGTGAACGTCACACTGATGTACAGATATTGAAATGTATGCTGATTGTACGGTCAGAATAGAGAATGAAAGTGAATAAAATGTTTATATAAATAAAATGTTCATAAAAGAATTGAAAACTGAATTTTGTATGCTTTACTGATTTTATTTAGTTGCTTTTATTTAAACTGTTTATATATGATTTCTTTCAGTAAGGAAGTTAAAGATTGAAATGTTTTTATACGATCGTAGTGAAATATTATGAAATGATGAAAATTGAAATGTTTTTATTATGAAATGATTATTTATTTTGATACTTGAGTTAAGTGTACACCCACTAGGCATTATTGCTTAGCGCGTTGGATTTAATCACGCGCAGGTATCAGAGACACCGGGAGAAATAAAGGATAGAGAAGAAGTAACAGCAGATTGAAGGTCCAGAGTCACAGTTTCTTTTGAGTAGTTACAATTGAATATTATTTGTATATTGTATTTAGTGAAGCTTGCATATACAAAAATCTGTAATGTGACATGTATTTATATGTTTTGTAATATGTGTTTTATGATTTATATTCTTTGTAAATGTTTGTAAATTCCAATTATATATGTTTTGATTGAAAAATGATTGGAAGTCGCACTAATCGGCAGAGTGCGCAGTTATTTGAAATGTGGATATAGAAGTGTTGAAAATATATTATTTTATATTTGTTTTATTGAAAACAGGTTTTTGGGAACTCCGAAAAATAGAGGAAACTCTGCCGAAATTTTTAAAAATAATGATTTGATGGGCTCACTAGAAACATATTTTAAATTATAAATTGAAACGATTTTCAATGGTTTGAAATATATAAAGTGAATTTAGAAAGTTTTGAAAACCCGGTAGCGCTCCCTGGGTCGATCCAGTCGGGTCGGGTCAGGGGGTGTTACACCAGGCCTCCACTCCACAGTACCAGTACGATGAAACCGAGGTTCCTCGTACCTTATCTAGGATATTCTCAGGTATAGGCCATCAATGGTTGGTGATTTTTAGTAGTGATATTACCTATGATTTTATAACCACCACTGAGTACAGTTTTCAGCAGTACAGTTTTCAGGAAAACAGATTTTAGCACAATTTTCGGTTAACAGAAATTTTTTATTATTATGCTATGTACCTCAGTATTGTTTTTAGAAAGCAGAAAAAGTTTCATTATTATGGATTTTAATATATTGCTTTCAAGAAATAGATTTCAGTACAGATTTTATATAGTTTTCATGTAATAGATTTCAGTACAGTTTTCAATAAATAGATTTCAGTACATTGTTTCAGAAAATAGAAAAAATATTATTATTTCTTATTTCAGTATATTTCAGGAAACAGGAAAGTCTTATGATTATTCATTTCAGTACAGTTTTCATGAAAACAGGAAAGGTTTTATTATTATTATGCATTTCGGTATGGTTTTCAGAAAATCAGGGAGGTTTTAATTAGAAAAATTAAATTGTTTAGAAACTAATAACACTCACTGAGCTCGTTTAACTCATTATATTTTTATGCTTTATAAACCAACCTCCCAGATACAGGTGCAGATATTGCAGGGACTCTCAGGACCAGCAAGATTAGTCAGACATTGTTGTGACTGTTTTATTTGTAACACTCATGTAAAATTATATTTTGAAAAATATATTAAGTAAGTATTATTTGTTTAGTACACGAATATTTTATTTAAAATTGGATTTGCCCACTTTCGCTTACTTTGAAATTGTGATTGAGTTGTGTTGTATTTTTATGATGGACCTGAAGTCCTAAGGGTAGTAGAGAAAGTATTTGATATTTAGAAGTGTTTTTAAATTATTTTACAAATAATGGGAATTGTCCAAAATGCAGCCGTCATGCAGCCAAAATTTTAATAAATTAGTTTTGTATAGAAAAAAAAAACTTTTACTCAGATTTACAGGATAAGTAACGGCTTAGCTTCACGGAAGCCTTTCAGCGGTGCAAGCCTCAACTGGGAAGCTACCGTGGGGTTGCCGATAGGCCACCTAACGTAAGATAGTAGGTTAGGGGCCTGTCATAGATTGTAGGAATTGATAGAATTGTTGTGGAGGGATCACTTTAGTGCCAAACGTGCCTCTTGGCCGTACAATATACAACAAATTAGCAACTGCAAGGCGTGCGCTGGGACGTCCAAGTCGCAGAGTTAGACAGAAGGTTGACCAGCCCGATGACGGATTCAAGGGAGATGAGGATTAGGAGCTCGCCTCTGAGGGTCAAGACCCATAGCCTCAGATTTCGGTTGCTTAGGCGGAAGACCGCGTTCTTGCGGCAATTGATGATATGCGAACATCATTAAAAGCAAGAATTGAGGCCATCAAAATTCAGATGCACTGGCGCATCGACCAATTGAGAAACGATGTGGATGCCCGATTGTAGACCATTAACAGGAGGCTGTTGCAGACATATGCTCATTGCTCGAGCTGACCGAGTTGGATGAGTTAGCATTCAGAGACACAGCATGGCGACCGCGACACCTGAGTTTGTTTTCTTTTCGTTTTTGTTTTTATTTTATTTTATTTTATTTTGATTGTTTTTGTTTCTTTTTAGTTCATTGTGTTTGTATTGTTTGTTTTGTAACCTTATTCTCGTGAGCTTAAAGTTTAAAATATTGGGGACAATATTTATTTTAGATTTGGTGGTAAATGGGTGTTATTTTTTTGAATTTTTTTGTTTCTTTTTGTTTTGTGTGTTTTTAGAAATTTTTTAGTGTTTTGTTTTTGTTTTCTTATTGTTTTGTGTTTTAAGTGTTGGAAATTCTGAATAGTTTTGAACTCTTATTGTTGTCTTGTGTGCGCTTTCTAGTTTGAAACTAATTGTTAGCTTTTTCAATATCTGTTGATTTATTTGGGACCGCTCTATCCTTTTTGTGTTATGTTTGCACCGCATTTCTTTCTTTGAAAGCATGTCATGTTCGATCAACTAAGATAAATAATGGAGACTACCTAGTGAGTTTTTGAGTCTGAACGTTTTTAATTTTGAGTGTATTCTCGTTTCTATTCCTCACACACTTGTCGTCAATTTGATTAATTTAGGTTGATCTCATTTAGGTTTTGCATCGAGCATTTTTTAGCACATTTATGATGTCTTTGTATTACCTTGTGTTAAGTTGGTTTTCCCCTTTAGAAGTGATGTAGGCTATGCATGTTGACCCACTAAAAAGTTAAAAATTCATCATACCCTTGTGTGTGATCCAATAACTACTTTGAAGCCAAACACGCTGAAAACGTTTCTTTCATCACCTACATAAAAACATCAACCAAGCTTAGTAATAAAATGGCCTTGCCCTTTTTAAAGCTTGAATCAATTTTGAAGGTGAAAAGAAAAATGGAGTTAAATGCATGGATAAGTTAGACATGAGAAATGCTAAGGTTATTGTCGCTATGGTGTTATGAATAAAAAAAATAATGAAATAAAAGAACGGAAAAATGCAAAGCCTTTGTGCATAAGAAATGAAAATAAAGAGAATGTATTTTGAAAATTATACAATATCTTATTTTGATCAAGCTAATTGCTTTATTTTCCCTTTTGTTGTTTAGCCCATCACCCAATAACCTCATTACAACCATTTGTAAGACCTTCTAATCTTTTGGGGAGTCCAACTTTAACGTAAAGGTTTTCATTTTGATATCATGTTCATAATGCTTGATTCCTTCAGTGGGTATTTTTTAAAAAAAAAAATTTAATTTGTTTCACGTTAGGAATACTTGCATGAAACACTTACATTAAATATGAAATAGGAAACCTGATATTTTATTATTTTTTCTAATTTTTTTAATTTGCTTCACTTTAAGAACACTTACATGAAATATGAAGCATGAAACAGGGAAAAACGTGAAACATTAAAATATTGGTGTTTTTTAACATTTCACGTGATCTATGCATCGTAATTTTTTTTTTACTATTGGTTAATGTTTTTTCAGTGCAGATGACTAACATACCTTATGTCCTCCAGAGTCAGATTGGTTTGATGCATGTGTCTTAGTGCATCAATGAATAAGGGTGATTTATAGAATGATTAATTCACTACGCAATGCTGGACCACTAGAAAGATTTAGTTCTGGCATATCCGATGATTACTTGTACTTACATCGACATGGGACTTTTAGTGGAAAGCTTTGTCGCCTTATGTTGTGCCGGCATATCTATCGTGACGGTGCTAGGTATGATGAAATGTGGTTTAGGGTTGAAAAGACCGATATTAGATTTAGGAAGTTCGAATTCGTACTCGTTACAGGATTGAAATTTGGTCATGTGCCAAGACATGCAGTGCATGGGTATAAGGAAGTCCGGGGATATTAGATGGGTGTTTTGGAGGGATAATGTTTACTTTTGGGCATATTATCGACTGATTGGAGAGGGGCAGATTTGACGAAGACGATGATGCTATAAATGTCGCTTATTTATTTTTCTGTGGAAATATATTGCTTAGGATTGAATAGTGGAAAATTGTCCCTAAGTGGTTGTGTTTTTTGGTGGTTGACTTGCATAGTTTTGACTTATTTCCGTGGAGAACTTTTGTATACGGTCAGACAACTTACTGGTTGAGGAATGCTCTGTATGGTTGGACTGATGGCGATTTGAAGCAAAATTAACTGTCCAGTAAGAGTCACAACATTTGGAACAACATATATGGATTTGCGTGGGCATTTTAGGTATACGTTTTAATTGCAATTAACTTTTGGGCAATTTTATTATAGTAATGATCTTAATTTTGTTCATTTGTTTATAGTTATGGATTATGAAGGCTATTCCAACACTTAACAATGATATTCCCGGTTTAGGAGATGGAGCTGTAAGACTAGACGCAAGATTTATATATGTTTTTCACCAATCAGGTAAACTTCATAATATATCGTGCAGGGATATTTTTTAAAACTAGCCAACATGAATATTTTTGTAGACCAGCCAACATAAAACAAACATGCATATCATGTTTCATGTTGGACCAACCAACATGAAACAAGCATGTTTCATTTTTTAACCAGTCGACATGTAATATGCCTATCATATTTTATGTTAGACCAGCCAGCATGAAACATACATGTTTCATGTTTGATCAGCCAACATGAAACATGCATGTTTCATTTTTTGACCAGTCGACATGTAATATGCCTGTCATGTTTTATGTTGGACCAGCCAGCATGAAACATACATGTTTCATGTTTGATCAGCCAACATAAAACATGCATGTTTCATTTTTTGACCAGTCGACATGTAATATGCCTGTCATGTTTTATGTTGGACTAACCAGCATGAAACATGCATGTTTTTCATGTTTGACCAGTTAACATAATACAAGTGTTTTATGTTGGATTAGTCAACATGAAACATGCATTTTTTATGCTAGACAGGCCAACATAAAAGACAACATTTTCTTACAACAACTTTTTATTTTACACACTTTTTGCATAAATTTTTCCCTTTTTCACAAATTAATTTGCAACATTTTCAAGATTTTATGTTAATGAATAAGACCCATTACTTTATTGACTAAAAAAAATAAATAAATCCTTATATCAAATTTACATAACTTAAATTAATTTTTTTCTCAATATTTTTACAATTTGTTTTTCTATTTTCACAAATTTCTTGCAACGCTTTCAAGATTTCATGTTCATATGTAAGACTCATTACTTAATTGCCTACAAAATTAAAAACTTACAAACACAGCATAGTTTTATATACCTAAAATTATTTTTTCTCAATTTTTTCACAAATTTGTTGCAACATTTTAAAGATTTCATGTTAATAAGTAAGATCCACTTTATTGACTAAAAAAATTAAAAAATTACAAACATATAAGAAATTCTACAAACTTTAAATTATTTTATTAAGTTTCTCTCTATCTCCTCTAAATATCAACTTGAAATACTTATACCTTTTCTATAATCTTACCAATTAATCAAATACTATTGACTATTGGAAGACATTCAAGAGAAAATCAAGATTTTGTAGTGCAAAAATGGAAGAGAGAAAGAAAGTGAAGAGAGAAAGAAGAGAGAAGAGAAAGAAAGAGGAAAGAGAAAAGAGAAAAGTGATGTAGGGGAAAATATTTTCAATTATATAGTAGGGGTCTTTTTTCAATTTCTATTAATTGAGGGAGTGTTATGTAATTAGTATTATATTTTTAACAACCATTGTCTGCTATTGGTTGCAAAAAAATAAAAAGTTGACTACCAATAGTTTAAATATTGAAAGTGGACGAAAACAATTTCTTGTATTGATGGATTGTTATTTTTGGCAATTTCCACCTTATAAATATTGTTTTTTGTATTTTAGGACGATACCTTCACATGATGACATTTTGTTCCATTTGGTGGCCACGTTTATCTGACGCCCCATACTGTTACGCCTCAGTAGTCGGGATCGTAGACAAATGCGGATGATGATACGGTCCATCATACACCTCAAACGACTGCGGTATAGACCGATATTGATGTCAGTACATCCATGCATACATCAAAGATGGTAAATTGTCTGTAATAACTTAAAATCGATTATTTTTTTTTTCCAGCCTAGAGATAACTAACAAACTTTTAAATAGTCAATTTATGCTTTATAACTACTAACACATATCATATTTTAACTGATTCACAATTTTTGTAGGTGGGACGTTGGACTTCTTAGGTATGTAGACGCAACATGGTTCAGGCACCTACAGCATCGCAACGAATGGATGGAAGATATGGTAAGGATAATATAACATCTGTATATTTATTTCTCCATCCAACCATGTATACATATTTGTTAATTAAATTACTTAATGGAAATGCAGCATACCAACCATGTATACATATTTGTTAATTAAATTACTTAATGGAAATGCAGCATATCGACTCTTACTTGTTGCTATTACAGAAGCGACAAAACCTAGTTCCAGAAGTATATATTAGAAGATCAACATGATGTCTCCATACTTTTACGTGAGTATTAATAACATTGCTACAGTTTGATTTATAAGTTAATTGTCACCATGTGTATAAGTAACACTAGTACTATTTTGTTTGTTAAAAATGCTGACTCAATTGTTCAACATTTACAAGGAACAGTACTAGCCGAATATTGATATTGTCATCCCCTTCCATGGATTCTCGTTTGACGCTATCGACTGGCCGAACGGTATACTAGACAGTTAAGTTGACGGGGATGACTTCCGCTATATTCCGTGGCATGAAATGGACTTCGTAAGTTTTAAAAACTTATTTTACACCTAAGTGGAGATGTGTCACTATCCATGTTATGAAACGTGTTATAACGAATGTATTTTACAAATTCTTATTCTGTGAATCTGGGTGGATGCCACTGGGCGGTTGTTAAGGTTGATTTGATACGCGGCCGACTGATGCTGTATGATCTTAGGAAATAGGGTGTGCCATATAAGATACGTAAAGCACAGCTGTCGTGCTTACATTGGATAATGTTGGACTTTCTCACAAAGATGTTGTTTTATGAGAATAGGAGATCCGTCGTCATTCCAAAAGACCCCATGCCCATGACCATCTTGTAGAAATAAGATTGTCCGCAGCAGCAGGAAGGGTATTTAACTTAATTAATTTCTCAACATTATAATAATTGCCTTAATCTAGTTTATCAACATTTATATATAGAAAAATATTAACAAATATAATCTTCAAATATACTTGTTTGTAGGTCTGGTGATTGTGATGCATTTATTTTGCGGATTATAGAGTATATACTGGCGTGGCATCAAATAAACTTCCACGGTAGTATGATTCATTTTCACCGATTGTGTATTTCGTTAGATATCTTCATCAACTCAGTCGAAGTACGTGATGATCAGAAGTAGCGAGACCATTTCATTTGTTTATAATATTTTTTGTAGTTGATGATTAGTTTTATTGTAAATTAACATGTATATATATAGTTTGCGGTTATGAATTATATAAATTTCAGAAAGATATAGTTCTTATTTTCATTACTGTAAGTCTGTAACACACTTTTCAATTTCAACTTATATTCATTTGCCAATTTATATATATTTGACTACGATAATAATTCAATATAAATTGTTAGGAAAACTCAACTGTATATATTAAAAGACTATACGTCCAATAATATCAACATAAAATGGTTCAAATATTAAAATGGTCGTATAAGTGATACAAATAAGATAAAAATGAATCTCTATTTATAAAAATGATGTTGGAAATGAACTAGCTATTAATGTCTTTAACATTTTTCGGCACATTATCTTTGTTAGGGCATGTGAGTCGGTTATATTTGAACCCCTTGTAAATTCCACATTTGCAGCGAGTTTAGGCTGCACTAGGACTGGAACTGGATAGAACACTAGTACTGTGGAGTGGTATAGAATTTGGACATCGATGGCTGTTGTGGCCTTGTGAGTTACACCTATTGCATGTTTGTGCACGAGACCTTTTACCTGATGATGAAATTATGCTCTTTCTTAGACATCCTATTGGGACTCTCATTTTAGATGGTAGGACGACAATGTCTTTGATGTGCTCACGTACCGGCCATTGTTTCGAATGACCCATAGTCATTATTGTTTCGACATAAGCATCGATAAGGAAGCTTTTTTGTGCTAGTCAGCTCATAGGATTGTGTAATCAATGTTTCACTCCCTATTGTACAGTAGACAATGCTTATTGTCAGTATAGTATAAATAGAAATAAAATTTTTAACATAAAACTAAAACATTAAATGTAATTTCGTACCTGGCGGTTACTAATGCGTGATTGTAAGGTAATAGCTTTAGATCAAACACCTGACAAGTGCAGGTTTTGTGAAGTAAGTTAATGATCTACTTCGGGCCTCTGCACTTAACAAGTAATAAATTACAATCAACTGCATGTGCTGTCATTATAAATGATGATGTAAGCCGTTTCAAACTTCTTGGGCAGCATTAATAAGTTGTGACTGCATTGACTTCGCAGCTCTGTGACAATCGTAAAACCATTTCTGTAACATATTCTGAATGAACGCGGCCAATGTAGTCGCGGGCAACTGAAGAGCAAACTTCAAGTAGGAGTTTAGTCACTCGACATTGTTGGTTGTCATAAATTTGTACCTCCTTCGAGGACAATGGACACATGACCACTTTGTCGGGTTAGCCCGAATGACATAGTTAAAAGCATTCTTGTGGAGGTTGCACAATTCTGCCATCTCTTTATCGTAACTAAAAACAGTGTAAGCCCATGCTGCATGGTCAAATATATCAGTGATGTCCTTCCGATGAAAAATTTTGTGGATGTTCTGTTATAAATGTCACACACAAATACAATGAACAACTTTGGACCACACAGATGCAACTCCGCTTTCGATGCTTGCTTAATGATATAAAATTATTATCAGGTCATTCAACTTTGGACCATATAGATGCAACTCCGCTTTCGATGCTTGCATGATGATATAAAATTATTACCAGGTCATTAACATTGCCAACAGCCCTTTTCAAATACTTCAACCACTCCCAAGCCTGATTATTTTTATAATCATCGTAACCGAATGCTAACAGATAAACCTACCCATTACCATCCTTGGATGTTGCAACAAACATAGTATCCCTATATCTGCCCTTCAAATGGGTTCCATCAACTGAATGACCGAGCGTTTGAAGTTTCGGAAACCCCTCAATAAAGCACCGAGGACCATGAAAAAAATATAAAAATTTACTATCAAAGACCATTTTCATATCTATCACAGTACCCAGGTTTTGTTGCTCAAGGACATAATAGTATGATGACAACAATAGGTATGATTCAGTAGGGGACTCGTATTTCAAAGTCAATGCATGCTCCAATGCGCTATGTGCTATGCGATTTACCGTACAGGAGCTAGATTCCATACATCTCCTTCATATCTGTAATAATATCCTTCAGCCTTATAATGCATCCAAAGCAATGTTAAAGCCTTGGTGCAACCACTTCTCCGATTGTAACAGCCTGGCATTCCTATGTCGCCTATAAACCTTTTCTAATGAACAAATGTATTGTTTAACAAATCCTCTAATTTGGAAAAATGTCTCATATATCAACCTTACCACCCGACAGTTCCATTGGCAATTATCGATCATACATATACCATGGAGCACAAACTTATTCGACATCTTAAATTTTGCTTCAATGAATACAATCCGATCAACCTTTTCAAATCTTTCTTTCGTGAAAATATTTTACCACTATAAACCAGGCTAGTGAGTGTGGATGGTTCCCAGATGCTACCCTCTCCAATCGAGAATGACTCGGCACCTGGAATCACCCACTGTGTAGGTGCAAGACTACCTGTAAGATTGACATTACCAACCTAAACTGTGTACCCAAGTACATCACCTGCACCACCTCCGTGTCCTCTGTCATACATGTCGTTAGGCTCTACAAATTTTTCCACTGGGTCTACTACATGGTGTGTTTGTGAATCGAGATTGGTCTACTACAAAAAAACTCACAAATGACCATAACTTGTGCTTCATTACCTTTAAGCAATTGGAGTTGTTTTTGCTGGTGCTTTGTTCTAGTAAAACAATTATGATCTAGATTTTATTTCGGCATCCATTTAAGATTATAGAACCCGGGTGAAGTCACCACGCTTTGTATTCCTGTCTATAAAAAGCTTTCTGCAGTTTATGAAATATTTATATCAACTTCAGAACTGATAATGTTAATGCAAGAAAATGGTTTCACACCAACATGTAAAGTCGCCACGCTTTGGTTTCTCATTGTGGCTCGACATCTTCTTCGTCACGAGCATATGGAATGTCTCCTTTATCAGTTGCTTGAATTGGATCATCACCAGTTGGAATTGACTAATCTAATGTCATCCTTGGAAAAACGTTATAATGATGCAAAAGTGGTTGTGTAGCAAGTTGGATTTCAGGGTCTGACTGGAGCGTTTGGTTACTACCACTTACTGAAGCGAACCGCTAATACCCTGTTACAACATTAACTTCATCAACTATTTGTTCAATATGAGTGCACATATTTGCTGTAAGAGTTGCCGGTCTTCCTGTAGCCTAATGTCGACATTAACATCATCGCTGGCGATAGTTCTACAGCTTACCCTTTTACCGGTAGTTAGCGTTTTAATAACCAAATTGTACTTATTTGGGTCCACTTTCATAGCCGCATACACTATCGCTAGCAGTTATTCGCATGTCAAATCCTAACGCACTTTAACCACCTTCGTCTCAAAATCGACGTATTGAAATCCACTGCCCAAATTTTCCTCCCACCGTCTATTATATGATATCAAAAGTCTAATTCGATCCATGTCACAGAAAAAAAAAAATCAACCGTCAATTAGTTAGTAAATGCTTGAAAAATGCATAGTGTTCGAACCACATAGAAAATATTGTTCGTGACAGCTCTGATTAGTTCGTGACAACTCTTATTTAGTTCATGGGTGAACTATTAGTTCGTCCACGAACTAAATCAGACGTGGGCGAACAAACTAAAACAGTTCGTAGGCGCACTAAATAGTTCGCCCACGAACAAAATCAGTTCATACTAACTGATGAGTTCCATCTAAACTTCACTTCACATAATCATATTCATATTGTAATGCCCACCTAAAAAAAGCAAGCAAAAATCTATCCTCATTTCCCAATCGAACCGTGAGTGAGGGATTGAGCTAGAGATAGAATGAGGGAGAAGAGATTTTTAAGTGGGTTAGAGAAAGAGATGTCGGTTAGAGGGAGAGAGAGCTAGGTGAGAGAGAAAAAAAAACATCACTAATAGAGAAAAAACATCACAAAGAAATAAGTTTGACCAATAAGAACACTCAACGGCCGTTGTTTAGAGTGAGCATGTTGGAAAATTATAGGATTGTGTTTATAAACTTGCATATTAAAGAACCTCAAATTTAAGAAACCGAATAAAAGTCATACAAGGATGTTTACAATGAAGTTTTGAAGCAATACCGAACGCGAGAAAAAAGGGCAAAGGCCAAAGCCAGTGAACAGAGAATGAATACCCTAGCTGAAGCTTCTCACAACCAGCCAACCCAGAGCTCGATGACAACATTGACCCTCGGATGATCGATAAGAATGAAGCGACCAGGCCAGTTGAGGAACTGGAAGAGGTCGAAATAAACAAGCTGAAGCCAGAAAGAACTCTGAAGCTGGGAGCGAACTTAAATCCAGCAACCACAGACACATTGCTCGCATTTTTGAAGAAAACCCTCAACGTCTTCGCCTGGACACGTAGATATGGTAGGGATCAACCTCGAGGTGATGGCCCACATGCTCAATATACAACACCTATAGAAACACAACGTAAAGGAGCCTACATTTTATTGCTCGGTCTCCTACATTGTTGTTGAAACAACTTCTTTGATTCAGGTACTAAGACAACTACTAACAATCTTCAACCTAACTAACAAGTAGCAACAGACTTTGAAACAACTAAATTTACTGTCTTCATTTATTTGTGCACTCAATCAAATCAATAGACTGGAAAGGTAGATTTGAACTATTTCAGTCTTTTTGTGCATTAAGATTTGAATCCTTTTCTAATATAATTTCTGATCTTTTGATGAAGATGAGAGATGACAGAGTGTCAGAACAAACTTCACCTGAAATGTTAAAAGTTATTTTGGATCACCTGTATTGATTTTGATATCATCAGATTCATCACATGTATACTGCATATTCATATCTGATTTGTGAATAAATAAAATACATATGTATAAAGAATCTTACTAGTAAAATTCTGATTCCTTGTAAAATCTTACCAGGGTCATTCGAGATTGATCTCACACTTACCAACATACTCTGCTTATTGCTAAGAACTGGCTTCATAGATTGATTTTCTTTTTGCATTTTTGAGTTCAATTGGCTTTATAGATCAAATGAATGTACAATCATGAAAAGCGTTGCCTTAGAAACTTCATAGATAAAAAAAGTCAACTTAAAATCTAGTTCTTGTCTCAAGATAACCTACTTGTTGACTAATTCTTGTGGATTACCAATAAAATAGTACTAATTAAACTTCATTTTCATGAGTATTTTTCTAGGAAACAAAAATCTGAAAGAAAACAACTAAGAAAATAGAATATGTTTTAGGGACTCTCTTCTATATTGAGCAGATAGGAAACATAACCTGAACAGGCAGAGAATAGCTACAAGTTTGTAAATGTATACATTCAAATTGCACGCTGAAGGAAAAAACTCACAAAATTCTATCTTCTTTAAAGTCTGCACCATCATTCTGATTGACGTACTAAAATGACCTGTGCTTCATTACCGTTTAGCAATTGGAATTGTTTTTGCTGATGAATTTATTTCAGCATCCATCTGAGATTATATAACCCGGGTGGGTTATTTGTGAAGACAAAATATTTATATCAACTTCAGAACTGATAATAATCTCGTTGTCTCCAGTGCCTTTGCTATTGCTGTTGTTTGTTGTTTTTCCTGTCTGTTATGACAATTTTTCTGCAAACAAGGGTTGCTTCTGTTCAATTCATAGTAATACTTGGCTTATTGATCTGAAAATCCTTATTTATTATGATTTATTGATAATATGAAAATCCTTATTTATTTCACGGTGTTAAATGAATCAATAACTTTTAAGAAATTAGTTGATTCACTAAAAATAAAGAGAAAACTTACAAAACGATAATAAGAGAGCTTACAATAACAAACATTGGATCTCCTAAACCGGATGGTAAAAACTATCGGGTGGAATCGATGCGATATTGAGTCCATAAATAAAAAACACCAATATCAATTTATATCCCTTAACAAAAATAAATGCAAAGCCCAAAAAAATAAAAAAAAATTAACAAATTAAAAGCTTTATTGGTAAAAATAAAAGAGCTTAAAATTTTTAAGTCAAAAGAATATGGAACTTAAAAAGCATACAATGTGGTAGAAGATGAGTAGATGAAAAGCTTTTTAAGATTTTTGTAGCGAAAGATGAGTAAAAATACATACAATATGATTAGATCTAACTTTAGAAGAGTATTACATTGAAAATTCTGTATTTCAAACACAAATTGTTAAAGGTTAAAGAAAGAAAAAATGTGAGAGGCATTTTTGTCCCAAATATTACTTTATGTAGACTATATAAAAGTTGGTATGGGGTGGGTAGGTTTGTAATTTTTAATTATAATTTAAGTATTCCATCATCTTATGTGAAGTTGTTGAACATAAAAGAAAATTCACCTTCTGAATTGCATCAATCATACAAGCAAAATGAATTGCAAGATCACAGATTTGTAGTATTAGACTTCTCTACAAATGGTGATTGTATGGGTTACAGTGCGGGACAATTTCATTCCTGGCAACATCTGTGGAATGTTGTAGTCTCAGGTGGCATGTTAAAGAAAATGAACGGCATTGAAGGGTTGTCTTATAACAATATTGGGAGAATATTTCAATTTGGTTTTCACCAAATATTATATAAGTGTTAATATATTCACAGATTAATATTATAGGTTTTTTTAAAAAGATTAATGACATTTGGGCTTCTCATGAGTCGTGTATTTCTTCAACGGCCTGCAAACCCAACCCAACCAAGACCGTACCGCCCCTGTAACGGCTAGAAAAATCCAAAACATAAAGCGAGATTATAGCCGTTAGATACATGAATAATCCAACGGTGTATATTTCGACCAGAAAAATTAGACCGTTGGAGCTTCCCGTCCCTTGAAAAGGAATCAATACATTCTTTCACATCACTTGAACACAGAGCAATCAAGAAAAAGAGAGAGAGATAGAGAGAATTCAAATTTGTTGAGAAATATTTAGAGAGAGAGAGAGAGGGTGGCGACTATAAACTCAGAGGGAGAGAGGCGTGGTAGTCGTCTCCAAGGGTTAATATCGTCACTGTTTGCAAGCATTGGTGGAGTCTTTGGCCAAATCCAAGAACCAGAACCAGACATGACTTCAAGACTTGTTAATAATCATCATCAATCTCAACATCACCATAATAGAGGTACTTATTTCTTACGTATTTTACTTGGCCTTCGTTTTTCTTTTTATCATCTTTTGTGGGTTATATTGTTTTATTTTCTTTGGGATCTTGAAATTTAAAGCTTCAACTGGGCCTGTTCTTGCTTTTAATCATTTTTTGAGGGAATTTGTTCATATATTCGTTAGAGATTTTTAAAGACTTCATTTTTTTTTTTTTTTGGGTTTTTATTTTTAAAGATTTTTAAAATTTTCTGTTATGTTCTGTTCTTTGTTAGAAAAGTCAATGAATTTATCTACTGGGATTTTGACTCTTATCCCACAGGAAGTATTTCTGTATATAATTTTATGTTTCTTGTTTTATGATGTTTATTATTGGTGGGGATTTTCTTTGACTATTTTTTTTTTTTTGGGTCTTTTGCTTGTTCCTTATCATTTATGTTTAATTTTGCTATAATGTTATTCGAAATCTGAAATTGTTGCATATTTTTAAGGGGAAGTGAAGCAGAAGAATGTATTAGCAGATGGAAGGAGCAGAAGAGTTCTTCAAGATATTGGTAATCTAGTTATTGATCAAGCCCCACTAGGAGGAGCAAAGGTATACCCCAATAAAATCTCTCTCTCTCTCTCTCATTTTGTGAGGTCATACTCATAAATATAACAATTCTGAAGTTGTAATTAATTTGCAGAAACCAATCAGTGAAGTTGTCAATGCTACTACTCTTCCTGCTGATGGGGTTGTTGTAAGAAAGGCAGCAGCCAATCAGAAGAAGGGGGTCGACAAGCCAAAACCTGAGACAGTGATTGTGATAAGCTCCGATGATGAGAGTGGCAAAGGCGTTAAACCTGTTACTCGAAGAATAACAAGAGAAGGGCCCTCAAGAAAGGAAGTAAAGTCCTTCTCTTCAGTTCTCACTGCTCGAAGCAAGGTGATTTATATAGCTATTGTTGGTGATATTGTCTGTTGAATTTGCTCTATATGTTTGTTTGTTTGCTGAATTTGATGTGGCACAGCTTGCTTCTGGACTTACCAACAAGCCTAAGGACCCAGAAATTAACATTGATGCAGTTGACATTGATAACGAATTGGCTGTTGTGGAATATGTGGATGATATCTACAACTTCTACAAACTCTCAGAAGTATTCATCGTTAATACTCTTGCTCGGTCTTGTGTTCTCTTTCTCTCTCTATGAAATTAACATGAATTTCTTCTTCTTGTTGCAGCATGAGGGTCAAGTAGAGGACTACATGGATGCACAACCGGACATTAATGCTAAAATGAGATCAATTCTGGTGGACTGGTTGACAGAAGTTCATAGAAAATTCCAACTAATGCCAGAGACCCTTTATCTTACGATAAATATTGTTGATCGATTCCTTTCGAAACAAGTTGTACCAAGGAGGGAACTTCAGTTAGTTGGCATCAGCTCAATGGTCATTGCATGCAAGTATGAAGAGATTTGGGCTCCAGAGGTAGTACTCTTCCCTATCATAACTTATAAATGTGCCTTCAAGTCCAAATCATGGTTATTATTTTTTCTTATATATACATACACTCACCCTTTTGCTTCTGATTTTTTCAGGTTAACGACTTTGTTTTCATATCAGACAACGCATATGCCAGAGAACAGGTCCTGATCATGGAGAAATCAATCTTGGGAAAGTTGGAATGGTATTTGACTGTTCCTACACTGTATGTTTTCCTGGTTCGATATGTCAAAGCCTCGATTACATCGGACAAGGAGGTACTAATCAATCAGATGGAGAACATGGTGTTTTTCTTGGCAGAACTTGGACTGATGCAATATCCTACCACAGCTTTGTACAGTCCCTCCATAATCGCTGCATCAGCTGTTTATGCTGCAAGATGCACGCTTCAAGAGAGCCCCATTTGGACTGATACTTTGAAGCACTACACAGGCTATTCTGAAGATCAGCTAAGGTGATTTTATTGAATTTGTTATTATTTTATTTATTTAAATCTTGTGGAATTGGCTGTAAGTTGGTTTCTTGATTCTGTAACAGAGATTGTGCAAAGCTCTTGGTCAAATATCACTCTGCAGCTGCAGAGAGTAAGCTCAAGGCAGTTTACAGGAAATTTTCAAGTCCAGATCGCAGTGGCGTGGCTCTTCTCACGCCAGCCAAAACCCTTCTGCCTTGATCATCATAAAAGAGAGACGTTCTCAATTGGATCTTCTGGCCTTATTTTGGAAATTATATAGGATGATATCATGCTTCTATTATGATCTCTTATATCCTACTCTGCTTCGTGTGATTATTTGTAATATTGGGGAACAGAACGTTAATGATAATGTGAAATGTTTTGTTTGTCTAATTCACTGCAATATTTCTGATATTAAAACAAAATGAAAGTTGAGTTTATTAGCAATTGTTTTACAAATAAAAAAGACAATCACCAGTTTCTCTAATTTCTCAATTGCCAGTGCTGATATCCGCCATTGCTTCCTCATCCACCTTGACCTTACTACCACAACAGGTCCTCCTAACATCACTTGCCTTCTTTACATCAACTTTTCTTCCACAGCAAATTCTGTCCTTCCCCAGCTCCAATCTCCTCTCCGTGAACTCTGAATTCTCCTTCCAAACTTCTCCATTAGCATAAACTTCCTTCTTCCATATTGGAACAGTTGCCTTTAACTCATCAATCACAAACTTACAAGCATCCAGTGCATCAGCTCGATGAACAGCCGATACAGCAATGAAGACACTTGTTTCTCCCACTGGAACAGGGCCTAGCCGATGGGCAACTGCAATAGAGTGGAGGTTCCAGGATGATCTAGCCGATGAACAAATAGATTTGATGCAGCGAATTGCCATTGGTACATATGCTTCATACCTTAGCTCCACGACTGATTTGCCTTCAAAGGTATCACGTGTTGTGCCAGCAAATGTTGCTATACCACCAGCTTGTGGAGCACAGACATAGGTTATGTACTTGGTCATGTCAATTAAGTCTTCTAAGATTTCAACCTTAGTTCTCTCCTCTTCAGCCATCCTGCTTGAATCGTTTTTTATTTTATTTTTCTTAGCTTTCAATATCTGTGTAAATATAACAAGACTACTCTTCAGACACTATAAAACGATGCCATATGAACCGCCATATACACTGTCATACAAGAAGAGAAAACAAATCATAGTTATCAGTGTTATCTTGTTCCAAAAGAGGTTGTGTGACATGGATGATAGAACAAAACTTTTCAGTGATAAATAGATGAAACAAACAATTATTATAATTATTAGATTTGCATAAAATGATTAGATTGCATCCTGTATTACCTAAAATAGAAAAATGATATTGTGAAACTTTTTCCAAACAGAAACATAAGCAGCAATGCTAGAAAACCACGCCAAAGTTGTTTATATTATTGCAGCCAGGCATTACTATGACTTGGGCAAAAGCAATCTTTCTTTGCACAGAACAGACAGGAAAAACAACAAGCAATAGACATCAATTGAAGACGGCTTCTTCAAACACCAGTAACATGTGATTATTATTTATTATTATCAGTTCTGAAATTGATATAAATATTTCGTAAACTGCAGAAAGCAACTTAAGAAAGCTTTTTGTAGACGGGAATACATGAAAGTAAAGAATAGGTACAAACCATTAAATACGTTCAGAATCTAAAGTACGTTGTTTCTCATTCTAAGACTTACAAAGATCCATCTAGAAGGCCATTGCGCTAACCTGTTAGTAACTGCATTCTTGGAGCAACAGACATGAAAGAACTAAGTCATTAAAAAAAATAACTATGTCAAGAGCTCAAAGCCCATAAGAGACTGCAGAATTATTCACTAACCTAATGTAGTGGATTTTTATCCTTAAAAGGTAATTTGTTGAGTTATTACAAAAAATATTTTAAAGCAGCAATAGAATTTACTGAAAAGAAAGGTGGGAGAATAAAAATGTATTATTCTTATTCATTGTTTATAGTTTAGTTGACAGCCCTATATATAATCACAGACACTATGAATCACAATCTCTATAACATTGGGAATCCCTATAATATAGAAATTTGAATCCCTATAATATAGAAATTTCTTATTTCAAAAGAAGTCAACTATTCAATTAAGGATATTTCCTAAAATTCCTTCCTAACTAATTGCATGAAATCAGTCTAGATCTTTCCATACTCCCCCTCAAGCTGCCTCAAAAATATCTTGCATTCCCAGCTTGCATGTAAGATTGTCAAATTGCCCCTTCTGTAATCTTTTCGTGAGAATATCTGCCACCTGCTCTCCTGTCGAAATATAGGGCATGCATATCACTCCTCCTTCCAATTTTTCCTTCATAAAATGTCGATCAACTTCCACATGCTTAGTTCAATCATGTTAGACAGGATTGTGAGCTATGTTGATTGCAGCTTTATTGTCACACTTTAAAGAACCTAGATTTTAAGAGTTTTTGCTTCAGCATGCAACTTAAATGTATACATTTACAAATTTTGAGCTATTCGCTGCCTGTTCAGGTTACGTTTGCTATCTGCTCAATAGTGAAGAGAGTCCCTAAAACATCTTCCATTTTCTTATTTGTTTTCTTTCAGATTTTTGTTTGCTAAATTCTCTCCTGGATTACTAATGAAAATGAAGTTTAATACTATTTTATTGGTAATCCACAACAATTAGTCAACTAGTAGGCTATAGGCTATCTGCTCAATAGAGAAGAGAGTCCCTAAAACATCTTCCATTTTCTTATTTGTTTTCTTTCAGACTTTTGTTTGCTAAATTCTCTCCTGGATTACTAATGAAAATGAAGATTAATACTATTTTATTGGTAATCCACAACAATTAGTCAACTAGTAGGTTACCTTGATCTCCAAACTTTGAGTTGGTATTTTTTTCCAAACAAGAGCTAGATTTTAAGTTAACTTTTTCATTGATTCATTATGAACATACTGTTTGAAGCAAAAACTTAACTTTTATCCCACAGGTAAAATTGGATACACCAATTCACGTGTGATGGGGCAAATTATATGATACTCTAAAAATGATGATTCTACTATGAGGTTTCTAAGTAAGGCAAGGTTCTTCATGATACATTCATTTGACCTATAAAGCCAATTGAAGGAAAATCAATCTATGAAGCCAGTTCTAAGCAGTAAGCAGCCTATGTTGGTGAGTGTGAGATCAATCTCAAGTGACCGTGGTAAGATTTTACAAGTAATCAGCTTTAAACTATATCTGTTATAAAAAGTGAAGGACTATAAAGCAAGCAATTTGCCATGTAGTTTATCACTGTATTGAACCGGTATTAACCTAACAAAAGTTACCAGTTTTATACTTAATTGCATACGCATATAAAATTATCTGCTTAGTACCCAAGCATGATTACTGTAAATAATATATCAAGTTCATAGAAAGACAGAGTGAGAAATGACATCAAAAATTTCGTAGTTTTGTTTACAAACCAGCAAGAACTATGTTAAGAGAGATACTATTAGATCATATAACATCAGATTAGGGGTGGGCATGGTTCGGTTTGGTTCGGTTTTGGGTAAAACTGACAAAAACCGAACCATGAACGGTTTTGAAAAAAGTGAACCGAACCGAGAACCGGAATTATAGCGAACACAAAACCAAACCAGATTGGACCGGTTTGGTTCGGTTCGTTTTGATTGGTTTGTGGGCCTATTGGGCTATAAAAAAAATGATGGGCTTTCAATTTTTTTACATTCAAATATGATTAATTTTTATTCTAAAAAATACAAATTCAATCCAATAATCAATCCAAAACACAAAATCAATAATATTAAATTGTAAAATAAATCAAACATTAGTAATATATTCGCACGTTTTCTTGTGTTTAGCCATCAAGAGAAATACACCACCAAGTGTTGGTACACATAGCCAGATTGAAAAAATAATCTAACTTGACCCTCCAAAACATGAATTGCCAACTAAATGTACTTGTTAAAAAAATGAAATATAACTAATGAACTTACTTTTAATATATCAATTCTAAGAAAAACTTGCATATAGCGAGCACTATCACTTTCCATTATAGTTCCATTTTTCGTTTGCTCCAGTCTCAATACACTACCTCATTAATACAAACGAAATGTTGAAACAAACAGAAATAAAAAGAGAGAGCTTGCATACCTGCAACGAATCTGTTTCCTCTCACTGTGTAGCTTCGTCTGAACTTTTATCGAACACTAGGCGTGCGATTCTGTTTCACTAGTTGGAGGTGCACGGTGAGAAGCTGAGGCGTGCGACGGCGATGAAGAAGTTGCTGTTCTGCAATGAAGAAGAGGCGTGCGATGGAGGGCGACGGCGATGAAGAAGCAAGAAGCTGAGGCAGCTAGACGTGAGAGGAAGTGAGAGGAAATGAAAAGTTGAAAAGCTGAGGCAGTGAGGCGTGCAATTGCAAGGCAGCTTAAGGGAACCTCAGCTTTTCATGAACTCGTAACAAAGAAAGATATTCATGAAAATCGAAACAAACAAACAAGAGATCCTGCAATCTTCAAATAAAACCCTAGGAAAAAAAAGAAAAAAATGTACAGTTAAAACAAAATCGAAATGAGAAATTAGCAGATCGAAGGTAAGGCTGCTTCTTATTGAATGGTTGAATGGGATTTGATTTTTGATACGTTTTGACTTTTCGCTGACACGAACGACAACTTAATTTGTGATTTTAAAGGGCATTTTGTATTTTCTTACTAAAATAATACAAATTTCCAAATAAAAATAAGGTCAAATTATAATCCGCTTATTTGAGAATTAATTATTAAGGAAGGGGATATTAATGTTTTAACCCCTCACATTTGGATCATCGGCATTTTTCCCCCTCTATTTTTAAAATTATCCATTCCCCCCCCCTACCATTTCAAAATCATCCAAAACATTAGTTCCACATACTAACAGGTAGTGTAAATACCAAATTACCCTTATAATAAAATGAAAAATACAGATTGTCCTTACAAAAATTTAAAAAATCTCATCTCCCTCCTCCTGCTTTCTCCCTCGCTCTCTCTTTCTAGAAATATATTGCAACGTCTTCTGTAGTCATCACCGACACTGCCACACATTAAAACTCCAATACATCACCACCATCCATCTTATCATCACTATCCATTATCACCATCCATTTTTTTCTTCTAAAAAAAAACAACACTAAGGGCATGTTTGTTGTCTAGGATGGAAATATTTTGTCCAATCCCTTATTTGTGTACAATCTCATGCACTCATTTTATCCTGTCAAGGTGGGATAAAATAGTCCCACCTTGGAGCATGAGACAAATTTGTCCCATGCTTTCTCTTTCTTTCTTTTTTTTTTCCTTTTTTTTCAAATATTAAATATATATTATTAACATATTTTAAAAATAATATTTTAATATTAATAAAAAATAAAATTATTTGTAATATTTAAATATTTATTTTATTTAAAAAGTAATTTTTGTAATCAAATTTAATTTAATTTTTTAATTTTATTAAAATAATTTAATTTTTTTTAAAATAATTTAATTTTATTTTATACTAATCAATCTCACACCATATAAACATAAGATATAATTATATTTTATTCATTTTCATATTACACCAAATAAAAATATGGGTCTTGATAGTCCGATACTTTTATATCCTTTTAATTTTTTTATATTTTTAAAATTTAATTAATTACTATAATATATTTTATTTATAATTAATTTTAAAATATTTAATATAAATATATTTAAATTTTATTTAGATTTATTTTAAATAATTTTAATTTAATTATATAATATTTATAAAATAATTTTATTTTATATAAAATTAATTTAATTTAATTTAATTTTATCCAATCTCATTCTATACCAAACAAGAGACAGTATTATTTTTAATCATATCCATACTACACCAAACACATGATAGTACTAATTATTCCAATCCAATCAAATCCTATCATATCTCATAAAAATAGTCCAATCTAATCCCGCATACCAAACGCAGCCTAATAAGCGCAAAACCAACATACTGCCAAAACCACCAAAAGAAAATAAAAAACCACCAAAACCCCCCAAATCCACCAAAACAAGCCAAAATAACCAAAATATCAAAAACCACCAAAAAAAATCTACAACCACCCAAACCCATCAAATACACCCAAAACTCATCAAATAAATCCAAAACCACCAAAACTCTTCTCTCCTCCTCTCTTCCCGTGACCGCAAACAGCCCCAAAACCTTTGAAAATATCTCTCTTAAAACCCGCTGGAGATGGGAGAACATCTCTCTCGAGAAGAGAGATTTGTGAGAGAGTGAGAAGAGGGGGGGGGGTGAAGATAGAGAGATTAGATAGTGAAAGAGTGGAGAAAAGTAGAAGGAAAGATGGGAAGTTGGAGAATGGAGACTGGAGGGAGACGGTGGAGAGAGAGTGTAATATTTTTTTATTGTTATATTTTTTTAATTAAATTATTTATTATTTCATTTGTGCAATTACGAAACTGCCCTTACACTTTAATATTAAAGTTACTTTTTAGACGGTTTAATAACGGCATGGGGAAAAGTGAGTAATTCTAAAAGTAGAGGAGGGAAACTGTCGATAATCCAAATGTTATGGGGGACAATATAAATATCCCTTAAGGAAAGTGACTACAAACCCCCTACTGTTAGCATTGACCGTAAAAAAAAATAGTTGACCATTAAAAATATGTAAAAGATAAATTTGTTCCTATCTAAAAAAATTCTAAAATAAAAATATTTTGACTTGGCGGAGATCCATTTATGAAAAAATTTTAAAAATTTTAAAAAACTAAAAATTAAATCTAATATCTCCACTGTCCATCCGGAGTTTATCTATAATTTTTTAATTTTTTTAAAAAAAAATTAAGGATCTTCTTTACCATGATCCATGGTGGATCATGGATCTCACCATTCTCTCTCCCTTCTTCTAATTTTCTTTTTTCTTTTTTTTTTCTTTTTAAATTCTTCATCGTCCATTCAGAGATGGACCGTGGAGTCTTAAATTTTTTTATTAAAATTTTTTTTAAAATAAATCTTAATTTTTTTTATTAAAAAGAAATCTTTACCGTCTATCTCATGAGATGGAAGGTAGAAATCTTAAATGATTTTTATTTAAAATATACTAAAAATAAAACAAATGACCAAAATACCCTTAAATTGTTGACTTTGACTAACGTTGATTAACGGCAGGGGGTCTGTAGTTAATATCTCTAAAAGTTGATTCTGCATTTAATTAGAGATACCTCATGTAGGTGGACTATAACTTGTCCTATAAATAAATAGGTGAAGCAGGCAAAAGAAATTTTTTTGGTTGACTAATTAAAGCCACCATATTGGATGTGAAGTGTTTGCTATGCATATTGTATTTGAGGACCACTGCAATGCAAGTGCAACCATGGTTCGGATATTTACTCCCAGTACGAGAGGTATTTACTCCCACAATAAGGAAAAAAAATTGTCCACATATGCTAGTAAACACGCATGGTTCGGATTCTTTCCTTTGGAAAAGCATGATGTGGGGCAAAGGTATTTTTGATTTGGGTGTGCATTGGTGGGTAGGGAATGGAAGGATGGTGAGAATTTATACGTACCGATGGCTGCCTCGGCCTTCTACTTTTCGCCCTTACTCCCCTCTGGTGCTTAGACTGGATGTCTCGGTTGACACTTTGAAATCAAACTCGGGTGGCTGGAATGAAGACTTGGTTCACTCGGTCTTTCTTTCGGATGATACTGCTACCATCCTTAGTAGCCCTCTTTCTTCTGCTCGTGTTGAAGGTTCATTGATTTGGCATTATAATAAATTGGGGCAATACTCGGTGAACAGTAGTTATCGATTTGGGTGTCTTTTGGGGGATGTTGCTGACTGTTCTGGTTTGAGCTCGATGGAGTCTTGGTGGAAATACATTTGGCGGCTGAAAATTCCTACTAAGATCAAGATCTTTCTTTGGTGGGCTTGTCATCATTGGCTCCCTTCGATGACCTGCCTAGCTCAGCATCAAGTTCCAGATGATGTCCTTTGCCCAATCTGACGTGCCCAGCCTGAGACCATTGTCCAAGACCTTTGGGGCTGCAAAGCTCTAAATAAGGTTTGCCTCTCTGCTTCGTTCTTGGAGGGGTTTTCTTCTGTTGTTCTATATCATTTTCGGGACCTTTTTCTCTCTTGCACAACTAGTTTGCTGTAAAGGATGTTGAGTCTTTTTGTGTTGTGTGGTGGAGGGTCTGGTTCAATAGAAATATAGTGGTGCATTCATTTCCTTCCCTGGCTGTTGCGCATATTGTTAACTAGTCCTTTGATTATATTCAGAATTATAAGGATGCAAATTTTTCTGTGTCAACTAAGGAGGTGCAGCAGCTTGTCAAGTGGTCAGCCCCTCAAAGGCACCTATTTAAGATCAATACTAATGCGAGTGTTAATGATCATAGAGGCGGGTCAGGGATGGGGATTGTGATTCGTGATCATTCGGGCTCGGTTTTGGCTTCGAAAGCTCACATATTGGCTGTTGGTTCTTCTGTTCTGATTGCTGATCGTTGGCCATCCTTCATGGTTTACAGCTTGCTAAAGATTCAAGTTTGCTTCCAGCTATTCTTGAATTCGATTCTCTGGTTGTTCTTTCTGCTATTAATAGTGGTGCTCCCTTCCTTTCTAAAGTTGGGCTGGTGATTATTGATATCCTTGATCTTTTAAAGCTTTGTCTTGGTTCTCATATATCAGTTTGTTCCGAGATCAGCTAATAAGGCTGCCCATGTGTTAGCTCATTTTACTCAGTTTAGGCGGAGATTGTATCTGGTTGGAAGACTTTCCTGTAGGTCTTCTTGATGTTCTTTTCTCTGATAACTAGGATTCTAGTTAGCTTTTGGTTTCTTTATTATATTTTTTATTCTTACAAAAAAAAAAAAAAAAAAACTAAAAGTACGCTCAAGTGATTCAAATAATTATTTAGTAATGACTGATTGAGATAGAATGAACCAAATAATAATTAAACTCTGATAGTAGTATTTGCTATTCTTAGTATCCATACGAGAGTTTATCAGAGCGTACTAAAAGAATAGAGTTATACACAGTGTTTTGTCTTTCTTTTTCTTGGTCTTTTCCGATCTTCAGTAAATTGCGAGGTAAGTTAAGTCATCTATTGTTTAAATTGCTTTCCGACCGATTGATACAATCCCAATTGTCATTCTTCTGTTGCAATGATCTATTTGATATTTAGTTGAATCCAAGATTGGTATCAGACCACTATTTTTGGGATTCACTGGTGGACCAATTGTATTGTCCATAATAGAGCAATATACAATTGTGTTACATAAAATTTTGATATAATCAAGCATGACTTTAAGTAAAGAGGGATTAAGTATGGTTGGACTAATGAATGAAAATTAAATATAGAATACACTTGTGAACAATAAATTTGATATATAAAAGCATCTCCAATGCTATTATGCATTTGGAAAAAATTGAGCGACACATAGGATCTATATTGAAAAAATTTAAAAAATATTCTTCAATGCAATTGTTAGTGTATAGCTTAGACTAGTGCATTGAGCTTAGCCCATTACTTGTACTACTCACATACATAGCCTATATAAGGCTCTCTATTGTACATTGTTCCACACATATGAATATACAGACTATTCAGTCTCTCTCTCACTTTACATTATTAACATGGTATCAGAGCAGGTTTTCTGACTTTCTGGTTCCTGTGGACATATCCGGCGTTCTTCCACTGCCCTCGCCTTTATCCAGTAATCACTGTCAGAAGTGAGTTATCGCTGTCACCCACAGTCCCTGCCTCTCTACCGCTGCTGGTTCTGTTGACGTTGGCGTCCTCCTCGCAGTCGCAACCAGATCAAATCCAAAAAAAAAAAAAAAACAAACAAACAAACTTAGTTACTGTCTCCGCTGGTCCCTTACAGTCACCGCTGGTCCCTTACTCAACATCATCACCGATCCCTTACTGTCGCCGCCCCAGTACCGCTGGTTTCTTCGCCACCCCAGTACCGCTGTTTTCTTCGTCGCCCCGCTGCTGGTCGCTTCGCCACCCTGGTACCGCTGCTCTCTTTCTCGGCCTGCATCTTCTCCTTCTTCTCTGATGAGCCATCCTTCAATTGTGTGCCGCTCCCCGTGCTTGAAGTCGAAGCTGCCATCAAACCTGCGCCGCACATCCGAGCCGAGCAGCATCTCCTTCTTTTTCTCCGGCGAACTGTAGCTATATATTGTCGTTGGCGTCGCTCACCTGGTTTGAAGTCGAAGCCTTAGTTTATGTTGGTGTTTATGTTTTATTGAGCTGTAAATTATAGTTTCACCCTCGGTTGGTGAATTATAGTTTCATCCCTCGGTTGGTAAATTACTGTTTCAGCCTTGCCACGTCAGCCCTACTGCCACGTCACTAGTTGACCGTTGACCATAGTCAAAATTTTTCAACCAGGTCTGTCTTGCTCAGTTTTTCGCGTAGATTCCGATTTTGGGTTCCATTTCTTCATTTGAGGTCTCTAAATTCATTATGGCTCAACAAAACAAACGAGATATCATTCGTCCTATCACCATTATGTTGGATGGTCCTACTGGCTATCATGCATGGTCTCAGAATATGACTGTCTTTCTCAAGGGTCGTAAATTGTGTAGATATGTGACTGGTTCAATTCCTGAGCCAGTGTCCAATCCTGAATCCAGCGCCACAACTGCTGCAGATGCATCGAAGACTACTGTTACAGTGGATGATTATGAAGAACGCCTAGAGGAATAGGAGAGTATTCAGAGTAAGATCTTGTCTTAGTTTATCAATACCTCTATTTCCTCCATTCATAATCTCCTTCCTCGTTTTGAGACTGCTACGGCTGCTTAAAAATTTCTGGTCGATCGCTATAATTGCACTAATGATTCAAGCTTGGAGTTCCACATTGAATCAAAACTTTATCAAATGCACCAAGAGACAGGTCAGTCTATTTCTGATTTTTATTCTCAGACTTCTACTATGTGGGAACAACTTTCTGCTGCAGATCCTCCACTAGTGTATTGTAAGGATATTGAGTTCTTTGTCAAATATCGGGATCGCCATCAATTTATGCACTTTATGATGGGTTTACGTAAGGATTTTAAGCCTACCAGAGCCTCTCTGCTTAGCCGGTCTCCTACTCCTTCTCTTGATGCTGCAGTCAAAGGGCTCATTTCTGAGGAGAACCGTCGGCCTACTCATCACATGTCATCCTCTGATCATATATTGGCTACACCATCTCTACAGCCTCCCATTGTTGCACTCACTGCTCCTCCGCGCATAAACTCTGGGCGTCCCACCTCTCAGTCTTCCAAAGGTACTTGCTGCAAGTTTTGTCGTGAAAAAGGTCATGCCATCTCAATTTGTCGCAAACTGCAGAAATTTATGCAAGAGCAGAATAAAGCTTCTCTTCCTCAAGCAGCTGCTGTATGTCCTTCAGCTCCATCGGTTCTTACAGGTTCATCTTTAGCTTCCTCACTTACTACGGCTGATATTGAGGCAGTAATTCAACAGCTTTTATCTCGAACTTCCACTGCCCTTTCTTTCACCTCAAGTAAACAACTTTGGTTTTTTGATACTGCATGTTGTAACCATATGACTCTTGATGGATCCCAATTTTCTGATAAGGCACCCTTAGAACACCCTATCACCATTTACACTTCTAATGGAACTTCTATGCCTGTCAGTCATAAAGGAAAAATCTCTTCTCCTGGTTTATCTCTTAGTGACACTTTTCATAATCTAAAGTTATCTCTCAATTTGCTTTCTGTTGGTCAACTTTGTGAATTAGGTATAGATCTTCTATTTACTAATCACGGTGTGGATGTACAGGATCTCCGGACGGGTCAAGTGCTTGAGACAGGCCGTAAGGTTGGTCGTATGTTTGAGGTTCATGACTTGAAGATTCCTTCACAAGTTGCTTTGGCAGTTGCTACCCCTGCCACCCCTTCACCTAATCTATGGCATGCTCGCCTTAGTCATCCATCATTGTCTCGTCTCCAGTTGTTAGCCTCTCAAGGTCATTTAGGTTCAATTCAATTTCAAAAATTTGATTGTACTACCTGTCATTTTGGTAAACAAACAAAATTGCCCTTTAATAATAGTGCCTCATTTTCTTCAGCACCTTTTGATCTTATACATTTTGATATTTGGGGCCCTGCACCTATTCCTACTGAAAGGGGATCTAGATATTTTGTCATATTTGTGGATGATTTTTCTCGATATACTTGGATTTATCTGCTTCATCATAGGTCTGAACTTGTATTTATTTACCAAACATTTCATAAAATGATTCAAACACAGTTCAATCGCACCATTAAAATCTTTCGATCAGATAATGCTCGAGAATATAACGATAAATCTTTCATATCTTTTTTAGACAGTCATGGGACCCTTATCCTCTCAACAAAATGGTCGTGCAGAACGAAAACATAGTCACATTCTTGATGTTGTCCGCACCCTTCTCATTTCTGCCTCTCTTCCTGAGCGCTTTTGGGGTGAGGCTGCACTCACTGCTGTGTATACCATTAATCGTATTCCTTCACCAACTACATACAACAAATCACCATTTAAGCTTCTCTGTGGTCAATCCCCTGACTACTCATTTCTTCGGGTTTTTGGTTGTGCTTGTTTTGTCTCTCTTCCTCCTCATGAACGCACTAAGTACATTGATATCGACTGCCACATCACTCGCCAGCATGTCAAGAAAGGCATTCTCCAGTTGTTCTCCATCTCCTTTACTGACCAGCCCGCTGATACTTTCACCAAGTCTAACCCGCTTGGTCGTCTTCGAGATCTTATATCCAAACTCCAGTTGGCTTCCTTCTTGCCACTTCGAGTTTGAGGGGGGATGTTAGTGTATAGCTTAGACTAGTCCATTGGGCTTAGCCCATTACTTGTACTACTCACATACATAGCCTATATAAGGCTCTCTATTATACATTGTTCCACACACATGAATATACAGACTATTCAGTCTCTCTTTCACTTTACATTATTAACAGCAATTATCTAACTTTAGTATTGATATAATGAAGCAAAAAAAAAGTTAGAAAATATCAAGTAGAGTTTCTAATTGTAGATATCCTCCTTGATATGCTGACTAGGATTTCTAACTTTTCCCACCAATAAAATTTTAGCATTTTGTCAATACATTTAATTGTCATATTGAATGGAGAGAGAATTGGTTTAAAATTACTATTTAGATACTCACATTGGAGAAGTTAATATGCATTTCTATAATTTTTTTTGACAAGGTAGATCCATATTATTTAGAAATGCTTATGTGACACTATTTAGATACTCAAAAATACATATTTGTATTGGAGATGCTCTAATATATCAAATTGCAAGCTCCTATACATGTTGATTGTTTATCGGTAACTATATGCATTTGCATATATGAGTCTTTGTGATTAAACCTAAAAGTTTGAGAACATCAATTTTGAATATTTGCATTGTCCCACTTGTGCGAGTGGGAGATGTTGAGTTAAACTAAAATTGCGCTCAAGTGGTTCAAATAATTATAGATAATTAATGAGTAATACTGATTGAGATAAAATGAATCATCTAATATCTGAGTTTTGAATTATCAGAGATAATGATAATTCCCATCAAGATTAGATAATTAAGAAGGAATGATAATCAAATTTAAATTAGATTAAATTTGAGTAGTAGACCAGATAAAACTCTATATCTATAAATAACAGATTCCTATTCATTTAAATATCCATCGTTTACAGAGCGTACTAAAAAAACTAGAGAGTTATACAAAGTATTTTATCTTCTTTGGGCGGTCTTTCCTTTTCTATTGTTGGTGTTTTACAATATTCAATATATTGCGTGGTGAGTTGAGTCAGCTATTGTTTTAATTGCTTTATGACCGTTTGATGCAATCCCAATTGTCGTTATTCCGCTGCGATGATATATTTGATACTTAATTGAATCCAACACACATACACACTATATTAATGTAACTGTCACTGCAATAGTAACTTTAGTTTTAATAGCACCAAATTTGAAATGCCTGCCTTCTCGGAAATCTTGTCCAAGGATGGACAGGATGTGTGGTTGAACGGTAACTTGCAGAACTATGGTATTTAATATGTCTGACTTCTCTGATGACAAGGTTCTGAACTTGCCAGATTCATAATAAACGTTTGTCAGGTGCGTCGTAGGTTATCAGACTCTGTGCTGACAAGGGCCGTACTATTTGTCGCTGACATCATACTGACAACAATTAATGTTCTGTTAGAACATTGAAGGTGCTCGGATTATTATCTTTTTAACCGACCACCTTCTCGGCGATTTATCCACAAACGACATCGAAGCAATCCTTAGTCCTGAAGGCTATTCGATGGTTAAACGACTGCGCTTGATAACAAAGATGACGTGGCAGTGCCTCGACGGAAATTACCCACAACAGAAATATTAGAATATAAGAGTCCTATTTTAGTTAGTCATGTTTTCTTATTATAAGTTGTTTTCTTTTAATTATAGGTTTTATGGCTTCCTGACAGTAGATGGTTTGTTCTTTTCCTATAAAAAAGGTTATTCATGATTATAATAAAACAAGTAGAATTTTTAGAATCTCTTCTCTTTGCATTCTCTCTTCGTTCTTTGTTGTTTTCTTGTATTTCTAATCTATAGAATATAGAAGAGCTTTATCATCTGGTATAGAGCATCTATCTTGGGCATCATGACTATCAAAGAACTAGAAGAAAAGGTTGAAACTTTGTCCCAACATTTTGAGGCAAAGGTTCAAGCCTAGTCACAACAGACAGCTGAGATTCAAACACTAATGCATGTAATTAGTGAATGCTGGAGATTGGTGACGCCAGGCAACAACCAAACAACCATAATCAGAACCAAATAGACCCAAGGCCACAACATGTTGAAGGTGCGCTTGTGCAACCCCGCAACATATGAATTGCTTTTCCAATTTTTTCGGGTAACAACCTATCTGATTGGATTTTTCAGTGTGAACTATATCAACGAGTTACTGCATTGACTGAAGCAAAGCTGCTGTCTTTAGCCACTACACATTTAGATGGAGATGTTGTACCTTGGTTTCAATGGTTGGAGCATTCCATGAGTCATTGGAGGAAGCTGATGCTGTGGAGCACTTTCCAAATTACGACAAACAGGGACTTTCCAAATTACGACAAACAGGGACTGTCAAGGAATATCAATTGTAATTTGAAAAGTTAGCAAATAGAATTATAGATTTACCGGAACCATTCCTAACTAGTTGTTTCCTTACCCTACGCGGCGATATAAAAGCCGGAGTACAATTGTTGAAACCAATTAGTCTATTGCAAGCCTTTGAACAAGCTAGATTCTAGGAAGGATTCATCACTGTGACAACTTAGTCCTTCTCAAACACCATCGTCAATTAGAGCAAATGCGTCAACAATGCCCTCCTTATTAGGGTAAGCTTCTTCTGGATTACTCTTTCAACAACTGAACAAGCAAAACGACATGCCAAAGGGAAGCATTGGATTCAGTCTAACTAAAAACCGTGAAAGCACATTTTGTTTCAATTGCAATGCTAGGCATCGCTGTAAAACTCCTCAATTATTATTATTAGAAGCTAATGCTACAGAAGAAGCAGAACTTGCAAATGAAATTGAGGTTACTTCACCAATAGTGGAAATCTCTCTCAAATCTCTTACGTTATCACCGCAAAACATTAGGCGTCTAAAGGGATTTATAAAAAAGCACTGTGTCACTATTCTAGTGGATTTAGAATCGACTCACAAATTTTTGAATCCATCTTTGGCCAAACAATGTGGTCACAAGGTAAATTTCGAATTGCAGTTCAGTTATGGTAAACGTTATAATGTCCCTATGAATATTCAATGGTTTCAGTTTCAATTGGATTTTTACCTATTACCTGTTAGTGGCTATGATATTGTGCTGGGAGCAGACTGGTCGCGATCTTTAGGTACTTACCATGCAGTTTTCTTGGAACGACCAACATATTCAATTAACCGGATCTGGTTCCTCACCTACAGTCTTTACTAACCGAGGCGAATTTCACAGATTATTGCTGCAAGAAAAACAAGGCATTTTCATCCAGCTAATAGCATTAACAAGAGTAGATTCCAAGATTTCATTACCACCTAAGGTGACAAAGGTTTTAGAAACCTATTCTAGTGTCTTCTTATAGCCTAAGGGCCGACCTCCACATCGTATAGAGACTTACTTGCCCAAAACCACTAGTTTGCATTATGTTAATTTGGCATTACGTGACAGGGATATAATTTTACACAAACTCGGAGATTTCATTCAGCCATAACAACAATTGCCTCGTATTCCTAATTATGTAGAGTGGGAATGGCAACCAATGACTGTCTTGGATCAAGATATTTCTAAATATAAGAATGGAGCTATTACTAAGCTTCTAGGTCAATGGCAAGGCCTGCCTAAGGCTACTCGGGAGGAATATTATGAGTTTATAACTTATTTTCCAGATTTTTAGCTTGAAGGCAAGCTACCTTCAAAGGAGAGGGGTAAATGTTTGGATCCCTTTTTTAATTAGGAATATTAGAATATTATTAGGAGTCCCATTTTAATTAGTCATGTTTTCTTATTAGTTGTTTCCTTTTAATTAGAGGTTTAAGTTTAACAGATTCCTAACAGTAGATGGTTTGTTCTTTTCCTATAAAAAGGGTTATTCATGATTATAATAAAACAAGTAGAATTTTTCGAATTTCTTCTCTCTGCATTCTCTCCTTCTTTACTGTTTTCTTGTATTTCTAATCTATATAATACAGAAGAGCTTTATCAATTTTTCACCACAGATTCTTTATAGATATATTTCGTCTTTATTCAGAAATCAAATATTAACGTGCAGTATCAAAATCAATACAGGTGATCGACGATAATTTTTACATTTCAGGTGAAGTTTGTTCTTTGACACTGTCTCTCATCTTCATCAGTATATCATAAATCATATTAGTAACCACAGAAATTTGATTCAAATTTTAATGCACAAAAATGCTGAAACCTCTTGCCAGTCTATTGAGTCCACAAATAAGTGAAGACAGTAAATTTACCTCTTACTTCAATCACTATTCAAGCTACAAATCACAGAATACCCATCTTTCAGCATAATATATAAAGTGGAAAGCTGCAAATAATGTTCCAAATATGTTACACTCAAACAAAAAGGCAAATAAAAAGAAATGCCTTGGTGCTGGCGCAAAAAGGAAAATGGTGGAGACCATGACACAATCATACAAACAATGCAACATTCTAATATTACATACATGGTAAAACTCAACAATAATTACAATTTGTGTAACATAATTTTTGAAGGTTAGGTTCCTAATGGAGATCTGTCATCTGGCCCAGCAAGCATGATCTGGAATTTAAACACATTTGGGAGATTAGAATAAAATAAAACAATTAGGATCCTCTCCTCTTTTTTAAGTTTTCATAAGCTTAAAACAGAAACATTAAGAAAGATAATAATCACATACATTGCAATCAAAAGCAAATCTCCTGGCGAGCATAATAGCTGCATTCCTTTCTCTTTCCGATTCAAATGCTAAAACAAAAGAAACCCCTTTCTTTGCTTGCCAAAATATTGCCTGAGCTGCCGCGTTTCCACCTCCTCTAACTCCACATAGCTAAAACATCATAAAAGAGACATAATTATTATTCATCGAGAGTATACAAAGTAAATCATCTGTATGAGATATATTTTAAACATGGGGAAAGGGGAAAATCAATTTCTTGTAAGTTGATATTTTTGAATCTTTATATTCATTTCCTCAAAAATACAATTCTTTTAGACATGAGTGACCAATTACTCTGCACTCAAAAGATTAGTACAAAAGAAAAAAGAAAAAAAAGAATAACGAATTCAAAGAAAGCAACAAACCTATCTTGTTCCCAATGGAATCCTATTACATATTAAAAATAAAAAGACATTTTATAATCTATAGTACCTGCATAGCCATGGAATAGTACTCTTTAGCAATTGTCGTCTTTCCTTTACAAAGTTTTATTCTCATCTTTCCCACATGAAATACATGAATTGATTCTGATGGATGATCGACACCATTCATCTGGGTGACCACTACCTGTTAAAAAGAAAAAATAAGAACAAGCCACAACAGAAAGTGGAAGCCTTTTGGCCCTTAAATTGAGCAAGAACAACAGAAAAACAATGGAGATAGTAATAAGAATAATTGAGTTCACTTGTGACTATTTATATTGGTGCTCGCTACAAGGGTGACAGCTAACATTTGTCAGAAACAAATATATTAGGAAAGGTTAAGATAGATCAAATATAGAAAGGCAAATAAATTGGTACTGACTGGTTAGAAGTGTTGGATTTATTCATATAAAGCAACATAAAAAAACACCATAAGAGTAAAGAGAACCTCTCATATTAGAAGGTGCAACTGATTCACCTTCACACCTTTAACAAACCTTTGTATGTGAAGCATGGGCCTGACACAGTGACAAGAACCATATTTTTATTGAAAGGAAAAAAATGGTTTTCGCGGACATAGAGTACCGCGACCCTTTGTCGCGACTCACGGTCGCAACATAGGGGTCGCGACACTCGCTTTTTTTGTTGCAAAATTTCAGTTTTATTAGGTTTCCTTTTTTAGGTTTTTATATTTTACTAGACTTCTATTTTATTTCCTATTCGAAATGTATTAGGATTCTATTATTATTTATTTCCAATTAGAATTGTATTAGGTTTGGTTGGATGTGAATATATTTTGAAGTGTTTAGACGTTGTTTGATTTTTGAGTTTAATAGTTTATTTGATTTTATTTTATTTTTGTTTGTGTTTGATTATTAGTTTTTTTTAGGATGGTTTTTATTATTATTATTTTTATTTCTTTGTTTAGCACCCCTTTTTATCAAGCATAAGGTTTTAAAACAGTGGGGACAATGTTTATCTTAGGTTTAGGGGTGGTTTTTGGTTGTTTTTCGTTAATATTTTTCTTGTGTTTTGGTTGTATTTAGTGTGTAGTGTTTTTTGTTGTATTTAGTTGGCGTATATCGGCTGGAAACCTAAACTTTCCTTCTACGCATTAAGTATTTGGAAGACTTAGGTATAACAACGCCACGTACGTCTAGTCCGTGTTTAGTATGTCTAGTCTGTGTTTAATGTGTCTAGTTTAGACTATGAAAATTTTTGAACCTTAATTTTTGTCATGTGTGCGTTTTCTGTTGAAACATAATTGTTCGTTTTTTCAATGAGTTTTAATTTGTTTGGGACCACTCAGATTTTTTTTGTGCCATGTTTGCACCGCATTGTGTTGCACTTTGTTTATCTTTTTGTGCCATGTTCGATCGACTAGGATAAATACTAGACACTTACCCAGTGAGTTTTTGAGCTTATCCTTTGTTATTTGAGAGGGTATTTTCGTTTCTACCCTTTACACATTTGTCGTCAATTTGATTATTTAGATTGATCTCATTTAGGTTTTGTATTGAACATTTTTTAATAATATCTAAGATATCAAGTGTTTACCCTATGTTGAGTTGGTTTTCCCCTTTAGAAGCAATGAAGGCTATACATGTTGAGCTACTATAAATCCAAAAATTCATCATATCCTTATGTGTGCTCCAATAACCATTTTGAAGCCAAACACTTAGTTGTCTTTTCTTTCATCACCTACATAAATCCAGAACCAAGCTCTGTATATGAAATAGCCTTACCTTATTAGCTTGGATCACTTTAAGATGATAAGAAAAGAAATGAATTACATAGGTGAATTTCACATGAAATATGCCAAAGTAAATGTTGTTGTTGTTGTTGTGACTGTTGAAAAAAAATGAAAAAAAAAAAAGAAGAAAAGAAAAAAAAAAGAAGAAGGAAAGAATAAATGAAAGGAATCATGCAAATATTGTGGCATAAAAAATGTCAATAAAAGAGAATGGTCCATGTATTGAAAATGTTAAGTGATTTATTAATGTGATCAAGCTCTTTGCATTCATTTTTCCTTCTCTTTCTTAACCCATCACTCAATAGCCCCATTACAACCTTTATTAAAACCTACTGATCTTTCGGAGAGTCTAGCTCTAATGTGGAGGTTTTCACGTTGATATCTTGTTAATAATGTTTGATCCCTTCAATGAGATCTTTTTTGCTTAAAAAATAGCGTTCTTCAAATTGATTTTCACATGCGATGCATATTCGTATTTCTTTGAGTATAAATTCCTTCTGTATGTGTTTGATGAGTGTGTTGCCTAGGTTCTGGGCGATTTTCTAGAGAATTATCTTAAGAGGTTTAGAGTCAAGGTGAATTCTATTCCGGTTATTTTAACACAGTTGTTTGTTTTTTTTTAGTGTTGGCATGTGCATGGCAAGTGGTGCAAAAATTTGAGAGTGGATGCTTTCAAATTTTACTTATTGTTTTTGCTAATTTTTATCTTAATGGATTGTGTTTCATTTGGCAAATTAATTGTTCTTTATTGTTCAGAGATGCATTTGTGGGTACCGTAACTGGTAAACCCTCACGAGACTATAACTCATCCATTAGGGACACCAAGGGGTTTAAAGGTTTGTGGCACATGCTAAGTGTCATCGTGTTTCCTACGAAAGTGGTTTAGGCTAATTGTTTGTTTTTATTTATTTCTTTTTTTAGTTTTCTTTTTTGTTTTTGTTTGCATTTTGTTTTGTTATGATTTCGCTTGAGGACGAGCAAAGGTTAGGTTTGGGGGTATTTGTTGGCTCCGCTTCTTGATCAAAAATGGGCCTTCATCTTTACCTATCTTTACTTGCTTTTGTTCCTTTCTCGGGTAATTATCGGTTGTTTTTGATGTTTTCCTTGAGTGTGCAGGTTTTCAGGTCCATTCGAAGATTTAAGACATTTTTAGGTGAAAATGCATAGAGAGGCTCGCTACTTGAGCCGTGACTTGGCTAGCCACTTAAGCAAGTCGCGGCTGTGCAATTGAGAAACTCAGGCCGAGGTTGTCGCGACTTGAGCAGCTACTTGGCCAAGTCGCGGGGTTATAATGCTAGAAAAATTACCGAGGCTGTCACGACTTAAGCCGCGACTCAGCCAAGTCGCGAGCAGCTTTTAACTGACCTAATCCGAGCGCTATAAATGGAGAAAGCAAAGAGGGGGTGGGTTCGACTGTGATTGAGAAAACTCGACCAAGAAGAGAACAAGAAAGAAAAAGAGAGCCAAAGGAAGAGAAAAAGATCATCATCAAGCTTGGATTTGGGAGAAGGGGAAAGCCAGAAGAAATCACAATTGGAAGAGGATGAGAGTTCATACGTTCCAGGAGTTCTTCTATCCCTTTCTTTCTTTAATGTTCATTCCTATATCTCTCTTTTATCATTGTTAGACATGTTTAGTTGTAATTTCTTAATTATGTTGTAAGTTAGGGTTTTGATGGATCATTTTTCTTAATAATTGAATGAATTGATTGTCTAATTTATTGCGATTGATTATTATTTGTTTAGTAATGTTATTAATCTTAATGCTTTTAAATGTAATGGCCTGTATTTAATTGATATTATGGTTATGTGTTATGGATTGAGAGGTGATGCCCACAACGTTCTCAATGTAATGTTGACCATAGGTAGAATTAGATAGAGATGTGCTAATTTACTTGTGTGATCATATAAGGTGTTTATTGTGATTAATGTATTTTCATGTACTTGGATATCCATCGAGAGATAGGATGTTAGTGTTATCAGTCTGATTTATCTCGAGAGAGGACATTGGATAAATTAGATAAACATGATCATCAACATTGATAATTAAATTGCAATAATGTGCTTTCAGAAACTCAATTGAATGGATTAGGTAAATTCAAATACCCTAGTTAATCTCTCATATTGGTTGTTTGCATTATTTTTATGTTTATGTATTTTCATCTTTAATTTTCTTCTTTCAAACGTTCTAGTTTTCCAAATAGATATAGGCTTAGTTAATTTTAGTAGTCAATACCTAAATATCTCTAAGGAGACGATAAACTTACTGTCAGTATATTACTTGTGCCAACCCCGTATACTTGCGGATACAAAAAGGTGTAACATTAAGCTCTACGCACCTTTCTTCGTTGGCGTTCACATGGCCTATAGGGCCGTTGCGATAAGGCCCTTCTTGTCGCTCGTCACGTCCCATCCTAGCTCGTCTGGCCACGTTTGTCGAGTGAAAAGAGATTCTGCCCCGCTTATTTATTTCCTATTAGAATTGTATTAGGCTTTTTGTTATTATTTCCTATTAAGACTAGGTTAGGTTATTAAGACTAGGTTAGGTTATTGAGTTATTATAAATAGACTAGGTTTGTATTCATTATATTATTTTCTCTACTTCGGCTCTTCTAAAGCTTAGGCTAGTTCTAAAGCTAATAACTTAGATCTAAATTAATCGGCTTTTCTTGAAAATTCATACTCGAGGATTGCTTGGGCTGGAGCAAGGGCTAATTAACCCGAGTTCTAGAGAGTTGGTGATCCCTAATTAAGGTGATCTAATTCAATTCTATCATGTGTGTGAATTGTTTGGGGTGCAAGTTAGAGTTTATTGTTGGATCTATACCTAGGTCCTCAACACACAGCTTAACTCATAAACACTTCATATTACGAATCCTGCTCTGGAACAAGCCCAGTCAAGAACCACCAACCTGATTTTCAAAAGCTTGTCTTTTTTCCTCTAATCTCTTGATAGAGGACAAGAGAGACTGAGAGAGGAGGGTAGGAAGCTATTTTATAATCTAGTGTACAACTGGGAATTTCAATTGAGGCCTGTGTTTAAAATTGTACCAGGATGAAATAGGCCATGAGTAACCTGACCAATATTAAAGGTCAACCAATCCTAAATTTGTTCCACAACCAACAGTATGCATAAGAACTGTAAATCTAATCATCATCAAAATGGTGGACAGCATGGAATAGAAGTCCAACAAAATTAAAGTAAATACAGAATAACATTCTCCCATTGGATCTGAGTATATTAGCTACTTATCAGTAAAAAATCCACAGATGGAAAACATACATTGAATTCAATGTCATGCTTCCGCACAAGTGCCTCCACATAGCTTCCCAAACCAGCAGCTGTTGAAAACATAAAAATATAAAATGAGTTGATGCATACACAACTCTTACAGGGAAAATTAGATATTAATTATAATTTATTAGTGTCAAAAACTGAAAAGAGACATAACCACAACTAATGTTACATGGGAAAAAAATCCAACTTGGAAAAACAGGATCAAAACCAAACCTGGATCAATGGCACAGGTGGTTGTCAATGTGATTTTCTGGCTATCATAAAAAATTTCGGCTTGCAGTATTCTCCCGACATCAAAAGGCTCGGGAGCATAAACTGATTTGGTAGCTCCTGAAATATAAAAGGGTATATCAATGAAGGTCAAAAGCCTGGCAATTCTGTTCAAGCCACTCCGGCATTAGCATCCTGATTTTAGCAGTCTTATTTGGTGCCCCTCTCCCTCCACCCAAGCCCCCCTCTCAACCCCAAACACAGGGCCACCCAAAAGGAAAAATAATATACTTTCTGTAAGTGATAGAAAGTAGCAGACTAAAAATGGTATCTTTTAATTGTCATTAACATAAAATATGCCAAATTCTTAAACATCACTACGTTGCAGCCCATATTTCATTCTGAGCAGCCAAAATCGTTAAGTATATACCTGATATAAGCTCCTTTTTTCCACCTTCAGGTGATACACGATACCATTGAATGGAACAACTGGAAAGTTCCAGAGCATAATCAGAGCTAGGTTTAATCCGCAAATATGAACCTAAAGCTTCAGAGCCATCTAATTCATATAAATCAGGTATCTTTTCCTCGCCCCTCTTGCTTATTGCCAGCTGGGAAAATTATCAGGAACTCATCACTTCGATAGGATTATTCTACATGATTGGATAATATATATGCAGGGAAAAAACAAAGCAACAAAACAAAATAAAAAAGAAGAAGAATACACCTAAAGATAATCATACTATTTGATCATGTTAGTTTGACATGTCAAACACAAAGAAAAATCATGTTTCAGGCACTAGCATATGTTTCAAAATTCACATTTTCAAATATATACATGTGTTTCAAAATTCACTTTTCACCAAAATCACTCTTACACCTTTTTTTTCGTCGTCAATGCTAGTACACTAGACATTTTTCCATCGGACATTTAATTTTTTTCTGTGGAAGAAGTCAAGCATACAAGCTTTAAAAATTCTCTCTTCACCATCATCTCTCCGTTACACCTCCTCACTGTCTGAACAAATGATTAGGAAATGATGTCCCCTAAAACCATAAATTTTGGCAGCATGACCTTATGGTGCTTTAAAGAATTTGCAGAAAAAAGAAGGCAGACAATTGAATTACTACTTAACAATGGTTCAAAAGCTTTAAATTTTTAACCCCAAGGAAATGCAATTCATGACACATTAATGTGTTACAAGCATAAGAAATGAATCAACACTCAAAACGCACGATCACTTCCATATTGGCAGAAAGTATGACTGTCATACAGAATTCTGGCAACTGTGGATGTCAGTTTTGACCTGACAGACTGGCAACTGAAGATGTCAGTTTCCCATTTGGGCATTCTCAAGGTAGATAGAGATAATTTTCAGTAGTTTTGTGTCAGCAAACCTTCTACATTTTTATAAATTTATGTTTCTGTCTTGTTAGCTCATAGGAAAGAGAGAGAGGAGGGAAACCTGGTGGACAAACAACACATTTCAGCTTATACCAAATTATAAGCAGACACCACTTATCCTCTTATTGCACTGTCCCCAAATCATCCAGTAAATTGGACAGAGCAATAACATCATCATGGTGGGTATGTGGTTTCTACCTATGACCTAATCAATCCATATAGACATGTGATACTTTTCTCACCATCCCTTAATAATAATATGGGTCAAGTAGTGGTGTACAAAACACATGAAATTGTAGTATCTGACCACAAACGTCCATTAGGACAGCCATTCCAGTAACAGAAATAAATATCTTTAAGCTTTTGAATTATGTACCCAAAGAAAACATCATTCACAGACTTCAATATGGCCAGACCATAATATTTTTAAAACTCCGAGCCAGTGTTCAAGAATGCGCTAGACACCGAGGTTCCTCGGTGGGTCAACGGTCAACGTGTTGACCGCACCATTGACCACCTCGAAAACTTAAAAAAAATACTAAAATAGAAAAGAAGAATAAATTGTTTACCTTTGGAGATGATGATGTTTAGGGGTTGATTGTTTACCTAGGGTTTTTGTATTTTTCCAAAGGAAAGGGAAAAATAGGGGCTGCTGTGTGTGTGCTTTTGGCTTCTGCTTTGCAAAATGGCCACTGCTTCCTTTTATTTTTTGTTCACATTGGGTGTTAGCAAGAAAAATAAATAAATGGTCTCCACGGCCGAGACCGCCTAATCCGCCTGGGCAACCGCCTAGGCGGCTGCCTAGACGGCTGACTGTGGAATATGGCCGATTTGGCCATATTCGGTTAGGCGGCCGCCTAGGCCGAATTCTTGAACACTGCTCCGAGCTCACTGTAAGATCTAAAACAATGTCCAGAAAAGCAAATATCAATAAACCCTATTGGCCAAGTGAACTGAACTGAAAGTTTACAAATTATTGGAATAAGAATGTGGAATGGAGGTTCTGAATTATCACTAGCTCGTCCTTGCATAAAGCAAGAAAGGAGAAGAGAACAAGCATTGAACACCTAGAACTAGAAACGGAGGCCCTGCAAATCACTTATCAAAATTGCAGTAGATAGCATAGAATGACAATTAAACCTATTACAGATATAACAATTGAATTTATTGAATCACTTAACAAAATTCGCAACTATATGGATTGCATAGTAGGGCACAAGATGTATGAAATTAAAGTACCTGACCACAATCTTCCATTAGGATGTTCATATAGGAACATCTTAATGTAATGAGAAGGAACTTCCAAGTACAAAGATGAACAGATTTAAGCTTTTAAATTATGTACCAAAACCCGCATCATTCAACGACTTCAAAGAAACTAGGCCAGAATATGTTTACAACTCAGAGCTCAATTTAAAATCTAAAACAATGTTTTGAATTAAATACCAATACCACTATCTGCCAAATGAACTATATCAAAAATTCGTAAAACTTATAGGAAACAACTCGTCTAGGATAATGCAAGAAAGGGGGAAAAAGAGGGGGCCAACAATAACCTTACCACATATAAACATGCATTTAACACCTTGAACTAGAAAAAGGGGCCATGTAAAACACTTATCGAATTCGAGATAAAAGAGCGTAGAACGACAATTGAACCTTATCAAAATTCAAGATAAAAGAGCATAGAATGACAATTGAACCTGCTTCTGAAGCTGACTAGAGCACTTAGACTTCTCTGCAAGTTGAATTCTCAATGCTCGAAGCTCATGTTCCATGTCCATAACCTACAAATTTAAGTTCAGTCGTTTTGAATGTATGTCTGATATGATTGTAAATTTGGACAAGGACATGAAAATATGAAACTATTGAACAACCATACAAGACCACAAAGCATGACATTGTATCTTTCATACACAGTAGAAAGCAAAGAGAATTGTGACAAATTCTGTCTTATTTCTTTAGTAAAAGAATTACACATATATTAATATATACAATTCTTAGAGAGAAACTAAACAGGAAATTACCTAAAACACCTACAGACTATTCTAGGAAATTTATAACTGTCATATTTACATAATGCAATAAAGGAGAAAAATAATAGTCATTATTGCAAATATAATTTTCCAAAAATAGCATGTTGACTAGAAAGCTAAATCTGCATAATTGAAGGACAGCCGACTATTTTTCAACAACAATTCATTTAATAGAGTAAAAGATGAATAACCTCAACTCAACATATTTTGTGCTTGTGCTGACACAATTCATGAATTTAGTAGACAAACCTAAAATGTAAACTACAGGACATATAAAGTATAAATCGTTCTAATTTAATAGAATGAAAGGTTTCAAGAGTTAATATAAGACAACAAAAATTTCACCATTACTTTCCAGCAAAGGTGTAGGGACCCGCAACAAGTTTGAAAATAGTTAAACAGCCAGTTGCATTGTCACATGCTATAGAATCCTCACAAGCTGTATTATAATTCATTTAATATAGCTATTTTGAGGTTCAACTTTTACGTTAAATTTCACAGTAGCGTTCAACTATACAGCTTAGTGAGCACCATGTGAACTGAACACAAATCTGTGTAGTTTAATGCAAAAGTTATGTTGTCCGCACCAAAATGATGCAGACTGTCTGCATTTGTAAAGATTCATGCATAGAGTGAAAGGAAACAACATTAAGACGGCAGATCTAATATGCACCTTGCTTGGCTGATGCAGCATTTTAATACGGCGAGCCTCTTGAACTTCTTTCATTAATTCCTCCAAGTCCTGAAAAAGAAAATATTTGATTGATAAATGACAACATAAGATAACATGCAACAACAACAAGAACAAACTACCAAGTACCAACTTAAAAGCTTCCAAACACAATAAACTTCTAAAATAGAAAACTTAAACCCATTGAACTCTCCCTATAATCTAAAATCCAGAAATTTTAATAACTTGGCAGTAAGCATAAATGCATTGAAAAAGAGAGCATACAACAAAGGCTGTATTTGTTTTTACAACTGAACAAAGTCCAACTTCCAATATAACATAATGATAATTAGAGCTTTAGAAAAGGCAAAAATAACAAAAACTGCTGGTGTAGCTTTAATTATTAGGATTTTTCTAATTTGTAAGTAGTGTTTAAACATGTAATTATCTTATATTTCTTAACCTAATTTCAATTTGATTTTACTCTGCCTGGGAAGTGTAGGGTGTCACATCACTTAATTGACTTGGTTTGGGAACCACCATATAGGGTTTAATTTTTAGATTTTTTTCATGTAAAGATATTTACCAAAAAAAAAAAATTAGTGTCAGTTACTATTCTCTTTCTCATTTTCCTAGATCTGTTGCATTACTCTACTTCCTTCAGTATTTTTCCACTTCTCTTTGCTGGTAAGTATCTAGTTTTGCTTGTATACTTCTCAGTCTTCCTCATATCTCTTTCCATGTTCAGTTTCGAGTCAAAAAAGAGGAGCCAAGCTTCAACAATCTTGTTGCATCTACTTGGCTCACATCAGAAGCGCACGATCATCCCCAAAGCTTCTTCACCTGTTTAGACCAATTCTTCATCAAACCATGGCTTTCAATTATGCCAGCAATCTTTATTGGAAACCTTGCTGGTTTAATAAATTTTCTGATGGATTACTCTATATCAAGTTCCTTGATTACCTAGTTCAAGGGTTGTGACAACAGATAGCTGTTGAAAATTAGATTAACAGTTTTGTTGGCTTGCTTTTAAAATTCTATATCAGCATTTAATTTGGTTGAGTTAATTCGTCTGTTTGGTTGCCAGCTGCAGTTGGTAGCAAGCTTCAATAATGTTAGTTTTAGAATTAGTTTTCATAAAGTTCTTCAATTTTCACATTTAGGATTAACTGAAACCTCAGAGTTGTGCTACCTGCTTCCCTGAAGCACGAGACATTCGTTCTTGCTCCTGAAGAGCCTCTTCTACCCTCTGAACAGCTGCTCTGGCACTCTCAATTTCAGCACGAGCAAAGGCTCTTTCCTCATCAACAAGTTTCTTAGCATCTTCTGAAGCCTACAAATGGACACAAGTACTCATTAGCGTGACAAAAAAAACCATTCAAATCATGCAGATGATGTATTAGCAATGATAAGTCCACTAATAATTACCAAAGTTGATACAGAGATTAAAACACTGGCACGTGCAGAAAAAGAAAAATATTTCAGTGAATGTCACGAGCAATGTATGTTGCAAGTTAATGTATATGGATGAGCAGTACCCAGTAAGTACTTAACATTTCATTCCCAACATATCACTGACTGCAGGAATAATAAGTACACAAACCAAATAAGATAAAACAAAATAAAAAACACTCATGACAAAAGAAGTAAAATTAAGATTTAATTTAATACTTGCGTCAACCATAACTTATGTCCCCATTATTGTTGTTTATCTCATAATGTTTTCCACTTTCAAAATTCAATGTCAGATTTCTGTACCCCACAAAAATATAATAAAAAAATTTCTCCTACAAATACATCCATGATAAGAATGGAATGTCGATATCAGAAAACAAAATTAAACAAATACTTTTAAATGTAATAATTACTCGTCTCCTTATGATGTTGACTTCTTCAAAGAGAACAAATATTCTGAGATAGAGAAGTCAACGAGGACAAAAATAAAATGAAACTTGCTGTATAACAGCTGTAAAGATTATTGTTGTAACATTTCAAAGTGCAACAGCACCGGCAACACATTCCTAGAGATGGACGCTATTAAAGATGTAGATTAGAGATGTAAATATAATGACGGTCTCTTCATAATAAAGCTATAATTGTCAGTTTCTATGAAATAATATTAAAACTACAAAGGTATATTACATATAATACATATCCATCAAACTAACATAACCTGAATGGCTGAATCAGTTTGTCATGTATTTTTTCTTATTTTTTTGGATAAAAATTGTGAAATTAAACCCATTAGAAACAGCACTAGCACCACATACACATTGAATTGTTCATCAATAATTTTTTTTATTATTAATATAAACATATCTTCCAAAACCCACATCAACTGACATTAAAACTTTAGATTACCTGTTTAAGAAAATTTGCTAGCTTCTTCACTTCCGCCTTTTCTTGAATCAACTCCCCTTCCCTTTGAGTCAACTGAACTGCTAAAGCTTCAACCTGAAGGAAATGATGATATCATCACTTAAAAGCTGACATAGGCAGCATTAATATCTAGATAAATTTTCACCAGAAAAACAACTCTTTAGGAATTGAAAAACAATATTTTGAATGATTTAGGAGCTGTAGTGTTCCGGTAGACGGAAACTTATGTAAAGCTTGTGAGAAGACAACCAGTGCAATATATTATAACGTCATGATTTGAAAAAAGAAAACAATCCAATATTTTGCTCTAGGTTAAGATCAGATATCAGTTTACAACAGAGCCTCTAGTATGTTTTAGTCATCATTATTCTTATTCTTACTTTTATGTTTATTTGCTTCACTTAGCTATCAATTCGCTAAGATTCTTTGCTTAAACGTTAATTTTATCTTTGTCAGAATAAAAGGCACTTCCCATATGATAGATTACCATACATCTACATTATATGGGTAATAATTTCCTCACATAACATTACTCAAATCTTAAAATCGTAACTTTTGGCATCTTTATAATGCATTTTCCAATTGCACCCATATAAAGTTTCAGGTATGACATGGTAACCCATTTGTTTTGTCACAGATGGTACTTAAAAGTGTTAAAAAGGAGAATATTCAAAAAGAAATATACAATACTAACCATAGAAATAGCTTCCTCTACATCATCTTTGTTACTACCCGCCACACGTCCTTTCAAGGATTCAAGTGCATCTCTAAGCTTCTTCAAAAGAACATGCTTTTCCAATGAAGCTGCCTCCCTGAGTCTAGCCTGCATTCAACAAATATCTACCTTAGTTAGATATTTCCTCCATTCTCAGTGAAAATCTAAATTCTTACCGTTTCACTGGGAGGGGAATGGTTTATATTTATTGCAATAAAAAAATTAAAAAACAATATCTTGTATTTTTCAAATGCACTAAAAACACCCCTAGGATGCTTTCAAACCTATACTAACATCGAATAATTGTCATCTTAAAAGTTGTTTGCAAGACACAACAATCGCATTTTACATGTATCTTTAACTATGCAGAACAAACACTATTTTGTGCAAAAATATGGAATCTGTCATAAGTTTTTGCATTCTAGCCACCGTGTTATCTTAAACCCAAAAGCAACAATTACATTTAAAAGCCACACAATAGGAATGAGGTATCCACTATTCAAAATACAAAAAAAAAAAAAAAAGTTACAATTGTGGCATATTATATTTAGATGTCCTCAGTTTTTCATATCAACAGAAAAACACACTGATAAATAAATTTAAACTAGGAAAATTAGACAGGTGAACTCATTTCATTAACAATGCATGAAAAATCGTAAACCAAAAAACAGATGCAAACAAACGAATGTTGAAAACCTCCTCAGACAGCTTAGCAGCAGCAGCCAACCCCTTCTCAAATTTGCTGGCGAGGTCACGAACTGAGAGGCGTTTCTGCTGCTCCAACAATAGAGCAGTTTCACGTGCAACCACCTCTTTCATGGACAGTACTTTTGGGTCATCTTTTCCATCCACAATCTGATTGTTAGACCCAATTTTGTAATTGGGAAAACGGCTAGAAGTAAACATGACATCCGCTGATACGGCGGGGACTGCCTCTTTTTGCATAGTGTTAGCAAAATCACGGCCTACTCTCGTCATTATCAAGAATAATTAATCTGTTCATGTTCATCAACCAAAGTTAATAGTGAACACCAACATTAACCAGACAATCATTGTAAAAAAAGACTTGTTTACCTAAAAAGAAATGTGGGTCAGCATTTACCAACCGTTAAGTGTATCAACCAAGTAATTCATTTTTTAAAAAAAATTACACGTTTGATTGCTCAGAAAGTGGCCAAATTATTAGTTTTTTAAAATAAAATAAATAAATTTTACAGTATTCAGGAAATGAAGAAACAGAAACCATAACTCAATTACAAAATAATAGAATCACCAAACTTATTTTCAGACAACAAAGGAAAATCACAAGCAACAAAAGCACCAAAACAAACAAAAGAGAAACTAAATGCAGAAAATGAGAAAATTTCAAAAACTTACTTTAAAACTGATGATTAGCATAATTGCAATCAAAGTCAAAATGGCAAACCCTAAGTTGTAAGAGAAAAGGTAAGGAAACGGAGACAAAAAGGGAAAGTTGGAACTTACAGATCATGAAAATGCAAAAGAAGAAAGCCAAATAAATAATGAGATTTTACAGAATCTTGGATCGGACGAAGAGTTATCTCAGGACTTGATTGCTCATTTCCAAATTCTCCAAGAAGAAGAAGAAGAAGAAGAAGAGAGAGAGAGAGAGAGAGAGATAGTCTATATATTAATATCATATACAAACACAAAAGCGTGGGTTTTGTTTACTTTTTAAAAGCTAAGCAAGCTAGAAAAGCCGCCCTTCAATGCCTTTCTATTTCCTGTTTTCGTTTCTTCTTTTTTTTTTTTTTTTTTAAATGACTACGGTTTGTGCTTTAAACTCAAATTTTTTTAGCGGGTCCTACGTGTTGTTCTCTTAATTTTTATTATTATTTTTTAAAAATAATTGACAAATTATTTTTATTATTATTATTACTACTAAAGAAAAATATTTACCTTTCTTAATTAGATTAGATTTGGGTGGTATATCGTGGCTTGGATTATATTTTATTTAAAGCATATGATGCACAGGCTCTAAATCAATTTTGAAATTTATTAATAAAGATTTTTATATTATTAGTTAAACTTTATCTAAATTAACTGTTGATCATATTTGACAGTTAAAAAGATTAAGATATTTTTAAATTAATATATATAATTATTAAAATTTATTAAATAAAAATAATTAAGATGTCGTCCATCTCAAATTTAGTACAAAATTTTTTTTTATTTAGTAAATTTTGATAATTTTATATATTAATTTAAGAGTATTTTGGTCTTTTTAACTGTGTGTTCAATAAAATGAAGTTCGACTAACATGAGACGGCTTTACCAATAAGTCCAAATATTTGATTTGGTTTGTGGATGAATGGTAAGAGAAGTTTTTGACAATAAATTTAAAAATTGATTTCGCTTATAAATAAATAAATTAGATCTATGTGTAATTTGCTCCTTTATTAAATTATAAAAATTATAATTTTATTATTTAAATAATTATAAAATAATTTTTAAATTTTAAAGATAAAAATGTTATTAAAAGGTGGAAGGGGCTGCGATTTCCTCTATTTTTTTAAAAAAAATTTAATAAAATAAATTATTACAATATAAGCCTTTTATATGGGCATAAATAATCATACTTAAAATAATAAGATAAAAATAATAAAATATAAATATCCACCCCAATTTACCTTATCGCTAAAATTGTAGAAAAATATTTCTCATTAACTTTGCAAAACTGGTTGTATGTGAAGAAGAATACATGTTTATATACTAATCCCGTAACTAATTTCCTTAATTTAAGGGCGGGTTGTTTTCTCATTGGCTAATTGTCTGTTTTATGATGAATTTAATTTAAGGGCTGAGGTCAACTTTATGCTTTCAAGAACAAATTTGAGATTTAAGAAATAGCGTGGATATTAGGAATTTATGAATCGTCTAAGGATTCGTTTGGAAGAATTTTTTCGAGTATAATTTTTAGAAGTGTAGATCTTTTAGAAGTAAAGTTTTTAAGGAAAAGTAGTTGGTCGTTTGGTTCTCAATTAAAAAAGAGCTTAAAAATGATATAATTACCAAAAATAACATGATTTTAAGTTAAAAATGTATTGTAAAAATTAACTGTTTACACTGAAAATTGGATGAAGTGATCAACGGTAGTCAAACAAGACACACGAGGTAATAAAGTGGTCGGATGTTGTGTTGGGGTACTCGACCATAGTAAGTTCTTGAAGATGAAGTTGTCAACTGTCGAAAACTACAATCAAAGAAAAACTGTTAAAGAGTGTCGGACTTATGCCGGCAATTATACTCCGTCGATCAAATCAATTTTAGTAGAATAAAAGATCTTGTATTGAAATTATAGAGTATTAGGTTTTGGCATGGGAAAAAATGTTACTTTGTTTCTCTTTTTTTGGAGATATTTATAGAAAACCAACATTTTCCTGGCACCGTCCAAGTCTGGGTGTGGTTGGTTGGGTGCCTTAATGGTCGGCAGCCTATTTTCTCTCTTCAATCATGTTATCTTCGGAACTGTATTCAAGGGAAAAGACTGGTTGTATGGCTTGGGTCGCATCACAATTAATGCTATGATACATGCGTATATTTAGCTTTAAATGTATGCACATTTAATGTTGTCAAATGTATTAAATGGGCACAGTCTTGGACGAAATGGTACTTTAATCGGCACTGCATAACTGATTTGATAGGTGACAGAAGTTTGCAGGAGTATTTAACGTGGTTAGATGGCTTTTAACCTTGCCATTTGACTTATCCGAGGAGTATCTCGGATTGGTATCCAGTATCCCAATTATCCGCCATTACCGAGAACTCCCCTGGCCCTAAGAAAGATTTATATGGGCCCTTTTCGAATGTCCTGGGCCCAAACCATATATTTGGGTCTCAGCGCTGAACTCATAATATGATAAACCTAAACTGAAAAATCACCTATAACAATATCCCCTAAATTCTTGAGGCAAAGTTACTTTTAGAGGGAATTTATTTTTTCAAAGCAACTAAAGCGACTTTGTCGTAAAGAAAACGACATCGTAAGGAGTCTAGTTGTTTGAGTTTCGTAAAACGTTGTCGTATAAGATCCAACTGTCTGAGTGTCCAAAAGAGGGGGGTAGTTTCAAAAGACAGCTGTTGTACTTGATTGTTCCTAATATGGCACTTCCTTGTTGGTACCGGTTCGCACGGTTTCGAGGCAGAAAATAGGGCCATGATGAGCACACTCATCGAAGAGTATGCCAGCCATTCGATTTATTTGAAGATTAACGGTTGGGGATTTTCAAAAGACGCGCTTATATCATCAGGTCTACTCAAAGAAGAAATATTTTGTTTCCTTTGTTGCTAAAAACTCTCCAGTTTGAAGAAAACAACAAAGATTCTTTGACTTCTGCCTTGTGACTCTCGGTTCAAGTCTTTCTTCCTTGTTTACTTGGTTAGTTTCTTCTACTTTTTCTCTTCTTTTTTGCTTAAATGGATTTTGTTCGGGAGCGGCATTTTAAACAAAAAGTGCCGGATTTCAAATGAGTCGGTTTTGTTACTTTTGTGCCACGAAACCCTAACCAATTGACTCCTCTTAATGAAAATTATTTTTACATACAGGTCGTCGACGCGAGTTCCACCGATTCTTCTACAGCTTCTCCATCTATTTTCCTGGTTCCTCAAACTAACATTATGGCAAAAGGTCCCTCACTTTTGGTCGAGCAATGTGTAGAGAAATCTGATAGCAAGGACCATGCGAAAAGGCAAGTCAAATATTCTCCTTCAAATCCCATTTTCTTGGACTGTGAGCTGAACGTTGTTACGATCACTAATTTGCTCGTGTACATATCCTATTTTGAGCTTCCACCCGCAGTGAGAATTGCTCCTCCAATGTTGGCAGCGGCTTGGAATCCTTCCAGGGGAGCGGTCGCCATGTATGGGCTAATGTTGAGTTGTAGCTTAACCCTGCCACTTCAATCTTTTATCACTTGCTTTCTCATCGATGTCTGCTTAACCTCTACTTAGCTCACATCTAATGGGTATAGGACGCTGATAGCATTTTGTTCGCTCTTGGAATTATTTGGGTTTTCCACCCTCTTGGCCAAACCAGATTAAGCATTATTATAGTCTAAGGCCATCCTCAAATGAACCAGGGTTCTACTATCTTTCCTCCTTTCACTTGAGCAAATGGTTGCGGACAGGTGTGGACGGCATGAAGGTGTCAGGGAGGATAGCTTCTGTATCCAACCCCAAAAAGAAAGGATTGATTTGTTGAGGGCATGGTTATTTGTTGAGGGCGACTGGGGTCGCGTTGTCACTGCCGACCCGGATCAGGGTCTTCCAGCAGCACTCGTGCCTTGCCACTTCATGAAACTAGGTTAAAATTATTCCTTTTGTTTGTGTGGTTTTGTTGTCGGCGTTCTACTTTTGCTTACCCATATTTTGGCATATTCGTGGCGTAAAGAGCCTCGACTAAACCGAGATGAGGTGGAGAGAGTGCGTCGAGTGGTTACTACTGACCTAGATGCTCGCCTCCATCACTATATCGCGACTAAGCGTTAGTAAGTCGTGCTTTCGACGCCTTCAAAACTTTCTCAGACACTTACCCTACCAATTGCCCTCACAGTAAGTTCTTCACTGAATATTTTTAATTTCATTGCAATTTGTACTTTGTTTCTTACGTTTGATTCTTGTTTTTAGCACAAAAGAATAATCTCGTATGCGATCAGCAGTTGTTTGATGTTAAGCGTGTTGTCACTGCTCTGTGTAAAGAAGTTAGGAAATGTGTCAATGATGAAATCACACCTCATAATAACGAGGACGATGTGTGCCAATCCTCGAAGATGAAGGGAAAATTGACTAGGGCGTCTTTGAGGCGCATTAGGACGGTGGGGCATAAATAGAAAGATCTCTCCGTTGGTTTTGCTGCGGCCAGATAATTTATCGAGAGGATTGTAATCTTTCCCTATAGGGAAAATGTAGTTATCCCCCTGAAGAGGAGGATGAGGAGGCCCCTCCCCCCCTCCCCCCCAACCCACCTACCCACCCACCCACCCACCCACTACCAAATGTTAAAGCTGACGAGCCTATCGGGGCGAAAAAGAGTCTTGGAGCTCCTGTCGCTGGCCCGAGCAAGGTTGGACGCAGTTTTGAAGATATAATTACCCTTCCCACTGAAGATTGGGTGGTTGCTCGCCACCAAGAGGTGAGTAAAGGAAAACATGGGGCGTCTTCAGGGTTGGCGGTGTTAGAAAGAAACGTAAGGTCATCGCCTCCGTCGTTGCTTTAATAAAGGTGACCTAGGCAGCAGTCCTTGTGAGTTTAGTGCCTCCACTTCCCGATACTGATACAGAGCCTACATCGCTACCTTCCTCAACCGAACAAAAAAAGTATATGCCGGGCGAGGATTATGAGGGATCGACTGATGACGGCCTTTAACGGAGGTCAGATCATAAGGGTATGGATCCTGCTGATGTTGAGATGAGCGAAATCGCTAGGGTGAATGAAACGTCTGATCCAGATGCAGCAGGTAATGGGCCTGGTCCGAGCATTGACGATTTTCCTCAGCTTGCTTCCCTCTCTACCAATGATATTCTAATAAGCGCTACGACTGGGAGGATTTCTCTAGAGGATCATATTTTGTCGAGCGGGTCCTTTCAGGCTCTTTAGAGTGTAAAATTCGATCTTATATGGATTTTTCCATTTTGGTGAGCATCATCTTTCGTTTGAGTTGTTTGTTTTACTAATATATATGATAATAAAGTCATAATCATTTTTTTTTGTAGTTCCTCTTGAATATTGATGCCGCTGCTAAAGAGAGGAACACCGCCTTTCACGAAATAAGATGTCGTGGCATAGGAGAGGGATTCTCTGCTTGAACGAGCTATAGCTTTGGAAGCCAAGAATCTTGCTCGTTCGGCAGAGAAGGCAAAGGTCGTGTCGTCCTTAATTGCTTGCCTTGATAAGTTAGTTAAGGATCGAGATAAGATGGATAATAAATTGGTCTCGGTAGAAATGCATAGGCAGGAGCTGCTGGATAAAGTCGAGGCCAATAACTTAATGATGGAGGGGGCTTAGGTGGAGCTGGAGATTCGAGTGGTGGATGTTGCGGATTTTTATAAACTCGCTAGTATATGAGATCAACACAAGTAATAAAGAGTGAATAGAGTATCGTTCTCAAGAGGACAATGAATATCAATTACCAAAGTTAACTCAACCTAATTCTATTTGGACTAACAATGTTTTAGAAATTGCAAATTAACTAAAAACAATTAAAAACTATGATTCGAATTCAAAGGAATTGAGGGGTTAGAATATCTGATTTCACTTGGTTATTATTATTAAACACTCCTGAATTACTATCTAGATTTTATTACCGATCTTTGAATGCGTGCTTAAACTAGATTAACCGATAATCTCTCTCGAGTATTACCATAATTATTCCATCGCACACCAATAACCTATCTCTCGATGACTATTAAGTGCACGAGAACACATTAAAATTAAATAAATACAAAACAAGCAACACAAACCAATTTACTATATCTCTATGTAAACTAGTATGTGATAGACGTTATTACGAGCACGTGGTGGGCATCTACTCTCGGTTCATAACCCAATCACCTATGATGATTATAAGTGATAGCCAAACACATTAGAAAACAATAAATACAATAATATCTATTCAACACATCAATAATAAATCTAAATAGAACAACTCAATTATATTCAATTAATAAAAAACTAAGATCCATCATCAATTCTAACTATAGGTAATTAGTTCATGCTTAAATATAAGAACAAAACAATAATATTCTCAATTCCTACCATGATTAATTACAACGAAAAAGTAAAGGAGAAGAAATCTTATAAAACTGCGTTGATTCCTGATCGATTGCCTTTCGAGGTGATGCAAAATTGATAACGAATCCGACGCGAAGAGATGCGATGCGATTGTTTCTTCCTTCCAAAACCCTAGAATTTTCGACCTCTTATCTTGTTGGATGAATCCCTATTTATATTTTTGCCCCAAAAAGAGTTTGAAAAGGAAAGAAAGACTTAAAACCGTGCAAAAATGCGACCTAAAAACGCTACCCAGTTCGTATGTTGTTGGTCACGCCACCTAATGGAAAATTCATCATTCAAATAATGCTACCCAAAAAGCGCTACCTAAGGTAGCGTTTTTGACACTTTTGGACCAGTAGCATATGCTACCGAAAAACACTACCTAAGGTAGCATGTTGTAGGTCGCGCCACCTGATGGAGAATTCGTCATTCAAATAATACTACCCAAAAAGCTCTACCCGAGGTAGCATTTCTTGGTAGCATTTTTGGCACTTTTGGACCAGTATAATATGCTACCCAAAAACGCTACCCAAGGAAGCATCTCTTGCTATCATTTTTGGCAATTTTGAACCAGTAGCATATGCTACCTAAAAACGCTACCCAGGTTAGCATCTCTTGCTAGCATTTCGTCTTTAGCCCATTCTTCAACTAGATTTTACGGTCTATTGATCTGAAACCATCCAAAATATCATCGATCATCGAATATCACTTGCACATTAAAGAAACACATTAAAATGTCTAACTTTTCTCAAGAATCGAGCAAAAACGATAAATAATAAGGTTGCAAAATATGACATTATTAGTAGATCGATACAAGAGGTCTTCTGCTTTTAATACTTTCATGTATCAAGAGTATGTGAATGGTATGAAAGAGAGTCTCTCTTTTCTCAAGGGGTAAGTGGCACAGAAACCCTTAGAGGATTTTGAGATGGCTATTCTCGAGAATGAGCGGGATGAGGAGAAGACTCTGGCCAGAAGGAGGAAATAGTTGCGAGCACACTGTCGAATGACGAAGCTTCCCTTGCTGGACATGCACACGGAGACTCCTCCTAAAGATGGAAAGCCCACCTACTTTGTTACTGGTAAGGGAAGAACCTTTATTTTTAGAAAGGGTCCAAATGAAGGGCTTATGTGTGGCCGTGATTACTCTTCATTCATGTTTGATAGTGATGAGGAGATCATTCTGTTTAATAGTAACGACGAAGATGTCGTGGATGAGGATGCAACTACAAGGGACTTGCTCATAAGGAAAGGTATCCCCTCGGCTGGAAAAGATATTGGCGAGAGTTCTCGTCAAATAGACAAGGGTGATTCGAAGGCTCATGATCCTTCTGTGTTTTTGTTTCGACCGTACAATCTTTGTAATATATATATTAATGAAATATTTAGTTCATTGCATTTCTCATTTTGTGTGACTTTGAGTTCATTTAGCAATTGTTATTTCTACAACCACAGTTGGAATTATGATTAAATAACCAGATATGCTTTTTGGGTTTGGGCCAAAGATTATAACGAAGCTAAATTGTAAATTTAATATTTTAGTGAAATTTAAATCACTTTCATCATTTTCATATATCACTTTCATCGTTTCGTACCCTCGAGTTACAAAATGTAGTTGCATGAGCGATTTTAGGATTCAGCGTTTGTATGAATTTCAAGTTTTGATCTTTTTGATCAAAAGATGCCTTCGCTACCAAGTTTTAAGAGATAGTTGAAGAACTCATCTCAAACTTGATTTAAATTTAAGAGTGTGGTCGCCACCAAGTTTTAAGAGATAGTTTAAGAACTCATCTCGAACTTGATTTAAATTGGAGGGCGTGGTCGCCACCAAGTTTTAAGAGATAGTTTAAGAACTCATCTCGAACTTGATTTAAATTGGAGGGCGTGGTCACTACCAAGTTTTTTAAGAGATGGTTTAAGAACTCATCTCGAACTTGATTTAAATTGGAGAGCGAAGATTCTTTATGTTGAACCAATTTTCATTGCTTTAGGTCTGATAACAACATTACATTGCACTTTTGAGTTGCTTTTCCTTACTTTAAGGATAATACAATTTCAAGTATTGTGCATTCTATAGATAACCAATAGTGCCTCCTTCTGGTTAGGCAATCCTGCATACTCCGTAGTTGGCTTGATCGACAATCTTATATGGTATTTCTCATTTATTTGTTAAAGATCCTGTCGGACTTGTATTTGGTGTTCAGCGAGACCCATCTTAACACTAAATCATTGAGCTAGAACTTTCTTTCTCTGACTTTAGAGTTGTAATACCTGGTGACTCTCTGTTGGTACATCACATTTCTTATCTCAGCTTTATCACCCTTGCTTTTCAATTCATCGAGGTATGATTCCAAAGTTGCGAAATTTTCTTTAGGGTCATATAGGTGTACCACGGCGAGGGGATTCATATCTCTATGGGAATAACAGCCTCTATTTCGAAAGCCATAATGAAAGGGATTTCTCCAGTAGACGTCCTTGCGGTGGTCCTATACGACCAAAGACTTTTGGGGAGTTTCTCCGCCTATTTCTCTTTTTTAGAATCTAACTTTGCTTTGATTGTATGCTTAATGATCTTGTTTACGGCTTCGACTTGTCCTTTTATCTGAGGATGGGCCGGTGGCGCATAGTAATTTATGATTCCCTATTTTCTTCAGAATTTTAAAAATTTCAAGTTGTCAAACTGTGTGCCATTATCAGAAATGATGGTGTCCGGGACTCCGACCTATAAATAATAATTTTTTTTTGACAAAATCTATAGTGTTTTGTTCAATAATTCTTACAAGAGGTTATGCCTCGGCCCACTTGGTGAAATGGTTTATTGCCAGAATGGCCTATTTAGATTGTCTCGCTGCCGCCAACATAGGTCCTATAAGATCAATTTCCCATTGTGCGAACGACTAAAAAGATGTGAGGCTCCTAAGTTTTTCGAGCGGCTATTTCATTTTGTCGGTGATCCTCTGGCATTTGTCGCAACTTGACGCTACCTCTTTAGCATCGTTAAACATTTCTAGCTAGTAGAATCCTTGGCGTAGCGGCTTATGAGCCAAAATGTTGCCTCTCGTGTGGTTTCCACATACTTATCCGTGGATATCCTTCAAGATTCTCATAGCCTCTTGAGGATTGACACATCTTTGTAGGGCTCTAGAGAACCCCCTGCAATAAAGTTTGCCTTCGATCATGGTATACCGTGCCGACCAATATTTTAGGTGCTTCGCTTCAACTTATCCTCTGGGAGAATTCATACTTCCAAGAATGCCCGGAGGGATGTCATCCAGGTAATTTTCACGACATTCACCTCTCCAATTTCTTCGATTTCGTTGTCAACTATACTTGATTTTTTCAGATAGGCCACTTGGATTATCTTGGATAGGATTATGTTGATGGCTGATGCTAGTTTTGATAGGGCATCAGCCTTCAAATTATTCGTTCTTGGAATTTGTGTAGTTATGTAACCAGTGAACCTGCTGAGCGCCCGTCGGGCTTTTTCGAGGTAAGCCATCATCCCTTATTCTTTTGCTTGATATTCATTACATATATATTGACTACTAGTTATGAGTCATTGAAGATGTTTATTTTGTCTACCTCTAATGTCGTGGCTATCTTTAGTCCTACGAGAAAGACTTCGTATTCAGTTTCGTTAGTGGCTTTGAAATCGAATCTTAACTCGCACTCAACTTTATCATTCTCCGTTGTTGTTAGCAATACTCCTGCTCCGTTACTGTAGGAGTTGGAAGAGCCATCCACATAAAGTTTCCATGAGTACGGATCTTTTTCAAGATTGCTATTCTCAAAGGTGCTTACTCCAATCAAAGGTTCTGTGAATTCTGTGATGACGTCGGCGACTGTCTGGGCCTTAATCACAGTTCTCGGCTTAAAGTTTATGTCGAACTCACTTAGTTCTATTGCCCATTTCGTCTATCTTCCCGATACTTCCGATTTTTATAACACTTATTTTAATGGGTAATTCATGAATACCTCTATTATGTGAGCTTGAAAGTATGGTTGCTGTTTTCTTGCAGCCATGATCAGTGCTGGGGCCATTTTTTCTACGTCTGGATATCTTGTGTCTGTGATGATCAAGGCTTTGCTGACATAATAAACAAGATTTTGTATTCCTTCTTCCTTTCGGACAAGAACAGAGTTTGTCGCCGCTAAGGTTACTGAAAGGTACAAATACAAAGTTTCATTAGTATGAGGTTTTGAAAGTATTGGAGCTGTTCCAAGATATGCCTTTAGCTATTGGAAAGCATGGTCGTACTTTCGGTCCATTCCATCCCATTGCCCTTCTTGATTGCTTTGTATAACGAGAGACATTTGTCGGTGGATTTGAACCGATCTTCACAGTCTTCTCCGGATTATTTGTGTCGAGTATCACATTTTTCGTGGGTCCTACATCTCTTTCTTGTTCCCTTGTTGTAGGCTCTCTTGGGTCCAAAACGAACTCCTTTAGAATTTCAACAACCTTTTATTCTTCTATCTTCTTTGTTCGCCATCTTTCTTGGCTTTCTTTCTTTTTTCTTCCTTGAGTCTTTTTTTCGACTTGGCATACTTCTATACGTGGGGTGATTAGGGGGATTTGAGGTGAGGTAGCTAGTATGGCGAAACCCAGGGGGTTTTGTCTAATTGGAGATAAAGGGATCTCCGTTTGAACTGTTTGCTGGGGGTTGCACTCCTTACTCCGGTCGTATGGATCAATTGTTTCAAGGTATCCTTAGAGGAAGAAAACACAGCCCTTCTTCTAGCGCCAAATTGTTTACACTGAAAATTGGATCAAGTGGTCAACGGTAGTCAAACACGACACACGAGGCAACGAAGTGGTCAGATGTTGTATTAGGGGTGCTTGGCTACAATAAGTTCTTGAAGATGAAGTTGTCAACTAACGAAAACTACAATAAAAAAAACTATTAAGGAGTGCGGGACTTATGCCGGCAATTATATTCCGACGGTCAAGTCAGGTTTAGTAGAATAAAAGATATTGTAATGAAATTACAGAGTATTAGGTTTTGGTATTGGAAAAAATGTTACCAAATTTCTCTTTATTCGGAGCTATTTATAGAAAACCAACATTCTCTTGGCACAGTCCCAGTCTGGGTATGGTTGGTTGGTGCCCTAATGGTAAGTTGCCTATTTTTTCTCTTCAATCATGATATCTTCAGCGCTGCATTTGAGGGAAAGGACTGGTTGTCTGGCTCGAGTCTCATCGCAATTAATGCCATGATATAGACGTATTTAGCTTTAAATGTATGCGCATTTAATGCTGTCAGGTGCATTTAATGCGTGCATTCCTGGATGAGATGGTGCTCTAATCGGTGATGCATAACTGATTTGATAGGTGACAAAGGTTTGCAAGAGTATTTAACGTGGTTAGGTGGCTTCTGACCTTGCCATTTGACTTATCCGAGGAGTATTTTGGATTGGTATCCAGTATCCCAATTATCCGCCATTACCGAGAACTCCCTCAACCCTAAGAAAGATTTATATGGGCCCATTTTGGATGTCCTGGGCCCAAACCATATATTTGAGTCTCAGTGCTAGACTCATAATATGACAAACCTAAATTGAAAAATCACCTATAACATTAACAAAATATAAAAGGGTTAAATTAAATATTTTAATATTTTTAAAAACTCAAAAAGATTTACTTGAAAAAATCTAAAATTTGAGCTTATTCGAGTAGACGTAAAACAATTTTTTCAATCATCCAAAAGCTCTAATAGAGTAACAATCAAATGATATTAAAAAAAAAAAAAAAACTGAAAAGACAGGAGACATCTATCCCCAATAAGGAGAGAAAAATTATCTACACATGTTGGTAAAAAAATTATTAAATTGGTATCCATTTACCTTTAATCTGTTTACTATATTTTTAAACCTTCCATATAAATATTGAAATAATATATTTTTTTTGTTTAAAAAAAGAATAAAATAATATATTTAAATTGATAACTATGCTAGAGATGGGTGGCTTGCTAACTCTAATGACCAGTCTTTGAAGAGTAGGGAAGTTATTCCTGTGTGTTGGATTCCACCTCATGAAAATTGGATTAAACTAAATGTTGATGGGAGTAAAAGTGTTGATGACAGTTTTATTAATGCTGGTGGTGCAGTGGGAGACTATAGAAGCTGCTGGCTGGACAATTTTATTGTTCAATATTTTATATTTGATTTTTACTGTTTATCATATGATATGAATAATAAGAATTTAATGATATTATAAATTAAAATATTTTAATTTAATATATATATATATATTTACCGTTATATTCTTAATATCCTAAAGTTTTTAATAAAAAAGTAAACGGTTGAAGATATTTTTGTAATTAGAACTGATAGTAGGAAAAAAATTGACTATAAAATGAAACTACGGAGGGATTTTGATCGTAAATAAAATTAGGAAGAGATTTTAACTAATATACTAAATTAGAGGGGGTTTTAATAATATTCCTAATAAAAAAGTTAACGGTCAATAGTATTTTGGTAATTAAAACAAACGGTAGGAGGGATTTTGGCTATAAAATGAAACTAAAGAAAGAATTTTCATTTTAGCCATAAATAAAATTAGAAGGTGGATTTTGAACACCAAACAATAGGGGAGATTTTAATAATATCTCTTATTTTTTGTTATAGTATACATACTTTCTTGTATATACATTACTATAAAAAAAATTTGAAGAAAATAGTTAGGCGTGGGCGGTTGTTAGGGAGGACATGTATAGCCGGCTGTTCGACGTTGACCAAATTTAGTTGAAATATCCAATAACTCTTTCAACCCCAATCCTAGTGTTTATAAAGCTACCCACCAGTTTTGAGAAAACCAAATGGAGAGTGACATTTTTGTTTATTTAATTTACTTTCAATCTATTTGTTATTAGCTCATCGAACTGGACACTGACATGTGGGTTTATTATTTAATTTACTTTCAATCTATTAATATATTCGCGATCATGTCAGATAAGCAAGTCTAATGTCTACTTGAATTTTTTTTTTTTTTAAGTTGGGTGAGGATCTATATGACATAGTGAGAGCAATTACTATCAGTACAACTAAGAAAGTAACTCCCACATCGAGATTGGACAAATTGGTGATGGTATGAGGTTGAAGGTTTGGGGTTTTTTTTTTTTTTTTTTGGAGATTGGATCCTTCTCTTGATCTTACTTTATGATGAATGTTTCTAAGACTACTTGAATTTGAACGAAATACTTACATACAAAATTTGACCATCCTCTAATTATCAAAACCATAAACTTTGATGGTATCCAATCAAAAAGTAAAGGTGGAAAACAAAAGACTTCGTTTTTTTGCTACATATATAATACTCTAGCCAAGAAAATTGAGCAAACCAGATTATTTAAAACGACCAAATTGATTTCCATCCCAGGCCTTCTCATATTTATCTAACTTAGGTTGATACGGTCTCATGTCAATACAACCTCTTTGAATCTCATCTTGTTGATTTACATTATACATTCATATTAGTTCACGTAAATCCTAATCATGTCAGTAGGTGTATTGCTTGTTGATTGGTTTTCAAGTTTGTTATAAAATGACTATGGTTTTTGTTGTTGTTTACTTTTAGCAGTATGATGATAATCAAACATTATAAACTAACCTATGATAAAATAATATGGCACAGACGAAAATAAAATTAAATAATTTGACTCAGTCCTGGAAGAGTGATGAGGGGGAGAGAGGGATGACAAAATGTGTTGATTTTTTCGAGCGACCTGGTCGTACGATACCTTTACTCTTTTTTTATCTTCTCATTTAAGATATTAGGTAAACAACCCTACTGCTGAAACTAATAAGTTGGAAAGTAAATAAAATAAAGTAAAAAAAAAAGGTAAAGATATTATGGTATTAGAAGGTCACTTTTTTTTGGAAAATAAAATATGATTTTGATACAATAAAAAAGAAAAAAAAAATACAAAATAGAAGTGATTCCCCAATTTTGTTCCATATCGATTTCAAAATAGTTGCGTTTTTTAAATTAAGTTACATGACGCTTTTTTTATTATTATTTTCAATATGAGTTTACTCAAGAGTTGTCCAACGAATCTGTTGATTCTGAATCGTGGGAGGTGTCAATGTTAAAGATGATGAATTTATTTCTTTTTCTACCCCAGTCACTCTATTTTTGTTAGTACCTGCAAAAATAATTGATGAATAAAAAATTTTCAATTGAGCTTAGTCTTTCAATTGGTATAGTATTTTTACTTATCCTTGTATCTTTAAAAAGTTAAAACTTAGGAAAGAGCTTTCTAAACATATGTATAAGAAGAACATATTTACTTTAGCTCCTTCATGCCTACTATAATTAGTTATTTCAGGTTTCTACTAGCGGCTTTAACTATAACCTCGTCTTTATTTATTGGTTTGAGTAAGATAAGACTCATTTGAAATTAATTGAATGAATAATTAATAAAAAGAAATCCTTCTGTGGCATTCCATATACTCTCTAGTTCTTTATTGTGTTAATTCCCAATTTTTGGGAATTTAGATTCCCGGGCAATACGAATTAATATTACTATTTTGGGATAGATATTACTTCCTTTTTTCCCCTTTCAAATAAATTAAATTGAAATGATTGTAAGTTTTTCTATTTGGAATCGTCTTGGGTCTAATTTCTATTACTTTGGTTGGATTATTTGTAACCGTATATTTACAATACAGACGCGGTGATCAATTGGATCTTTGATTAATTAACATCTCTTTTTTTAACTGACCTCTTCCTTTCTGTAATTTAATTTGGAAGAGTCCAAAGTCAAAAGTCAAATTCAGATTGCTGTATTTCAGTTCAGTGTAATTTTCGATCTAACAAGATGAGCAGAATCATGCTCTATAGGACTTGAACCTACGACATTGGGTTTTGGAGACCTACATTCTACCAAACTGAATTAAGAGCGCTTTTTTATCACAACAGAAAAGACTACAATAATGGGCTGAGATAAAATAAAAGAAAGAAAACAATTTTTCTAGTATCAATGATTAGTACCGGTGAATCAAATAGAATGGAAGAACTCCGTTCACTATCTAAAAAATTAGATCTATCATATCTTTCTATTGTGTATGAAATTTATGGTTTCAATTGGTGCAAATTTAATCACCTCAATTTGCAACTTAAGATGAGAAAGAATTCCCCATTGGTAACAAATAGTTATTCATTAAGCGGGGGGAAATCCTATTTTAAAAGCAGAAATCTTATGTTTCCGCTCTTATAAGAACGGACTCGCAGGGTCAGCTACCCAAGCAATCCTCGTAATTAAATACCGTTACTGTATAGGGTATATCTCGTTATGAAAGACCTATTACTGGAAAATTCATGGGTAGAGCCAAAGGGCGGTAACTGTACAAGTTACCAATAGCATTAATTAAATGAAAGAAGAGGCTCCGGTGTATAGAGAAGACCTCACCGTTTAAGAAGTCACCATAGAGACGATGGAACCCACAATTTCTTTATCTATTTATATATATTTTTTTTCCAATCCCTAGAAAAAAGGAAAAAGCGTGGTAGGGAAGGTTATAGTAGCAAAAGCCATTGGAATTTTGATTTTATAAATTGGAAGAATCCGTTTTGTTATTAATAGACTAGGAAAAGGGAAAAAAATAACTGAAAGAAAGGAAATCAATTAGTTATTCATCAAAGTTTCATTTACTCAATGACCAGAATTAGACGAGGATATATAGCTCGGAGACGTAGAACAAAAATGCGTTTATTTGCATCAAGCTTTCGCGGGGCTCATTCAAGACTTACTCGAACAATTATTCAACAGAAAATAAGAGCTTTGGTTTCGGCGCATCGTGATAGAGATAGAAAAAAAAGGGATTTTCGTCGTTTGTGGATCACTCGAATAAATGCAGTAATTCGCGGGACGGGGGTATCCTATATGTATAGTATATTAATACACAATCTGTATAAGGAGCAGTTGCTTCTTAATCGTAAAATACTTGCACAAATAGCTATATCAAATAGGAATTGTCTTTATATGATTTCCAATGAAATCATAAAATAAGGGGATTGGGAGGAATCCGACAAACTTTTTTAAATGGAATTCTCTGGAGAATTAACTCCGGGAAGGTAGAGTAGAAATTAGTATGAAAAAAATCTGATAATATGATAAAGTCGCCAAAATGAGCAAACACGTTCGATAAAAAAAATTCTTCTTTTTCCCCGATTCTTTTTTTTCTTACGACACGACCGATTCTCGGATTTTTTGAGCAAAACATCCATCTGT